>CM022493.1:8928604-8977347 GCA_011952105.1 Coreoperca whiteheadi | reverse complement strand
CTTTTATTGACCCCCGTGGAAGATCGGGCCCTTAAACACAACTAAATGTGTAAAAGGGACAGGTTGTGGGGGGGGGGGGGCGGAGTGAGGGAGGAACAGTTTGAAGAGCCAGAGTGAAGTTAGAGTAGCTACAGATAGACAGACAGATAGCAGCAGAGAGAGAGAGAGAGACAGACTGGGAACGTGAATAAAGTCTGCTGTTAATGTGAGAAAGAGACCAGAACATAAAGAGAAAGTGTGAAAAAGGGAAAGTTTAGATTTTCTTTAATTTCAGGAAGATGTTACTATAACTTTTTGGATGTCTTTTTGTCCCTAAACTAATTGTATACATTTTGTTTTATCAGATTTTTCTTCCAGACATTGTTTAGCTGTCTGGTTTTGTTTTCTTCAGTTTACCTGCTCAGTGCCTCCCCACCTTTAAAGTTAGATTTTTAGAGAGTGCAGGTGAGTGTGTGTGTTTTTTGTTTTTTGTATGCGCGCGTGATACAGTGAGCCATGGAACTGGAGCGTTTTGGTGGCGGCGGGGTTAAACCTGAGAGGGGCAACACTCGTCTCTACAGGATAGCACTGGCCATGTGTGCGTGTCTCTGTGCCGCTCTGCTGCTTGCACTCATACTGGGTAAGTCCACCGCACACACACACACACACACACACAGAGGTCCACACACAGTTTTCCCCAACCTGCATTATAATTTGTAAGGAATTCAACGGAAACGTATTGTATAAGTACACCCGCTGTCCTCAGATTATAGTACATGCAGACTGTAAATGACACACGCGAGCACACTGGTGGGAGCAAAGGTCTATGTGGAGGGCTCGCGGGTAACTTGTGTCACACTATTTTTGGTTCATATAAGGTTTCAATACACGCCCGTGTGCACGTGCAGAACCTCGTACTCTCCATAAAGCCCTCTGGGAGTCAAATTGAACTCTGGTAAAGGAGGAAAGAATGTGTAAGTTGACACTTTGAAATTAATTAGCAGGGAACTGTGTGTCAGATTAATGGGTAGGGTGTGTGTGTATTTAGTTTATTTATAAGGGGCGGTGCACATTAACACTGATGTGTTTTAAGCCATCCTCAATATAGATGTGCCAAACTGAGATAAGCCAGCGATTTGCAGCCGTAGACCGGCTAAAAACAGGCAAAAAACATTATGACACGTAACGCTGTAACAATAAGAGAGAAAATGTAAGTGTCACAATACTTTGAGCTGATGAACTTAAGCAGGACAAGTTTATTTGTATAGCACCTTTCAACAACAACTTTTCATCAGGCATTAACTCAAGATATAAAAGAAACGCGACAATGTAAAAATACAAAATAAAACATAGGTAAACAATATAGAAATAATCAGATTTTACAGATTTAACCATACTTCAAGTTTGATTTTAGAGGTGCTGTATGGCGCGCAGGTCCTTATTTTAGGATTCCAGGTGTTTTCTGCTGTCACAGAAAAGGCTGATTTGTCAATCTTACTGCATCTGAATGCTTCTGGCAACGTCCCTCATATTCTTGTAGTTGTTTGTTCGTGAGGTTAACGAACTGGCTCGAAGGAGACAGAGAAGAATCCTAAGTATTAGACACAAGTCCGCATGTATACACCTTGGAATTCTGTAACGAAACCAACTTGTGAAGCACTTGCCACAGCATTAACAAGAGGAAACGCATGTATAATTTTGCCTGATAAATCAAATGTTAGACAGCGCAAACTTGGCAGAAGACTTAAAACTGTCAACCTTCTTATCTGTTACATATCTGTATGTAAATATGAAGCTACAGCTACGAGACGCTTAGCTTAGCATGAAGCCTGGAAGCAGGGGGAACTAGCTAGTCTGTCTCTGTCCAATGGTAACACACACACACATAAAAAGACAGCCTACTAGGACCTCTAAAGCTCCCTAATTACATCTCGTTTCGTTTCATCCGTTCAAAAACTGATGTGTGACAATGACCAGTTGTGGTTTGGCAGGACTTGTACGGGGAGTTAGTGAGCTTTAGAGGTGCTGGTAGGTGGATGTGTTGTTCTTTTTTGGCAGAGCCAAGCTAGCTCTTTCCCCCTGTTTCCAGTCTTTGTGCTAAGCTAAGCTAATCGGCCCCTGGCGGTAGCTTCATACCGATTCTTATCATCTTACTCTCCGCAAGAAAGCAAACAAGCGAATTTCCCAAACTCTCTAACTATTCCTTTAAGAATCAGTCTTCATGCCAACTGCTTCAGTAGTTAAGTACTTTCAGTAGTGCGTGGTTGTGAGGATGGTCATGGCTGGGAGGAGTGCATATGTGTGTGTCTCTGTATGTCTGGGGTGGGATAAGTATTGTTTTTTTGTTATTGAGGGAAGCCAACATTCTTGTGGTGGCATTGAAGTGTAATTATGTTATGTGCCTACGTATACACTACCACACACCCACACTAATGGAAACCTCCTCTGGTCTCCAGCCGTGCAAATGACTGGACACTGGAATGCCAAGTTGGTTCTTTGAATTTTTTTTTTTTACTTTTTGTTTTTAATGAGTTTAGAGAGTGTGCCTTTTTATGTGCGTTTGTGTACGTGTGTGTTTGCGTTGGTGGCCTGTTTGGTATCTCAACACGAGGTTGGTTTTATCGGTGACACTGGGGCCTCAGGCATCTGTGCGCGTGTATCTGTTTCTGACGGAGCGGTCGCGAGGGATTGTTGAGGTTGTTCCCGGGCCAAGCGGGTCGTGCAGGGTTGAAGTTGTGAGTGTGTGCATTTCTACTCGAAGCGGGCACAACATTAAGCAACTCCCACAAGCAGCTCTAACGGTCAGCCTCCGAGGTCAGACATTGTGGCGCATCCGTTCACAATGGGGATTTGGTTTCTAAATATGTCAGCCAGCTTCACGGGCTTGTGCTGCCTCTGCCTGCCCTCAGAGCCACATCACATAAGCGTGGTTTCTGCCAAGAGGTTAGAGAAGCAGGCTTTTTCGTTCACCTTCTAGGAAGGGAAGTGCATGCTTAAACCTGTGGTCACACTGCGAGTAGCGTGAACAATGGGTCGCGGCTCTATGCTGTCTTCTTGTGGCATTGTGCCCTTATTAGAGGTGCGGGAAGTCATTACATCTGACAGTCAAGATTACACACACTTAAACCTCTGTGTTCAATGCTTTGGTGCAAGGAGTTACAGCTGAAAGTGTTAGTCTTAAAAGTAGAAACGGTAAAAGTGGATCTTCACAAAAAATGGCCTGTACGCACATTTTATTGGGGAGGTCTTAAGAAAGGTAAGCCTGCTTCCATTTTGCTCTTTCTCTGCAAAACTACTGTTCATCAAACATAATCATATGATGCACAATCACAAATGCCCAAAACCGTCTCTGTCAGAGTGTGATTTTACATTTCATTTGTCAAGCTTCATCCTCAGCTCTTTTCTTCTCCCCCAGTCTCTCAAAAGTCTAGTCAGGAGGAGTTTTGTCTGAGCCCAGAATGCATTGAAGCAGGTGAGGACTGGTGGTAAACAGTCACTTTGCATACATCCACTTTTGTTTGTATGGTAACTGGTTGGTTGGGCATGAGATATATTTTGTTGTAACTCAAGTACCTGATAACCAAAGATTATTATCCGGACTCACTGGCTTGGGTATTAATATTTTTGTCTCCTACCTTCTTTTAGCGGGTTCTGTTCTGAGTAAAATGGATCCGTCCGTTAACCCCTGCGAGGACTTCTATAGTTTCTCCTGTGGCGGTTGGTTAAAGGAGAACCCGATCCCTGAGGACTCCTCCTCGTATGGCATCTACCCCTGGCTGCGGCAGCATGTAGACATCCGACTCAAAGGTGGCTCTCCCCACACATTTCCCATCAACGTCTGAGTTCATCCACTTTGATGAAAGTAAACTTGACTTTAACAGACATAAAATGTTCTATCAAAAGAAAACAAGAGCTCTTTTGCTATACACATGAAGAAATAGCAAAGAAGTGAGCCCTTTTGTCATCGGCATTTCAATAGATGCCATAAACAAGGTTAAAGGCACTCTTTATTTTAAATCAGAATCAGACTTGAAGTCCCCATCTGACGCTGACTCAAGTGACGTCACTTGAGGAAATTAATCCGACTTCCCCATGACGCCTCACAAGACCTTAAACACCTTTTTCCCCACAGTCAGAAGTTCCCCCCCCCCCCCCACCCCTCCTGTAAACAGACTTTGACGTGTAAAATCGATACATTTCCACTTTAAAGTAACTTAAATTGTTTCATCAATTATTCACAAGGCAAGATTGAACTTGTGTCCATTTTATGTCACAAAGCCAAGCAGGGATTAAAAGCAAAAATCACATATACAGCATGTCTTCAAAATTTAACTCATTTAATTGTCATTCATCATAATTTTAATTGACACAATGTTTTTCTCTGTCAGAGTTATTAGAAGCTCCTTCGGGCCCTGATGAACTGGAGGCAGTGACCAAGGCTAAGATTCTGTACCGCTCCTGTATGAATGAGAGTGAGTCTGACACACACATACAAACTCGGTTTTATCACTTAAGAGGACATTGCATTGACATATATTCATTCCCTGGAAACGTTGCCTAACCTTGACCATAACCACTACATGCCTAACACTTAACCCCATAATGTAACTTTTTTTTTTTTGGCCCCAGAGTGAGACACAACTATACGTACAACCGTAATACAACCAAACACACACGAGCAGTTGTTTGCATAATGCCTCCCCTAGCCCCTAAACCAGCCTTAACAATCCCAACTACATGCCTGACCCCAACACTCAATCTAACTTAAATCTAAACCTTGTTCTAACTTTAACTATAAAACCAAATCTTAACCCTCAAACAGCTATTTGAGCACGTGAGGGCCAGACAAAATGTCCTTACAATTTTAAAAATGTCCACACTCTTTATGTCTACAAACAGGTCCTAACAAAAATACTGTGAGTCAAGAGCACAGAGATAATATAAAATAGGACAAGTTGAGCTTTTATTGATCCCCGTTGTAGATCGTGGTTTCTTAATGTTTCTGTGTGTGCTTCCACAGCTATACTGGAGCAGGTGGACACCAAACCGATGCTGAAAACCCTTAAACAGCCCGAGTTTCGGTGGCCTGTAGTGGGTGATGGGCTCGGCGAGGAGTATCAGTGGTCCGTGGAGCAGTGGAGCCTCCTGAAGACGCTGGCAGAGCTGAGGAACCAGCACAGTAAGAGTGTCCTGATTCGCCTGTACGTCTCCCCCGATGACAAAAACTCCTCACACTACATCATCAAGGTCAGACGTCCACAGTTCACTAATGCATGCATGTTTTTTACATTTAGATTTTTAAAAGGGATAGTTTGACATTTTGGAAAATACGCTTATTTGTCCGTCTCGTTACCCTTCAGTGAACCACAAATTGTCATTTTTATTCTTCGATTTATGTACAGATTAAACAAAATTAAAGATATATCGCGTTAATTGGTGAAATTTATAGGTGCTGGTAGGCAGATTTTGTTACATTTGGAGAGAGCCAGGCTAGCTGTTCCTCCCGTTTCCAGTCTTTTCTTTATGTGACATATATGACAGTGGTGTCACGTCTAACTCTCAGCAAGACCGCAAATAAGCATGTTTCCCCAGATGTCGACCTATTCCTTCGAAGGACCATACTGGTGGTTTTGTGGATTTTCACCAATTCTGTTAATGCCAGCACAGTTTGGAAATTGACCTGCAGAGACCTAAAAAATGGTTAGGTACAGGACATAATCCATCACAGTAAACATTGTGCCGCCTTAATTACATTTAATTACATTCACATTTTGCGAAAATGCAGTTGCTAGCAGGGACTCGATTCAAACCGTTTCCTGTTTGCGCGCGTTCAAGGCAGCTTTAATGAAATGATGGAATTTGAGAGTAAACTGCTGAACAGCAACCTTGACAGCATATGACATGGTTCCAGTGCTTTTCGCCTTGAATCTTGGAACATCGGAGTTGATCGTGACAGCAAAAAGAGTTTCACAGTGGGCACTGTTCACACTTCCATTACGAGGCAGCAGTAATGTATCTTTGGAAAAAAAAAAAAAAAAAAGGATAAAGGCGACGAAATGTACACAGTTATGGATTGTTTACCTTAAAGTCCCAGTCTTGTATTGGTGTATGGTGCCATTACTGCCCATGTAGTTTTGGGTACACAACCAGTATTCAAAAAGTACACAAAAGGTTTCTACACCCAAAGTTTTAAATGTCAGATTTTGTTTCTATGTGCTAAATTCTGACATTGAAAACTGGTATAAAAGGAACAATCTAATGGATTAGGATGAGCGAACCCTTTTTGCACTTTGTAGTCTCAAGTCTCTCTTTGTTTTTGTTGGAGTGCAGTGTTTTGTTTTTTCTACTACACAACTAGTATTCAAATCTAAGATGTCACAGCCATCTTAAACACACAAGGAAAATGTTTCAAAGCAGTAACTTAATAAAGCAAAGACGACTTCACTGGGATGGATTACTTCACATACTGTATCATGAATACATAGATTTTCGTACCACAGTGAAAAGAATGGAGTGTAACGGTTGCCTTGAAGGTAAGTAACAAACCTTTGTGTGTTTGGGGAAAAAAAGTCATCTCTAATATAATATGTACACAATTTTTAGTTAAAAGATGCAAAGCCACAAGCGTGGACATGTTGGCACAGGCAGATTCAGTGACTTGCTCAGTTAGTTTTATTGCTGCAGCAAAGGTTGCAAGATAAACAAGCCCGGAATAACAGCAGCTAACCTGTGCTCTCTGTCTTTATGTAGCTCGATCAGGCGTCCTTGTCTCTGCCC
Source organism: Coreoperca whiteheadi (assembly GCA_011952105.1). NCBI lineage: Eukaryota > Metazoa > Chordata > Actinopteri > Centrarchiformes > Sinipercidae > Coreoperca > Coreoperca whiteheadi. The sequence goes on along the minus strand of CM022493.1, from coordinate 8,970,591 downwards.
TCCAGGGAAGACTACATCACCAACACTTCCTCTGCCCAGGCGGTGAGTTTTTTTGCTTCATCTTTCACCTGTCACCTCAGAACTCCTGCCGTAGCTATTTCCTTCCTGCTTGAGTGATAAATTGTAGGAGGAAAGAATTTCACCCACTTGAAATATCAGCCGTTAATGTTGGATTTTTATATTTTAGCAAGCTTCTTTCCAGACTCAACAATTTCACAAATGCTACAGTCATAACATAACAAATTAGTAGAAGAGGCAGCTGATACTAATTGCCCCACTAATAGCGGCCTCATTAGTCCAGAATTAAAAAGTGCAATGAGTATGCAGTGACAAATTTCTCTCAAGTGGAATAACTCTCACTATCTTGCCATTAGTATCACTATCAGTATTGCTTTATCCACCGTACAGAACACAATGCTACCCACATATAAACAAGGGTCTACATTAGGTCTTCACTACCATGACGCTACCCCCCCCCCACACACACACACACACACACACCCAGAGAAATGTACCGAGCTAAGCTACAGCAACGTGGCAAAAGTAGCTTAACTACATAGAAGCTTTGGCATTTTTTTTTTTGTACATTGAACTAACTTCATTCCAAGTCAATGCTATCTCAGTGATCAATAAGCTGTGCTCTTTGCTCTCACTAGCTAGTGGTTAGCTGTTGCTGGCTGGTGTTTGCAGACTGCACTGAATGGTGATGGGAAGCTTGGTTGGTTAATAGGGTGATACTTCTGATTTCATCCGCTGTAACGGCACAAATTTATAAATACTTTTGAACAGTGGTGGAGGAAGTATTGAGATCCTTAACTTAAGTAAAAGTACTAATACCACACTGTAAAAATACTTCATTACAATTAAAGATCCTGCAAGTAACATTTACTTAAGTAAAAGTATGTAAATATAATCAGGAAAATTTACTGAAAGTAGTCAGCGCTAAACAAATGGCCATTGTGACTGTTATATATTATATCATTAGATTATTATTACTCTTGCATGAATGTAAAAGCAGGATTTGTAGTTCTTTGAGGTAGAGGGAATTTTGAACTATTTTTTAAAGGACTGCAACTAATGATTATTTTCATTATGGATTAATCTGCTGATTATTTGCTCCATTCGTCGATTGATTGTGTCCAAGCCTCAAAAATCGTTTCAGCTGTAATTGTACATTTTCATGTTTTGTGTGCGAAAATCTTCATTTATAAAGTAACTAGTAACTCAAGCTGTCAAGCAATTGTAGTGAATTAAAAAGTACAATTTTTCCCTCTGAAATTGAGTGCTTGAACTTGAATTGATTTTATACAGTGATTATTTTCTGTTCCTCTGTGTCTGTCGCTTAAAACAGGTAATAATAAAAAACATTAATATTACTGAATACCTACCACTGATATCGCAGTACTATTAGCAGTAGTAATAGTATCTGAGTGTGAATGTAAGTCTTTGATTGATGTATGATGACTTCTGATGTTCGCTGGTGGTAGTGATGGTAGCATACAGCAATAAAAGAATAAATGACATTTGTCTTTCTGCCTCTCTCGCCCCGTCTCGTTCCAGTATCGGGCCGCCTTGCTGAGTTTGATGGTAGACGCAGCCGTCATGCTGGGCGCTCCAGAGAAAGCAGCGCTGACCCAGATGGAAAAGGCTCTCGCCTTCGAGACAAAACTAGCTCATGTAAAGACGTCATGTCAGATAAATATAATCCCACTTGTATGTTCCATGTATGGTAATGATTTGATAGGCCTCAATGGCTCTTGGGCTAATTAATACCCAGCGTTATTGGCTGTGAAATGTGGAACTGGTTCATCAACTTCACCAACAGCATAAAGGGGAAATGATCTTATGTGCAAATGTAGGATCAGACATGTCAGTATAACATTGATCATTGTGTCTGCAGATCCTGATTCCCTATGAAAACCGCACCAGCGAGAACATGTACAACAGACACACTCTGTCGCGTCTGCAGCGCTCCATACCACAGGTGCTTAAAATACATACAGACACGTAATCCGCAGCGAAAAACCTAATTCATCTCTTAATATTTTCTCTTGTCCAACCAGCCACACGTCTTTATTCTACATACACAATCTCTATAGACGTCACAAGTGGTCTTCCTCCAGGTGGGGATCAGTAAAATACCATATATTTGTATTCAGTTCTGAAATGAAATGTGCACAAGTGACATCAACTCTTGACTGACAGCAAAGTTATATATCAAGCTGATATGGTCCTTTCACCAGAAAAGATGTATCAATGTCAAGTGCCATTTTTTGTTCAAATGCTGTTTTTGAAGCTTTTCTATCCTGAGAATAAAACAAATGTAAAGAAAGATAATAAGTGCCCTGAATGGACAACAAGACTAATACTCTAGAATCATGCTAGTGGCTCTGTGAAGCTGTACTCAGGTACAGTGGTGCTTCAAGCTAAATGCTAATGCCCAGATGCTAACACATTCACAAAGACAGTGCTAACATGCTGATGTAGGTATATACCATGTTCACCGTCTTAGTTTAATGTGTTGGCATGCTAACATTTGCTAATAGCTTGTAAACACACAGTACAGTGCCCAGCAGTTTTGCAGGTATTTGGACATAAACCAAAATTTAAATCTTGACCTGATGATGGCGCTACGATAAAAATCAGTGGACTACAAAAGTTGTTAGATTTCATCCTGGGGTGTGCACGAATGTCTGCACCCATTTTCATGGCAATTCGTCCCACATTTGTTGTGATAGTCCATTCAAAAGCACAATTACTGAATCAACCTCACGGTGGCACCAGATGAAAATGATTCATCCTCTGAGGACCATGCATGGCTGATGCTAATCCATCCAGTAGTTGTTGAGATATTTCTGTCACGGCCAAAGCGATGGAGAGACAATTTTAACACGACTACAACCAGCGAGGGCTACACTTTGTAGAAGTGAATCTACTCTTATCAAGTGACTGTCAACGCAGAATTTGAAATAAAATCACGCAAGATTAACGAGTGTCGTCAACCTCAGATTTGATGGATATGATGCAGTTTAGTTTAACAGTAAACTTAGAGCTACGAGCAAAAAATCAGCACGTTTGCTCTTAAACAACGTTTTTATTCCCATGCGTTGTGTAAGTAACCTCTGCTGTATGTGTCTCCTCGTCCGGCAGTTTGATTGGCAGGGTTTTGTAAAAGCTGTGGTGGAGTCTAAAGTCGACCCGGTGCGGTCCATCTCCTCCTCTGAGCCCGTCATCGTCCGAGCTCCACAGTACTTCAAGGACCTTTTCAAGCTCATTAACATCACAGATCCCAGGTACACACACACACACACACTCACACACATATGAACAGCTAGACAGAGAACACACATGAGCACACACTGGGTCTTGAGGGCTCCTGCCTCTTGTTCTAAGTACATTATAGTGTATAATGAGATTACATGTAGGCATTTAATTAATGTCCCTGCTCTCTCTCTCGCTCTCGCTCTCTCTCCAGGACTGTGGCTAACTATGTGCAATGGAGGACCGTTTTTTCCAGGATCACCACTCTGAGCCGCCGTTTCCTTTACAGATACCTGGACTACGCTCGGGTTGGTACAGAAAGAATCTTCCAAAATCTATGTCCATATTTGGGTTATGGGGCAAAAAGCCCATTAAATTATGTATAAAATGCACTGTTAAAAAAACGTATTCCTTTCAAAGATGACATTTTGCAGAGACGCGGTTTGTAGCCGTTGGAGAAGTCCCACTTCATACAGCGTGTATGGAACAAGTTTGGCTGTGACAAAAACTGAAAATTTGGTTTAATTTATGCAGCTCGGTTATAGAGAACAACTGGCCAGGGAGTCAGGACTTCAGCTCCCTACATTTCTTGCTTACAGTGACTCTAATTTCAACTCTCACGGTGCAAGATTTACCTTTTAATTAATCCTGAATTCCTAGGTTGTTGTTTTTTTTTTTAACCAAACTATAAATCTGACCCAGAATCAAACTAATTCGTAACTTTTAAACATTTGCTAAATGTAACCACAAGTGACTCTCTGGAACCGGGCCTTTAATGTACCACTGAAGCTGCGTCCAAATTCCACTTTAACAGTAAACAGAATGTGCTACACACTGATTTTCAGATTACACTGTCAGTATACACGAAATTCATCAGGGCTGTGGCTACCAGTGAATTTGGGGTTTAACAACCTGGGGAATATTTTATGGTCTGATTCCAGTGTATTTTTGACTCACTATATTTGATTTTAAATACTTTTAGGCCATAAATCAGTAAAGGATTCAATAGAGATTCAGTATTTTTCTACCAGATTTTCATTCCTGGCAGTGTGAACAGGGCTTAGAAACAGCATTAAGGCCTTCCTGTTGGGAAACATAATGTCATTGAATAAAATATGAAAATACAAATACAAACAGCCTTTAAAATAGCGTTTACAGCCTTGTGTTGAACCCTACAGGTAATAGTTCAAGATATAGGCCGAAGGATGCGAATCAAACTGTGATTATTCTTTTTTTGAATGATGCTGCTAATTAAAATTCCCAAAGAGAAACCAAAATTAAAATCAAACACGCCTTTTCACCACCATTTGCATTTTGTTAGCCGCGAGTAGCTCCTTCAATTCCTTTGTGCATCGCATCGCGTGTTACAAAAAAAGACAATAAAATGCCTTTGAGAATAAATAGATGAGATTTAAAACACTCAAACTCAAAGCAAGGTCATTCATCAGCACACTCAAAATCAAGAGGAGTTAGTATGCATATTGTGTCACTTTTCCAGTTGGAAGGGTCTACTTACATAAAACCTGCTGAGAATTCCTATGTGGTATGGGCGTAGGACACAGCTTCAGCCTCATATACATACTGTTTTTTAAACCCTAATCAATGTTAAAACTCACTTTTTTAAATGAGGAAAGCCTGAAAAAAAAGTTCCAAACGTGAGTAGCAAGCCCACACTCTTTTCCCAATCTCTGTTTTTATGTCCCCAAATTTTCATGACAGTAATTAGAGAGTTGGAAAAGTTATGTGATTCTGAGTGTCAAGTCAAGTGTATTTATGTAGCCCAATGTCACAATTCACAGTTTGCCTCGAGGGGCTTAGTGCTACGGTTTTCTATTTTTAAGACCTTGGAGGGAGCTCCAAATAAACTTTATAGTATGCCACAAAAACACAAGTTACGATAAAAGAAGTTGTCATATTAAAGAAAATATAAATGTATCACTCCCAGTTTCCTAGGTTGGGAAAGTCTAACAGTGTAAGTTAGCGGAAGAGACAAAGTCACCTTGCATCTCTGCATCTCGAACCCCCCCCCCCCCATCCCACCAGGTAACAACAGGCACCACCTCTCTGACCCCGCGCTGGGATAAGTGTGTTAACTACGTCGAGAACTCGCTTGTTTATGCCACCGGGCGCCTCTTTGTCAACACACACTTCCAGGAGGACAAGAAACACATGGTGCGTGTGCGTTTTGTGTGTGTGTGTCCTAGACGTCATGACATCATGTCCCCAGTCGTGGCTTTAATTTTTGGATATGTTTAGATGTGGAACAGATGTGTGTCTTGAGTGTATTTCTGTCTGCGTGTCACCTGGAGATGATGTCAGACATTTAATGTTGTGCCTTGTGCGTCAGTCCGAGTGTGTGTGTGTTTATGTGGCCGCTGACAGCGAGCGCTTAATTTTTTTGTAAACGGTCTCGTTGTGCTGTGGACACACCTGTGTGTGTGTGTGTGTGTGTGTTTTCTCAGATGGAGGAGCTGATCGACGGCGTTCGCTGGGCGTTCATCGACATGCTGGAGAAGGAGAACGACTGGATGGATCAACCGACGAAGACGAGAGCCATAGAGAAGGTGAGAACAGCTGACAGCTTCATCTCCATCTGTCCCATCCCAGTCTGGGCAGTAAATGTACAGCTCTTTTCACTTAAGAAATTTAGGATTGCTTGATTTTTTTTTCAGTATTTAGATTTCTCTTACTCTCTTATATTTTGACTGTTGATGCACCACCGCACCAATGCAAATTCCTTCTATGTGAAAACCTACTTGGCAATAAAACCGTTTCTGATTCAGTAATAATCTCAAAAACAAAATTTTGTCTATTTCCACTTCACTTTACTCGCAACTCTAAATTGTAATCAACATTTTTGTGCTAAAGCTGCATTAATGGGTTTTTGGGGTTTTTTTTGGGCCACTTGGGGGCAGCACTGTTTTGGTTTCCGACCAACTCCCAGGCAAAATATCTGGCTCCTTAGCTGCTAGATGTTTGACTTTCTTCACCAGCTAGTCACTACTTTTGTTTGTCTACTGTTTGGTGCTGGTTGATGAGATCAGCGAGAGTGAACCGAAACAAGTTGTTGGCCGTAAAACCAAAACCTTGAGCTGAAAGACGCTAAACTTCATAGAGGTGAGGGGAACTGCAGAGTTGGGGTAATGATTTTCTATTGCTTAACCACTATGAGCAACACGGGCACCGCTTTTCGCACATAAATGTGTCCCATTGTTAATATAAAGATATTGGTTATAACTCAAAACTTAATTGTCTGATCCAAAATGTTGGCTCTCAACTTAAAGCTGCATTTTTTTTAAATATGATTATGTTTTTTGATGTGGTTTTGTGCCCACCAACATCTGAGAACTTTGGCTGCTAAATGTCATGTAAAGCCCCAACAATGAGCTTAAAGAGGCGAAAGGTCTCAGTAGAGCTGCACAGTCAGGCGATAATTCCTTGTGGGTTCCTCAGTATGTGTGACCCCTTTCACATTACGCAGAGTCATTTAATTTATTCCGGAAATTTGCTGCTTTAAACCCGAATATTGACCAACTTTTAATGAGAACTTGATGCTTTGATGTATGTGGATTCTGCTTCATCTCATTTCATCATGAGTGCTCACACATTTTCTGATTGAAGACCTTTTTATCCTTTGACACAGCAGTGCTGTACTGTCCTTCGTTTTACTGTCTTTTTAAGTGGAGACTTTTAAAATGTTTTTGAGTACTTTTCTCCTTGAACCAAACTACTCGTCATCCACCAACTTTGCTACAACAACAATATTGAAAACCATGTCCACCTTTTTGTTTTTGTTACTACCACAAGCATGTTAGACTTGCACAGTTGCACATCATGGGCCATCATTGCATTTAGACCATACCTCTTTATTGTTCCTACTGGCTCTTTATTTTAACAGAGCCATTGTGGGGACTGAGGAACATGTTTTGTCAGGCCACCGTGACTCTCAAAGTCCCCACTCTTTATTGCTTGTTACAGAATTTTATCTTATTCAGTGTTTTGCGCTCACTGTCAGTGACGCTGAATGAGTGTCTATTCTATGATTGTGTAAACACCTGTTTAACCTCTCTATTACGTTCACTTTGTTGTCTCACTCTCTCAAGGCTCATGCAGTCCTGGCTAAGGTTGGCTACCCCGAGTTCATTCTGAACGACACCTACCTCAATGACGATTTAAAGCAGGTTTGTATGGCACTGCTGTAAGCTAGTTCTTAAGCATAGCAGGGGTACAACACGGGATCAGGGATGAATAATGGCTTGGCGGAGAAAGCGCTGTCAAATAAAAAAAATGCATGGGCTAAAGACTTGATCTTTATTTCATTCTCCTCAAGGTTTTTTCCCTTGCTTTCCTCTGCTCACCCATAAACATGACTTCAAATGATTCATAGGGCTGACAGATTCTCTCCGGTTTGCCTAAGATGCAGCTGTTTAGGATAAGAAAATAACTGAACACCAAGTTTTATTTTTAAAATCGAATCCGTCTGGAAGAACAAAGGAGGCAAGCTGGCAGTAAATCCGAGGTGCCGCTGAATCGAAATGTCTTGTCCCGATGGAATTTTTGCGCACCGTAGCTTACAAGTATGGGGTTTCTTTTGGATGAGTGCAGTACTTCACAGTGTTTGTTTGCACTTGTGTATGTATCAGCTAGCGTTCACCGAGGAGGACTACTACGGGAACGTGATGCAGACGTTGAAGTTCATCGCCCAGTCCGATATCGCCTGGCTCCGAAGGAGCGTCCCACGCACAGAGTGAGCGGCAGGTCTAATCTCTGACAACTTGATGTGTGACTTTTTGTGTTCAACGTCCTCGTTGACATGCCATAATGTGTGTGTGTGTCTTGCAGGTGGTTTACAAACCCAACAACCGTGAATGCCTTCTACAGTTCCTCCACGAATCAAATCAGTAAGATATACAATATATGATTGATAACTGAGACGCCATTTATTTTAATTTAATCATTCAGAGGTTCTTGACTCCTGAAGCTCTGTCCAGACAGGACGACGCTACACTGCACCTCAGTGATTTCAATTAAGTGTCGGCGTGGGATGCATTTTTTGGGGATAATTATTCAACTAAAATGGCTGAGTAGGCATTTCAGTGTCAGAAATAATTGGGGATTTGCATTAAAAACAAACTAAAACTGACAGAGAAGACCTGAGGAGTGCTTTCTAAAACAGGTGAAATGTGTTCTGTTTTATAATAGTTACTCCCCAATGAAATCCCTCCCCAACCTTCTGCAGTAGATGAATTCTGCCTGGACACGGCTAAAGACACACGAACTAAAACAATTTTGATCTTCTCTTTTAGGATTCCCCGCTGGAGAGCTTCAGAAACCTTTCTTTTGGGGAAGGGAGTATCCACGGTGAGATTAAAGAACTGTGACACGCTCCACTGACAGACTAAAAGTGAAATGCCACCTCATGCTTTTACTCAGGAGCAATGTGGAGCACTGAAATAATTATTCTGACATGAACCTCCTGACAGAGAAGAAGTGTAGTGGTAAAGCCTGCATAAACAGCATAATGTAATACCCCATGTTCCACAGATTATGAAACATTAGTAATACGTTATAAGTTTCATCACAAAGTCCTATAATACTCTGTATGTTGTTGTTTTTTTATCCATTGGTAAATATTTTATAACCATAAATGATGTAATCCCCAATACTACAGTCAGTATGTATTTAAAGATAAGTCTGAGAGTAATTTCTAAAACTGTCTTTTTCCAAATGGAACTTCCACCAAATCTTTTAACGGCGCCAAACTGAGCGTTAATTAATACAGTCAATAAGGGACACTGCTTGGATTTGGAAATACCTGTCATAGAAATGGGCTACATTGTATTGTTAATTATTGACATTTTCAGTGTTTTGAAATAAAACCCTTCACCACATGCCTGCCTTGGCCTGTCGGCTCTAGCTAGCTAACACGACACGTGGAAATCCAGTGAGAAACGGCAGCAAGTAGTAACTTTGTGTAGGCTTGGTTAGCCTGACTATTTCAAAATTGGACATAGAGGTGGAGCTGAGGCGGGCCGGATGAAGCCTGGTTGATGAAGCCACCTAGCGACAGGCCACCTGAGCGCCCACCTGTCACTCAAAGCGGCCCGGCCTTAATTATGCGTGGCTTTAAGCCTTTATATAATTTAAATGTGTGAGTTATAAGAAAAAGTCACTCCCCTGTACAGTTGGGGAGATTAGGTATAGAGCTCAAAACGTTGGGGATTTTAACATGGGGCTCTGTGGGGATTGGCTTTTGGAGCCAGCCTCAGGTGGCTATTCCAGGGAACTGCAGTATTTGGCACTTTAGCATTGGCATTGGCTTCTCAGCATTGTAGTTCATTTCATTAATTAAAGAGTTACTGAAGCGTAAAAAAGACTTGCAAGCTTGCAAACTGTCAGTTTGGTCGCTAGCGGACGTTCACACAGTTTAGTCAAAAGACATGTTTGTACCATCGACTGCTCCTGTCTGCAAAGCATTTCATTTATCCTGCAGTGATTCCATTTAAATGAAATCATTTTTTCACAGAATGTCATTGTTTTAAATGCTGGTGTGACCGCAGTGTAACTTATTCTACTCAGAAAAGAAGCCACGTAACTAAACTTCATCCCCTTCTTGTCTGCTTCCAGATCTTTAAGTTATGGTGCCATCGGGGTGATAGTAGGCCATGAGTTAACACACGGTTTTGACAATAACGGTAAATACTGGTCGCCAAGAATGACCTCAGAAAGCACCCACAATAGCATAAGAGAACTCTAACACAGTGCGATTTTTGTGTGTGTGTTTGCTTCTCACCAACAGGTCGCAAATATGACAAAAATGGCAACCTTGACCATTGGTGGAGTAACTCGTCTGTAATGAGCTTCACCGAGAAGACCCAGTGTATGATTGACCAGTACAATGCCTACCACTGGGAGGAGGCAGGTCTAAATGTAAGAACCAGAGGTTGAATCTACAGAATTTACAGTAACTGCAACAGGAGAGCGAGTTTAAAATATTCCCCTAAACACATTAAAACACAGACATGTGCATTGAAATAATGATCAAGACAAGAATATTCTTGCGTAATGTTTACAGGATTCTTCAAGTGTGTATTTAGCAACATTGACGTGCCTGTCTGATGCTCCCAGTATATTTCTATCTTTCACTTGCGTGCATATTTAATGTGTTTCAATAGGAAAGGGTGCACAGTTCAGAGCCAGCGAGCCCTCATCCAGAATGAACTTCTATGATCGTAACCTTTGTGGATACTTGGTGACTGAATACGATGTGAGAATCTGTGCTTTTGTGGATGTTTTGTGCTGCAGGTACGAGGCAAGAGGACTCTGGCAGAAAACATAGCAGACAATGGAGGATTAAGAGAGGCTTTTAGGGTATGATGTTTTCGCTCACATGCATCTTTGAGCGACCGGAAGGTTGCTTTTGATCTTGCAAAAATCTTAGAGCAGACCTTTTGCCCTGTCACAGCTGCAACTAATGACATTAATGAAGGTGTGCCAGTAAGCTAGCATGAATACCAGTGCCCTCGCACTGACGCTCTTATTAGTTGCACTGGTGTCTGTTACAAGCTTTCCATGTGTTTGCTATTAGTTGCACCTGTGCTTGTTGTCGGTTTTGCATTTATTCATTGGTTTTATGTTGGTGTTTTTATGCTGCCTTGCTGCCAAAAGAACTTCCTCTTGTGGGACAATAAAGATCTGAAGTTGTTACCTGTACTTGTCATGGTAAGAAGTCCAGGTGAAAAATAGTTTTCAATTCATATCTGTGTGCAGGCGTACAGGCGGTGGGTAGACGAGAGCAGAGGTGGTGTGGAGGAGCCTCGGCTGCCTGGAGTCGGACTGAACAACAACCAACTGTTCTTCCTGAGCTACGCACATGTAAGGAGACAAGCTACTTTCTGCCAGTGCCATGCTTCAAGCCGTGAGAGCACTTCTGTGCACGTCTGTTGTCATGTCTGAATCTACTGGTATTTTACCCTGAAATTAGCAAACCTACGTTAATGTTGATGGTATAGGTCTTGGACTGGTATGGCTTAAAGGGACAGTTCATCCCAAAATCAAAAATACATATTTTTCCTTACTTACCTGTAGTGCTATTTATCCATCTAGATTGTTTTGGTGTGAGTTGCCAAGTTGTGTAGGTATCAGCCGTAGAGATGTCTGCGTTTTTATATTATTCTGAAATGGGCTATTCAGCATAATGAGTAGGCTACTTTTACTTTTGGTACTTTTAAGTATATTTTTATTCTAATACTTGTGCACTTTAACCTAAGTAAAACATTTGAAAGTATGACTTTCACTTGTAAACAAGTATTTCTATTAGTGGTGGAAGAGGTACCGCTACAAGTAAAAGTACGAAAGTATTAGCATCGAAATACACTAAAATATATGAATATAATGTATACTAAAAGAACTCATTTTGCAGAATGGCCCATTTCACAATAATATATACCGTATTATATTTTTCGTTTATGATTATTTATGCATTAATCTGTACATCATGTTCATTTTGCAGCTGCTAAATGTGGGGCTAATTTTAATTTATGAATATATATATTTTATATATATATTTAATACTTTATATACTGCTGGGTAGCTTCTGAATTCCCCCAGGGGATCAATATACCGTAGTCTTATTGATATAATGATATCATGATTACATTTTGTATTATTAATCCAAGCCTGGAAAGTAACTAAAGTTATATAATGAATGTAGTGGAGTAAAAAGATTAACAAGTATAAAGTGGCAGAAAATGGAAATACTCAAGTAAAGAACAAGTACCTCTACATTGTACTTAAGTAAAGTACTTTGCTCCACTGATTTCTACACTGCATATAATAACACAGATTAGCTGCCAGTGTTGCACATGACAAAGCAAGGGAAGTGGAAACATACATACTTAGCACAGTCAAGCAAATCATCCATCCAATGTGCTTGTACTCTGCAGGTGAGATGCAACTCATACAGACCAGAAGCAGCCAGGGACCAGATCCAGAGCGGAGCTCATAGTCCACCAAAATACAGGTGAGCACACACACACACACACACACACACACTGATGAATGCACACACAGTCCTTACACCCTGATCTCTACCGTCACTGTTGCCCTGCAGAGTTATCGGAGCGATGAGTAACTATGAAGAGTTTCGGAACGTGTTCAGCTGCCCTGAGTCATCAGTGATGAACCGAGGCGCTCAGTCCTGCCGGGTGTGGTGACCTTCGACCTCAGCATGACCCAGCCCACAGCTGTCAGCAGGACGTCTGTTGGAAAGGCTGGTAATGCTGGACCTGGCCAACATCGTTTTACGTGATGTGGCGACAATGAAGCAAAACTGCAGAAAAAACACCCTAACGTTCAAACACATCAGGGTAAGAGTGGAACATTTTAGAGACTGACTATTGTGTCGTGTTACTGCAACAAGTTTGTAACTTTGTAACAGGAACCTATATTTCTATATGTTACGGTAACCGTGGGAAACAGAAATATATTAGGTCAATGTGAGCTTATATTCATTAGCAGCCTTGTTGATGAATTCCCGAACACCCTAAACCAAACTCGGAGCATAAATATGAGCAAAAAATGCAAACAAAAAGTTATTCACAGTCCAAACTTTTTTTCATTGTGGAAGCTCATATCATAATTTAGTACTTGAAGAGCAGTTCAGCAAGTAGTAGTAATAATAATAATCTTTATTTGTAGAGAACTTATAAAAACAAAGTGCCAAGTGGAAAGATATCAGCCTGGTGGCATATTTTTACGAATTAATGAGGTTAAACTACCTAAGATGGAGTGTGTTTTGTATTGTATGTGTGTGTGGGGGGGGGGGGGGCGGTCGTGTCTTGGTTTCCGTCCCCACTTTGTTTCAATCTTGGTCTTGCGTCAGACTGAATGACCGTGCAGCTTCATATTCATTCTGCTGCAGTTCAGCCCCGCGGCAGATGAACTCGCAGGACTACGTGCGCTCAAACTGCAAGAAGCGCTCCCTCCGTTCGCCGATCTGTCTCTGCTCTCGAGCGTCACTGCTGAGGTGAACGCGTTTGATGTTGCTCTGGAACAAACCAAGTGTTTCAAGTGATTCCACAAGTTAGTCAGAAAATGTGAAGGACATGGCCTCTGAATATATTGTTTATCAGGAGTAATCGTTAACACATGACTGTTGTTCCTAAATGTTCAGGGTTGTTTTTTTTGTTTTTTTTAATAGATTAAAATGATTGTCACCGGAAAATTTCATTTCATCTGTTTCTCTTTTTTTTTTTTTTTTTTCACATTTATCTTACAAACTTTCCTAATTCTGCTTCTTAAACCACGCGCATAGTTTCGACAAATGCAGTTTAATACTAGGGCTGCAACTAAGGGTTATTTTCATGACCAGTTTATCTTATCTTAATTATCTTTCAGTCAGAAAACAGTGAAAAATGCCCGTCATCATTTTTGTGACGTCTTCAGATGTCTTGTTTTGTCCGACCAGCTGTTGTACACCCGAAGATACTGTTAGTTTACAATGATGTGAAACTGTGAAAGACATTTTGAGAAGCCGCAAAATAGCATTGCTCCATGATAATTCTCCCCCTATTAATCGTTGCAGCCCTACAAAATAGCAACACTCTAATCAGCCAGTAAGGTTTATTTTTAAATGCTGAATAATAAAACATCCGCAGCTCCACAGTGGAAAGGATTTAATTGAAACCACTGTACATTGTAAAATTGTAGGTTCCTTATTTACATTTTATTATCCGTAAGTGTTTTTCTTGATATATAATATTTTTGTAACTTAATGGGATGAATTATTGCTTTTCCATGCTTATAGTAAATCTTTGTATGTGCATGCTGTGATTTTTTTGTTCACTGTGTTGCTGTCTTTGGTTGTGCCTCTCTCCCATCAGGCTCTAATAAAACTCTTGAGACATTATGCCGTTCCTTCACCTTGTAACTTTGCTGTGATTGATGAGGTGGGCTGGAGAGTGTGTGTGTGTGTGTGTGTGTGTGTGTGTGTGTGTGTGTGTGAGAAGCAGGCAGTCAGTGGATGGAGGGTGCTGATGGATGGACGACAAAAGACAAACAGATATTGGGATTGCATCTGAAAGTGTGTCCGTTTATTGATTTTTTTTTTTTTCTCCCCCCCACGGACCTGCTATTACACACACACATATAGACGTATCATTTCTCATTCATTTATGTCAGCAGTTCCCATGGCAACTCATTCTGCGTTCTTACAGGAGGCTCTTGACACCGTCACCGTGTTTGTGTTTGTATGCGTGTCTTTCAGTGTGTCACACATCGCCAGGCAGGGGGCAACATTAATGACTTGTATCTGTGGCAACACCAGCGGCACTCTCATCAGTACACAGCAATTAGAAGAACAGTCCAGCGCCCCAGTCTATAATGGTGTGTGTGTTGGGGGTGATTAAGTGAGATGGATGATAATGAGCAGAGATCTCCTTTTACTAGATGTGTAATCAACATCATGCATCAGGCCCCTGGCAGCCATTCTTACGCGCTGACATTCATTATCAATGGCAGATTCGACCGCTGTTGTACAAGAAATAGACTCACTTTTTTGTTACCTTCTCTCATGCTTCAGCCTCCTCCTGCCCCTTCTAACATTCTGACTAAACATTTGAGTCTGAATTCTTTTTAACAACTTTGTATTTTACGTGTTTAAGGCCTGGCCATAGCAGTATTCGAAATGGGGACACTTTGCAGCAAATTTTATTCATTCCAATGGAATCGCCACGCAATCTGAAATCAATGCAAACTGTCGCTTAAGTTATTATTATTATTATTATTATTAATATTATGAATTCGAGAGAACAGATTTACACATGACTTTACAGATTTACTTTTTGCCACAACTGACCCCAGGGGGGCTCCGTAGTTATCTAGCTATATCAACTTATAGCATACATATACATATCTGTATAAATCATATGAGAATAACCCAAGCAGCAGTAACTTATTAAATTAGGCTAATACGAGAAAAGGTAAATGTTGATGGAATAGTGCAATAAAATAAAAAAGAGAACAAAATTATATATTAAAAACCAAAATAAGTGGGGGGTTATTTATACTGCCGTCTGTTCACATACTCGTAGGACCTTTTTCTGAGAGACTTAAATCATTTTCAGTAGTTGAAAACATTGAACAAACCTTTAAATATTATATATATTTTGCTGTAATCACAAAGATCAGTCAAAGCGAGTGATTATAGCACACTTTTGAGTACAATCAAAATCTATTTTTATACATACTTGGAACATTTTATTAACACACCTGAAAATGTGACTTGAGTAGATTGGAGCTTTATTTCTAGTGTGCATACATCGGATGTTTACATCTGATGTTTTAGAGCAGGTAATAGTGAGCTACCGCCTGACTCTGTGCCATTATTTCATCTAATTGTGATAAATCTACTTTAGTGGCCAGTGTAAAAATGGCCGCTAAGGTGATTAAACCACTGATTTGTCACCTGGATGCAGTCCATGTTAAACATCACCACCCCGATCTGCACACATCAGTGAATCAAGTCACAGAAGGGCGTAAATAAACCCCAGCACTCACTAAATAAAAAGTGCTCGATGCAGTTTGTGGCGAATAGAGACTGGGACACATAAATAAAAAAGATTTATGAAGTCAGAACATTGCAAGTCCAATTTCTTTGCATATTTTCAATATGTGATACATTTTATTAAAGAATTTCTTCCCACTAAGGGGCAGCAGAACAAGCTGCAAACACAGTATTAACATGTTATCACATCATATAGCCGTTGACGTGAACGTGTTAGCAAACCGTTGCCTGTTTACACCTCCAGAAGACACTTTAGCATTCATTTGGAGCCGTGTTTCTCGCCACCTGGTGAATGTATGTCCAACATTCACTCTTCTTTTAGCTCTGTTTTGATCTCCACCAACTCCTAGGAAAAATATCCCGCTCCTATTCATATTACACGCACGGATTGAATCAAGTGGTAACATAACAATATCCATTATTGCAGCTGTAAGGTTGTTATCACACAGTTTTGGAGCATGTACTTACCAAGAGGTTGGGCATAAAAACACAAGACTTTGTCAAAGGGGCTTTATTGGATATGACGATAATATTGTACAGTACGAGATGAAAGAGAGTTAGAGATTTTGCTACACTGTATTCCTATCTTTAAGTATCTGTGGTTGAATTTGGCCACTGTGAAAAGAAACTAAGCTAGCGAGGGGACGTCTGTTTGTAACATCAGCTCAGTTTACCTTTTGTTTTATTTTTTCCCCTGTTAAAAGGTTTTTTTTGGGGTTTTTCCTTATTCCAATCGAGGGTCTAAGGACAGAGGGTGTCGTATGTTGTACAGATTGTGAAGGCCTTTGAGGCAAAATGTGACTTGTGATATTGGGCTGTATAAATAGAATGGAATTGAATTGAAAAGGCAGCAGAGTTTTCTGCTGTCAGAGGCTCAAACACGGTCTAATGCCCTCACCTCGTCTTTTGTGTCCTTCAAGTTCTGCTTACGTGGAAGTGATGACAACGTGAGCGATCCCCAGAAACACATCAAATCATTGTATCGTTACAACTTGCTGTCAAAGAAACCCACCCAAAACACACGCACACACACACACAGACAGAGAGAGACGACAATCTCCACAGATCCAGGCCAAGCCGGGCAGTTCTGCTTCTGTCCAATAGAGGGCAGGGAAAACATGCCTTCAGGGCCTCTTTGAGGCGGTGCGCAGATTACAGATGGGCCCAGGAATCACACCGATTAAATTCAGCTTTCTGAGAGGTGAAAATGGCTCTTCTCAGATATCACACTCTGACCTATTAGCAAATCAGGCTTTCCTCAGGCACTGCTGAAGTCATCGGGCTTCTCCCAGTTTCCTCTTTCAAGCTTGTGGCATTCACCTCCCTCAACCCTTATCTTTTGCTGGCTCCTCCTCCGGCGATTTATGTACGTGAAAGAGAAGCAGAGTGTGCACGTGAGGCGCTTTTAATGTGCATCCATCTATCCTCTCTGTTTCTGGCCTGTAGCTGTAATCAAATCTT
Organism: Coreoperca whiteheadi; assembly: GCA_011952105.1. Classification (NCBI taxonomy): domain Eukaryota; kingdom Metazoa; phylum Chordata; class Actinopteri; order Centrarchiformes; family Sinipercidae; genus Coreoperca; species Coreoperca whiteheadi. The sequence continues at coordinate 8,953,304 of CM022493.1, read as the reverse complement.
TGAGTCTCCAAGAGGCCATGAAGATGACTTCACTCTATTTCTCATCTCATGCCCCTCCCTATGACCTCCCTCCTCCATCACCCCCCTTTTACAGCATCCTTCCTGGCCTCATGAGCTAATGGCCAAATGACATTTAGAAATTATGAATGCCGCTGACCACCAAGAAGATGCAGAGAATAGAAAGAGATGGCAGAGTGGAAAATAGAAATGGATAAATGGATACATAGAAGGAGATGGAGATGCAGAGGCTGGGAACGGTGGAATTGAGGACACTCAAACTTTGCGTGAATTATTCTGCAATTTCTGAACACACTGTGTTTGGTGGGCACACGGCGAGGAGGACAGCTTCTAACGTGCATTATGAGCAACACATTCGTGCCATCAACTCTGTAAGGTCACAATATGTCACTGTTGTGTTTACATCTTGTTCTGCTGCCCCCAAGTGGCTCTAAAAAAAATCAATTAATACAAACTGTAATCACTACAAAAAATGAAAAAACAAAGAACAGACAAAATACAAACAAACAAGGGAAAAGTTGTAGCTGTAGTGTGTGTGTGTGTGTGTACAGTGTAAAACAATAAAAAAAGATCTTTCTTGACTGGATGATTTAACAGTCATTTTTCAAAAAGATATATTTTTTATCTTAACAAATAGGTTAAACAATTAGGTTAAACGCTTCTGTCTGAAAAGTGGAGACTTGGAACTTAAATGAGCTCTATTATCGTAGCATTTATTCAAATATGTGCAAAGATGTTTCGGGAAGACCGACGTGTTATTGCGAGTAGTTGATTACAGTTATTAGCATTTATTAAAAAAAATACTTTCTGACTAACTCCAGCCATCACATTGCGACTTACCTGGGACTCTGTAACACCTACGCTCAGCAACTTTACTGCATTTAGATTAGAGGAGCTGCCAATCAGGGCCTGTGCTACGTGTTATTGTAGCATTTAAAGTGGTTTTCAGGAAGTTAACAGTATTCTGATTGAAGTGTTTCAAAGATTTCATATTCAATTATAAACTTTAGTGGAACGGAATTTGTGGGCAAGAGGTTTGGATGAAATGAGGTTTTCATTTCTGATAGTGGTGGATGTTCTGCTCCGTTTTCATCCTAGAAGAGGGTGGATCTGCTGCGTCCTAATCCGGCAACCATATGTGCTCGCCATAACCGGGGATAAATGGGTAAATAAATAATACAGAAGGAGGGGAAATAGAAATGAAAGGACATACTCTTTATTAATGGATGGCCTCCACCAAAACAGATGGACTGGGGGATGGGAAGACAAGGAAGGGTGGGCGGGTTTTCGGAGGAGCATGAGCTAAAAGGGAGAAGCCTTGTTCATGAATATCCAACTCTTAATTACGGAGGGCAGATGTCATGCAGATGGACAAACATGAGAGCAAATGGAGGGCGCCGCCCAAACATGGAGACACACAGACACACACACACACACACAGTGACAGCCTGTCCAAAGTGAAGTCATAAGAGGTGCTCTCCTCTTTGCTGCCCATGCTATTTTCCTCATCTGTCCATCTCATACGCCTGTTTGTGTGTGTGTGTGTGTGTGTGTGTGTGTGTGTGTGTGAGTGTACTTGTTGGCCGCAGTTTTCAACCCCTTGAGGATTTTCCCCATTTATTTCCCTCCTTCGACTCAGTAGGAGCAGAAAATAGCCTCCTTGCAAAAACGGCCACGCTATCAAAGGACTCCAGTCATCCTCTCCACCTTCTTCTTTCTATCCCACACACACACACTATTCTGATTTCTATAAATCCTTTAGCGACACTAATTATTACTTTTGTTATCAGAAACTGCCCCGAGCCCCCTATATCTCTGCAGTCTTTCATTTTCTATTCTGCTCTTCCTTCCTCCCCGAGGAGACACTTACTCATTCATTCCTTCACCGCTCATCTCTCACTGGACTGGTAATGGGGATTAAAGGCTAATTGAGGCTTAATTGAATAATGCATTAGAACAGGCACAAGCACGTGCACGCAAATGTTTTTTTTATTTAGTTTTTATTCAACTTGTTCTAGGAAACATTTGTCACAGGCATATTGTTTTCCTCAGCACGCTGAGAAACCCACAGTTGCATGTGCATGTTCACACCTTGGTTAAGCAGTTGTGGGTTGAATGCCACCTCAGTACTGTTGTCAAACTGGCCTCCGTCGGTCTCAGATGCTGTGTTCGGTCCCAGCCTGACCATGCTGCTCACCGGGAGCTCCAGGTCCGGAGGAGTCAGCTAGAACTGCTATAGGTGAATGGCGGGGGGACGTAATGCACATGCAGCACTACTGGCGACTGTAAAAGTCACTCCCTAGCACCCTGTTTTTACAGGAAACACGTTAATATGCAGAAGCAAATGGCACTCTGCTAACCGTTTCATGGGAACATTAAGCTTATAACAGCATCATGGCTCTGAAACTGAACAAAAGCAAATTTTAGTTGACTCTCATGACTTTATCAAGCAGATTAAAATGGCATGGACTTTTCTAACTATAACAAATGCATTTTTCTTATTTACAAGCATGTAAACACGCCCACCCTGAGTCTGGTTCTGCTCGAGGTTTCTGCCTCTTAAATGCGGGCTACGCGATTCTAAACCAGTACGTGTCTTTTGTCAAATTCTGTGAATTTCACGGTACGTTGGCTGTCTATTCAGTGTGTGAACTGACAAAACATCCGGTGGTTTTTACTCAGCCCTGGCTCTGTGAAAGGGACATAAACAAAGTGGCTCGGACCGAGCCACACTACACTATTCGAGCCGTGATTTGTGTGTCAGGTAACGTTAAATGAGTTGCCCATTCATCTTACTTTCTAGTTGGCCAAGATATGCTGTTGTTGTGATATTTGCTATATTTGCAGGAGAGCTGTGAGCATCGCTGTCTGGAGCTGGTGTGCAGCTCTGGGAAACCGTCTCGTCCTCTCTGGCTGTTCGCTTCATAGCAGCAACTGTAGGGACAGTTTGCTAGCCCACAACCTGGCTAGTGTTATTTACATTACTTGCTGCGTTGTTGGACACTATCATGGTATTTGTCATGGTTTCGGCTTTCTCCAGAATCGCATACCCCACCTTTTTATAAGGAAGTTTTTCCTTATCAAGGGTTCGCTCATGGTGGGAAATGTTGGGTTTCTGTAAATAATATTAAAAGTGCAATGAGGTAACTTCTGTCTTGAATTGGCACTAAATAAATAAAATGTACTTGATTTGAATTGGATGGGTTGTTGGTCCTCACAGGACAAAGAAATATTTTTTTTAACACACGATAACTTGTTACATTTAACTACTGACACAAAATGATATGTTAGGAACTAAGCTTTTATCATGTAAGAAGCCCAACAGTTTAAAAGATTATGCTTTAGTTGGAAAACATTGCCTTTTTTGTGAATCCGAGCATACTGTCATGCAGAGGGAGTAAAGAAAAGTGTTTTTGGTTCTGCTGTTAATCCAAACAGCCTCTCATTTATGATATCTGGGGAGAGGAAGGAGCCATTAGTGGTCCCATGCAGACCGACCAAAGGCTGTTTGGCTATTTGATTTCATGGGTCTGAATACAAAGACAGACAGTCAGACAGACAGGAGGAGTGTGATCTCAGTCCGTCTGCACTTATTATCTCCACATCTCTTCCACTCCCTGATCTCTCTCTCGCTTTCTCTCGGTGTCTCTCGGTGTTGCTTTTAATGCCACTGTGTCAAACACCTCCACACCATAAGCAGATTGGGAGCCAGCAGGTGTGTGTTTGTGTTTGTGTGCGTCTGACAGAGAGAGAGAGAGAGAGTGTGTGTGTGTGAGATCTTTGTACGTATACTGTAAGTGTGTTTTGGAGGATGGGTGGCATTACCATTGCCATGGGAACCAGGGCTTGTAAGAAAGAAAGTAATTTGTCTGGTTTCTATGGCAACGAGCCACACAACAGCACAAACACCCTAAGAGCTGCTTCATGCATCTGCAACAAGCGTGAAGGACATTAATATTATGTATGTACTGTAGGAAATCTACGTGTTTCTGCCAGCATTTTGTATCAACATGTAGTGAATAAGAAGCAGCAGCAATTCAATTAACAATCATCATAATCCTACAGTATATAATTTTACCATCAGAGCAAAATCAAACAGCTGCACTGATGTCACAGTATAAAATCTGCATGGATCCTGCAGGAAAAAGAGATAACTGTCTTTTCATAACACTACCGACAACAGGTCTTCATAAGCTGCCATAGGCTATTAAGAGAAATATCTAAAATTCTGAAATACATGTTTTGATTTTAAGTATCTTTAACAACGACACTATAACAGCAAGGAAAAAAATATTTGGAAAACTATTATTTATTCATTGAGATATAAAGAATACCCTATAAAGCAGCGTTAATGTCACTTTTGCATACATGCTGGTTGCCCTTCAAATTATGTTAAATTCCTAGAAAATCACACGCACGCTGCCACTCACTCAGTGTGTTTATTTCTCTGCATCGTAGCGGCGCGGGGCGGCGAGAGGCGGGGCGGAAAACGGGGCTGAGAGCGGGTCTTGAGGGCGGTGCAAAAGGGACCAAAAAAAAAGGCAGAGAGAGAGAGAGAGAGAGACGGTCCCCGGTTTGAAAGCCGGTAATTAGTGACGTGCTTTCCCAAGGAGGTGAGCAGTCGCTGCTGGGAGAGCAGCCCGGTGGCGGATGAACAGCGGTTCCGTCAAACCACCGGGGCGATGAGGGGAGGAGAGGACGGACGACAGAAAGCCTTCTGCCGCAGAGGAAACCCAGATTAGGCTGATCTGACAAACAGATCTACCGGCATCCCGGTGTGCTTGCACACCACGTCACCTATCCTGCGACTCCCACCTACCCACCCACCCATCAGGTTGCGTGGTGACTCGGTGATGTAGGGTGGAGCTGGACGCACGGACAGCCGGCAGGATTTAACATCTTGGTCTGAATGATCTCCGTCATCACCGGGTCGGTCCCCCAGTGCCCCTGTTTAGGTATGTAACGTTACAGCCATGGCTTCAGTTTAGTGCAACTACAGTGTGTCTCCTCTGCAACCTGTCCGAGTGCACAAACAGAACTACTGAAATGATTAGTCAGTTTTAGGAGGAAGCCTAACAAGTCTAATAATGAGATACTTTGGCTCTGCGATTTTTCTGTTGCGCACAGAGCCATGCAGCTTGCAGAAGGCACTCAACGCAGCAGGGCAGTGGCTATTAAATGTAAACTAGTCTATCAATATGCTTTATAAACGCAGAGCAGAGAAATGCTGGCTCATTTAGTAGCTTTTTGTCCTTTGTGCTATTCCAGCGGATGAGCGAACCCCGGAGGAAGCGGCGCACCTGTGACCGGAGGAGGGTTGGATTCTCCCCGGTTGGTGACCTCCTGCTCCGGTGGACAAATCCTCCCACCACCCGGCGTCACCTCGCCCCCACCAGACGGACAGCGACGGAGCCCACAGATGCGTCCGGCAGCCCCTGATGCTCAGCAGTGCTCCGGGGCTTTCCGGTCGGTGGGAGAGGCTCGAGCCGCGGCCGCGCGCTAGGATGCTGCGCCAGGTGTTGCACGCGGGCCTGAGGACCTCCTTCCACGCGCTGGGCCGGTTCGTGGCGAGCCACCCGGTGTTCTTCGCCTCGGCGCCCGTGCTCATCTCCATCCTGCTGGGGGCCAGCTTCAGCCGGTACCGCGTGGAGGACGACGTGGAGAGCCTGCTCGCGCCCAAGCACAGCCTGGCCAAGATAGAGGGAAACCTGGTGGACAGCCTGTTCCCCGTTAACCGCTCCAAGCACGCGCTCTACTCCGACCTGCAAACACCGGGCCGTTACGGGCGCGTGATCGTCACCACCCGAAAGGGGAGTGTGCTGGACCCGGTTCACCTGGACACCATACTCAAGGTATGCACGTGCACATCACGTGCACACCCTAGTTCAAAACACATTTCTAAAAAGTCAATGTAGCCTACTTCAATGGGCGCTGCCCCTGACAAACATAAAAATGACAAAGTATATACAAAATAAATTTAAAAAAAGCCTATATATATTTGTGTGTGTGTGTGTGTGTGTGTGTATGGACATATATAAAGGCTCCACAGAGAGAGAACTGAGAAAATAGCCTTCAACCAGGACAAATTCTTATAAAAATTTGACATAATTTGAGCATTTAAACAGCTCTCTTGGAAGCTTTGAAACATATTTGTACACTGTAAAGGTAGAATATTTGACAATTTAGGTTCTGTGACATTTAAGTCACAGAATATACTACATCATAAAATGAGGCTGCAATGCATCTGCTGAGTCCAACTTTAAAAACAAATCAATTCCCGGTCACATTCAGAAACAAACACAGGTAAAGGTCAGTGTCTGCAGGCCAGATCACATATGCAAGCTGTCTTCCTCCTCATTCTCAGTGATTGATAGTCAGTAAATAGAACAACATGGTCCCATTTCAAATAACCCATACAACCTTTGTAGTTATGAATCAAAGTATTTTAATTACAAAGTGGAGTTAGCTGGAGCTCGGAGCCCTCTGTCTCTGCGTTGGTATTCCTAAATGGATTTATGAGTATTAGCTTGACGCCCCTGGAGCAATTTAGCCAAATTATTTCATGAAGTTATGCGGTTGTAATCAGAGCATGCCGATTAATAGGCCTGAGAGTTCGTACATACCCTGTCCATGAATGTTTCTGGGTGTCTGTGTGTGTTTGTCAGACACGGTTATTGTGACCCACTTTACGTATCCATAGAGGACTGCCACAGTTAGACAGGCTAAGAGCTGTGCATCATTTACTGCGAACAGGCAGCGAGAGAGAGACACACACATTGGTGCATCAAAGAGAGTGCCGTGAAAGGAAGGAAAATCACTGTTACATAATCTCACACCGTTACATATCATCTGTGAGGTTCAAGACTCTGCAATTTTCCTTTTTTTTTTTTTTTTTCTCGCAACTTGCTCCCAGCCTGCCTCGTTTACTTGTGCAGCAGTTTGTGAGTTCCTACGTTTCCCAAAATGCCGTTGAACAACCCTGTGAGAATGGGTCTGAACTTGTTGCGTGAGAGAGCAACAGCAGCGATAGCCAGTACCAGACAGGACTTTCACTTGCAGCATGAGAAGGAATTGTGAGTCACACCCATGGACTGCATTGAATCACGGTCTCTTTAAGCTTCTGTCAGTGAGGGAATCGTCTTCGATATCACCCCTTTATGTGATTCATTAGTGTCTGCGCAGCATTGGGAGGCAAAAGATGCTCTTGCCCTTTGATTTTGAAGAAGTCAAAACACAGCCGTACGCTGACACTGTTGCCGAGAGAGCGGATTTTCTTGTTCCGCTAAAACTGCGATGTCACATAGTATCCAGTCATCCACAAGAACTCAGACAAAAACACCACCAAACAACAACAACAGGGGCTCAGAAGTGCGAAGTCCAACAGTTGTTTTCTGTCAGATAGCAGCATGGCTCTATTGGATGACAGTGTCGGTTTGTCGGTCGGTCCACCACTTTGGTCCAGACTGAAATATCTAACTATTGGATGTATTGTCATGATATTATGTGCAGACATTCAGGCTCCAGAGGATGAATCTTAATGACTAATAATCTCCTCTGAATCTTCATCTAGCACTAGCAGAGAGTCAAAGTTTTCACTTTTCCAGTAAAATGTCTCAACATCTACCAAATGCTTAGGTTCAAAATTTGCTACAGACATTCATTGATCCCAGACGATGAATGCTAATAATGTTTGTGATCCTGCACCATCCTCAGGTCCACATTTGTGGGTGTCCAATTCTTTGGTTTCCCATCGGCCTCAGCTGTACTTTAGCACTACGTAGCGAATGTGAGCATGCTACCATGTTAAACTGAGATGGTGAACATAGAAAACATTACACCCGCTAAACATCAGCATGTTAGCATTGTCATCGTGAGCATGTTAGCATGCTGGTGTTAGCATTTAGCTCAAACCAACGGCTGTGCCTAAGTACAGCCGCACAGAGCCGCTAGCATGGCTAGCAACTGTTAGCCTGGATTAGATGTTTGCTTTTCGTAGAAGCTGATCTTTTTCTTTAACCCACTCACCACCAGAGACCCAGAGGAATCACAAATCTGAATCTCAATATTTGGAGAGAATCAAATCTTAATTTAAGGTGAAATCCTTGACCCAAATGTTGATAATTGAGCTGTTTCACCAGTAAAATTTGAAACACAGAATTTAAACTCCCAAATTCAGGTCTTATAAAACAGGAATCAGCACTCTAGACAAGAACTCTGAATCCATATTGTGAATGTTTTCTGATGAATATATTTTCAATTATAATCAGTTAACAATCACAAAGTGCTCATAGGTTTCATTCTATATCTGAATTCAATTATGTGTATGAGTATACCTTCAATTAATATGCTCAAAGATGACAGATTGGTCCTTTAAAGTTCACTTAGTGATCTCAGGCACTTCTATCGGGGAATTTTAAGCTCCTACCAGGAAATTGCTAACAATTATAAGGGCAGATTGGTGTGTTTTGGCAGTAAAAAGTGATAACAGCTCAGTGAGTGAAGGAGTGAGTGATTTCAAATCAATTTTCAAATATTCGTACACACACACACACACACACCCTCCCTCTCTGAAGTCAATGCAGCATTCTGAGGTGGGAGACAGCTCTGCCCATGTACGCTGTGGCAGAGACTGGCATCAGGCCTGTTGCTTAGTAACCAGCACTGTGGATGCTGGCACTGTTGTCCTCTCGCCATAGAAATGGAGGAGGATTCTGAGACCACTATTGTTATTCTGTCGAGTAAGACACACACACACTCCCCCACATATCTGTCTTTCTTATTCACACAAACACACAGTTAGAAAGTCGAAGCACACACGCTGAGTTTTGCTGTGCTGCAAAGCGAAAAACTTTGAGCGAACTTTTTCTGCTCTTGCCACGGTTTATTCTGGCAAAATTGGGCCACTGGGAAGCTAACTTCTTTCTTGTTTGTGTGTGTTTGCGTGCGTGCGTTTTCCCTGCACACAGCTCCACAGGCGGATCTACCAGATGCAGGTGACGGTCCCGGCCACAGGCTTCAACAGCTTCAACTACTCCTTCTCCTACCTCTGTCTCCCCGACGACAAGAACGTCTGCATCATCGACGACATCATCCGTGCCATGGAGGAGATCCAGTCAGCTCGCACCTCCAACCGCTCCGTCCCAGTCCTGCGGTACCCGATCACGCAGCTGGCAGACGGACGGCAGGCATACATCGGCCACCAGCTGGGTGTTGTGCAGGGCTGGGGTCCCAGCGGGGCGGTGCGTGGTCCAGGGACAGGAGCCAAGGGAGAAGGTGTACGTTCTGCAAGGGCGTTGCAGCTAACCTACTACCTCCAGGCCCGCGGCGGCCTGATGGACCGGGTGGCCAGCCAATGGGAAAAGGCCTTCTGCGCTGAGTTACAGCATTTTGCAGCGTTGCACCCTAAGCTGGGCCTGTACCCTTCCACTTCCTCTTCTCTGAGGACAGACTTCCAATTCTCTTCGGTTCTTGCACGCCTCCCCCTGTTGGCCAGCTTGGGGGTGTGCGGTGTGCTGGCTGTGCTCAGCTGCTCTATGAGGGACTGTGTGAGGTCTAAGCCCTGGTTAGGACTGCTGGCTCTGCTGTCAATCACACTGTCAGGCCTCACTGCTGCTGGGATACTAAACCTGACCGGGGCCACCTACAACTCTACGTACCTGGGCATCCCATTCGTCATGCTTGGTAGGTTGAAGACGAATACGTGTGATGGTAAAATAGCAAAGATATATTATACAAGATATATTTGACCTTTTGAGTCTTTATAACTCTGTATGTCCATGTCCTCATCCCCCATTTGTCTGGACCTTTTTGTATGTACACTTTTTGAGAACGTATGGGTGTTGAATTAAAAAAACAATAAAAAAAGAACGGATTAAAGCACAGAGAAATCAAAGAAAAGTGAAGCTAACACATGGCATGTGGGAGCCACGGTGAACATTGCCATTGCTTTTATATCACAGGCTGCTTGTGTTTACTGTCTGCTTTTTCAGTACCTGTGATGGGTTTTGCAGATGCCAGCCTTAGGCTGAATGCCATTTCAAAGTAGACAGATCATCAAAATGACTGACAAGTGGTGGGGCATGAACTTGACTTACTGAGGGGGAGGATGATGGCACTAACAATACATTCTCTGACTGGGGGCAGAAACCTCATCCAAAGGTTCTGAAAAAGTGAGTTGTCAAGTTAGGGTCCTTGAACCGGAGTCTGGAACCAGAAGGTTTCACACTATTTTACTTTAAGTGTCCAAATTGAGTTCTAGACTATTTGAATAAAAGGACACTTTTAAGGGGTCAGTATGCTTTAAATTGAGTGCTTGCTGGATTGTCGAAGACCGTCTGAACCCCCCCCACACACACACACACACATTTCCAATGTTAGAATTGAGAGGCTGCATCTTTGTTACTTTATGAAACCAGCAATCCGACAGTTACACCCACTTCATGCAGGGATATTAGCCAGGTGGGCCGAGGTGAAAGTAGGCAGGACTTGTCTCTTAAACTTTCTTTATCTCTTCTTTACACAATTACTTCTTCTTAAGTGATGCAATTCTGTTATGTTACTTGTATGTATAATGAGTGCAACACCATGTTTTCATGTCATGAAAATGTGTGCCGGTGAACCTCTAACTCGCACTTCAATATTGCACTTGAGACATGTCACAGTGTGCATGACCAAAGTGGGGATGCACCACTCCAACTTTTTCTCCCCTACGATAGCGCAGTTCAGGGTACCTGCCGATACCAAGTACTGATCCAATACCAGTGCTCTCGTTTCCCAAAAGTTTAAATCTGTATACCTCACTGTGTGAAACTCGCTGCATTCATTTTTATGTAAGGCCACATGAGGCCAGGGATTGCTGTGGCACCAAAACCTGAGACTGTGACTCAATGGATGTAAATTATAGCAGAAACACTGAATTTTATAAAGCAATGAAGAAACTGTATTTATGGTGGATCAATCACATCACCGCCGATGCCCTATCCGCTTACTAAGTTCAGGATGCCCAATCTTTGTTCCGAAGCTGAACAATAGTTCGTAGAGATATTGCAGACTTGACGTCACAGTACTCATGACCGAAGTCCTCAAGGGGCCAGCCCGCAAATCTGGAGGGTGGACATGTTCAGTTTATTATAGGAAATAAAATGCTTTAGTCTACAGACCACAGCAGTGTTCATCACAGACACAAGTGTATCTGTGATAAACCTGAGGCAAATATTATTTTGTATTCCCACATACATTGATAATGATTTGGGAATTTACTTCGTTGTTGTCAAAAATCTACTTGACAGCAAGACGGCAGGATAACAAACCATCTCGGCTCTTGAAGCCACAGGGATTGTTTCAGCACTTCAGCGTGACTGCGTCTGCAATCCTGATAATGCAGCAACTTGCATGTGGAATACAGACTGTAGACTGTTATCACGGTGTTTACCAAGTTAAGTTAGTTTGTACAGTGATAACGTAAAGAAAAGGGGCCGAGAGCAAACGGAAAACATAGAAAGAAGATCAGATACAGCAAACAAGAATTTAACAGACTACGAACGGAATAAAAATGCATACCATACGTGTGAAGGTGTATTGCAGTTTGTCTTGAGCACATGCAGACTAAATACTGTAGGATGTGCTGTACGTAACCACTCACATTCACATGTAGTCTATACCATAATTACTCTGTAATTTGGAGGAGGAAAGGCTGCTGTTAGGCTTAAAATAACTCTAGACAGAACGGAAGAGACAGAGAGGGGGTTCGATGAAATATCACTCCGAATGGGGGTCGAGAGAAGATTTCACTTAGTAGAAAACGAAGTTAAACTGTAGTTAGAGGGAAGGAAGGCAGGCAGGGGGGATTTCTCAGAATCAAGTGGGCAGACCGAAAAAGGTGGGAGGAAGTGTGAGGAGAGAAAGGAGGATGTGATTACACAGCACAGAAAGAACTAGCATGAAAGAGGGGCAGAGGGAGAGATGCAGGGTATATTTAATGTTTTGAAAACGTTTAGCATCTTTTCTCTTTCAGAACTGGAAATAAGCACATAAATGCTTATTAACTTGCAGAGCTGGCACAAAAGACAAACTGGTGTGTTGATCTGGGGGAGCGAGCAAAAAAGAGGCCATTAACTACTGACGGGGAGTGTGTTTGTATAAGAAGGGGGTACAATGATGATGTTACGGTTTTGGGACACAATTTTAATACACCTCAGTCATGTGTGCATTCATTGACTGACAACATTGTCAAAATATTGAAATTGATAGAGATCGAAAGTACCGGCCAAAATTGTCCAGTAAAAGGAATTGTCCATTCTTAGCCATAGTCCGGTTGACTCGAGAGCTGAAATGATAAGCCGATTAACCAATCAGTCGATAGACAGATAATAATCTGCAACTTATAATAACAATCGATTCATCGTTTGAAGTCATTTTTTGAAAGACAAATGCCATACTTCAAGCTTCTCTAAAGTGGTCATATAATATTGTAAGTTGAGTATCTTCGGGTTTTGGACTGTTGAACGGACAAAACAAGACATTTGATCCAAATAGAACAAAATATATATATATATGTTTGTATTCCTCAGTGTGAGGTATTGAAAAAGTTGTAATGTTTTGATATTGATGCTGAAACGTGTCGTAGTGATACGGCTATTGGAAATGTTCAAACTACCCTCAGCCGTAGTGTTTGCATGTGTGCGTGTTTGTGTGTGTGAATCTGAGCTGTGAATCTTGCCATAACCAACAGCTTAAACTGTATCACGCAACAGTTATAGCAAGGAAATTAAATGGTTCTGGGTGCCCCAAATTGCTCCCGAGGGGCTGTGCCTTCATTGTGTGAGTGTGTGTGAATGAGTTCGTTTCATTGGACTGATGAGCAGTTGGCACCTGGCATTAGTGTATGAATGGAGTGAATGAGATATGTACTGTGAGGCGCTTTGAGTGGTCGGAAGACTAAAAAGGCGCTATCCAAGTGCAGTCCATTTACCATCCATAGCTTGTGGGTATTTTCTGTGTGTGTGTGTGTTTGTCCATGAGTGCACATTAGCTCGTCTCAAGCTCTGGTACATATCAAAACCCTTGGCCAAGTGCTGTCCACAGCCTCTCTTTTTGCTCTCATCTTCTCTCTGCAACATTAACCTCTCCACCTCTTTCACTGTCATTCACTGTCTGATTCCCTCTCTTTCTACCACGCGCACACGCACACACACGCACATCACAGATCTGCAGACTTTCTCGGTTGCTGAAGTGTCGGTACGTTGTGCCTCTGCTAAGGTGTTAAGTGTTTCGCCATGGTGAGGTCACTGGATGGAGGTGGTGGGGGGGTTGGCTTGTATGTGTGTCACTGGTGACTCACTGGTGCCATGGCAACCATGAAAGAGGAAACCATTAAAAACCATCTGCCGCACATATATAAACACGTATGTGCATGCATGTGAGCCTGGACATGCACATGGAGGTGATGCACTCAGTCACTTCAAATGGACATTGATTTGTATTATTGAATACAGCATTAAAAATGTATTAAGATTCTTTACACGATATTACTGATGTTAGACGCTATTTGTTTTATGCATCTATTGGATTATTCTTAAAAACTTGTGCTATTCTCCAAATATTTAAAAATGAGTTTTAATTACTTATTATCTTTCTAAGTTAAATTCTCATGTCCTGCTGCTGCTGCTGCTGCAATGTTCCAATTTCTCAACTAGAATTGAATTAGAAAAAAAAAACAGCATTTCCATGGTGTCTTACATCTGTCATTTCACATATTTCCAGTTCAAACAGGATTGAGGTGTGACATGCAGAGAGGGCTGTTCAAACGCAGGCAGGCTGAGTTATTACACTTCCTCGTGCAACGTTGTGATTCCTCAAAATGAATAGATTGAAGCCAAGCGGGGAGCAATCAAAGCATTCTAGGGAAAGGAAACAGGTTGGTTGGAAATTAAATAGTTCTCGTGTCCTTGTGAGGGATAAATGTGTTTTTGAGGAATTCCACTTTTCCTAGACTGTGAGATCAGCGTAGCTTAAGTTCGTCTGATGTCTGTGGGATCAGTAGCAGCTACTCTCTAAATTGGGGGAATATATTTTCCCTGCCCGAAAGATGGAGCTTTTTTGGACAGTAGAGCAAGCTGTGCACACATTATTGACATATTATAAAATTGTTATGGCGAATGTGTCAGCAAACAGTTGCATTCACGCATCCAGAAGACAGAGCCTTCATGTGTAGTGGAGTTTCTGTCCACCTGGCGAGGTGTAAGTCCAATATTCACTCTCCTTTAAACTCTCCTGTTTTGGTTTTCCATAATCTCGTAAAAGAAATATCTTGCTCTTTGGCCGCTAAATGCTCCACCATGTTACACGGCTAGTTGCTAACTTTGTCTCTCTGCAGTCTGGTGCTGGGTGGGTAGCGTGCAGTGGGTTTGTCAGAGCTTTTTTGTTGAAAAAAGCTGCCTGCCGCAGCTGGAAACAAGGTTGAAGGGACACAAGGGTGCAATCAAGGCTTCCTAGGGAAAGGAACCAGGTTGGTTGGAAATGAGCTAGTTTTAATGTTTGGAGATTGAGCCAAACACTAGATTATGTGGGCTGTAAAACCAACAAAATGAGCTGAAAGAAGCAAAATTGCACCACAGTGCTTCAGGGAACTGCAGACTTAAAAATTCTCTGTGTGTTTGTCACTGTGAGCAACCCTTTTAATATAACATGTAGTCATTTGATCGGTTGTTGAGATAAAAATATCGATTAGTGCAGCTTTAAGTGTTTAGGTAATTTAAATAGGTAATACAGCACAATCCCCCTTCAACCAAACTGTTAATTTAAGCAACTCACATTCCTATTTCTCTTCCCCATCAGGTCACGGGCTCTTCGGCTCCTTCGAGATGCTGTCATCATGGAGGCGAACCCGGGAGGACCAGCATGTGAAGGAGCGCGTGGCGAGTGTCTTCGAGGACGTCATGCTGCGTTTCTCCAGCTCCACCATGCTCCACCTGATGACCCTGGGCCTGGCCGCCTCGCCGCTCACCAACATGGAGGCTGTCCGGCTCTTCTGCCGCACCGCCGCCTTGGCTGTCACCATCAGCTATGTGTACATGTTGTCCTTCTACAGTTCCTGTCTCGTGTTCACTGGATACTTAGAGACCGGGTACAGACACGGCTGCTTCTGCCGCCGAGTGCCCAAACCGGACCGGCTGGACTCCAAACCGGCCTGGTACAGGTGTCTAATGTACACTCGTTACCAGGATGAGGCTCAAACAACCAACCCACCGCATGGGGTCGGTCACAGTCACGCTCACACGCCAAACCCTAGCCTGACTCACCCACATGCGCACACGCATCCACATACGGCGAACAACTCTGCCGCACACGAACATGGCCACGTGGCTAACTCCACACACACACATCCACACCCACACACACATTCAACGGCTATCAGCGACCCTCATCCTCAGGACTCTCACCTTTTGCTGGGCTGTGTGAGGCGTTGCTATGGAGACTGGATCACTAACACCTATGTCAAACCCTTTGTGGTTCTGCTGTATCTGGTTTACATCTCCTTTGGATTGATGGGCTTCCTACAGGTGAGGCAACAACAACAACAACAACTGTCATTTTGTTGCCGATGCGTACGCAGACATCTTAGTTTTCTATTTCATGTTGGCATCTGCCATCAGGCCTTCAAATGGAGAAGTGTAAAGCTCTGATAAAATAGAAAAAAGCTGTTTTGCAGTTGACTGCACAAACAGATTCACAACGAATCGAGGCAAAAGATTTTTGCAGACTGCTGAAAGCTTTCCAGAGGTGAATATTTAAATATAGCGTGTATCATATTCCCGTACGACTGACAAAATTCAAAGATGTGTTTCCTTATTTGGTGCGAACTCTGGCCATCTCTGATAGACTCGTGGGTCATAGCTCATTGGGTTTGAAAATGGAGAAGTCAATATTCTAGCATGTCGTATTATTATCGTGCCACCAGTCTGTTTAGTGTTTTACTACCAGATTGCAAAACACGCCCTCACCCTCATTTAGACGGTTTGTCATCGCTCTGCTCAGTATTTATTTACTACCCACATTGGAACCATGACATCATATCCTTGTCTGGGGCTAAGTGCTGGGCGATTTCACTGGCCGAAAGGCTAATGTGACCATAACTTAAGAGGCTGTGTAATGTTAACTAATCAGTGACACCGTTTTCTGAATGAAACGTGCGTGGAGCAGTATGAGTCCTTCACAATGAAATCTTTCACGTCCTTAAATGTAAACTGACTCAAACACTTAAATGTGGCACAAAAGCTCCAGAAGTCGCAGCATTTTGAAATGTAGTTGTGTAATTTGTGAAATAACAATTGCATTGTATGCAATCCAGACACAGACTCAACCACAGACAGCTGATTACGTGAAGCTCCGGAGGTTTAAAAAGGGACTTTTGGTGCATAAGTATTATAGTATTGTCGCTATTTTTATTACACGGTTTATTGATCAGTGCTTTCATTTCACTTAACAACATTCCTCTTTTTTTTTTTTTTTTAGCTACATATTTGTGTCATAAAACTGTCCACATTTTAGGAGACCACTGATTATCTGGTCATCATACAGATTGCTGTCGATTCCAATGGTCTTTAAGATATTTGTTGGTTTTCCTCAGTTGGTTAGTCAGTGGTGGCTGAGGGGATACCGTAATGTGAAAAAGAGATGCTGACACACACTCACATACATGTAATAAAAGCATAAACGCACTGTTTGACCTGTAACAAATGTGTTTCTGTTGTCGACAGGTGACCCAGGGTTCAGACCCCAGTGCACTGGTTGCCATGGACACAGCGACAGTATTGTACACCCATGCCCAGCAGCGTTACTTCAGCTCGTACTCCCCTGTCATTGGATTTTACATCTATGAAAGCGCCCCCTACTGGAACGCCTCAGTGCAGCGGGACCTGCTGGAATACGCCAAAGGCTTCCAGCGAATCAGCTGGCTGGAAGCTTACCTGAACTACCTGTCAGATCGCAACCAGTCCACCAGCCAGCCGCGGGAAAACTTCACCCACACGCTCCGCCACTCCTTCCTCCGGGAGCCGCAGTTCGCCCACTTCGCCGATGACATCATATTTGCGGAGCGTGGTCAGGGCGAGGAGCCCGATGTGGCGGCGTCCCGAATCTTCCTGGTGGCCAAGACGACGGAGAACAAGCGCGAGGAGATGTCCGTGCTGCTAGACACCCTGCGACGCCTGTCACTGACCTCACGTGTCCGCTTCCTAATCTTCAACCCCTCCTTCGTCTATCTGGACCGCTACGCTGCAGCGGTCAGCTCCCCCCTCAGACACTCACTGCTGGCGGTGCTCTTCCTGTTGGGTCTTTCCTCGCTGGCCGTCGTGGAGCCGCTGGTGTCCGTGTGGCTGGGCCTCACCCTGCTCTCCGTCCAGTTCGGGGTGCTGGGCTTCATGACCTTATGGGGTGTGGAGCTGGACTGCATGTCTGTGTTGTGTCTGATCTCAGCCTTGGGGCACTCAGCAGACTGCAGCGGCCCCCTCCTCTGCGGCTTCGCCTCGGGTCGGGGCGATAGCAGGACTCGCTGGGTGAGAGTGGCGCTGGAGAGACACGGGGTTCCCTCTCTACAGACGCTCATCTGCTACAGCGCCGCCCTGGTGCCTGTTGGCTCTGTTCGCTCCAACCTCACAAGCACGCTGTTCCGCTGCCTCACCCTCACGGCCGGCTGCTCGGCCCTGCACACTCTCGCGTTCCTGCCCACCCTCCTCACCTTCCTGCCTCCCTCCAAGAGCCGGGGACACCGGCCTGAAGGGGAGGGGCAGAGACAGGAGGTGGAGTGTGTTGAAATGAACGACAGCACTCGAGTGGTCGACCAGATCACCACTGTCTGAGCACGGGATGAGGGTGACTGCCAGCTGGGAATGGGTTCATTGTGGTCTGAGCAGCCGCTATGCATGCTGCAGACCAGAATGCTGATCCTTGTGAAGAGAGGAAGAAAGGGAGACTGCCACTGAGAGAAAGACAGGAAGAAAAATAGACGTAGAGGGTCAAGAGGAAACAGATTCAAACAAGCAAAGGACAGTGGGAGGCTAGTGAAGGCGAGAAGAGAGAAAGACAGGTTTCCAACGCAGTGTATCCATGGTTACCTGCGTGTTGCTAGTGCCGTGTGGCATGTGAATGAGCTCTTTCCCAAACAATCCCACCAATCAGATGCAGAGGATCAGCTGAGGTTAGGCCTGGATGTGACGTTATCGCAGAGGAAGTGTCACATTTTTCACGTCTCCAAAACTTGCTTTCTAAGATCTGATCACATTGTTTGGCTACTGCTATCTGTTCACCATATCAAGTTGCACAAATACAGCTACAATTACATGAGGCAATCATCTGTATGACTTGAGTATTTCTACTTTAATGCTGGACAAATAAAGTCAAATCAAGAAAACATGCTCTTAAGTGGTTTTGGCTTTGATGTAGGTTCTAATACATTTAATATAGTAATGTGGGATATATACAGTAAGAGGGCACTGCTAGTATTTTTAGATGGAACAGTTCACACCAACATTTTTTCTAAGTCTGCAGCTTAAATATCATGAGTCAAGAAAATTAATTTTTAACCATTTAAGCACTCACGTGTGTCGAATGGATTCTTAATAAGATTTGAAACTCTGAAAAAAGGACAGGTTAGGATAATACTAATGTCACCAACCTTTGCAGAATGCTCTGTCTTTGAGGTAAAAGCTACTGTAGGTAATGCCACGCCACATCAGATACTACTTTTATACATACCATGATATTGTGGGGTCATGGATCAGTATGTTTTCAATGCAAGAGGGAAACAAAACATTACATTTCTTTTCTTTATTTTTGAAATTATTAAAGAGTTGCTCATAAGCCACAGTTCTTGGGGTCAGCTCAAGCACATGTCAAAAACAAATGTTTTCTCTGTTGCCTCTTGTGGTATCTAGCCACGCAGATAGGTGTGGTTGGGATCTGCTGAGGTTTTGAGTTTCTTTCTTCACCCCAAGTCAGTGGGAGTGAATAGGATTTCACTTTTAAAATACTTCTAAACATTTTAGAAGAAACATGGCTTTTCCTGAAACAGTGTCCCAGCGACTCTTGGTAATCCGTAGAACATGGTGTCCTCAGTTTCCATTGCAACTGCTTTCCACAGAAGAAAAAAGTCCCTCTGAAAACCCTTTCCACTCATTACCCATAATGCTCAAATCGCTGTTTCCAAACACACATCAGTCTCAAAGCTCTAAGTTGCGTTTCTGACGCTAGTGATGCTTTCAGTATGGGCTGCCTAGCAGGTAACCTGACTAGCAGGTTACCCCAGGTAACCTGACTCAACAGGATTTTCTCCCTCCTCTCTCGGACCACAAAAGTGACTCTGCGGGCCTGACATTTTGCCCCCAGACAGACAGACAAGTAACAACATTTTTGGTCCCAACCTGACCTGCGACCGATAGCCAATAAAATCTCTCCCTGTTCAGTACAATAGTGCAACAGAAAGGTCTATTCTGGTGCTATATACAGTAGGTCTTACCATCATGATTGAATAGTCGATATGAAAATAAAAATAGTACGTGACTGGGAGAACTAGATCAGGAAATGATGTCAGCACCTAAATTCTTAAACATGTTTCTCCTTCTGTCTTTCTGATCTGTAAATAGGTTTGAATGAAAGTATTGTTCTCTTTCAACCTCCTGCAATTCTCCCCCCTGAAGGGAAAGGAGCTTGTAGCCTTTTACTCTTTTATTTCTGAATCCATCTCTGTGGTTTCAGGTCTGTGTGTGGGAGTGCTTCTCATTGTTAATCCATTCTCCTCTCTGACACTTGCCTGAATGAAAGTATTGTTCAGGTTCTGTGCAACCATCAGTAAGACAGGGGCATGGTCCCTTACAGGCTTACCACCCATGAGCACTGCCAGTTAGGGTTTCTTAAGAGCAAATGCACGACCTTCAAGCTGGAGGTAACGCTAACTGCGGCCAGCGTCATCTTTTGTAAAACATGGAAAACATGGTACTCACACAATTACAGGGCTGGATACAGTGCTTTCTAAATATAATCCACGCACATAGTGCATGGCTCTGGTGCATGTGGAAATGGGAAATCTACCAAACTTGAACATCCTGGCAAGCAGCACATCTTCGGAGCAAAAGTCCAACCAGTAAATTCATTCATTAAATTTTTAACAATCCCAACTTCCCGCCTTCCTTTGCAGTCAAACTCAAATATAGAGACTCAAAATCAATCCTTTCTTTCCATAATTAATAGCCCATTGGTTCACACTTAAGGACAGAAACACACAGACTGCCAGGAAACACAGACACACTCAGTCGCTTGTGGACAAATGAATTGTGTTGTCAATTCAAATGCAGTTCACAGCTGCTTCCACCGAATTGCTGTTTGGGTTCACAAGTAAAGTAGATCAATGTAGAAGCAGTGGAGTTTGATGTGAGATGTGAAATAATGGGCTGCAATTTACTTTTATGTGCAATAAATACGCAAGGAAAACAAGGGAGTGAAGTAATTGATGGGAGGACTAAGGTGAATTGCCGTTGGCGCTCAACTTTGTTGCAGGAATGAGAGCGAGAGTTCAGTTCTGAAGGAAGGCAGGATTCTGTGTTGCGGCCTAAACCTTCATCCTTTCGTCGTGGGGTCAGTGGGACGAGGTCACGCCTCCGGGGATTCTGGGAGACTGAGTTCCATTGCTCTCAGGATTGTGGGACAAAGAATGCAGTCTTTTAATCATAGTTAAAATCACCCACATGAATGAACTCGCCCGTTGAGTCCCAGCACAGTCATCTTCTGCCCTCCCCACTACCTCCACACACTAAAATACTTTTTATAGGGATCTCTGATAATCCTAATCTCTGTAATTGTGCAACTGTTTTCAGTCTAAAAGATGTCTACCATGCAGACTGGGGGCCCTGGACTATACCAAACACCATTGCTGTGGAGGTCAGTTCTGTCTTTGTTGGGTGCAAAAGAATCACTTATTTCTGTTTCAGTTCGGTTTGCTGTATTTTGAGTTTATGTTGATCTCTTTTAGAGCCCAATTTGGGTAAATAAAAGACCTTTAAATGTTTTTTTTCTTCTAAATACTGCATCCTGTGTCCTGCTGTCCGGTCCCTTACATGGACAAACTACAATTTTGACCTGAAGTCACGGGATCCCTTTTCAGTTCGTCCTGAGTGGGACCGTGAATGTCTGTACCAAATTTCATGATAATAATAAGTTGTAGAGAGACTTCAGTAAAAGCCAAGAAACGTCAACCTAAACGTGGAGCTAGTGGAAAAGTCAGGGGATCACCAAAGTCAGTAGGATTCATCCTCTCGGGACAGTGAATTTTTGCACAAAATGGAATGATTATTCGTCCAAAACTTGTTGAGATATTTAAGTCTGGACCAAAGTGGTGGACCGACCCACATTGCCATCCATAGAGCCCTGCTGCTAAGGTGACTAGAAATATTGCCAAGTCATGGTAAAAGCCGCATATGCCACGTATACATTGAATCTCCATCTACCCCAGTCTTTCCAGTCTTAGTTCTTGTAATTGTTTGCTTCTCTCTTCTCCACAATATTTCACTTAAGCTCAAAAAGATTTTGCCGATGCTGTTCATCCCTACTTTACACCTTCAGCCTTTAGACAAAACTTCGCTGTTGGTCCACTGATGGTAAAATCTCTTCTGTGGTTGCATTCTGATTATTCTAGATGTTAGAAGAAAAAAAAAGAAAGCTGCGAGCCAAACCCGTTTTCAGTCGAGTTTATTTATTTTTAAATAATGGATGGATAATTGTTGACGCTTGCACTCATGGGCGTCGCCAGCACTGGCCAGTCGGGGCTCGAGCCCCGAGCAGTTTCTCTTTAGCCCCGAATAATTCTCCACTTTGCGCTGCAAGTCACTACCGAAGACGGCAGTGATGTCATTTTGTATTTTCAGTGAACGCAACGGGGCGGAGGCACGACCAATCACAGATGGGTTACAGGAAATACTTGTGCCTTATTGGCTGACAGCTCTGTCAATCCTTCACATCAGCGGCACAAGCGTCCTCTCACGCTGAGTTAGGAAAACGTGTAAATGTCAGTATGAGTCCAAGCTGCGTGAACTGTCTCCAGCTCACCTACTCTGCACTGCACTGTAGCCGCTTGTTGTGCAAGTGACACAAAAACTAGCCTGGTCTCGATTTCGGGCCGATTTTTGTCATTTTATTTAGCTAATTCAATGTTTAATGTTCTGCCTCTGAAGAGCGGGGGAGAGAGCTCGGCGACAGACTCGCCCAGCAGCGCAGAGAGGCGGAATACTTTCACATCGCTGTGATTAACGGTGTGGATTTATTTCCACCAAACCACAGCTGGCGACTGTTGGAACAGCGGAGACACTAACCAAGGTGGTTTTGGTGAGTTGCATTTTCGTCCTGCCGCGTTTGAATGAAGCCGTTTTCACGTTAGTTAACGAGGCAGTTCAGCTGCTCTCGGGTTCGTTGAAAGAGAGAAACGGGAGGTGTACAGGTTACGGTTGTATTTTTCGGTTTTAAAACAAAATCGGTGTGAGAATATTTCCTCTCTTTAGCCCCACTTCATCCTGTCCGCTGTGACCTCTGTGTGTGTGTGTGTGTGCGCTCTTGTTTTACTACATTCATGGGGCCCAAAAACAGGGAGCCCACTATACTTGTGGGGCCCGACCTCCTTTGTGGGGCCAAAATGCTGGACCCCACAAGTTCAAAGGGCTTTTTGAGGGTTAAGACTTGGTTTTAGGGTTAGAATTAGTTTAAGGTTAGGTTTAGGCATTCAGTTGTGATGGTTAGCGTTAGGGTAAGGGGCTAGGGAAAGCATTATGTCAATGACGGGTCCCTACGAAGATGGTACCGCAAACCTGTGTGTGTGGTACAATGGGAGCCCTGGTCATAACGTACAGATCAGCCTCTATGCGATACAAAAATGACAAAGATGTTAAGGTGAGCATTCATAAGACTTTGAGTGCTACAGTAATCATAATACGTTTGACATAAGCCTCTCACACACTCAAGGACACTGTGCGGTGTAAGCAAAGTTAGAAGAAGTAGAGTAACATGGCACTGAAAACACTTCTGCCTGACGGGTTACGTTTGTTGGAGGGAGGTTTGAGGCATCTCCTGAAACTAGAGATTCTGTAGATACTACTAATCCCTCCATGGTAAATACCAGTTCTGCGGTGCACTGGGTGTCTGTCATCATTTATGCATCTGCCTGTTTGTCAACCGATAAGACATTTGATTGGTAACTGAGCCGTCTTTGGTAACAGTTTCCCTGTACTGCAGTGGCCTCATCTACAGTGTGTAGATAAGGTAATGATCTATATCAGTATAGCGTAGATGTTGTGTTTGGTATACAAAGTGGTCCCTAGATAAGTGTAGTAAGTTGTATGCTTGTTCGTTCTGTCGTTGACCACCATAAAATATACTGCACATTGAATAGCACACTAAGTAGTAGAACTGTAGTCAAGCGCAGACTCTAGGTCTTGAGAAAAGTAGCTGAATTTCATTATTAATGGTAGTCTCCGTCTTAACTTCTCAGGTCAGCCAGCAGCAGAGAGCAGGCTTGCAACACAGCAAAACCGCAGTAGTCATACAACGCGGCAGAATTCAATGAAATGTAGGCAGTAGTGTTCCAGGCAGACCAGCAGAGACGACACGGCCAGTCCTCAGCCCCAGATGGCCTGGGCTCAGCCCCTGACCTTATCAACTCCTAAAAATGCCCCTGGCTAGCACGCTTGTGCTGGTGCTGAAATATTTGAAAAGCTGAATATCGCCAATAGTCGCTGGACAATGGGAAAGGACTACCCAAGAACTTTTTGGTCGAATGCACTGTGGCCAAACTGCAAATGTAGTGCCTCGTCTCTCCGGTTGACAGAGGAAACAGAGGAACTTTACCTGCGTAGGTAAAGTTCCTGTGTTTCTCAAAAGGTTCTTGGTCCCCTGGAAAAAAGGTCCCGACGCGTTTACAACCTATAAGCTCAACACGTACTTTTGGTATCTACTGCAGACTGACGCACAGTAAATAATGTGAGCAGGAAGGTGGAACTCACTCAGGGAGATTCTGGCAGGACGCTCTAAAACTTAATGTACCCAAGCTGTGACCTTTCTGTAAGGGACTTTCTGACTGCTAATTCCCCGCCAACTCCTACACACAGATATGGGGGGCATTATTGTCTCAACGTCCCACATACACATTCAAAACTCTCCCAATATGCTCAGACAAGACAGCCCAGATGCTCTAAACTCCTCGTTGAAGTAGAAAAGGCCATTTTTGCCGAAATGTCATGCGTGTTCAATTTGAATAATTTGTCGTCTCTGGCTGTACCTCTGCAGAAAAGAGAAGAGAGAGAATGGCTTGGCGTTGGGATTCTGATTCGCTTGAACTGTGCTTACACACACACACACACACACGCGCAGACAACTAACTCACCCGAAAGTGCAGAGTCACTGAAGAAGAGCAGTAACGTGCTGCAGTCCTGCTTTGCTCCACTAATCTGATACTGTTTTGTTATCCCTCAGTAAAAATGAACAAAGGCTGACACTTGATCTCCAATGGAAAAATCGCTGTAGTCTTTATTGCCCCCTTGTGGTCAACCGCAACAACTTAATTAACTAGATGCCCCCCCCCCCCCCCCCCCCCCCCCCCCCCCCCCCCCCCCCCCAACACCCACCCCACCAAAACATACAAACAATA
>CM022493.1:8910103-8928515 GCA_011952105.1 Coreoperca whiteheadi | reverse complement strand
TCTAAGGCAAATATACACTCATACACACACACACACAAACACACACACACACAAATACGCATACCAGATAAAGGCTAATACTCTGTCCAGGAACTGTCTAGTCGTGCATCCTGTATTACCAGCTGCTACCCTCCAGTCATACTTCATACTGAGATAGAAAAAACACACAGCTATACAACAGCTAGATAGATAGATAGATAGATATAGTAGGTATTTAAAGTAGATAGATACTATAAGATAGAATAGTATCTGTGGGGGTGTGTCATTATTTGGTCTACTGTCTCCCACAGGCACACATTCTCAGAAATGCTGATTTCCTGAACACACCTCGACACACTCACGCGCACACACACTCAGGCGCCTGACGCTACAGACGATGCTCTTGTGTAAGAGACAGGTGGAGACTGGAGGATCGGAGGGAGAGCAACTGAGGTCGGAGACGAGGAACGAAGAGAAGGGGAAGGGGGGGGGGGGGACAAGAGAGGAAAACCCGGAGACACGTTGTGACCGACACTTCAGCGGGCGCAGTTTTGGACTTCTGATTGACGGAGGAACGATAATGCAGGAAGGATGGAGCAATGTGTGATCAGGGAGAAGAGGACCCGTCCTCCTCCGTAGGACGTGCACACGTTCACACACACCTTCCCAGCCTGCTTTTGAAAAGCATCAGGTATGCAATTTCAAGATTCCTTTAAACTGCTCATACTTACTCAAATTGTTTAAATAATCTGCTATATTTGGACACCTGAATATTGTCTCTTTAAAATGTATGCAAAGTTGTGGCTGATACATACAAAGAGCTCTGATACTTTTGAACCAAAGCCAAAAGTGGGGATCAGGAAAGAATTCTTGAAATGTCTTGACAATGTGTTGAGTTCAAAGATAGAAAGTCGGACTGTGGGAACTTGAAGTTACGACTGACAATAACAGGACAGCGTCTGTGTAGCCTCGCGACTCTAACAGGCGCAGCTTCTTTTTCTGACGTGACACACAATACACATGATAATCAAAGCTTAACAGATAAATACAAATATAGTTTCACATGTATGATATTACCTTGATTTACCCAGAAAATAGACATGTACAGTGTTAATAATGTGTTTCCCATGGGTCAAAGTTAATCGTCCCTAAAAGCTTCAATCTCCAGCTCTGATCTAAGTCTTTAATCCATCTTGTATCAAATGTTTCAGATAAGTGTAGATCAGATAGGCGGGAACAAGTTTGGGAACGAAACAAAGTGACACTGCGATGGAGTTGAAGGATGATATGGATCAACACTGTTAGACAGATAAACTTAAAAAAAAAAAGAAGTCAGGATTAGATTGTGTCTCTTCTGTATATGTGGATGCAATTTAATCCAATTCCACTTGTGCTACATTCTTCAGCTGACAAACCCTGTAGAGCGACCTGTTTTCAGTCGGTTTCTGTGTAATCGCAAACACTCCCTGTATTACAGTCAAGACACAGTAACGTGTACCTGTAGAAATGTAAATGTCCTCACACGTGCTAATTGGTACTGGTGAGGTTAAACATAGGACTTCACAGAGGCTAAAAGAGTAGCGAGTTGGAACAAATTGTGAAAGCATCTCATAAATCACCACTATGCCAACTATTATATCTGAAGGGCCAGTTGAGACTAAGCTAATACTGTGAGAACACCCACTCAGCAAAATATAGTTGAAAAGACCTAAAAAAAAAACAAAACCCCGTCTTTGTCCGTCGTCTAAGATGCGTTTGGTTGAAGTTGAAAGTTTGAAACTTCATTTCAAAACCTTATAAACCCCCCCACCCCCACACACACACACACACACACACACATAGACAGACAGACAGTACAGACAAGTAAAGGCACACTGAGATTTAAAAAGCCATGTCGCCCTGAGGCTGCTCTTGTCTTGTTTGGATTAATTTTCCATCTGACGTCCTATACCGTTTCTCATATTCACAGCCCCGCCGTTGGCATGTGTGCGTGTGTGTGTGCGTGCCCTTGTACAGCCATCTTTGTGAGGACCAGTTTGAGACCTTGGGAGTGAGGACATTTTGGCCGGTCCTCACTTTTCAAGACGCGTTCAAAGGGCTCTTTGAGGGTTAAGACTTGGTTTAAGGGTTTGGGTTAGAATTAGGATTAGGTTAGGTTTAAGGTAAGAGTTGGGGTTAGGCACTTAGTTCTGATGGTTAGGGTTAGGGTAAAGGGCTGGGGAATGCATTATGTCAATGAAAGTCCTCAAAAGTATAGCTCTACAAACGTGTGTGTGTGTGTGTGAGAGAGGGGTAAGATGTTTGACCAGTTTGTCAACCTGATTCAACAATTTCAAACTTGAGCCTACCGTGTAATTTTTGCAATTTGCTGCATCCCACATACTTTTCTAAGGCAAATATACACTCATACACACACACACACAAACACACACACACACAAATACGCATACCAGATAAAGGCTAATACTCTGTCCAGGAACTGTCTAGTCGTGCATCCTGTATTACCAGCTGCTACCCTCCAGTCATACTTCATACTGAGATAGAAAAAACACACAGCTATACAACAGCTAGATAGATAGATAGATAGATATAGTAGGTATTTAAAGTAGATAGATACTATAAGATAGAATAGTATCTGTGGGGGTGTGTCATTATTTGGTCTACTGTCTCCCACAGGCACACATTCTCAGAAATGCTGATTTCCTGAACACACCTCGACACACTCACGCGCACACACACTCAGGCGCCTGACGCTACAGACGATGCTCTTGTGTAAGAGACAGGTGGAGACTGGAGGATCGGAGGGAGAGCAACTGAGGTCGGAGACGAGGAACGAAGAGAAGGGGAAGGGGGGGGGGGGGACAAGAGAGGAAAACCCGGAGACACGTTGTGACCGACACTTCAGCGGGCGCAGTTTTGGACTTCTGATTGACGGAGGAACGATAATGCAGGAAGGATGGAGCAATGTGTGATCAGGGAGAAGAGGACCCGTCCTCCTCCGTAGGACGTGCACACGTTCACACACACCTTCCCAGCCTGCTTTTGAAAAGCATCAGGTATGCAATTTCAAGATTCCTTTAAACTGCTCATACTTACTCAAATTGTTTAAATAATCTGCTATATTTGGACACCTGAATATTGTCTCTTTAAAATGTATGCAAAGTTGTGGCTGATACATACAAAGAGCTCTGATACTTTTGAACCAAAGCCAAAAGTGGGGATCAGGAAAGAATTCTTGAAATGTCTTGACAATGTGTTGAGTTCAAAGATAGAAAGTCGGACTGTGGGAACTTGAAGTTACGACTGACAATAACAGGACAGCGTCTGTGTAGCCTCGCGACTCTAACAGGCGCAGCTTCTTTTTCTGACGTGACACACAATACACATGATAATCAAAGCTTAACAGATAAATACAAATATAGTTTCACATGTATGATATTACCTTGATTTACCCAGAAAATAGACATGTACAGTGTTAATAATGTGTTTCCCATGGGTCAAAGTTAATCGTCCCTAAAAGCTTCAATCTCCAGCTCTGATCTAAGTCTTTAATCCATCTTGTATCAAATGTTTCAGATAAGTGTAGATCAGATAGGCGGGAACAAGTTTGGGAACGAAACAAAGTGACACTGCGATGGAGTTGAAGGATGATATGGATCAACACTGTTAGACAGATAAACTTAAAAAAAAAAGAAGTCAGGATTAGATTGTGTCTCTTCTGTATATGTGGATGCAATTTAATCCAATTCCACTTGTGCTACATTCTTCAGCTGACAAACCCTGTAGAGCGACCTGTTTTCAGTCGGTTTCTGTGTAATCGCAAACACTCCCTGTATTACAGTCAAGACACAGTAACGTGTACCTGTAGAAATGTAAATGTCCTCACACGTGCTAATTGGTACTGGTGAGGTTAAACATAGGACTTCACAGAGGCTAAAAGAGTAGCGAGTTGGAACAAATTGTGAAAGCATCTCATAAATCACCACTATGCCAACTATTATATCTGAAGGGCCAGTTGAGACTAAGCTAATACTGTGAGAACACCCACTCAGCAAAATATAGTTGAAAAGACCTAAAAAAAAAACAAAACCCCGTCTTTGTCCGTCGTCTAAGATGCGTTTGGTTGAAGTTGAAAGTTTGAAACTTCATTTCAAAACCTTATAAACCCCCCCACCCCCACACACACACACACACACACAAACGACAGTTGAGCAGTAACCATAAAATAAACATCGACAATTTAACAACTTAAAACAAGTTTCATTGCTTTCAGTGTTTTTGTGATGAATGACTACCATCACAAATTTTGTATTAACCATTGCTTTCCCCCCCACTTTCCATTTCCCATCTACTGCAGCTGCAACAACATAAACATGTAGGCCATTGACGGAGGAAGCACGTGTCACTTTGACGGCTCAAGTTACAATAAATACAAGCGCGTACACACAATGCTGTTATATTATCATTTTTGGGTGAACTCTTCTTTGAAATCAGGCTGTCTTGGAACGGTGGACCTTCATGTTGAACTTAGACTGATGCACCGTGGGAAGACAGACATCTAGAGAGTGAATCTCTTCTACGTCTGGACTGGTGCGCAGATGCCCTGGATTGTTCTGAAACACCGTTTCAAACCCCTTCAGTAAGACATCCCAGTGAGTTTGCATGCCGGCACGTTGGCTAGGTTAACGTTTGCCCGACAACAGCCGGCTCCTGGTCCCGCTTCGCTCTTATTGGTTGCTGCAACTCTGAAGTGACATTGATGAGTGGTGCAGTTTCCCTAGAAAGTAAAAAAAAAAAAAAAAAAACAGGTCTTTGGTAGAAATTGCCCCTCAAACTAAACTTAAACTAGCTGCTCTTTGGCCTTGAGAGGAGGTTCGCTAAAGAACAACAAAGACCTGTTGGATAAAGAACGCTGGCGCTGTTTTTTTTCATTTTCTCCGACGGAAAAGTTACACTTTCAGCTATGAAACAACTACCAAATATCTCAGCGCGAGTAAAGTGCAGTTACTATTTCAACAGCTATTAACGGCCAACTCTGTAGTTTCACTTGGCCTTAACGTTTTAGGGTCTTCATGCTCATTGTTTTGGTTTTCCAGCCCATAACTTCCAAGTGTTTTTATTTAATTGTTTCCGTCGGCCTCGTTTCCAGACGCAGCAGACAGCTGTGTAAAGCAAAAAAGCTCTCAAAAACCCACTGGAGTTTGGTGGAGACCCAAACAGAGTGAATACTGGGCTTGCCGGACAGAAACACGACTTAAAATGAATGCTTATTTTGCTTTCTGTCTGCTGGATGTATAAACAGGCAACCGTTTGCTAGCAACTTCTCCATATCAACCTTTTATAAGGGTGCCTAAAACATTAAATAAAGCTGCTTTATGAATGAGGGCAGCAGAATACATAATTTAACATTCAAACAAACACAATCAACAGAGTAACAGAAGTGGTATGTCAGTATTTTCTTCCTTGAATTTGCCGTTTTGAGCCATTACGTTACGAAGTACTTTATGTAGGCATATCCACGACATAAAGACACATGCAACCTGTAATTTATGAAGGTGTGAATGCAGTGAGGTGTAACCCAATCTGCTGCGTCCACCCCTGCCCTGCAGTCAATCTGTCAGTGTAGACAAAGCCTTAGATAATGTTCGATCATTTAGTTTTCCAGCTCTAAAGGAGAAACACAGGCTGCACGGAGGGGAAGAGGACACTGGAAAACACATTTTTGTTGTTGTTGTTCTCATTCACAATGCTTGAAATTTAATAAAAATTTTTGAGACAGCCGTGAATGATTAATAGAGAATAGCTGACACGAACAACAATGGAAAAAGGCAGAAAGACCAAGAATAAAACCATTGGGAGAGCAGGATGTCTAATTTCGGGTAAATGTATGTCACCTTATGTTTCCAGGAGGATGTGTGGCCTTTGCCTTGAAGGACAGCGGAGATGGAGGCGTCATTGCCTTCTAGTCATCTGGCTTTCTCTGCTCGCAGCTGCCCCACCCAAAGGTTATTAGTGGCTCACATAAAAAGAACAACATGCTTTGTTTTAAATATTGAATTTAATTCAGGGAAATGGGATTTCTTTCTGCACGTGAAGAGGCTTTGAACTTAAAATAGCATGCTTACTGTAGGCAGCCATCTGGTTCCCTATCAATTAGCATGGTTAGCATGCCCAAAACCACTCTCTAAACTGCTGGGGGAATTTATTAACACCCACCAAAACAGTAATAAAAGTAATGATATAAAAGGCTAACAGTCTACAGCGATGCGCTAGCAGCTCTGTGTGGCTGTGCTGAGGCATAGCTTCGAGCCAGGCTAAATGCTAGTGTCAGCTTGCTAATTTAGTCAGAATGACGATGCTAACAGGTGATGTTTACCAAGGTTTTAGCTAGAAAATGGAGGCCGAGATAATAGGAACAGGACAAAGAGACTAAAACTGAAAGTGCTAAGCGTGACTGCTTTTGTGTTGTGAAGTCATCCTATTTTCTAGCAGTTATCATAGCATGTGTGAAACTAAACTGCTATAAAGAGCAATCAAAGGAATAACAGAAAAGAATTATCACCGTTAGCGTCTTTTATCTCGTTGTGGTTTTTTTCGACTTTTCGGTTTCACCACCATTCATTTGAATGTTTTCAGCGAAAAAGCTCTTAAACCCCACTGTACCAGCACCAAATGACGGACAAGGTAAAGTTAGTGACTAGCTGGTGGGCACAGTGAATCATTTAGCAACTAAAGAACCAGATATTTCCCTCCGGAGTGGGTGGAGACCAAAGCAGAGCTAAAAGAGAGTGAATATTGGACTTAAATTTACCATGTGGCCAGAAACACGACTCCAAATTTAGAAGCAAAAGCGTCTCTGTATGTTCTGGATGTGTAAATAGGAAACAGGTTGCTAACAAGTTGGCCATAACAGCTTGCAGAAGCAAGAGTGCAAGCCTTTATATTAAGTTATTCTTTTTTTCTGCTTTGTGTTTTCTTCAAGTGTAGCATTAAACGTTCTTTAGCTCTTTAGACAATTTCTGCCTCCATGCAGCTCTGCTGTGAAAATTTAAACCTTTAATCTGCCATTCTTTCACCCATTTCAGCACTTGGCTATTTCCTGGGAGACACTAAGGCAGTATTAAATGGCTGTGAAGACCACTGGACCCTGCAGAACAGAGCCGCCATGCCGCTGCTCTTTCAGATGACAGTGTGTGTCGACATCCGTGTGGTCGTCCCTGGAGCCTGGGTGGCCTTCTCTTACAGCTCGGTCTACGCGCCCAGACCTGAGCTGGGTCTGGAGGGAGATGATGAGGCGCTGTACGGGTGGCTGCTGAGGGTCCGACACCGATTTCCCGTCCGGCTGTCCCCAACACACTGGCATAGGGTGTGTCTGAGGAGGGACGTACTGTGGAACTCCTTTAGCCTGGAGGTAATACTTGTAGTGTGCTAGTATTCCCAGTGGTGGAGGAAGTATTTAGTTTATTTACTTAAGTAAAAGTCACATCTACATTATAAAAATGCTCAATTACAAGTAAAAGTCCTGCATTGAAAATATTACTGAAGTGAAAGTACACAAGTATTATTTAAAAATGTACTTAGAGTACAAAAGGAAAAGTACTCACTCCAGAAAATCAGATCCTAGGAGTGTTCTAGTATTACATATCATATTACTGGATTATTATTATTATTACTGATGGAGTAATACAGTAAGTAGCATTTAACTGTTGTAGTTGGTCAAAGTTCAGCATGTTTTAATGATTTTTATATACTGCTAGATAGTTTTATCTATAACAGTGTATCATATTTTATAAGATCTTCATGTGTTGTGTATGTAAAATCTTAATCTGCCAGGTATCTATTAACTATGGCTGTCAAATAAAGGTAGTGGAGCAAAAATGTTACAATGTTTCCCTCTGAATTGTAGTGGCGTAGAAGTTTAAAGTAGCATAAAATACTTGTGGGGTATAAGTACCTCAAATGTGTACATAAGTTTAGCACTTGAGTAAATGCACTTAGTTACTTTCTACCACTGAGTGTGCCATGAGGTCTACACGAACCAAAACAAGTAGTGTTTGCAAAAATAGATTTACACAACTAAATAAGTTTATCTTGCTAAAATACCACACATTGTGGATGGGGTTTGGAATGAAAGACAGAACAATGCACTGTAAAGTTAATCACAACCTCCACTTTATTACAACTTGGGTCTTATGTTTGTAGTTTTGGCCATTTCCATCGGTTATGATAACATTGTACTCGCCAAAAGAATTGTGGAGTATTGGGAATATGGCAACATTGCTACAAAGCCCGAGAGGAAAAGAAACAGAGACAATCAGTCAAGTTTTAAAGAGATTAGTTAAATTGGCTTAACCACTTTATTTTGATGTAAAATGGCAGGCAAGGCAGGTCATCTTGTTGTTGGTCTATAAACTGTGATGGTTGGTTGGTGAAAAATTTTACGATTTGTCAAATAAGTTTGGTTGACCTGAGGGTTATTTCAAACCTGCACGAGTCTATCAGCAATGTCATCACCTTCCCAGATCTTAGCAGTTAACTTGGTGAGTGTGATCTTATTGAAACTGGTACAGATGGTGACCAAAACTATGGAAAAAAAGGCCCAAGTTTGCAGGAGTCAAACTTGTACTCAGCCAACACTTTCTTTATTTGTTTAACCTTCGAATGTTTCAGGTTGATGGAAAAATAGTGGCAGAGAGGACTGTCATCGCTCAGGCCATCCCCCCCACCAGCTCCCTGTGGCTGGGCTGCCGTCCCAGAGACCGACCCCCGGGAGCCGTGCTCGGACAAGTCGAGCTGTACCTGTTCCGCATGTGGGCGGACCTGGGTGACCACGGCCTCTGCGAGGACGGCGCCGTGATTGGCTGGAACGCCCAGTACTGGGGTGTGACCAGTGCCAAGGCCAGACCGAGAGACCCCAACCTCGTGTGTGGTGAGGCAGACTGAAATAAGCTCGTCTTTGCCTAACTGATCCGAATTGTAGATGTTTTCACTTTGTTCAAGCTCGGATCTTGTGCATGAGGGACTTTCCTGACTAATTATTAGTTGGATTTATAACAGAATGCGAACAGAATTGATGGTTCATGAATGGAAAAGACTTTAAATCAAGCTAACACATAGCACGGCATGCTTGCAATTTGTCAAATAGAAGCTTGAACATGCCTCTTATCCTGTATTCTTAGAGTCGTCCCTTCAGCCTGTTCTATCACACATGTAATTGTCTTTTTCTAATATTACTCATCAGAAAATTTCTTATGGCTCCCGAGAGCTGCAGATCAAACTAAAATACTCGTCTACACAGTAGTTGTGCATGTTGGATGTTGAATGTTGCATGTGTTCATGTGTCTTGTAGACCACAGACGGTTGAGACGTGAGGCATGTGCTTACAGAAGCGTTGTTAATGGTGTGTATTCAGGTGACTTACACACCTACATGCATGTTATGTGCATTTTGTCTGTATGTATGTGTATTTCTATACGCCTGCATGTGTGTGCATGAGGGAGGACAGATAGAAGTTTTTTCTCATCTAAAAAAAATATAAGATAGATATGAAAGTAGAAGTACGCCTCACTCTTAATTTACATTTACTGTTTCAGCAGTTACAACTCCAGTTGGACGGGTTTTCTCACCTCCACCTGGTAAGCATCACTTTCAGACAATAATAGCCACTAAAATAATGTCTCTAATTATCTCAAACACTACAGTGCTTCCTCCTGATTAGTACATGACGTCCTTCTTCCTGCTTGGTTTTTACCAGAAGTGTCTTCAACTACAACGTCCTCAAGTCCCGTCCTAAAAAGAGCTATCACTTACACGAGCAACCAGGCGTCTAAGGTCACAGGTGAGCGATGCTGACGGTAGCTGTGTCCCAAATCCATACTATATACTAATTCTACACAGTATGAATACTAATCGTCCTAGTATACAGTTTTAGCAGTAAGTATACAAAAAGATCAACACACTTTAGCATTCGCAGGAAATGATGGCAATTAAACTTCACAAAGAGGCGTCAAAATGTTTCCCTAAGATTTAATTCTTGTTTTTTATTGTCCAAAATGGGAGCTGGTTCACCACCACCACCCACAATTTATTTTAATTAACTCCATTCCCTTTTCGCATATTGGGACATATTAGTGGCCACCAACAGCACACTCGGAATTTAGTATGCATGCTGCCTGCTTTGAGTATACTTTTATTTTGTAACCTCTAGTGTGAACACACTAAAAACCTGCTTAGAATCAGTATGTAGTTTGGTTTTGGGTCACAGACTTCTTACCTTAGTGCCACGGTAGCATGAGTGCAGGAACAGCTGGTATACTAACTTCTGATTCTAAAATCTCTGAAGTCAACACTGCGCAAAGCTTTTAAAATAATTTTATAGCCTGTTGTCATGAAATAGCCCCATGTTGTTATTTCGTAAAGGCCTTACTTTTAATATGTACTTGATTGCACATTACTAAATACAATCTTTAATCTGTGATTGTGTTACATAACTAAACGTCGATAGTGTTAACTAAATACACTGGAAAATTCATGAAGTAGTTTTCTTTAAAAACGTTTGCATATTCAAGAACATTTAAAGCAGATGTTTTGAAAGAAAAAGATCACATTTCAGTGAGTGAACATACTGTACACCTCCCTAGTATCTTTCCTGTGATGCTCATTTGTTTGGCCCGTGGCTATCAGCATCTATTTTGCCATCTGCTGTTGCCGCTAATAGAAATGTCACCACTTTATTTGTAATAATATTTTATTATAGTAAAACTAATAAAGTAAAGTGAGGGCACACAAAATGTCAGTAAAAATCCTTCATTGTACAGGATACCTAACAAAGTTGAACCAGAAGGTTTGCCTGTACACTTTCATAGACGTTTACAACATTCAGTTCAGATAATAATTTTACTGTTTAACTGCTGAAGCGTCACTCACATTCAGTTAGTCGGACACATACACATTAAGTGCATATTTTTGTCGGAGTATAATTAGAGACTCTGTATAGCATTGTGTTTCTGATGTAAATAAGAAACATTACCTAAACCTAATGTTTTTATTGAACAGATCCTGCTTCCTCTGTTCTTTCAGGGTCCCCATTACTAAACTGTGACATCAGCCAACTCTGTTCCAATGAAAGTAAGAAATATCCACCTTTTGTCCAATCACATTGTGTTATTTAGGCATATTTGTGGGCTTACAACTTCCTTTTTTTCGGCAGGTGCTTACTTTTGGGTGTCCATAAATGTGACGGCCAAAGGCGGCAGTAAGACTGAACACGATGTCCACAACTTGGTGAGAGTGAAACGTTCTCCCCATCCACTGGGTTGGGTTTCTCGTGTGCCTTTAATAAGTGCCCAGAACCTCACCGTGTCATGCGCTTAATAGCTTTAAATGTCAACGTGTCAAAAACAAGTCTTGCCCGGCACAGGATTAGTTTGAAGGGGCAATACATTCCGACCCTGTGATGCACCTGAAATGTAATTTGTGATTTGGGCTGTCGACCATTCATTGCTGTATAACACGGTGAAGGTAAGAAACCTGGGTGATTTGTCAACAGTGCTGCCTCATTGACCTTTCACAATCTGTCTCTCCTTCTCTTGGTTTCCAGTATTAAAACTGTAAATCATATCCCTTTCCACAGTATGTGTACCTATATGAATATTCAGCTCACTCCCTAAGAAGGACAGTAACATCTTTGTTTTTCACTCTGTACTTCAGCGCATTGACTTTAAAAGGAAACAATAGATTTGAGGTTGTAACTGCTACTGCGTCATTGCTGCCCTACAGTCATTTTGTTTAGTTCAGACATTCGGTACAAAGAGTCATAGTCAGTATGGAAGCCCATTTCTGCCAAGAAAATGGATGAAAAGTGATGCATGATAAAATAAAAAATGTTCAGGGTAAGTCAACATTTTGACCATAATTTTGACCTACCTATGGACCCACTTTGAGTTATTTTTAATTTTTTATCATAACCAAATTCTTTTTTACTATAAAAAGGGACTAGGCTTCCATAAATCACTGTTCAAACACTCACTACAAAGCGACAATACTGTATAAGTACTGCTTCTGACTGTCACAGATTCTGATTACCTTAAGTTCAGTCTGTTGCTGGTCAGTTCAGTCCAAATCTGGGCCTACCTAACCACTTTTTTAGGGTTAATACAGATTGTACTTTCAGTAAGCATTTAACCAGGACGGGGCATACTGTGTACCATACCTGAGCTGATTATGACTTTCATTTACCATCGAGATGAGCTTCAATGCAAAAAGCTACTCTAGATGATTTCGAATACTCAGTTCAGTTTAAGGATTTGGTTCGTTCATGTACGCCTCCAGGCATCATTGGGAAAGATACCAAGTCTCTACCAACTATTCAACTATTATGACCGTTTTCAAAGCCACTATATATATATAAGACAATGGAGTCGAAGCGCTGCTGGGTCTTTGTGGTAGTCACATACAGGTGCTCTTTGGATACTTCAGGTGGGCTGTGCTTATTTCATTTTGTGAAGGGCACACTGTCTTCAAAAACGTCCCTGAGTCCAATGAGATGCAAAACATGACCCGCTCCTCTGTAAAGGTGGCTGTCATTACCCAAGCAGCTACTTTATGCATCTTGTTAGTGTCATGACTCCAGCTTATATAGCTTTTGGGCCATAGCAAAACCTATTTAGCTTTTGCTACAGTTTCCTCCTGTGTCACTGTTCTTACCTTTTTATTTAGATTACTGATCTCTGACCTGCTCTCCATTTTTGCCTGCCTTGTTGGAGCTGGGATAATGTCTAATGTCTATAATTTTGAAGGAGACTTTCCCATTTTTGATTGAGACAGTGTTCTAGCCAGGCAATGAGCCCTTTGATGAAATATCCACTATACTGTATCGAATTTCTAACTTCTGGTGTCCTTAAAGTGGTACCATGAAGAGAGAATAAATTGCTGAAATCAAAACCTAGACAGCACCAATATCCCCTGGGGTTGTCTTTCTTTTATATAAACAAAAACTCAACCCCTTTAGAATAATTTGTAAGGTACTAGAATCACAAAAAAACTCAACACATTTAAGTTAACTAGGTTTGTCCAATACATTCTGGTCCCCTAAAATTGGGGGAACTGCGTATAAAAGGGCGACATGGTCTACAAAGTACATCGGATGTGTATGTAAACATCTACAAATAAAAGTCAGGACTTTAACCTCAGTCATTGTTTCATTTCATATCCAAACAGATGGAGCACAGAGCAAACACAACAAAACATTTGTCACTGTCCTAATATTTAAACTGTTAGCTCCTCATCACCTCCCACACAGTATCAGCATCTGTCTGCCTCTGCCTCTCCATCTGTCACTCATGTGTCAAATGCGTTTGGTTGCCACGGCAACAGCGATGGCTTTATAGATTTCTGTCAGGGTGACAGACAACTTCAGGTCAGTCTGTCCCAGAAACAGGCAACATCCTTTCCCTTTTCAGAATAAAAGCTCTCCTATAAGGCAGGCAAATGACTGCAACCTTTCTCTCTCTCTCTCTCTTGTGTGAACAGGTGAACTGCACTGTAAAAAGGAACATAAGGTAACAGCATGTCCGTAGGTATTTCGTGTAACTGCTAGATATACTTCAGAGTGCATCTCCTCACTGTGGTGTGAATACTTTCTTTCCAGAGAAACAACCTGTGATGTGCTGCTGCAGCTCAGCCACGCCGTCTCGTGTGAACTGCAGCATGCTGGAGTCCCTGCACTGCAGCAAGCTGGAGACAAACAAATACAAGCAACAATCATAGGAGAGCTGGAGAGAGTTGGTGAGCATTTGTCAATTTACCTATGTGCCTACCTAGGGATCGTCATGCATGCACAAAAACACGCACACTACTTTTTACCTAAAATGATAAGCCTACATTTATAAACACCGTCGATGTAAAGAAACCTTAAAATGCGTCCGAAAAATATTTAAGACTTAGGGTCAGTGTTTGCTTGTGTATTAAAAGACCTGTCAATTTGAGGTGACGGCATGTTTTAATTGTACACTTTAGTTTACATTTGGACAGTGTATGGCGCCGTGAAGTCTCACACAGTTATACATGTGTAAACACCCATACAATATTTTGCATGCATGCAAAACGCACGCACGCTTGGATTATGGATGTACCTGTGCATACGTGGAAAATTCCAACAGGGATACAAACACTCACATAGTTTACATGAACACACACTCCTTTTAGTCAGTCAGTCAGTCAGAGTGTGTGTGTGTGTGTACAACCTTAACTTACATCTAAATAATGTCCTCACTTTCCAAAAATGTCGTCACTCTCAAGGTCTAAGAAAACTGGCCCTCGCAAAGATAGAAGTACGGGAACACAAAAACCCGCAAACATGTTTGGATTTCCTTACTTGTGAGGACAATTCATTCCCTTGCCCTGAACCATAACTCCTAACGATGTGCCTAACCCTAAAATGAAGAGCACTGCCACGGTATTATTAGGTTAGTCATGTTGATTTTGCTCACATCAGGTCGAGATCTTTGCGGGGTTGTGGAGGCCTCCAGTGGCAGGTTTGTGAGCTGTACATCCACGTCTTCCCTGGGTGATATCTGTCGGGCAAACAACCAGTCCAACCTTACATGGTGAGCAGTACCTTTTGTGTTTCTGTACGCACTGAGCGTATATATGTGTATGTGTACACACTGTATCTTATCTATGTTTATTCACTAGCTCCCTTATAGAGCCCAACTCCAAACCACAACCTAAGATAGAATCCTGCGGCAGTGAGTATCAGAAACAACCATGATATTCACCTGAATTCACTGTTGCTTCCGCTGCTCTAACCGTGTTTGTCTCTGCCCAAGGGGAAGCGCCTCGCTTTTGTGACTGCACCGCTTTCTGCAATTCTGCAAGTAAGAAATATGTTGTCTTCCTGCATGTCCACATACGTTTGCGCTGCACTTTAGAGCAAAAAGTATTTGTGTACATACGTGTGCTCATATCCCTCCACACACGGCTGCTAAATGTGATAAATGGGTGCGCACTTTGACTGTATGGGACGTTATTCAAACTTTACAGGTGTAGTTCGTCATTTTGGGGAAATTCGCTTGTTGGCGTTGTTTCCGGAGAGCTAGTTTGAGAAGAACGACACCAACCTCATGGCTGTGGGAGGGTGGTATCAATTTTCTCATCTAAACCTCTGCAGAAGGCGCGTACGTGTAAAGATTGAACTATCCCCTTAAAGATGGCGTGCGTCAATCACTTTCTTTTTTTGACAGGAGCATCAGAAACTTTTCTTGGACCCCTCATAGGTTTTCCTCCTAGTTGCTGCAGCCTACTCCGTTGCTCCAGAGCCATGTAGAGGAAGAGTTGCGTCACCTCTGTTCAGTTTCAATTCAAGTGGCTTTATTGGCATGACTGCATACAATACAATGTTGCCAAAGCATATTAACACAAACTATACTTTCATAATAAACACAATGAACAATGCTCAATAATAAACTTTCTCTCCGATGGACCCTTTTTTATGGCAGATCGCGGAGCTCTCTACATGGCTCCCTGTTGCTCTGGCAAACCAATCATTGCTGGGTGGCGTAAAACGTACCGTCACCAGAGCGCCACCGCGGGAATGTCGCCACCGACACCAGATTTAAAAACTCGGTCTACTGTGAAATTCGGAGAGATTTACCTGACGCTGATAGGAATTAATCAGCTTTGTGTGATCTCGTTTGGCAAGGGCTTGAGCATAACGGACATTCATTTATATGTAAAAGTCCCGCACTCTAGCTTTAACTGAAACATACAAGTCTCAGAAGGTAGGCGTGTCCTAAACTGCCCCTGACAACTGTTACTTTACTTTTTTTCTCTTCAGGCCAGTTTTTTGCCACAAGAATCAACATTAACAGTGCTTCTGTTAATGTTAACCTCCTAAAAAAATTGGTATGTACAGCATAGTATGATTGAACTGCGATTCCTATTGTATGTACAGTATGCTATGTACTGACGTTCTAATCTTATTTGACAGTTGTTGACACTTGGTGCAGCCGGCAGGTGTAACACAATGTCAGGGTATGTCTCTATTCTCTTTGAATCACTAACAGTTCATACATGTAGTCCATGTTAAAAATTATTTAGAGTTAGTGTTAAAGTAAGTAGCAGGTGTCTGTGTCTCTGTGTTTTAGCAGTAACAAGTGTTTTTAAAAAAAAAAAAAAAAAAAAGGATCATTAGTAGACCTGTTAAATTCAGGAACGAGTACATCAGAGGGACAGCTCATGTTAGATGTTTCGGAGATAAAGCCAGAGAGGCCAGATTGAGGTGGTTTGGACACGTTCAGAGGAGAGACTGTGAATATATTGGTAGAAGGATGCTGAGGTTGGAGCTGCCAGGCAGGAGGTCTAGAGGAAGACCAAAGAGGAGATTTATGGATGTGGTGAGAGAGGACATGAAGTTAATTGGTGTGAGTGAAGAGGACGCAGAGGACAGGGTTAGATGGAGGCGCAAGATTCGCTGTGGCGACCCCTGAAAGGGAGCAGCCGACAGGAAAAGACGAAGTAGACCGTTTGAATGTTAGTTCTATAATGAACAGGTTACCTAAATACTGAATATGAAAGGGGTTTTGGTGGTGACAATTCACGCATGTGGACAAACCTTTGTTTCCAGGTTAATGTGCCAAGATTCAGAGATTTCAAAGCGCTACCAGGTAAATCTTACTGCAGATGACAGTTTGGTGCCAACCCAAAACCTTATAAAATCACATTGATCCACTCACGTTGATCTAGAGGTGTTACTTGTGCTTCATAAATGTAATTATTTTCCAGGGCGCTCACCTGGAATGCCATGGAACAATACAGAGGTAGACGTGTTTCTTCCTGTTGTCTATTCTGTGCACATGATCAAATCCCTGGGCCATTAGGAAAGAGGCAGTACAAGGTCCCCTATGATAGAAATTTGCCACACAGTTAAAGAAATTCACAAGATTTCAATACAGGATAACTTCAAGAATGCACTATTGATGATGATGTATTTGAAGATAAATACCAGGATGTGAAGGTGGATTTTTTTTTTTTAACCCCTTTGCTGCAGGTTGTACAGCTGCATGGTTATACTGGAGATGTCTGGACCTGTCAATATTTGCTCCCTGAATACACTTCTGCAACAACTCATTGATAGCAACATGGGCATAACAAAGGAAAGGCCACTTACACGCATGGGTTAGTCTCCAGGTTATGAAACCTCTATTATATATAAATAGGTATTGTGTCAACTTATTATTGACTGTTCTCATTGTCCGCAGTGGTTTGTGGTCCTGCTGGCATGCCTGTCCGTACTCTGTTGGCGTCCAACCTGACCTGGGTTGCCATTGACCTGCAGACCTCTGACCTCTGCCAGCCTGACCCCACTCTGCTTAAATGGTAAGTGTAGTGTAGAAAACATTTCTCAGGTGGTGGCTTTAGAAAACTGATATTGTAATGTTTTTCTTGGTATGACAGTCATACATGCTGTCTTTAGAGGACGTGCTGGAGTCTCTTTCTGTGTGTCAGAGAACACTGCAGTTCTTTTGGTGGAAAAAGGGCACTAGAGAAACAAAGGATGGTGACGTTTAAAGTCATTCTGAGAAATTCAGGAACTCACACACTGAGCTAAGTTTATAGAGGAGTCAGGCTGAGGGAAAATTAAAATTACAAACAAAGTAGCTGTGGGTGTTTCCATAAGAGACGGTCTGCAGAATAAAAAAATCCATTGCTACCAAATATAAAGTTACTGCCAGTAGACGATTTGCTTAGCTTAGCATAAAGCTTGGAAACAGGGGAAAGTCTCGTTTTTACGTTTTGGTTTTGTACTGATTAAACAAACAAGATATGACATGTTAATAAGTTCACTATAGAGGTGTTAGTAGGCTGATTTTGTTACCCTTGGACATAGCCAGCATGGTTTGTTTCCCCCTGATTCCTGTCTTTGTGCTAAGCTAAACTAATTAGCCATTAGCAGTAGCTTCACACTTGCAGTACAGACATTAGAGTGTTATCATCTAACTCTCGGTAAGAAAGCTTATTTCCCAAAATGTTCAACCATTCCTTTCAAATGTTTTGCTGTCAGTTATTTTATATGTGAAGGTGTTTTCCCCCCAAATTGGTGAATATGTTTATCAATTCATCTATCAATTAGTTGAGTAATTTAAGGGCACAATATTATCATAATAATCGTAATATTAATACTGCTACCATTGCCCTTAAACAAGCTACTGGCCTTACATAAGAAAGTTAAGTATTTCACTTAATATGAGTTGTACCATATTTTGTTCTTTTTTTTTTTTTTTTTTTAGTGAGGCAAATGAGAAGCTTGCTGTCTTTTTGCCAGACAGCTGCCCGCCCACCCCCAAGCAAAGCACAACCCACCCCCCCCCCCCTTTTTCCTCTTTCTTTTATTTATCAGGTCTACTAATGTTCTTTTTTTTTTTTTTTTTTTTTT
>CM022493.1:8788689-8910078 GCA_011952105.1 Coreoperca whiteheadi | reverse complement strand
TATGAGTTGTACAAATTTTTTTTTTTTTTTTTTTTTTTTTTTTTTAGTGAGGCAAATGAGAAGCTTGCTGTACTTCTGACCGACAGCTGCCCGCCCACACCCAAGCAAAGCACAACGCAGCCTCCCACTCTGACCAACAGGAACATCACTACAGCTCCTGAAGCCTCACCACCATCGGTGACCAACACTACTGAACAAACTTATATGACAGCTGAAAAGACCGCGGCGGTTCAACAGACAAATGCATCACAAGGAACAGCTCAGCCTAACATGACTACTCCACTCACAAAAATTAACAGTACACAACCCTCAACAGCACAACCTCTACCCCAAACCAGCTCACAAAACATGACAGTGACTGTCGCTGACAATACTACAATGCAAAACACAACTTTGTCTGATAGAAAATCATTGTTGGCACCCACTGAAAATACAAAACTGCAGAACACGACCACAGCACACCGAAACATAACTGAATTCATAACAGTATCCTCTGTCAACTCAACATTACAATCTACAGCTGCTCTTACTGATTCAACACTTTACACAACTACACTGACTCCCAATCACACAACAGCGTACAACGTAACAGTCAACATATTTACACCTTCTCCAAATGATACGACAGAGTACAATGTAAGTACAGTTACACCGTCTTCCAATCCCACAACAGTGTACAATGTAACTACAGCAGACACATTCACACCTTCTACCAATCATACAACAGAGTACAATGTAACTACATCAGACACATCTACACCATATAGCAATTACACAAAAGCATACAATGTAGCTACAGTTGACACATTTACATCTTCTACAAATGATACAACAAAGTACAATGTTACTACAGTCACGTTGTCTCCCAATCACACAACAATGTACAATGTAACTACAGCAGAAAACAACTGGAACCTACACAATGATACAATTACAACAAGTAACGCAACAATTAGCACATTTACACCTTCTCCAAATGATACAACAGCGTTCAATGTAACTACATCTGACACATTTACAGCTTATATCAATCACACGAAAGCATACAATGTAACTACAGCTGACCCATTTACACGTTCTACAAATCACACAACAGAGTACATTGTAACGACAGCCGGTGCATTTACACCCAATAACACAACAATGTACAATGTAACAACATTCGACACATTTACACCTTCTCCAAATCATACAACAGTGTTCAATGTAACTACAGCACACAGCAACTTAAACATACACAATGGTACAATTACAACAAGTAACGCAA
Source organism: Coreoperca whiteheadi (assembly GCA_011952105.1). Classification (NCBI taxonomy): domain Eukaryota; kingdom Metazoa; phylum Chordata; class Actinopteri; order Centrarchiformes; family Sinipercidae; genus Coreoperca; species Coreoperca whiteheadi. Next base: position 8,908,811 of record CM022493.1, on the reverse strand, counting down.
CAATTAGCACATTTACACCTTCTCCCAATCACACAATAGTGTACAATGTAACTACAGCTGGTGCATTTACATCCAATCACATAACAGAATATAATGTGACTAGAGTTACACCTTCTCCCAATAACACAACAATGTACAATGTAACAACAGTCGACACACCTTCTCCAAATGATAAAACAGTGTACAATGTAACTGCAGCAGACAATAAATTGAACCTACACAATGGTACAATTACACCAAGTAACACAACAATTAACACATTTACACCTTCTCCCAATCACACAACAGCGTACAACGTAACAGTCAACATATTTACACCTTCTCCAAATGATACGACAGAGTACAATGTAAGTACAGTTACACCGTCTTCCAATCCCACAACAGTGTTCAATGTAACTACATCTGACACATTTACACCTTCTGTCAATCACACCCCAGCGCACAAAGTAACTACAGTTACACCTTCTACCAATCACACAACAATGTACAATGTAACTACAGCAGACAACAACTGGAACCTACACAATGGTACAGTTATAACAAGTAACACAACAATTAGCACACTTACAACTTCTCCCAATTACACAATAGTGTATAATGTAACAACAGCTGGTGCATTTACACCCAATCACACAACAGAATATAATGTAACTACAGTTACACCTTCTCCCAAAAACACAACAACGTACAATGTAACTGCAGCCAACACATCTACACCTTATATCAATCACACGGCAGCGTACAATATAACTACAGCTGACACATTTGTGCATTCTACCCATCACACAACGGAGTACAATGTAACTACAGTTACACCTTCTCCCAATAACACAACAACGTACAATGTAACAACAGTCGACACATTTACACCTTATATCAATCACACGACAGCGTACAATATAACTACAGCTGACACATTTGCACGTTCTACCCATCACACAACAGAGTACAATGTAACCACAGCCACCAACAATTACACAACAGCCTCTAACAATTACACAAAAGAGTACAACGTAACTACTGCTGACATCAATAGGAACGTACACAATGGTACAATTACAACAAGTAATGCAACAATAAGCACATTTACACATTCTCCCAATTACACAATGGTGAACAATGTCACTACACTGTCTAACAATTACACAACAGCCGAGAATATAACCACTACTACTGTATCTCTAAACAAAACAGCCACAGACAACGTATCCACTACACCTATCAGGGAAACACAACAGAACACAACTGCTCCTTTTAAAAACACGACAATGTCTCCTGGTGCTAGACAAGTTAATGAAACTCTTAACAATGCAACGACAGCCACAAAAAACACAACTGTGGACAATATGACATCTGTTGTCAACAACACCACTAAACCCACAGTAGCACCACTGAACCAAACTGCAAATCACACCACAGCAAGAGTGACTCACAACATCACAACTACAAACAAAAATGACACCATCTCCACCACGGCTGTGCCTGGCATCAGTCCCATCATCAATCTCAATGAAACTGCAGGAATCCGCTTCAATCTGAGCTCAACGTCAAGCAGTTTAACCCCTGACTTCAACCTAACAACCACAGGTCCAGGAGTCAATTTAACAAATACAACTATTACAACAACACATGGTCCACTTCCGACCCAGACTGACACCACTACTGCAAAGGTTTCCTTGACTTCTTCTACAACAACTCTCCAAACCACCAACCTTACCAGCAGAACCACAACAAAACCTGGTATGTATAGTTGAGAATTCAAAATTTAAAGTTTGGTTGAAGCTGTAAATAAAGCTCTTCAGTATGGTTCATCAAACTGGCTAGAACAGCTTGCTTTTTTGAAAGCTTTTAAAGTTTAAATGACAGTCTGTGGATCGAGCAATAAAAGCATTATAACAATAAATGTATGACTGTTCTACTGTTGTTCCTTAATTCACATGGATAGAATGCTTGAATGCTCTAATAGGAGGACTTCTTGATAAAAGCCTCACTAGTAAACTTTATCCTCAGCTATATTGATTTATTTGATCAATATACTGGCCACATGCATGAATAATTGATTCATATGACTTGACGATTTGCCGTACTCTTTGCCAAGGCACTGGAACTACCTACACAACCACCGCAGAGACAACTAAAAGCCAAGAGGCCCTGTTGGAACAAGCAAACGAGCTGCTGAGTCAAACACAGGATGTGTCTCAGCTTAACTCCTCTCAGGTGAAGCTACTAATCTATTGAAGTATGCACGATCAGAAAAAAATATTAGCATAAAATATATATAATATAGTTTAGGTTGATCTTGAATTTTAAATGCAAGCGTTATTTTGCTCCCAAAAACGTCCATCCATCCATCCATCCATCCATTTTCTACCTCTTATCCGGGGCCGGGTCGCGGGGGCAGCAGTCTAAGCAGAGACGCCCAGACTTCCCTCTCCCCCGACACTTCCTCCATCTCTTCCGGGGGAATACCGAGGCGTTCCCAGGCCAGCCGAGAGACGTAGTCCCTCCAGCGTGACCTAGGTCTTCCCCGGGGCCTCCTCCCGGTTGGACATGCCCGGAACACCTCCCCAGGGAGGCGTCCAGGAGGCATCCGGGACAGATGCCCGAGCCACCTCAGCTGACTCCTCTCGATGTGGAGGAGCAGCGGCTCTACTCTGAGCTCCTCCCGAGTGACCGAGCTCCTCACCCTATCTCTAAGGGAGCGCCCAGCCACCCTGCGGAGGAAACTCATTTCGGCCGCCTGTATCCGGGATCTTGTCCTTTCGGTCATGACCTAAAGCTCATGACCATAGGTGAGAGTAGGAACGTAGATCGACTGGTAAATAGAGAGCTTTGCCTTGCAGCTCAGCTCCTTCTTCACCACGACAGACCGGTACATCGACCGCATCACTGCGGAGGATGCACCGATCCGCCTGTCAATCTCCCGCTCCGTCCTTCCCTCACTCGTGAACAAGACCCCAAGATACTTAAACTCCTCCACTTGGGCCAGGAGCTCTCCACCAACCTGAAGGGGACAAGCTCCCAAAAACGTCAGTCGGCTTATAGCATCAAAACGGCAAAGTGATTTGTTTCCCTTGTAACTTTGTGTCAACCATTGTGTTATGGGAGTTGTTTTGAATGGTAGATCTGTCCTTTTGAAAGTAAACTTAATAATTTGATGGATGTTGCAGGTGGCACAGTTGGTGGGGCAGCTAGAGAAGGTTCTGGATGGCCCCACTGTCTCTCAAGCAGTGGGACAAAAGGCCGTCACCATAATCAGCAACCTGATGGGCGCTGACTCAGTGGCCCTCTCTGCATCTGCTAACAAGTACAACTCACACAACCCTCACCCACATACGGACACATATTTACATACATTTGATTTTTCAAAACTGTTCTGTCCTCTTTCCTGTTAACAGGCTGATTCGGCTGGTAGATGATCTGGGTCTTAAGCTGGTTGTCAATGGTGACAGAGAGATCGTCTCTTCAAATTCGCTGGTTCTGGCAGTTAGGAGAGTTGATGGGACCAACTTTCCAACAACATCTGTCGACATTTTCAACACTGATAATGTCCAGGTAGTTCAGTTTCTCCTACACGCTTGGAAGGGGAGGGTGAGGCGAGCAGTATTCAAATGGTTGCAACCTGCAATTTCAGATGCCTCTAAATCCACAAAATTTTGAGTTTAAATATGATGCCAAAAAATTAACTAAAATAAAATATGTAACTAAGACAGACTGAGTGAAAAATCAATATTCTGTTAATCATATCATCATTTTCCTTTTGTTGATTTTTATTGGCATATTTTGGCATCGCAACTTATACAGTTCAGTAGTTGGCAGGGAAATTCTCTTACTCCACACTCCTCAGGGTCTTTATGCAGATATCTGTCCAGTGTCATCCTGTGTTGCACCGACAGTGTAACATCACCTACTGTAGGCTGTAATAGTATCCCGTCTAATATCTCCATGACTGTCACGTGACCTCCCATATTAGTCACGGACCACTTTGCTTTAGATGTTTTTTTTAGCATCGAACTTCATGTTAAACCATTTTTTCTCTATTTCTCTCACAGTGCAACACTGCTCTGTTGACATGTTGCTCACAGCTGTAGTATTATTATCCTCTAATACCACGCTATACTAACACTGCTAAATTTGTTTATTGATTTCCAACAGCAAGATTTGAAGCTCCTTGGTGTGACATTCTGGGTTTGTTTTTACTGCTTTTTTCACGTTTGTGAATGAAACTCTCCCACAATCGGAGCAGAACAGGGTAGCCTTATATGACCACTTTAAGGGGCGTAGACTATTCTAATCTCACGAACGTGCAACCACTCATGAAACAGGTGGCATTCGTCAGGCTGAAACAGGCTGATTCAGGACAAGCTTGTGCAGTTAAGAGACTTTGGTGACTCGGACTTGGAACAAAAAGTAAAAGAGATTCTTGCATGAGGCCCCAATGTCTTCAAATGCAAATACTGTCACATAAAGTAAGAAAAAGGCGTTGCCTGACCTTATTAAACACATAAGGAAACACAATGGAGAACAGGAAGTGCCACACTTGGCCATTAACCTTTTGTTAAACTCTTGTGTGTCCAGCTCCGTGCCTTCAGCACATCCCGGTCCAAGAGGTCACTGTCTGCTCTTGGGTCTGTATTCTTGCCTTCCTCCCTCACCTCGGGTCTCAGTCCTGAGCAGCAGCAGCAAGCCAGCAGGGTCCAGTTCACCTTCTACACCAAATCTGCCCTCTTCCAGGTACTTTGTCATCGTCACATCTGGATTTGTCATCTCTTACAGATTCTTTCACAGAATATAGTAGCATAAAATTATTTATTGGTGTTCATTTAATGCTTCATAAGCAGCATTTTTAACTTACTCTCAATCAAGCATTCGTTTTTAATTTTCAGCCCGGTATGGTTCAATAGAAAAGGAAACAGCTGTGACATGTGTGACAAAAGATTGTATAATACAATCTTTACATCAGAGCAATTACTGTCATGAAATGAAATGCAAACTCAATATCACCTTCCTTCAAAATGATTCCATCTCTCTCCTTTTTTTTGCAGGATGCAGCATTAGATAGCCAAACCCTTGTCAGTCCAGTCCTGGGATCCAGTGTGGCCAATCTGTCAATAGGCAACCTGTCTGAGAACATTCAGTTTACCGTCCGAAACATCAACCCCATAAAGGTAAGTGAGCAAAAAATCATCCAAAAAAGAATCCCACATAACTCGGAGGCCACAAGTAATTGCCAACATTTCCATGGTCGGACGAAAAAGGGTAGTTTAGTTTTCTGATAAAAAGCACTTTCTGGCCATGCTGATTGTTGATTATTGGCAGCCTTGTATTACTTACCATTTATTATATGGATGCAAATTTCAGTCTTCATGGCCTCCACACATTATGAATTCATAACTATGTAAAGTCACAATAAGACCATAAGAACAATAACATAGTTTGTCATTTATAAACCTAACAGAAAATCATTTTCAGTGAACTTTTTCACAAGAAAAGGTAACTTGTAAATGACCTACAAAAAACTGAAATAAACGGTTAAAAATCAGCGTTGAAAGATCACTCAAAGTTCCTCCGTGATGCTTTTCTTCTCCTAATTTGTTCTTGGTTCGCAGGCAAGCTACGTGAACTGTGCATTTTGGGACTTCACTCAGAACGGTGCGTTCATGCACGCCAAATCGAGTTGGTTAAGAGCCAAATTGCCACAGGTGTTAATACTCCTGCTTGCTGTGTTTCTCTTGTTTAGGTGGCGGAGGAGGCTGGAGCTCTGCCGGCTGCTTTGTAGTCAACGCCACAGCGCAAGGCACAACCTGCAGCTGCAACCATCTCACATCCTTTGCAATACTGCTGGTTTGTGTGCATGTTTACTTGTATGTGTGTGATACATTAGTGGTAATAATATCAATAGAGTGCTTCAAATCACAATGACAACATTCAATGAACAACTAAAATGACTGGTGGCAACAGAAATTATATGACTTTCTACATGGTTAAAGTGAGAAATGACAAGGCTTACAGCAGCCTGCTGTTGTACAATGTGTGTTCACTGTATATTTGTTTGTGTATCCTAAATACAGGATTTGTCCAGAGAGGGAATAACTGACCGTCAGCAGGCACAAATTCTTACTTTTATCACCTACATCGGCTGTGGAATCTCTGCGATTTTTCTCGCTGTCACCTTACTGACATATCTTTTATTTCAGTAAGGCTCGATGTCTTTACAAAGCCAAGCATCCTTAAATCTGAGCTTTATTCGAGAAACCTCATAACCAGGCTAATTAAGCGTTGATCCTCACAAACTCTTTCTGTGCAGAAAACTTCTCCGGGATATCCCTGCCAAGATCCTGGTTCAGCTCTGCATGTCCCTCCTCCTCCTCAACCTGGCCTTCTTGCTGGATGGCTGGCTGGCGCTGTACCCAGCGATCGGGCTGTGCATTAGCACTGCCTTCTTCCTGCACTACTTCCTGCTGACATCATTCACCTGGGCGGGGCTTGAGGCCCTGCACATGTACCTGAGCGTCGTCCAGGTGTTCACTCCCTACATCAGCAGATACATGCTCAGGTTCTCACTGATGGGCTGGGGTGAGTAACACACGGCAACAAAATGCCAAAATGTGTAATTGAAGAGTTTATAAATATACAATACAGTATTTTTTTTTTTTGAGGGTTTTTTGTAACCCAATGCCTCTTCATTTTTGTTGTCTACAAGCGTATTCATTTAAGCACCCATTTCTTCTTTATTGCATATACTGAGATGGATTTGCTGATTAACATCCTGGTCCTTGCAGGCATTCCTCTTATGGTGGTGATCGTTGTCATATCCGTGGACAAAGACAACTATGGCCTGGTCACATATGGAAGATACACAGACGGCACTTCAGATGACTTGTAAGTAACACCTAAGCCTAGATAACATTTAGTAAACACAGACTCATTTGTTTTGAGTTTAGTTACATTTGAGTTTTTTTCTGAAGTATTTTTTCTAACCAGGCATAATAGAGCAAGCAGTACAAGACTTTTGTCGGACCACTTTTTCAGTGGTCCGACAGGAGCGAGACATCTTATAAATGTATGTGGTAAAAAAACCCCCATCATTTTTCAACATCCTTTTCATTAAGAAGAAATCCAAAAAACAGCTATGTCAACATGAAATGAAGATTTTCTAAATATTTTCCTGCTGCAAATTCTTAACATTACGGGTTTAGCAGGAATACTGAAATTGAAAAACTTAAGAATAAATCAGAACCTCTTTCTTCCCTCATTATTCCTGTCATTGACATATTTGGCCACTAGAGGGCGAGAGAGATAAGAAAAATGTCTTTACTGTGCCCTAATGGCTTAGTGGCACACCTGTTATGGAACAGGGGCATCCCGACTTTTGAGTTACACCAGTGCTTTTCAAGTTCAAATATCCACTGTGAAGAAGCTCTATTCAGCTAGAAACACACATATCAGATGAAAAGAAATTCAAATCAGATGCTCTATCCGCTTATCAACCACCTGGAAACCACGTAAAACACCGAAGCACTGACTTTGCCCCGCCATGTTAAACACCAAAGTACCCTCCAGTACTAAAACAGCTGGTGACACCCTGCTCACCTACATGAACACCAAGAAAAGTATCTTGCAACACCCTAGTAGGGACATAACAACCACCTAGAAGACAGCAAGCAGGCATTATTTGTCTTGTTGAATATTGTCTCAGCGTTTCTGGCTTCATCTGTCCCCCTGTAGCTGTTGGCTGCGTAATGACGTCGCCTTTTACGTGGGCGTGGTGGCCTACTTCATCCTGATCTTTGCTCTGTGCCTGCTGGTCTTCATCATGGTCATGGTCCAGCTGGCCAGGATCAAGAAGCAGAACCCCCAGAACCAGGCTCCTAACAGGGGAGTGATGACAGACCTGCGCAGCATCGCTGGCCTCGTCATTCTGCTCGGCCTCACCTGGGGGTTCGCCCTGTTCGCCTGGGGACCCCTCTACTTGCCCTTTGTCTACCTTTTCTCTATATTCAACACTCTGCAAGGTGATACTTGTATAAATATACTGGGTTCTACTCTTACATTGTTCATTTTAGCTAAACCATAATACACAAAAGCAATTTTTTTCCTGTTTAATTTGTCCTATATAGGTTTCCTTGTCTTTGTGTTCCACTGTGCTGTAAAGGAGAACGTCCGCAGGCAGTGGCGAACTTATCTTTGCTGCGGGAGACTGCGATTGGCTGAAAACTCAGGTGGGCGCCTCAATGTGTTCTTATATCTCTGATCATTGCATTGGACGGATCAGAGAGAGACATTAGCTATTGTAGTTTGTCTGCTGATTTGGCCCGCTTATCAACACGGTTACTTTTACAACCCTTAGCGCCTTCTCAGACTCAGAACTCAGTCAGTCTGAGCACACAGACTTGATACACATATTGTTAGATTCAGTGTGACTTACCCTTTCCGAGGAAATGATTATCTCCGATGTCCATAATCAATAAATGCCAATAGAACATTTTTTAGAAATCTTAGTGACTCCAGAATTTGCCTTAGAATCCTCACGTTTTTAGTTTTCTTCAGTATCAAAGTAATCTACTGATAGTTTTCTGTGCATGAATTGGATACATTGCAAACAGGAACTGCTAATAGCTAATTCGGCATGACTTTTAATGGTCTCAATTAGCCAAAATGTAAACTAATTATAGGCTCAAGTTGTAGCCCACACCATAACTCACTGAATCCATAGCAACACCCCCATCTTGGGAAATGTAGTTCCAGGACTTAGCGCACGATTGTTGATTTTTGTTCTTACTTCCATTTGGGAGAGAAAAAAAAAATCAATTAATATTAATGGTTATTAATATGAAAACATGCTATCATCACCCCATCGACATTTGCAATATAAATCGAGCGAATTACGACAGCCTATTTTTGAATGAACAAACTGCCATACGGGTTGGTCATATACACCTTTCTGCAGAATGGAGTCGGACGGCCACCCAGAACAACAGGACTCCGCCGGTTCCCACAGCAAACGCCACGGCTCCCCACTTCACCTCTCGAAGCTCCTCCGTCATCAGCGACGGCACCAACGGCAGCGGTTATGTTCGCACGTCGCAATTTGCAGCGTCTGACCGGCATTTTTATACAATTTTACACCATATACAATTATACAATAATATTGTCATTGCTCTGCTTCCCCACAGGCTCTGTGTTTTGGGACAGCGGGATATCGGACGGCTTCAACAGCGACGTCCTCCTCAACGAGATTCACAGACGAAATCTGTCGCTGTAAGGAGAGGCCTGGCGAACGTGTCAAGTTGTTCGTTCCCCAGTGAACACGATAACTATCTACCCTGCGAGAGGCCAGCCGGAGATTGGTGATCTCCTGCAGCTCGAGTAAACAAAAGCAAACAAAGAGTAGCTGCTCCCAGGAAATCCTCAGTGTTACGCAAGATGGAGGTTTTAAAGGTGTAATGAGGGACCGCAGACAGCCGAGGAGAGGTGAGACTGAAGTAGCTTTAGCGAGGATGAGATCCGTATGATTTAAGATTATAGCTTGAATGCAACAAGTGAAAAGTGAGACTTGATGCCTTTTCTATGCTGACTGTAGAACATATGAACACAGAAATCATGTAAGAGACCTGTAGGTGTTTTTCTGACTGAAAATTTAGTTTATTTCACTGTTACAGCTGTGACTTGGTGTGTGCAGACTGTATAGCTTGTTTGGAAGCTCTTAGAATGACTTCTGTAAACATTAAATATGATTTAAGTAGTAGCGTAGAACATTGTAGAGATTACCGTGAGGCTATTTTGCTGTCTTTTGGTGTGTTTCTTTTGTTCCCAAACACAAAGGAAAGAAATGAAGACACTTCCAGTGTGTTTACAATGCGCCACACCTCTGTAAGGGGGTGTCCAAAGGCATTCTGGGAAGAGATTCGCTAAAACGCCAAAACTGAACTGCTTGATGTTAATACAAAAACATGGGATTAATTTCTTACAAATTGATCATATCCACGAGTATTTGGGGTTGCATGCCTCCTTTAATGTGAGAGGTTACTTTATTTCTCCACAGTACAGTGTGGATGTTAGACTCAAGAGTCGTTAGATTCTGTACGTTTTGTTGTTTTTTTTTAAGCGTGAAAGACATGAAGTATGTGGTCGTGCAGCGTACTGGAGCATGATCCAGAGTGAGGATTTATATCCTGCTTAATGTCCTTGTGCACGACCACGTGCCTGCCACGAAGGCGGAGAGAATAAAACGTCAACTCGTTACCTCCGCAGTTTGTCTTTTTTGAGTCCGAGAGATCGACATCCACGCGACAGCTTTTACATCTTTAATCAAACCCGCCTGACAGAGGGGGCGGGGGGGGGGCACTCCCCACCAGTTAGGATCCCAGCAGACCCCCCCCCCTCATCACTGAGTTGTGTAACCTTCAGCAGGGCGCCCCACGCCCACCCAGCGCCAGTTCAACCTCCATGATCCCTAATAAATCCAATCTCTTCCTGGAACTTTCCAACAGTTTTGCTCTCGCAGGTCTGACTCGCCCGAAACATCCATGTCACCCTGTAGGATACCATACTGTACCTTTCTTTGGCAGATTTGGTCATGAATTGCCAATATAGCATTTAAAAACTGGAAATATCTCATTGTTTGGTGTAATAACAATGCTTTATGGATATTTTTGTATTTCGTTTCCTCCATCCAATGCGCAAGTTAAGTTTATGGCAAAAGGAAAGGTTACCACTTTAATACTACATACTGGTTTAAATAGGTCAGCAGAAAAGACTATTATAAGGATAAAATTGGTTGATTTTGCAATGATGGTTATTAGCAGTGGTAAGTGGGACTGTAAACATGTTATTACTGGGTGTGGTTATCTTACTTTACTGTTGTGTAGCGTGAGGCAGGCGTCTTAGTCCGTTTATGTCGCTTGTGTTTATTGCTGTCAGAATGATTTTATGCTGCCCTCTTGTGTTTTTTTGTTTTTGTTTTTTTCCACCCCGGTTAAATAAATGACTGAGGAAGTAAAACAAATGGCAACAAAACACACTGTGTCACAATACAACTACCAACCACCGGCTTCTAATACAACGTGTATGCGTTGGGTGAAAAATGGCTGATTATTCCGCGTCCTCTGCAAGCTCCAACATCTTCCACCAGAGGTCAGTGTACGCCCACCCGCAGCGAGTGAGTAGCTTTAAAGCAGCAGTTCCACGTTGCTGAGGAAAGGGGGGGAGGATTTTTCAAACAAGAATCAACGATTTGATTGTGGGCGACTCGCACGTGCACGCGAGTCCTTTTCGTCGGGATGTTGGGCCGCTGGCAGATTGCGCGTCACCGCTCGTGGATGCGGAGGGAACGTGGCTGTGCGGTTCACTTGACTCATTTCCGTGCAGACTTTACTAACTAACCGCACATCTTGCCTGGAGTTTAAATTAAATGCGAAGGTTAACTTTTAGTGCAGCTGTGCAGGTGCAGGCCTACATGCTTTTACGGCCTCACTAATGACGGAAGGGTGAAAGGGGGAACAAGTGCACGGACTCGATTAACATTTCATTTCAAAATGGACGTTTTACGAGTCATCTGATGGCCTGGGAAAACATACATAAATAACCCCCCACATCCCGAAGTTCATTTACAAAGGATTGGCCCCGCGCTGCACGTGTGTGCTCAGTCCTCTGTTATGGCAGGCCATCTGTATTTAATCCCGGTCAAAGGAAAGGTCTGTCTCACCCTGATGGTTGCTTCTGCAGCTTAGCACCTGACCAGCATTTCCATGCAAGTCACACCAGCAGCGTTTCATTTTGCTTGAAGAAAAGTGTGTAAAAGCCTGCCAGAGTTCACAGATTTGAAGAGGCTCTGATATGTCCCCCCCGTGCACTTGATTTATTTATGTAGTTTTAAAAGTTTAAGAGCACAGACAACCTGCTTGTAGTTACAGTCGAAGCCTATTGATCATGGGCGCTACAGCAGCTGTTTGTTGTTGAGCTCTGGCTTCTTCAATCACCAGCCCCTCTCTGATTTCCCTGCTGGTCTGAGGATTCACTCCTCATAAAACCTCACAGCTGCACTACCACAGCTGTTTGTGTCATTTCCTTTTAAGGTACATATCCCAAAGCAAAGGTGCAAAGCCGAGTCCAGGTGATACAGTAGGAAATAAATACATTCTTGCATGCCCATTACCTAAAATGTGCACTTGAAGAACTGCACTGTGGGATAGCTTGTAACTTCAGATATGGGAAAGTGTGGTATCGGTTCTGTTTTCTGCACTTCACCCATAACATTTATAGCTTTTAGCTGAACTCACATTACTAATTCTGCGGTATTGCAGCCTGCTGCCCTCAGATTGCAAAATATCTCAGTTTACATCATACAGCTCACTTGACACACTGAGATATGAAGATATTACATCTATTTATTTCCAAATCAAATGAAATGCTACTGGTACTCTGCCCTCATAAGAACACATCTGGTTTGAAAAAATAATTACCTGTCATCTAAAATCTGCAGACATCAGATTTTAAAGACCTCTCAAAATTCAAAATACTTCTAGGAGAAGGAGACGACGTACGGACACGTGTACGGGCGTGTTCACGTGCACGCGTACAGAGAAGGTTAGTCAGTTGCAAGTAGGCAAGGTGCTTGAAGGTTAGGTGGGTGCTTGAAAGTTAGTTAGTTGCAAGTAAGTTGAGTGCCTGAAAGTTAGGTGGGTGCTTGAAAGTTAGCTAGGTGCTTGAAAGTTGAGTGCTTGAAAGTTAGGTGGGTGCTTGAAAGTTACGTAGATGATTGAAAGTTAGCTAGGTGCTTGAAAGTTAGTTAGTTGCAAGCACTTGCCACCCACCTTCGCTTCACCTGTCATCACGCCCCCCTCAGCAACTTAGTTGCAAGTAAGTTGGGTGCTTGAAATTTTGTTAGGTGCTTGAAAGTTAGTTAGTTGCAAGTTAGGTGGGTTAGTTACTGGTACCAATGGGAAGCAAATGAAGAATTAAGGGAGAGACACAAGGATGCAGACAAGCAGTTAACATGCCCAGGCTACTCGTACACAAAAGGTCACTATAAGGAGCGCTGGACAACGCGGCCGCCGCCACGTTGTCTGAACTTTTAATATGCCGAATATCGAGCCAATATGACTGTAACATCCATGACCATCTTATCGATCTCTGGTTTGGGCACTTGAGAGAGTTAAGGAAAGTCAAGGGATTGTGGTCAGTATAGACCACTACAGGCACAACACCAGAACCCACATAAACATCAGAGTACTTTAACGGCCATAACAATGCTAAGGCTCCTTTTTACACTGTATTTCCCAGGCATGGAATATTATTCTAGATATGGAGGCCGTGTAATAAAAGGAACTGGGTCTGAATTACTGGCCGCATAAACTTGTGTGGAAATGGAGGATGGTAAAACACAAGGAATCTAAGCTCAGGCAAAGCAGCTTTCTTTTCTGTGTGTGTCAGGTTTGTGTCAGTGTGTGTGTGTGTGTGTGTCCATATATATTTTTAATTTAATATCAATTTTTTTGTCTGAACTCTCCGAAAGCTAAACCTTTCAGCCTGTAGAGAATTAGTTAGTCTGGTAAGGGCCTGTAACTTGTGGACGGAGATTTTGGCAGCTGAAAAAGTGAAGGGAACGCATGAATGCGTATCTGAACGTGGGCATCAGTCGACGCGCTTGTTATATCAGTTTCCTTTTATTACGCGTAGCAGCGTACCCGCATAGCTGACTGTTCCTTCAACCTTGCTGTACACATCCCAGACAATGTGGTGTACAAAGAACTAAAAAGGAAAGAGAAAGGAAAAGTTACACAGTACGAGACAAGAGAAGTGTTGTCCAGTCCCAGGGGAAGTCTTATTCAGTACCTATTTGTCCAGCTTGCATCTGGTGACGGGAGGATGCACATCACCAAGACACAAGACAGTGCAGGAGGGGGGGGGGGGTGTATTATCAATAACCTGATGTGGAGGAGGAGGAAATGTGAATGTCATAAATCATAACTAGTTTATGGTTAATGATAATATTTTCAAATATTTACCATAGTTAAAATGCATAAGGTGTCATCACTGCTATGTCTCTACACAGTAGATAATACATGCATTTATAGATTTTCTAGATAATCCAAAAGATAGTTAAATGGTTCATTTAACAGAAGAAAAATTCCAAAGCACCAAATGCGTAGATACATGGTTTTCAGCGGACGTAGTGATGAAGACAGGCTTTGTAAGGGATGATTCATGTATTGTAAAATACATACGCACATTGAACTGCTGCGTTTCTCTAAACACGCTTTCCACGTGCGTGGAACATTTCTAATCCCTGATTAATATTCTTTAATTGAATAAACAGGTTATAAGTTGCAACAAACAGCTTCTAAAAACATTCAAGAGCACGTGAGACAAAGTTCGAACCAAACGCTTCAGCAGGCCGGCCACACTGTTATGTAGTGTATTAGCTGTCCTTGTGTACTTCATGTTGTAAATAAACATGTGCTGCCTTCAAATGGAACTGGTGAGCTCGTGGTTGTCTTGTACGCCGTATGCCTGCCGTTAAAGCGGTCAAAGTGGTGAGAACACCGCTGCTAGGCAACGGCAGCGTGGATGCCAAAGGACCCCTCGTTGTCCTCTTGTCGTTCTTCGCTTCTTTCCAAGAAATGTTGACTTACTTTGTATTTCAACGCCAGGCAGAGGATCAAGAAATGAGATTACCAATGAGTTACATATATATATATATTAACTTGCCATCCACCTAACAATGTACTTCCGTGGGCTCTGCCATTTCTCCAAACGCCAGCCGACACGTCACAACTCGTGTGGCCTAGCCAGGCGCTTTCAGAAAATTCCCACTAACCAGGTCGTGAATACCACAAGAAGGGAGGGGGAGGGGGGGGGCATCCATCTGGACTCTTCTCGTGAACACAGTAAACGCGACCCCATTTGAAGGCAGCGACGTTTTTTTTGTCTTTTTAATACCGGCTGAAAAAAGAAGAAGAAGAAGGAATTAAGAGCTGTCGCGGCTGCACATCTCCGAGGCCGGCTGTTGACATTTTTACCACACGCTTGGAAAGCACCTCGTGTTTACTCAGAAGGTAGACGATCAAACTGTGTTTTCCTCAATGAGTGTGTGCCGGTAAAACTTCCAGTCACTAAAGCCGAGCCACCACAAATAATCCTTCCAGCAACAGCGAGGAAGCTGCTGGATTGGCACTGTTTCCTTGTGCGAGCACAACACTTGTAATCAGAGGATGACATTTAAATCAAGCAAAATACACTCAGCGGGCGACATGATGAAGGAATTTACACGGAATACATGGCAGAAACAAAGCAGGAACTTTGGCACTAAGTTTAGGAAATAAAAGAGGTAGTTGGGGCTGAACATTTCCATCTGGTATCTCTTAATCTGTACGTTTAATGAGCTGGACGTCACGCAGCACCGTGGTCTCAATCGGCGTCTGCGATCAAACCACATAGACTGCAGTAAATGGCCAAGATAGTGATCATAAGAAAAAAATGAACCACTGTCATTTTAATGGACTTCAGCCCACCTTTATTCTCAGCCAGAGGAGCTTCTTAAAGTTTAGGTCAACAAATAAAAATCGAAAATCACAGCCTATGATGACGAAAACTCTGTTTATTACTTTCAATTCTAAGAAGCCAAATGCCTCAAAGCAGCAGAATTCTGAAATTCCCAAAATCAACATTAGATGCATCTGATTGACCATGATGTCCAACCCCCCCCACCAAAGATTTTTATCCTGATCACGTTTTTTTGCACATGCTGTACATCCTGTCAGTTTATTCTCCCACATACAATCAGGGGTTCATACCGATATTATAAAATGATACGTGTCCAAACTGTCACAGCACGGCATAGACAGTTTGTATACCGACATGTTTAATTTACCTCTACAGGACTGATTCAAGGAAGGAATGCAGAGACAGGTAAGGTATAACACAAGAATGTAACAATATTTTCTGAATGAGAGGTCAGTCCCACCTCTCTCAAACTGGCTGGACATCGGAGAGCCTCGCCATCTTGCGTGTCAACGTTCTGTCACACTGAACTCGAGTGTCTTTTGCCCTTCATGGATATGAGTGGGGCGTCGAACCATTAGACTCTCAATCTCTACCAATCTTGCACTGTCGCCCCTACAGCTTTATAGCACAGTCAGACCGAAATTTCGTTTTCCCATTCAGGCGAGACGCATTCGCTTCTGGTCGCGAAATAGCCTGCCTCCTTCAATTTTGAACATCGACAGGCAAAATCACGAGGCTCTCCGATGTCAGCCGGTGTGAAAGAGGAGGTGGGGCTGACCTCTCATTCGGGAAATAGTGTTACATGCTTGTTTTGTCACTGCACGGCGAATTAATACAAGCAGCACATAAAAAGAGATGTTGTTTCGGCTGCAGTGCTGGACAAGGACAGTGAAATGTCTGCTGAAACGCCGTAGAATATACAACAGCTGCTGTTGTTAGCCTGCTAGCCATGCTAGCTCCTGCACGTTATGTTTCCAACTATGCCCACGCCATTCCCTGTTCCACCCCCGCTTTTGGCCTCAGCATGCGGGTTACTTTTCTGATCCGTGCCAACAGACTCTCTTCCTCCCCTTGGCCCTTCCTTCTTCCCACAACTTTCCAGACCCTGCTGTTCCCCTCATCTGTCCATCGGTTGTCCCTCTTGAGTTTCCCCGGCTTGTGCCAGCCATGCCAGCCAGTCACCTGACCCTGCCCCCCCCCCGCACACCTACTCCTTGTTACCTCATCGAGACCCACCTGTTCCTCACCAAGCCGCTGTGTATACATGTCAGCCAGTTACCAGATGCTCTATGTTGAGCACCTTCCATAGTGCTGCCTGTATCTCACCTGCTTGCCTGCCTTTGCCGAATCAGATTTGTTTGCCCTGGTGACTGCTTTCTACGCGCTGATTGTATAGTGACCGCAGTTTCTAGTAAAGTGCGTTTAGTTCAGCCGTTTCCCCGTGTCCACAGTGAAAAATTCTGATACCCTTTCGGGGCACTTGAGTGACGTTTGTGTGACCGTGTGCTTTATCTAGCCATTTTTGCGGGTTGAACATACTCAAAACACAACTTGAATTCCCATATAGCTCATAACTAGGACGCTGATTAATCATGATTGCACACTTGTCAGCACTCTTTTCGTTGCCTTATGCTCATTACTTTACTGTTTATGCTAGAATTCAGTTGTTTGATTTACTAAATAATGTATCCGCAAAGAAGTCTAATTTTAAATAGTCAAACTCTATTTAATAGTTCACTTTGACAAGGAGAAGTCAGAACAGTTTTTCTTGAACGGTCATATTTTTGAAAGTGTCTGGTTTCCTGACAAGCATGCAGGTTCATTTCAACTTGAGCTGGAGACCAGGGGAAATTACATGCCTCTTAGTGCTGGCTGTCAGCCATCCCAGGGAGGGGATGTGCCGTCCACTGTTGGCAGGGTCACAAAGAGACATTTGAAAAGGCAGATATTCAAATGCAATCTGACCGCATGTGTGTGCATTAATCAGCCTTACAGATCTGTGGGAAGGTGGCGTCCACTGATGTGCCACAGAGCCATTTGAACACAGTGGGGATGCGCTTTGCCAGCACACTACAGTGTGAATGCTGCTCTGTAAACAGAACCAGTGGGTTTCCATGAGACCAAATTAAGTTATTTGGCTGAGAAGCTACAGAGGAGGTGGTTTAACTTTATCAATTCAAATGTTCAGAAGCTGAAACTTTCCTAAAAGTCTGGGAACAGTAATTGTGTTATTGATTTGGCTTTGAATAAATGTTAATGAAACATAAAAAGCAGCCTCGGGTGAGGAAAATAATTGATAATACCAGATGAACTGTATGACTGGCCATGTCTATCCCTTCACATATACATAATCATAAAACAGCACTTGAGGGGCACAAATATCAATGGTGGAATTTAACCAAGTACATTTGCTCAAGTGCTGTATTTAAGTACAAATTTGAGGTACTCGTACTTTAGTATTATCTTTCCTTGCCACTTTATGCTTCTACGCCATTACATTTCAGAGAGAAATATTTCTATTTATTTGACAGCTTTAGTTACTAGTTACTTTACAAATTAAGATTTGAAATAAGATGCTTTGTTATAGATTAAACTACCCAACATTATATGCAATTAGAGCCGAAATGATTGGTTCGTTATTTGATTAGTAGATTGACAGAAAATTTAATTGGCAACTATTTGATTAATTGTTTAAGTCATTTTTCTTGCAAAATGCCAAACATTTTATGGTTTCAGCTTCTCAAATGTGAGGATTTGCTATTTTTCCCTTGTAATTATTTTAAGAATTGTAATAAGCAATCAGTGTGATGGTGTCGGGTCAAGGTGTCACTTTAAGCTCTGGGTAATTGCAACGGCATTTCTCACTATTTGTACGAGTGAAATAAGTTTTACGAACCAAACAATCAATCCAGAAAAAAATCAGCAGATTAATCCGCAATGAAAATAATCATTAGTTGCATTCCTAACAGTTGAAGGTACTGCGTGGAGTTTTCAGAGTAGTTTATGATTTTTAACAGAATTTTTGTCATTTATCACAGCCTATAGTTCTGTGGCAGAGTCTTTCTATTCCTGATTGATGAATTTCCGCCCACTCTTCCTGCAGATCGCTTCAAGTTTGTCTTGCACACGCAGCACGTTTAAGATCTACCCACAGATTTTCAGTAATGTTCAGGTCAGGGGACTGTGAGGGCCGTTAAAAAATTAGTTTAAGAAGAAAGAATTGATAGACATATATTTTATTGTCCCCATGGGGGAATTTGACTCGGACTCAAAGCTAGACCCGTCAACATATGTGGGCACACAACACCAGCAAACAGAAGACGTTGAAGAGTACAGAACAATACAAAACAAATAATACAAAAAGACACAAAATTAAATGGGAAGTAAAATAAATAAATAGGGGAATTAATATAAAGGTAAATAAATACAGAAGCAAATTAAAACATAAATAGCAATGTATGTCACATTTTATAAATGAATGCCTACATTTATGTTTAATATTTTTGGTGCATTTGAAGGCATATTCATTTATTTATTTATTTTTGATTTTGGCAGCTTTGGTCCTCTATACGGAATACCTTCTCCATCACTGACAAATACTCATGGGTGTGATAGCAAATCTGTCAATGGTCCTTTCTCCAGTATTATTTACATCCTCACTGAGATGAAAGAGGGCCTCCTCCTGTCATTGCACTGACATCCCAGCGCTGCTGTGGAGGCTTATGAATATTTGACATGCTCCTTCGGACACCTGACATGCTCTCTTAGCAAAACAGAAGGTCGTATGAAGGGACAACGTAGAAACAGAGTTGAAAATTTCTCTCCAAAACTATACAATGTGAGTAAAAAGTGTTCTTTAGTTGATCAAAAATTTGTTTTCCAACGAGCAAGTGTCTCACGGTGACTCAGATTACAGTGATAACACAATGATCTTAGGTTTCACGCCAGCAGTAAATCTAGGTTAGTGTATTGGTAATTTATGGGTTTCCATATGTCATCTTAGTAAGGAAACATATTGTGCCACGTAAAAATGTTCCCATTTATATAATCAAATAATTCAAAGTTTCCAAAATATCTCAGTCCACTTCGAAACTGATTGAAAAGCAAATCAAGTTAACGTTTCAATGCAACAATGCTTTCCAGTGTCCAACAATCTTAAGTGAAAGTGTTGCACAATGTGTGAAGCTAAAAAGAAAACCTGAACCAACCACAGAGCTCTGCATCCGATAACGTTTGGGAAAAACAGAAAGGTGTCTCCTATTTTAAAACTGAAAATGGACATGGTTGCTCATTTGGAGACTTATTTTCTCTATATATGCATGAAAGAAGTGTATGTTGTGAACAGGGAAAATCAATACAAAAGCTTGAAACCATACACATGGGTGAACCAGCGTCTTGGAAGACCAGCTGTATTGACGTTGCAATAACGAACTGCAGGCAGCTCTGCAGCTCTGTGTTGACTTCTAAGGCAACCTTGAGTCCAAGTTCAACTCTGACACAACAAAGCTCAAAAAAAGAAATAAGAAGCTGCTTAAATCTCCTGTAGGAAACAGTCGCATTATCTGTCCCTTGAAAGCCTTACCTTCAGGCGAGGCTTTTATAAATGGACTCTGTACCCTCCCTTGCGCTTTGCTTTTGGGATAAAAATAGCGCATCAATTTGACATGCTTACCATGTCAGTTAGCTGCTGACGTCTTACTTTTTAATGCAGAGAGAGGAGCAACAGACAGACAGACAGAGGGAGAGAGACAGTCAGGAGAGGAGAGGGGGGAGTTAATGTGGAAGTTTGCTTTGAAACCAGTTTTCTTGAGTAATGCAAAAAACTGCATCTCCTTATGTGAGCTTGACTTACTCTGACACGGGTTTAAAACATGTCGGCCTCATAGTACTTCTGAACTGACTGTACCTTTTTGTGAAGGCACTAACATATTCTTACAGTTTAGAGTTACGAAGATTCTTATACTCGCTGTTGTCCAAAAAAGACGGCATAATGTGACAGACAAAACCCCTTTTCTTGGGATGATGCAAGTGTTTCATTCTCCCGCCTTTGTGAGCTACTTGGTTGCCCCTGACAACCACGAGCGCTGTCCTGAAAATCACTCAGAGACACATTGATTTATTCTGTCCAATCAGCCATATCGGTGCCATAAATAATGAGGAGCTGTGTCTTTATGGGGTTTATAGCATTTCTAATTAAGAAGAGAGTCAATATGCTGACAGTCGGATTCATAATTATAACTAATGGCATTTTCATAGAAAAGGGCACCATTGCAGGCGAGTGTCGCCCTGATAAAATCCACACCTGACAGTCTGTGAGAAACTTTTAATCAATGTTGAATACAGTAATGAATATATAATTAGCTGGCGCTCTATTGATTAATACCAATTTCTCCACAGCCTCAAGCTGATTTAATTTTATTAAAGGTGCAATGTGCGAGAATTAAAGCTACTCTCCACCTGTCGAATTCATACAAAAAAGGGGGCAGCATATCACATTTCAAGTCATAACTGCTGCTAACTGCTGTTAGCTTGTTAGCTCAGTTAGTTGTGCAGCTAACTTAGCGGTCCTTCCACAGGAGCTTTGGACCATGGGAAGGAGGAGGTGTCCAGGGCGGGGGCCGGATGGGACAGTGGGGAATGCTGGCAGGCGCCAGGATGGACAACAGCACTGGAGACGGGTGAGCGGGCAACAGTACCGGGCTCAGCAGCCTGGGAGGCCAGTTTGACGACAGGGAACACCGAGGTGACTTACAGCAGCTCCGACCAGGACTCGGAC
The DNA here is from genome assembly GCA_011952105.1 of Coreoperca whiteheadi. Lineage (NCBI taxonomy): Eukaryota > Metazoa > Chordata > Actinopteri > Centrarchiformes > Sinipercidae > Coreoperca > Coreoperca whiteheadi. The sequence continues at coordinate 8,887,528 of CM022493.1, read as the reverse complement.
TCCGGGGACGACAAAGACGGGTTAAGGCAGGGACAGGAGAGGGGCAAAAGGGAGGTCGGGCATCAGAGAGTGCATGTGTTTTAAAAAAAGAAGACATTACTAAGTGGCATTAATATTGGACCTTAACAAACCTGCACCAGGCGATGGTTAATATTTTTTCCCATGCTCTTACGATAAGAACTTTGACTTTTTCTGTTAAAGAATTTTGGAAAATATGCTTCAATACCACCCATGTTTGTTTGGTAAATATGAAGCCACAGCGGGTGGTAGCTTAGCTTAGCATTAGGACTATATAAACATGGGAAAACAGCTAGGCTGGCTCTGTCCAAAGGAAAACAAATCCACCTACCAGCACCTCTGAAGCTCATTTATTACAACGTTATACCTTTCAATCAATGCAGTCAAGTGGAAAAACTACAAAAAAACAGGTGGTGATTGAATAGGGTTTGTGTCGTGGCATCACAACCATAACACCCTTGTAAAAACCGCAAATTGTCATTTTTGTACATTTTTGGTGTTCTGCTTTTCTTTTTTGATCCCATGTTACCACTTTGCAACTATCAGGTACGTCCTTTGTGCTCTTTATACAGAGGGGTCTAGTGCTCCAGAGATAGGGTGGGCCCCTCAGGCCCCTGACTTACCTCAGGGGCCTCATTACAGCTAAGACTTGGGCTTTCCTTCTGTGTTAGGAGTGAAAATGTCTTTTTCTAGCCCAAGGCCAGGAAAAGGCGAGTAAGTGAGAGTCAGACAGACAGAGAGAGTGGAGCGTTACTATTGTGAGACTACCAATTAATGTCTGTTTGTGTTTCAGCTTGTCTTGTCGAAAATAAAACCAAGGTGCTGAGTTCAATGCTGGCCCTTCCTTTAGTCCTCACTCTCACCCTGTCTTGCAAGCTTTACTTTCAGGCTGTCATGCCTTTTATGCAGTCGCTTCAGATGTGATTCCCCAGGGCCAGAAATACTGTAGATAAGAGATGGCAAGATCGGGACATATGTGCTTTGCGATAAGGGGCTCATCAGTTACACAACATGAAACATATCACAACTCCTGATCTGATATGAAAACAGTGCTGTAGAGCTGATCTGGATGTTTGTCATGGTTTTCCCAGGACAGTAAATTAGGTCAAGGAGCTGTTCATTAAGAGGAAGTAATGATCTCATCACAGGTTGATTAATTATGGCACATCGTATTTGTTGCTTTGCTGTCATAGGGTTCATTAGCAACTCATCATCTGTCTTCGGGTATGTCCTCAAATAGTAAAAACTACTATATTAGTCTGACATCTGCGAGAGAGAGAGAGAGAGAGAGAGAGAGAGTGAGTGAGAGAGGGTGTGGAAAACACAAAACGAGGAAATTGAAATTGTGTTTCTGATAAAAACATCTTTGTTGGTCATGTTGCTGAGCAGACTTCTATGTCTCAACACTTTCTTAGCAAATAAGGAGATCCAGCGTTAACTAAAACAATTCACGGTGAATTCCCACCACAGTCCAACCAGACAACATTACAGCCACACCACCTGTTGTTTCCTGGCCTGCACGTGATGCGGAAGAGTGCTGCTCGCACTTTGGCCTCCTCTGTGAGTGAGAGATGAATATTAGCTTATGCCAGAGATTCACGCGAGTTCCCGCCAGAGGGGCGAATTATTGAGTTTTCTTTCCTGAGAATCAAAAGTAAAATTAAAAGTATAAAAATGATGTTGCAGTGTACTAATCATTTTGTAGTATTTTCATTCTTCAAAAGTCCCCAGAATGCAGGAAACAAAGTCTGTGACACTCAAATTTGTCTTATGCGCTGCATTTGTAATTGTGCATCAGCTTTGCTTTGTTGGTTTGCTGTCAAAGTTGGCAAGTGATTGTGGCAAATGACCCAGAGTGTAAGTGAGCATTTCATCTATGTTCATTTGTCTAGCACTGCCCACAACAATTAACGTGTCAAACAAGCTGTGATGTTAGGGTGATTTCTTTTCCTCGGATTTTTGTGACTGCACTTTGGCCAGGGTCTTTGATGGGTTTCATTGTCTTTATAGGATGATGGAATGACGTCTATGCCTTAAAAATGTTTTTTCACTGAACTCTGTGACACCCCTTTTTTTTAGGGTTTAGATGCGATACTGGGCACTGTCCCGCCATTGTTTTACAGTCAAGTGGGATGGCTGCCTGCTCATGTTGTGTTAGGGTCCATCGGTGAACTGCACCCTTGTTTAGAGAGAACCCACTGATGCCTCCCTTTGTCTTTGAGTCGGGATTGGCTGTTTTTTCAATGACTTGATCACATGCAGTGCCGATAAAACAATGCTTTTGATGCCTTTGTGCCACAAAGTCACCTGAAAGGAGCTGCTGGTGTGCTAAAGGATGGGTGTCTTCCACATTGGTCATTTTAACTCAACACGCTGTGAGATACCTTACATATCTGATGTCACATGTAAAAAAACCCAGACATCATACATTGCACAGTTGAGAAATGGAGAGCCCAGTTCCCCTCTCTAGTTGTGCTGATGAAGAAAATTAAGTTTTCCACTGTTTCAATCAATGTATGTGCTTCAAAATGTAAAGGGTCTTGTTGGAGTTGTGTTTTAGCCACAATTCCTTCATACCCTTTCAGCCACTGGAGAAATGCATCAGATGTAAGCATGGCATTGAACTCCTCACTTGGAAAGGTATTTTGCCAATCCTTTGCAACGTTTAAAGCTGCTGCATGGTCCTCTTGTGTGAGGGTGTCCAGGTATGCCTGCCAGTCCTTGACTTGTCGCTGGTGTTTCTTCTTCACTGTCTTCAGATGAGGAGGAAGACGAGGAGCTGGCAGCTTCATGATTCATCTCCCCAGCTGTCAGATTGTCTACATACACAAAGTATGCTGTAGAAGCTTTTTTGAAATTTTAGGAAAGGATGTGACTTTTGAAGTTTAGCCTTCAGTAACTGAGCCTTGTATGTTGCACTGGGTAACTCCCTACCTTTCTTGTACACTGTCTTTAAAAAGCATATTCAGCTGTGACAGCCGAAGAACCTCCCTTTTTTTTATTTAAAAGCTTCTCTTCAATCATTGTTTCACAGAAATAATTGTATCCATTTTAATATAGGTTTCTATCTGTTTTCTCTTTTTTCTTTTGGACAGGTACAGAGTATAGTCTCTGAAGCAGGTAAAGTGGTATCGTCCTTCACTGGCCACTAAGTCCCGTTCTCGACTATGCAGAAGCAGAGTCTAATTTTTTCTCCCTTGAGCTGCATGAAGCAACTTCCCTGCAGTGGGTGTTTCACACTGAATGAGTTTTGATTTCATTCTTTTTCCGGCTGTGTGTCTCGGTTTGGTATTTTTCACGTTTGCAAATTATGCACTGTATTGGAAGCAGGTCTGGCGCTCGTTTGGATGTGTAGAAGTCAGTGGTGCGTGACCTTAGAGCCTGTGTCTTTGCCGGAGTTTCCTCACCATCCTCTCTCTCTGTTTCTACCTCTCTAGCACTAAAAAAAAAAAAACAAGCAGAAGACGTTCACAACTTGTTTTGAAGCTGTGAACCCCTCTCTCTCGCTCTCAAAAATGATTTGTTTCCGCTACAGATTCCAAGTTCAAGATCCACATTCACACTCCTATTCATTGCATGTTTGATTGCATGTTTTATTACGTAAGGAGCATACTTGCGGAACTAGTAGATTTCTGGAAAAGGTATGAAATGTCACTGTGTGTGTGTTCCCCTGCTATTTTGTCCTTTGCTGATCACATGCCTGATAGGAACCTTTTCTATTTACCTCTGAAGAATTTAGGGATGAAGTGCTGTGCTCGAGGAAAACACATAGAAGTTGTTGTGTGATGACTGTTTCTCATTTACATCTTCCTGTTGTCCATGTGTCTGTTTTAAGTCACAGATGAAGACCCATCTAAAGTGTTTTTCTGCTTGAGTCAGGTTTACTATTTGGATTTGTCTTTTGTTGTTTTAACCTTTTATCCAGTTGTAAAGCTATTTGTAACCAAGGTTTTGAAAGGTCCTTTATACTTTATACTATAAGTGCAATTTTACATACTTAAAGGTAGAGCAGAATATCTCCACAAACAGTGACTTCATGCAGGACACCTTTCCAGTGAGGCAGATATGGTAAAGGCTTCATTTCAAACTGGCTCCTGTTCAGTTCCCAGGTCTGCAAAGTACACATTCACCTTCTATTTTCACACCTTTTATTTGTAGCCTCAAATCCCTTTTGTGATTTGCCAAACATCGCCGTCTGCAGTAATGAAACATCGTGCCCTATGGCAAAGAAAGGAGAAACCATAAAGGCCTGCCATTGATTAGACTACAAACAGCCGTCTGTGCTATCTCTGTCGCATGTTCAATAACAATGGAGCGTTTCAAATGTGATCCCAAGGTCATCTGGATGGCTGTATGTGAAGTTCAAAGTCTGTCTCATGTTACTTTGATTTGGTGTGAGGTTACAACCTGAGATCTATATGACCTACATTGGCTCTCATTCCTAATCTTGTCAGTGCAATCTGAAATATTTAAAAGTATGTTCAAAGGGTCTGTGCTACTATTTTCACTGAATCCTCAACCAAAGGTGTCCTTTCAGTGGAGGGCATACATACATATGCTAGCCATTTCCTCAATCAAACAATTTAACTACAGTATAGACAGGTGAAAGTGGTTAATATTTCAAACATTGCATTTTTAATATAACATCAATACTGAATGGGAATCGTTGATCAGAATTTAAACTATGGAAGATTTATGTTTGATCTATTCTGATTCCAATGTCCAACTTTTCATGTTTTTCATGTGTAGAGGTTCCTCGTGTTGGCATTTTTCCATGGGACCAAGAGTTTAACCTGTCAACACCCACGCTTATTTTGGGGATAATGCATTATTTTTAGCCATTAGAGTAGGCTATATGGCTCTAGGGATGGCAATGTCGGTTGGTCTAATCCAGACTGAAATAACTCGTCAACTATCAGATGGATTGCAATGAAATTTTGACATTCCTGATGCCCAGAGGATGAATCCTACTGACTTTGATGATCCCCTTAGTTTTCCTCTAGCGCCGCTATGAGATTGATATTTGTGATTCAGAGTTAAATATCTTGGCAACTAATGGATGGATTGCCATGAAAGTTGGTACAAAGGTTCACGGTCCACAGAGCATGATTTGTAAAAAGTTGTATCCCCTGACCTTTCAGTTTTTGTCATCTTCAGCTCAAACTTTCTTTTCATCCAATACTTTGGTTTAAGACCAAATACCTGTAAAGCGAATAACATCCCTATCAGCCTCAGCTGTACTTTGTGTTTAATTCTACTATACTGTTAGCATGCTAACACTGTAAACCTGCTGAACATCAATATGCTAGCACTATCATTGTAAGCATTTTAGCATTCTGACATTAGCATTTTGCTGTGCTGAAGCCGCTAGCATAGCAATGGACTATTGTTTATTATTAGACCCTTGAGATTTAACGGAGTTATTTCACTGTTTGACTACCAGACTGCTTTGAAGGTATGGAGACACCACATTGCTGCTGTGCATTGTACCTGGATTGTTTTCACGACAGGGCATTCTTTACCACAATGACACAAAAGACTCAAGTCTTTTAGTCTCACATAGCCAGACTGTACAAAAGGCTCTAAACCTACTTGGACTTTGTTTAATATTCAACATATAGATAGCGGGAGGGGATGAGAATTCTGACTGAAATAATCAGCCACTGGTAAGCTTATACCCAGAGCCTACTTCCTGTGAGTCAGACTAAGTCTTATCTAACAGTACATACAGTATATTATATGTATCCTGTCATGTTTCACACTACAAGCAGCCGTTCATATGCTAGTGGACACCGGTGCAAATCTGTGGACCCCAACTTAGTTTGTTATAAGTTGACTAAATGTAATTTTCTAAAGAATATTCACTATGTAATAAATAGTCAAGGTATTTAAACTATATTTTGACAAAGGGCCCCTCTTAAGACAGGGCCTCAAGATAAATGACCAATTTAGGAGTCACCTTAAAGCCCCTTCCATTTCAGTTTATATAAATTATTAATCAAATTACCAAAAACCAAGGGCCTTTGGGGCCCCTGATGGTCTGGGGACTTGGGCAATTGCCCTCTTTATCCAATTAGTAATCTAGCCTTGGATATTGTGCTTTAATGGTGTATATTCCCAAACAAATGTTCTATTTAATTACTACAAAGCAGATGACACACAGTAAGCGTCTGTGAAAGCTTTATGTGATAGCACCAGTGGGGAGAACAGTGGGTAGAGTTTCCGCATTGAGGAATGCTCAATGCTCCAAATGGTCCTGGTGGGAATGAAGTCTATTGTGTATGTACAGAGTGCATGTAGACTGACTGCATCCTGAATATGCATGAATAGACGGGTGTTCAGCAGACTGTATACATACTGCCCCTTTCAGATCAGTAACCTTCTACATAACAGCCTCCATCAGCCCATTGCTCAAGGGATGAAACAAGCTGATTGTTTACCTGCAGCACCACAAATATAACTCCCACTGAAGCCAATGGCTGTTATTGTGCAATTCCACTAAATTGTTACACCATGATATATTCTTTTTTCCCAGATGATAATCTTTCCATCTGCATTTTGCAGTGTAAGGGAGGTATTTTACTTAAAGCGGTTATCTGTCCTTTCTGGTGATTCAACACTTCCTAGAAGCTACTGACACACTTCTGGGAGTTTGTCATGAAGGTTCTTGTTTTGTTTTTTTGTTTTTTGTCGGCAGTTGAAGTGGAAACTTCACATAGAATACTTTTGGGTTTCCTTTATATGTCTCACCAACTCGCCTCAGAATGTCAATGCACAAAGTTTTTTGTCATTACTGAGTAAACGCACAAGGTAATCTGAAATGAAGGGCAAAAGTTTCACAGTAATCATGTTAACTTGAATATCTCCAAAGGCACATTTTAGGTTAATTACAGTTTAATGAAGCCAAAATGTACTAATCATATAGACCTTGCCATTGGCTATAATTGGCTATAAAACAGCCAAATTATTTATTGTTTCCCTTTGCGCTTTCATCCAATATGTCCTGGAGGTTAGATATCAAGACTTTCCCCAAACCCATGTGTATGCCTGTGTTTTGGAGTGCTTCTTGTATAATACATTACTATTAATGGATTCAGCTCCTGGAGGAGCACTTGACCTGCAATTTGAAGAGGAAGCATCTTTTGAGTTGAGAACATTTACAGGTTCTCATTCTTGACAGTTGATGCTGGGTGCTTTTCTTAAGACGCAAATTGCAGAGTAAACTGCTTTCTTTTGCCGAATACAAAAATATGTTTTATATAAAACACAGTTGGAGATATATTTATGTATTCTTAAAGCTTGGGCAGTGTTTGGACAAAGACAAGACAGAATGGAGTTATTATCTGACTGCAGCTCCACAAAGAGGGACTGTACATTTTATCTCAAATCAGGTTTCGCTTCACTTTTCTTTCCTAGATGATCAGGTTAAGCAAATTCGTTCATTATTTAAAACCTGTCTGCTTGAGTGGCGGACCTGTAGAATTGAATAGGTTTGGTCATAGTGTCCCCACAAAATATTATGTCAGATTGTGATGATCAAGGTTGTAACTTGCAGCTCACCCGGAGAGTTGATTTCATAGTCATAGCCTTGCACCCGCCTGTTTCCATCTGTTTTTCCAGCTTTTATCACCTGCGATTGGATTTTTTTCACTCTTTGAAATGACTGATTTTATAAGTATCTAGATTTTGAGCATACACCATTTGTTCTCTCTTTCCAGCCTTTTCTCCTTCCCATCTATCTCTGACTGTTTTCACCATTCTTTCTTTGCATGTCTCTCCATTTCTTTCTCACTTTGGGGTCTATAAACCGTTGATGGCTGGGGAAGGATGAGTGGGCAGTACTGTTTAGTGAGTAAGCGTATGATGAACTGTACTGTATGTACCTCTGAAGGTAACGCTTACTTTTCGGTTCTGAACCAATTTATTTTTGGTTGAATGCTCTGAATGGTTCAAAATCATGTACGTGAACCAGAAAGGAACCCGTTCCATGTTGGTGGAAAAGGGTTATGAGAGGACGGATGTGAGCGAGGTACAAGCAGCATGGACGCGGGAAGTGTGGGGTGCTGAGGGGGCTGCAGCACCCCCTAAAACCAGGCATTATAAAAACCATCAATTGATTTTAAAAAAAATTGGGAGATGCAGACTTGCAGCAGAGTGAAAGTGAGCGCTCGTGTACAAGCAAGAGAGAGTGTGAATGTTACTCTGTGGTTTATCAGTGAAATGTATGAACTACACTGCAGACTGGAGTCTCTGTTAATAGTGAGAGACAGATAGATAGGCTTTATGCTATATGCTCGGATTAGCCCTAATATAATCCGAATCTGCATGTACACTTAAATCATCCCCCCCACCCCAACAAATAATTTTCTCAGATTTAGAGACCCGCACATTTCACTACTCCTCTACTAGTCCCTGTATAGGCTATATTGCCTTTTAAATGATGTCAAGCAGCGCGGTGATTTCTTTATTGTGTGTTGTATTGCTGTATGAGTGTTTTCTTTAACAACTTCAATGATTAGAGAGGCTGCTATCAGTCATTTTAAACGTTTCCATGTGCGTAGTAATGTCACAGCAAATATTTAGGCTGCAAAACTAAAAACTGTAGTTATAAACTTGACAGGACAGAGGAAACTCTCCAGAGGAACCAGAATTTAACTTTTAGCTTCGAAATACATTTTTGTTTTAGACAGCTCTGATGGCGCTCCGGATTTACCAGGACTGCTGCTTTACTCCAAATGGTTTCACTGCACTACCTGGACTGTGTGTGTGGTCTTTTGAACGTGTGGAAGAACACAGAGCATTTATTAACATTAGATCCTGACCGATGCTCGTCGAGAGATTTAAATAACCAATGAAGTTACGCTGCGCACAGTGACTCTCTTAATGAGGACAGCTTCCAGACGTGGCCTCTTCCACTTCATCTCCTTTCAGTTCTCATGTAGTAGTTCCTGTTGTTGACTGCGTAGTTGCTGTGGCTGCTTTGACATACAGTACGATGGTGTTCAAGTTTGCGGTCTGCCGTAGTCTAAAACGTTCTCAAATCGTTGTTGTTCGATATAAGTCATCCTGGCCATTCAAATTAATATGAAAAACATGAATATCGCACAATATTTAGCGTGACGTCATCATATAGACCTTCTCTCAGCACCCCCAACTGTGACTGACTTCCCGCATCCCTCAAAAGCAGAATTCAGTTTTGAATGCCTGTGTCTGTGCGCTCAATATCTATTCAGCAAACCATGGCTGAATTAAGCCATGAATTGAGCGGCCAAAAAAACTGAACAAAGTAAAAAAAGATATGATATTAATAGAATCCGAAATTCAGATAGCATATTTTATTAATACTTTCCTCTAAGCTCACTTCCAACATGCAGTGCTTTGCCAAGCTCAGATCTCACTGCCAGGTGCGTTACTTGGATTAGAGGGCAATTGGGGCTAAACCCTTGACCTCTGTAGGCGGGTCCGGGGGTATCCTCCCCGAGAAAAAATGTGGATAAACAAGCTCTATTTTGATGCTTGTCACAATGACTCCAAGACTCCAGGAAGTCACTGCACTCGGCCAAGAACTTATCTGGCACATACGTGTAACAAAATGTGTCTATTTTCTACAGATAAAATTAACGAGATATAACTTGTTAATTAATGTGCTCTAGAGGTGCTGGTAGAATGATTTTGTTACATGTGGACAGAGTCACGTTAGCTTTTTCCCCTGTTTCTAGTCTTTGTGCTAAGACACTCTAACTGCCTGCTGGCTGTAGCTTCATATTTAACGTACAAGCATGAGAATGGTATCAATCTTCTCAGCAAACTTTTGGCAAGAATGCAAACAAGGGTGTTTACCAAAATGTCAAACTATTCCTTTAATAAGAACACTAAAAGGTTTTGTGACAGTGTCTGCCTTGATGAAGCGTCACAAGACAGAGGTGTCTTGTAATGCATTTTGTCTGAAAAAGAAACACATTCCGGAAAATGATCGTAGTACCACCGACATACTCGCAGTCGCACACACATTTTCTTGATTCATGTATTCCTCACGAACCCACCAACACGGCTGACTTGCCCCATTCTGACGACTCAGCAAGCCTGAAATCCAATGACTGTCAACAAGATTCCCCGAGACTGCTCGCCACTGGCATCTTTTAGCGCAAGAGAGAAGCCAAAGTATGCTGCTCATGAATAAAGAAATTAGAAATTCCCTCTAAAATGGCATCAACTAAGATGAAACGGTGACAATTTCTCTCAGTGTAACCCTCCCGTAGGGAAAGGTCTTTGAGGTACCTCTTTGACTGGCAGTTTAACCTCTCCAATTTGCAGTGCTGCGTAATGGCATGCAAATGAAAAAAAAAAAAGGTTTCTAATCTGACATTGGGGAAAATCCTGTCAGGCCAAATAGAGGGATGATTGATGATGAGTTACATGACTGCAGTCAGCCATTAACATCCATTTCCCCTCAGCTGTACATGGAGACATGAGGCTACAGCAGTTCAATTTCATACTAAAGCAGCTAGGAACTACATAACTATTAATAATTATGACTATTAAGCATTTCCAGACTAAGATTTAGACTACAGTAATTCACCCTGGACAAATTCATCTTCTAAGGAGTAGGAATAAATGCTGGTTGAGGATGTTAGAATTGGTTTGATCTTGCATCCATAATATCACATTCAGGGAGACACTTCTTTTAAGAGAAAGCCGACATAAACAGATACATCTATAGGAGCTATAGCCCATCTATTATTCATGGCCTTTCCATAGGTCTCAGACCAAAGGCCAAACCATACATATTTTATCAACCAGACTCTACATACCTCAGGATAGACAAAATCCCTCTCTCAGCGTCTCAGTTGTTTTGCACTGTAAGACAACACTAACTGGAGTGTGTTTGCTGGAAATTACAGCATTTTTTCCAAAATTACTTTTTTTATCTACTTTGACAGCAGTCCTGTGGGGTAAAGCTGCTTCCAGAAATCCATCAATCTGTCCTCAGAGAGGTGAAGTTGGATTAATGGCCAGTGTTTGGTTGGAAGGTCGCTGACCCTGAGATCTTGCAATAAATTGTTCTGGAAGTGAAGATTGAAAGCAGCCTCAAACCTTGAGGGTATTTTTGGCATTCTTTGTGCCAAATTTCACAAATCTGGATGTTCGAAATTATAACCCAAAGCTAAAAGTATAGAACACACTACATGATTGAAAGACTGTTTATCACACTCATTTCACCTTGATGATTGATTTCTAAGATTGGGAAGAGTCTGTGCTGGTCGGTGGAAACTAGGGCAGGTCACCAAAATAAATGTTAGTTTGTACTGTGCATGGGAAGACTACTTTAAAACTGCAGAGAACAGACAAACCACATCAACACACGCAGATCATTTTATTCTTGAAGTTCATTTTGGATGACGGAAAAGCAAAAAAATCAGCAGACAACACACAGAATAGATTACAATTATAGTCATATCTCTAGGCAACACTCCAAATCCCAGGAGAACAGTAATTCTCGGATCTGACAGTCCCAAAAAAGAAATGGACATCCATCAGAATATAATTTGCCTTCCTCAATTATGCTGCAATTATCACACAAATGGCAAAGAAAGAGATAATAGTAAGAATGTGGGTGTGATGGTGGCTAGAGATGTGGGACTTGTGCAACACAGACTGTAAACTCTGCAGAGTGGGCTGAATGTGAAGAGAACTTTGTAAGAGAGAGGACAACTTCAATTGAAGTAGTTTAAAACTCAAGGCATGCATTACTATGTTTATATGTGCATCATTTTAGACGTGCTTTTTGTCAATACGTGTTACTCTAACCATTGTGCTTTAAAGGTTGACAACCACCAACCATGGAAAATATATAATCTCTACCACTTTTCATTCACTTATTTAATCTCCAATGTGTTATCTTTTTCACAAACACTTTTTAAGACATGAGACAGCAGAAAAAAAGCAACAGACAGAAGACAAAATATGTGAAAATCTTAAATATTAGTGGTAAACATGGGGTATGAAACATACAGTAAAAAAAACTATTCTTCTGACTTCTGCCACGACAATCATTTTACATTGCTCTCTGCTTAGCACGCTGTAGATCAACCCAAAAGAAAATCTTTCTGCTGTGCACCGTACCACCTTAAACTGGTAAAGTGCCCAGTCCACATCATTATCGCACAAATCTGGACTCCATGCTATGAAGTCTGTTTTAATTTCGCTCCAGGAGAATTGTCTTTCCTCTTCTGCTTGTCAGTTAAAAAGGTTGACCCACGAGTGGTCTAATTATCAGCTTACTGTGATTTGGAGCATCCAGTAAACGATTTTTTGGTTCTGCAAGAGGCTCCACAGATATTTAATGAAACACTATCTATCTATGTATCTATGTATCTATCTGTCTGTCTGTCTAATCTAATCTAATCTATCTTGTTGATTTTGCTGCCAGACAATGCCACTGTTGTTCAATAAGTGACCATAACAGAATGCCCATTTAGGTTATTAGAAACCCTCATATGGGTTTCCAACATGCTCTACATGGAGGTTCAGATGATAAACTACTAGCATGATGGGTCACTTCTGGGTTCACCAGCCTCAATTTCACTTAATTTGCAAACACGAGAATCAATGGAGCCTCAACGGAGTCAAATGGATTGGTCAACACATGACATTTTACTGTAATTTCATCAGTTTGGTCAAAAGATTTTGTTTTTCTTCATAATACCTTATTAACATTTTTGCCTTACCTCATGACTACGTTGACAACCATTTTTAAATTTAAAGTCCTTTGAATGAATAAGAACAAAGTAAAAGATTTACGGGAACATGCTGATCACATTGTCTGAAGCTGATCAATTATATTCTCTCCCGAAGGTGTTTGACATTTCTCCACAAACCAGAAGCTGCAGTCAAACTGAAAGGAACTCTCGTTATTCTGGATTCATGTCTGGTCAGTGATTCAATTTATTTCAGACAAACTTCCCCCCTGCTGCAGTTATTAATGGGAACGCTAAGATGTGTTTATAAAATTTGAGCTCATCTGTATTAGATCAAATAATCAAAATGCATAAAATAATATGTAAAGCACTTTAAGCACATAAAAGGCACATGCTGATAATTTAGACATTCATGTTCTTCAGTTGATGAATCCTAATGACTTTGGGGATCCCCTGACTTTTCCTCCAGTGCCACAATGAGGTTGACATTTGTTTTTTAGTAAAATATGTCGACAACTGTCATGAAATTTGTGACAGACATTCAAGGTCTTCAGAGGTTGAATCTTAATGACTTTGGTCATCCGATGAAATATTTAAATGAATGTTTAATAGACTGGCACAAAATATTCATGGTTCCTAAAGAATGTACTGAATGACTTTGGTAATCCACTGAGTTTTTATCTAGCACCACCAGCAGATCAAAGTTTCACTTATCCAGTAAAATATCTTGATATCTCCTGGATGGATCGGCACAAAACCTTGTACAGACATTTATGGTCTCCAGAGGATGAATCAGACTAACGTTGGTGTTCCTCTGCTTTTTCATCTAGCACCAGCAGAAAGTTGGCTAACCTTCCGGGGCTGAAAAATTAAGTCAACGTGGAAGTGCCAAAAACTGCAGTACCTCAAATGCTTCCGAACACACACAAAAATGCAGACTTCCACACACATCTACTTTCTTACTCACAACTTGATAAACCCTTTGGCATATGTTACCAAAGACCTTTACTCTGACACCACCATCCAGTCAGTTATACATTTTCTTCACTTCAACTGCGAGGATGAAAAATAAACTTTGGACCTCAACTTTAATCCATCTTTATATTTGGTTTTCTTTCACAATGATGATTGGTGGACTGTTCGTTTTCTTTGTTCTTTAAAGTTAAATTAAAGCAGTGCGACGGCTGACTCTGAACTCGTGTAAATGTTGGAAGATTAGATTTCTGTCACTCACGTGAATGATCAATAGCTGATAAACTTACAGAGAATTATTTCATTAACAAGTCTAAGGGTTAGAGAACTAGGCTCAGAACTAGTTCGTAAGACGTGTTATCCAAGCTATTAACCATCTGACAAGCAGTTCTTAAGAAGCATACTGAGTCCACAGCCACAGTAGCAGCTCTGGGAGGCTGTGCTAAGGCACAGCTGTGCTTTGAGCTAAACACTAATGCTAACATAATTTACAATCAATCCTAACATGCCTTATATTTACCATCTTCGTTTATTGTGTTAGCATGCTAATTAGCACGAAACACAAAGTACAGCTGAGGCTGATGGGAATGTCATTAGTTTTGCAGGTGTTTGGTCACAAACAAAGGAGTTAGACAAATTAAAATGTTGACCAAACTATGGAACTACATGAAGCAAATGTGATCAAAATTGCTTTCTGTATATTTTGAGATATTCCAGTCCGGACCAACGGACTGTCATTGCCGTACCTAGAGCCGTGCCGCCAGCATTGCTAGAAATTCCTAATCATCACAGAAGTTTCACATAAATGTTTTTGTACAACAGTTAAATGTGGTGATGTTAGGACTATATATTACATTCCACATACAACAGGCACTTTCATTCTCATCCTAAAGATCAGTTGGATACAGTTTAATTAAATATTGTGTAAGTGTTGCCTTAAGAGTAATGCTCTTGCTTTCCACCCTATCGTGCTAATTTTGTTTCTCGTGCATAATCCATTTCTAAAGTGGGCTAATTGAATTTTCATGAGATTATAGCTCCCTTCCCAAGTGTGCTTAATTCCTTGATACTCCATTCTCTGTGCACTGTTTGCAAATGTGCCTTGTGCCATCGCTCATTTCTTATTAATGCCTATTAAGATGGTAATCACAGGCCTCATTATCTTTGAGAAAACAGCGCTGGGCTCCAAAGTGGCTCAGTGGAGTCTGACTGTAAACAAGAGATCACGGTTGGGAGCAGTATTTGACCAATCAAAGCGGTTTCACTTACACTGAATGATATACGGGTCAGAAATGTTGAAAATAAATTTATATAATGGCTTCCTAAAAAAAAGATTGACAAGGTCTTTTGAATGGCAGTTGCAGCGTTTAATGTGTAATTCATGAGGAAGGTTTCTGGTCGATGAATAGCTGGAAGCTCAGCAACTAATATCACTGGAGGACGAAAATACAGCTATAACTACTGTTTTAAATATGTGGTACTTTTATAGTGTTAGTGGCACAAATAATGAGCGTATTACTGAACTTTTCTGGGCTGCGTTTTGTGGCATTTTCACATCAATGAAGCAAAATGCGAAGTGTCTTGAAATTGCTGCCCCTGTTGTGACTGGTGTCGATTCTTTTGGTGATAATTGTAGGAGGCATGTGTGTGATATACTGCCCACACTGATAGTGTAGTTTGGTGCGGGACATTACAATGGAATTGGAGCTTGAAAAAAATACAATTAAGCCGGTAATGTGTTTTTGAATGGGAGATTCTGAATCATCTTTTTTGAAAGCTATTTTATTTTTCCCTTATCACTCAAGCAGCCTTCATTTCCTGCCACGTCTAGGATGGGAGCTGAGTTGGTTTGCACAAGAGAGTAATTTTGGATCACCTATGTCCTAGTAATTTTTTTTAAACCAAATATTTATGATTTGTTTTTCAAACCAGCGTGCACACATTTTCTCTTGAGTGCATCTGACAGCAGTGGAGCTCAGCAGGAGGCTGATTAATAGATGAACAGTCCACATTCTGAGATCACAACACCTTTTGAGTATTAGAGATACCAACAACATTTCCAGTTTAAACTGGGGTATTTCACAGTGGCTATTATAGTGACGCACTGGTTAGAAGTTTTAAACAGTTTTTTCCTTTAACCAATAGGGTTAGGGTTAACCGTTGTGGTTTTATGGGAGTTTATGTGTTGTACTATTTCTTGGCTGGGTGCAGTGACTCATTGGATTCTCCACTGGTTGCCCATTAACCTCACGGGGACAATAACAAGACTGTATGCTAAGATAAAGCTAACCTTGCAAAGCTAAACTTTATTGAACCAATCATCCAACCCGACCTTTTCCATTGTGGTGTTTTTTTCCCCCCTTGAATTCTCCGATTATATCAGTTCTTTTGTGTGTGTGTTATAATTTCATGCTACTTCAGCACGGCATTATACTTTACTTGTGACAGACAAAAGTCATTATTCGCCTAGACACAAGAGGTTGCACATATTCCTGATATTATTTAACAGTGTTTGAAAAAAGTGCGTTTTTTCTTGTGAAGGCAGTCTCAAAATTAAATCAACACGCACAATAATCCTGACACACAGGTTAAAAAAAACTAAACATAAATAGACCTCACAGTAGCATATTGTTTAAGTCAGTTTCTAAAATCCACATGAAGCACTTCAAATCACCTAAGGGAACTTAGCCCTCCAGCTAAATTTCCTTTTGGTGCAGATTCCAGGTTTACAAACGTAAAGCTGAAACCACGGTGAGGTACAGTGAAAAGCAGAAGGCTCTGTGAACACAAGTTGCAAGTGTTCGGACTGAAAAAGCATTAGAAATAGCCTGAGAGTTTCTACATAATGGTGTTATAAGTGAGAATGTGCCAATGAAGCCATCTCTGGTATCGTAAAGAAGTCAAGCCTGCCCTCTTGAAGAAAGCCGTTGAAATGGATCCAGCAGCCGCAGATCCTTTTCAGAGAAGAGCAAATGAAACACATCGAATTGTACTCTGAAACTTCGGTCCACTCCCCTGCTGAACTCACCCCCACCCCGCATTATTTTTTTTTCTTTTTCACAGAATCAGTTTACGATGATGTGAGTAATGTAATGTAGCTTTCCAGGCTAAAGTTTCCACCACAGCGCTCAATTCTCCACTGCAGCAGTGAGACAGCGGACAGGAAACGGCCTTTGCATTTCCTGTGGTATGGATTAGTAAACGAGTAGGGCCTGGTGGTATAAAAGGTGAGCATTTTCCGATGCGTCAAGCTGAAGCCGTTTAATTACTGAGACCACTGTTATCTTTGACTGCTATGGGTTTGCGCTTTTGTTTTAAATAACGTATGCTGCCTCGAGCTCAGAGCTGCGGGGACAGCAGCAGCATTAAAAGAAGGTTAGTTACAGATACAGTTCATCTGGAGAGTTCTGTGGACTCTTGCAAACACTCGCATCCTTATTTACTTACATATGTACAGCATTACATCTGTAGTTCATGTCGACACATGTAGCGTACTTACAGTTGTATTGCATGATAACGTCTGTGACTAGTGACCCGTACAACTGATGAACCTTGACCTTCACAGTGTGAACAGGCTTGCTGGCTGAACTAGTCAAGCTCCTTGTGCATCCAGCCACCACTGTTTCCTCAATTAGTTAGCTTGTATGCTTGGTTTGCTGAGCTTGTGCCTGTCTGACAAATAAAACATGTTCTAAATGTTCAGTCACAAATCGCAGCACACGCAAGTCACCATCATGGCTCTACGGCTGGTCGGTTGATCACTGCCACTTTGGTCCAGACTGGAATATAGCAACAACTACTGGATGCATTGTCACGAATCTTTGTACAGACGTTTATGCTCCCCAGAGGATGAATTCCACTGATATTCATGATCCCCTGACTTTTCCTGCTCTGGTGCCACCATGTTCACATTTTTGAGTGAAATGCCTTGGCTCGATCGTCGGGATTTGGTCCAGACATTCATGGCCTCTTCGGGGTAAATTGTAACTTAGGTGACCACTTAACTTTTCATCTTGCGCCATCATCAGGCACAGCATATTTTGGTTTATGACCAAATACCTGCAAAACTAATGACATTCCCACCAGCCTCTGCTGTACTTTGTGTTCAGAGCTAATTAGAACATGTGAGCATGTTAACATGCTAAACTGATGGCGAACACAGTAAACATTATCACTGGTTAGCATCAGTGTAGGAGCACCTTCAATGTTTATATAAAGGTTTGGCCAGCCACTAGGGTGCTGGTATGTCAAATTGGGTGCTATTCTACTTATGTAGGGCATTATTATTATGTCAACGATTGTTCTTTTTCACGTACGGCATTTGTCATCTGACCCTTGATTAAATCGGTCATCTGAATAGTCAAGTCATTGATCTGTAGATAGAGGTAAAAAACCCTAGTTAGGGTCTTAAAACTAGTTATTTGTAATATTATCATGATAATACTACTTTTAATAATAAGACTTTTTCCTACTCTCTCATGCCAAATTGATACATTACAACTTTAAGTAGGCCCCATTCTTCTGGATTTTGTGTCAAAATGTGAGGGTGTGTCTTCAGCATAACTCCTCCTACTTATCATACATTGCTTTCCAATCAGTAGATCACATTCATTGAGATTTCCAGACATCCTCTTATTGTGCAGGGGAGTCGTAAGGCAATATAGTCATGTGTATGTCTGCATGCCATTTATTGAGTTACATTTTATTTAGGTTCATCATTCATTTTATGAGGTTACAGACTTCAGCACAACACCAAGCATCCTTCACTATCACTAAACCAGGAGATTTATAGTGGCTATGAGGAAATAATCAATTTTTACTGAGTAAACTAACCCTCAGCAGAGAGCTGTAGGCTTTGGCTCTCTTAAATTCGATTGGAAAGGGCACCTGCTTTGCTGGAGACACAAAACAGGATGACGCCACCAGCTGTCACACATCTGTGTAAGATTTTACAATCTATTGTGCAATATGATGGGAGAAAGTGTCTACACAGCCCTAAGCAACATATTAAATATTAATCTGAGGAATGTGTAGTGCAAGACAAATCTGTTCAAAACTAAAGTGCAGGGTGTAAAAAGCTGGTTTTGATGAACCAAAACAAGCCTTCAGTTATAATGACTGTGCTGCACATTTGAGATTTCTTCTCTTGTATCTCAGAGGAAATTGTTTTTTTTTTTTTTTATTGATTCCAGATTAAGATATGTTAATGTCATAAATTGAATTTCAGCTGCACGAGCATTGAAATGACAGAATCTATCCAGAAAATAACGTTTACTCTTTTACAGTGATGGTAATGATCTAAGGATTTCTCCAACACGCTTCATATCAGTTTCTAAAAATGGAATTTAACGCATGGCATGTGTGCTTGGATAAACGCAAACTGCCGTAAACCAAAAGCTGCAAACCTTTTATCTTTAAATGTAAATTCAGCTCCATTCAAGCTGTGCTGAAGAGACCCCAAACTGCTGTTCTATGAAATATGAGTTCATTATCTGCCAATTCACGACACGCCATTCTGTGAATATTCTTACCATAAGATTATTGCTCTCTGATAATGCATCCAAAGCGTCCTTGGTTTCCTTGCTGCACCTGTTTCCCCTATAGAGAAAGGAGACTTCAATGGGGTTGAGGGAATTGGACAAATTTGATCAGCACATGCAATGTAGCCTCTGTTTCCTGCAATTCCGTCTGTATGACTCAAACAACCCAAGGCAATATACTGCTACTGTAGCTTGAAACACACTTAAGAAAATCACTGTAGAATTGCGTTTCCATGCTGTGTGGGTGGAGTGGTGGCTGAGTTCACACAAGTTACTATGTGCAACATCAATACCAGACAATTAATATTGACGTACGCGTGGTAATAGTTTCTTGTTATTCTTATTAGATTTGTTTTACAACTTGGTTAGAATGTATTGGCCTGTTTAAAAGTGACAGTTTTCCTGAAAAGTTACTTCCAGTAAGTTTGTCAGAGTTGTTGGAACATTAAGCAACAGATGTTTTTTTAAAGCTCAGGTGCAATAACATTATAGTTAGCTCTATTCCAGCGCTGCTCTGTTATTTTAACCCAAACCATGATCTTCCAAGCACGACAAAGATCACCTGACTTTGTCCTTTCCTGCACATCGAAAAACTCATAAAATGTGAAATGTTTCTCAGCAAGCTTTATTAAAGTCTAACCTACATTGCATATTTATTATTGCTAACTTGAGCCCTGCACGTGCAAAACTGATGCCAGAGGGATACGGATTTATAAGGTTTTCATATGACAATAATGATATAATACATTACAAAAATATATTTTTTTTGTAAATAGAATACTGCTAAGTTTGTCCACTTAAAGTCAATTGCTGTAAAGTTAATTTAAAGCTCATGAGATTTTATCAGTTGTAGTATTGTTTCACTGCTGAAGCAATGCAAAAACTGAAGCTGCCAGAAGTGAAAATAAAGACAGACCATCTCGGAGTTTCATTCGTTTAGGTTGGTGTTCTTTGAATAGATTCAGACTAGTAAGTGGCTTGTTAATCTGTTATCAATAATATTTCTGTATGCACACTGTAACATGCCCACAGGAAGGGTTAGGGTAAAGGCAAGTCAGCTAATGGCTCGTACACCCACACAGATGCCGAGAAAGCTAGTGCATTTCCTCAGCTTTGGTGTGCATTGAAACATGAGCAGGGTATAGACCAAAGCCATGATTATTTGATAAATTATCCTCCTCAGAGGTCTGAGGGCTCTTATGTCTTGAGTGCTCTTCACCGGTAATTTAGGACAGAGGTGGTTTAGATGCGTAATGTACAGTATGGCAGCGGGAGGGGGAACTGCATGACCAGC
The DNA here is from genome assembly GCA_011952105.1 of Coreoperca whiteheadi. Classification (NCBI taxonomy): domain Eukaryota; kingdom Metazoa; phylum Chordata; class Actinopteri; order Centrarchiformes; family Sinipercidae; genus Coreoperca; species Coreoperca whiteheadi. The sequence continues at coordinate 8,867,006 of CM022493.1, read as the reverse complement.
ATGTACACCTCAGGGAAGTGACTGTCCACTCACCCTCTTCTCAATGTGGGTCACATTTTCTTTTCTTTGGGATGTTTGCTCCATAATGGTGTTTAGCTGAGGGGGTTAGGGAACAGGAACACTTCCACAAAAGCTCCAAAGAATATGGTACACACTTTGTACAGCAAGGCTACTTTTATAAGAGCAGAAAATATAAGCTTAGGTATAAACCATAGCATCCTTTGAAACTTAAGAGTACACAGTGTACGCAGACGGTGCAGACAGCTGTATTGATTAAATAAACGGATTCAAATAGGAGCGTATCTGTTCCGTCAGAGGCAGAACAGATACGCAGATACGGTGTGAGACAGACACCTGACTGAAGTGCCTCCGGTGTCGACAAGCTGTGAGCGAACAACATTGTTTGCCAGCGTTTCGAAACCGTTAAATAGGATGGTTTGGTAAGATTTAGGCATTTAGGGTCTTAATATCACACATGTTTACCTATCCAACCTAACCTTCCGCCCTACGATGTCCTGTTGCTCTATAACAACATCCTGCTGTTTTGCCTTTCCTTCCACGAACGGCTGGTGAACAAACAACTCATTTTTGGTTTCACTGGAAAACAGTCCCTTTTATTCAGGGTTACTTTTGCATTCAGAAATACATGACTTTAGGTGGGAAAGTTCCAACGTGCAAACGTGCGAACAATGCTTTCAGGCTCAAGCAAAGAAAGTGTGTTTCTCTGTTTCTTCTGATATGACGTGTAGACTGTAAAAGACTGGCAGCAGACAAAGTAAACAAGGAAATGTTTGATCAGTGCAAATAAAGAAGTCAAACATGTTTAAAATGTTGAATCTCAACATTTCAAACACTGTGGTGAAGGTCTGGTTAGATTTAGGCACAAACACCGCTTGGTTAGGCTCAGGAAATATCATGATTTGAATTAAATTACCCGGTTTTATTGCTACAAAAGCCCCTACAAATGTCCAGACATGTTGCTAAAAAATACCCCGTTTTGTTGGTTGAAACGGGAAGCAAACAGTGGTCTCGAACCAGCCATGTGACTACGGATCTTACTGCCAGCCGCCCCTCCTCCCCAAAGTGAGAAATGTAGCTCTTAAATGTTATCTTAACTATGTCACTTTCCAGAAATGTTGATATGATACGTATTAAAACAAAGAGATTCTACGTATCTGTGGTTTGCAGAAACGTACAATGCCTACATTTTAATCTGGCGACCTGGGCTGCCTATACCTATATGATTAAGTTCTGTATATCTATTACAATATATATATAAAGTGGCAAAGTCAGTGTAATTGTGTTGAACGGACTTGTTCTATGCCCTTAATGTGACAGGCAAGGTTCCACTCTGAATTAGGCGAAGACATTTTCAACAAAATCAGAAGTCATGATGTCAAAAGCTTAACTACCGCCCTTGTTGAAATTAGCTGGATATATCCTTTAATTAAATATTTAGCCTGAAACATTTACTTTGGGCCAGCCTCTGCCTAATGAGTGTGGTTTAGGGAGCCCTTCTAATGAATACGGATCGGCTTCACAACACTTTTCCTGGAATAATGGCAAATTTGGCTTAACTGGCTCACTTGAGGTTTTGAAAAGATCATAGATGATGACCATTGATGGAATGGTGTCAAAGAAACACCAATGCACTGAAAGCATGTTCGCCTTTGACTGTTGCCAAATGTCGATTGCCATTTGTCAAATTCAGCATCCCGACCCGCACAATGGAGATGCGAATGATTGAAATCAGATTCAAGCAGAGGTTTCTCCTTCCTGAATCTTTGATATTTTATTTACAGGACAGCCTCTGTAACTTCCGGACCTTCCTCCTGACTTTTTGTTTACCAAGCAAACTCTCACTAGCTGACTGCTCTTAATATAGCATCAGACTGACACCATAAAAATAAGAAATTACTCATATCCACCGCTGGCAGATCCCTAACATTGTCTGCAGTCTGCGAAGAATAAAGTGTGTGAAATAAATCAAAGCTGTTTTTGCATGGATAAAAATAAGCCGTTATCTGACTTCTCAGTTGCAGTCTTTGACCTGTGGGATATTTACACTTCAAACGTGTCTACCTTCCAACAGCCATTCCTCCTGGTGGGGGTTGGGTCCTCTGAGCACAGGTTAGACCCTAGAAGAAAATAAGGCAGAAGTGTTTGGATCCTCCATCCTCCCCCTGGATGACTGTACTGCCAAATAGCCTATCCAAGGTGGGGAAATAGATACAGAAGGTACTTGGAAAGGATAATTAGAGCAGCTGACAGGCCTATTACTTAATCAACCGGCAACACTTTTAACTGCTTATTAAAGGAAAATTTAAGACTATTTTCATTATCTAACCTGTGCCATAAGTGTTTTTTCTGCCGAGATCTTGCTCAGATAGCAGCTCTCTGTGTACGGTCTAAAATGTCAGACCAGTTTCCATAAGTAACAAAGAGATGAGAGTATTAGCAGTCGACTGCCTGTCTCAGATGCCGTTATGGCTCTCAGAGGAGCCATTAGGGGATGAAGAGAGAGAAACAGCAGCGGAGAGAGAAGAATGCCATTATTCACCTTGAACAGCAGTAAGTGAGGAACATCAATTACACTGACAGAGGTTCAGTCGTCTCAGTGTAATTCAAATAGGTGGGTAACGGGCAAATTGTTAGCCTATTTGAGGCTATTAACGGTAGTGAGCTTCTCCTTACAAGTGGCTAAATATAAAGAAGCAAATTTCAATCTATTCTCCTGAGTTCTTTGTTTTTCCTGTGTTCCAGCTCGATGTGGAAAGCCATTTGCTACTAAGGTTTTTTTTTGGGGGGGGGGGCTTTTTTCATTCATAAAGCAGTTCTCAGTTTTATTGGGTTAATTGTTGGGTTTGGGTCTGGAGACCATGAAAGTTTGTGCCAAATTTCACAGGAATTAATCTGAAAGCGTGCCAGGGCATGGTTACATACCAACAGACTGACCTTGCCATAGAGTGGCTGAGAAAAAAAACTGACTTGAAAAACATCTTTCGCTAACTTTAACCCTTTAGCAAACCTCCCAATTTAGATTGCAATTTAGTTGAGTGTTCCTTCATCACTTTGGACAGACTTTTTGAATCCAATATATTTTCTGACATAAATGGGAAAAATGCTAACCATGATAAGAATGCTGAAAACACTCAAAATGTACTTAATAATTTCAAATATTATAAAATATAATTAATATTTTGTTGTTACACATGACTACAGACTTGCATGCTCAATTCGATACATGTCAGCATTTTAATACTAGAGTCATCTACAGGCCTCTTAATTAAATAATCAGGAACAGTAGATTATAGTTAATCCAACCCTGTCAGATAGAAATGTCGTTTATCTACTACTAATCCGAAACAGCCAATATTTTTTGAAAGAAATGTAATACTGCCCAAATTGCTTTTTTTAGGTGTCCGTTCCTGCAATATCAATCTGCCTGTAGTGACTAAAGCATGATTAAACGTTTTTATGCGTCTATTTTTACGCTCCCAGCACTTGGTTAACATTAGGGAAATATCGTGGTCTTGGTCAAATATAAAAAAAAAAAGTAAAAAATGAGTTGAGGGATAAGACCCGATGTGTTTACCTTTTTGACATTTAGCCAAAATCCCCATATTTTCCTTACCGTAACCAAAATGCTTTTGTTGCATAACCCTAAGCACAGAAGATGCAAAAACCCAGGATGCGAACTCGGGCCCCTGAAATGAATCCAGGCCGCGATTAAGTTTACTTTAAAATGTACACTTCACGCTGTGATTGGTTGGCTGGGTGGAGGTGAGAAAGGAAGCTGAGTTTGAACTTCCCTCTCTAGATATCTAGAAGGCGAGACTGTCGGAAGACGTGTGCCATATTTGAATGATGTCACATCTCCTCCCTCTCCATGACAGCCGGTATTCACTGTTCACAACCACTAGAGACCCGTTTGATTTCTGATGAACTATATCCCGCCCCTTACTTGGTCAGCAGCTGACGCCTGAGGGTTTCCTGGAAGCTCTTAGGAGTTTGCAACTGTGTAAGCTGGCTCACTGCATCAACATTAAAAACTGTGCACAGGTTCATAAGAAGTGGCTGTAAAGGTGAAACAATGTAATCCGAGTAATACAGTGATTTACTTTCCCCGTCAAGCTGCTTTTAGTCTAATGTGGCTTATTAGTGCTTAGTTTAGAGATCCGTAAGTCTCCAGGTTCTTTCTCAGTGTTAACACCCGAGGGACTACTTGTGGCTCTTATGGATGTAGCCGCAAAAAAGACTGCGGCAGATCCACTGCGGTTATATTCAATGAGTATATCCTTGTCTGGAGCACAGTAGTCTACAGCAGGTACAGAAATTCCTGCATCAATAACACACCCCACGACAGATCGGGCACGGAGGGGCCATGTTTTTGTTTTTAAATCTGCACTTTCATTGCCCTGGTGGCGAGTACAAAAGGTTGGCTTCGGAGAGATTTTTGTTGGAGGCGCTCCTCCGGGACTATAAGCAAAATCTTTCATCCATACACTCGGGAGGCACCCAGTGAGTATCAAGAGAGGTGAAAGCCCTCAGGGGAAATGAGAAACGAAGGAAAGGAGAATCTTAAAATTGTAGTCAGCACTGTGCAAAGTGCAATCCAAATTCAGAAGGTTCCAAAGAGTGAACTACTATCTCGCAATGTTTTTAAATGACAGGATAATGAACCTTTGCCAGCTGTATGTCTTTGTAGGTGCTCATGTCTGTGTTCTTGTCCGTAATGTGTGCACGTGGGTGGTGAATCATCCTTTGATACCGAATGGATTCGAAAGCAAGAACCTTGAATGCCACTCCTCTGTCAGCCGCAGAGCAGAAGATCCTTGACATTATCACATCACTCACATTGAAGTCATCGTCGTGAGAACGAAATGTCAAATTAGGTAAAGCAACAAATCCCTGTAAAACGAGTAACCTTTTTGCTTTGCATGCTCAGTGTTCTTTCCGAGTCCCCGCTGAGCCTTTTCTCTGCAGTCATTCGGTCACAGAGGCCCTGTCTTGCAAATTTTCCTGACATTTATGAAACACGATTAGGTGGGATTTTCGCCATCCGTGCCAAACATACCTCGGAATCACATTATGCACGACACAGTAAACAAGCTTCGACGTTAGACCTGAAGATCAGCGGTGGAAAAGAACACCGATGCATTTTGATGTCCACATCTCGCCTGATTTTTCATTTGCAGGTAGAGTGACATTAAAGCATGTAGAGCGCGTGAGTCCCTGTTTCTGAAGTTACGGTGGCCTACGGTAAAGAAACCTTATCTCAGTGAGATTCACACCTCACAGCAGATCCTGCTGATCTGGGAGTCAAAGAGACACCATATCAAAGACCCACAAGAAGTGGGGTGCACCACAGCTTTAAAAAAAGACTTGAAAAGAATTCATAGGCATAAAGTTCAAAGGCAGTGTTGTAAATGTTCTCTTTTTTTTCTTTCTCAAAACTGCTCTTCTGTGGGAACCCAACTTCACCCCACCAGAGATGAGAGTCCTATATTTAGACTGCTCCTGCCATTACTAATCACGGGATATGTAGCGTGTGGCTTTTTTGAGCCAATTTAAACCAAATCAAAAGAAATGAGTGAGTTGTCTAATAAGCACATTTAGAACAAGGTGAGGATCTCTCACCTCCACAAACAGGATCCCTAATGACAAATAAATAGGTGAATAAATGCAGTTAAAAAAAAAAGACAGAGAAATTAATTAATGCAGTTGATGACAGATTTCCCTTTTCGTTTTACATGCAAGACTGGCAGACCGCGCAGCGTGGCGACAAAAGCTTCCTTGGCATCCAGATGTGTATTGGCATTGTTTCCCCTGTGATCCATGTTATTGATAGAGACTGCACGCAAGCCTCTGATGCACAGATCAATGGGCTCCCAGATGGACTAATTAGGAGTGGCTTTTAATTCACATCTATTCTTGTATAGATACCAGATTAATCCAGAATGGATTCACTAAAGTAGAAGTGTATTCTGTGACCTTTTGTGTAGTAGTACTAAAATCGCAGGTTTTATTCCCAATGTACATGTATGATATGCATATTTGTACTATATGGAAAGAATCACTGTCGTGTGTGCTCTAAAATACCTTTAAAAGACTATAAAATACAAATCATTTCACATTTCACGGACAGTAAACAGCCAGGAATTTCTTCCTCCATCTAAACAATTAATCATGCCACTTCAGAATCCAAAAGGACTTGATCATTTCCCATGTCGCCATTACAAACCAAAAAATCGGTTAAAGCTTTTCTCGTGCACACGCACAAGCACGCACGTGTACATGCACAGACACGCGAGTGATGGGGATACACATTCCTGGCAATGGTTTCACACTATTCCGCTGATCTACAGGTAAGTACACGCCAAGATATGCAGCAATGGCCAACAAAGACAGAGAAGAAGAAGAAGACAGCAAGATAGAGTAGTAAACATGTAAACATACCTTAAAAATCGGCTTTGCAAATTTTTATGAGTAAGGAAACGCATTCAGCATGTTTGTTAGAGCTCAAGGATATAAAAATGTGTTTTGGTGTGTAACACTGAATGTAAACACACAAAACTCCACAGGCCACCTTTTAAACAGGGCACCTCTTGTGGCGGTGAAAATAATGACAGTTCTCTCTCATATAGCACGATGTTACAGCATCGCAAGACCAGATAGAGTGGAGACTGGGCAAGTGTCTGACTTTGTCAGCTGGGAGCACAGTTCACTACCAACAGTAAACATTGGTTTCTTTTAACCATGGCCACCATCTTTTTCTACCTTAACCAAGTAGTTTCAGTTTCCTAAAACAAATTTCAACCACAGAGGTTGCAGGTCAGAAAACACTCATATGAATTGTTTTTGTAATGGTCAAACTACCTATTTTGTCGTTTAAGTATAGGACGGCTTGTTAAAGTAACTTTTGTAACTATTTGTACATAAATTAAATGACTTTAAATACATTTCTCATCTTCTTTCCACCTTCTCTAGCTCTAAGAAAAATAAGATATAGAACCTTATTATGGACTAATAATATCTGGGAACAGTGCACCACTATCATTAATACTTATTTACACTCTGGAATCAAATGAAATATTCAGGCTGGACATGCAAATCCTGTATTATAATGTATGTACAGTATTTATGCACATGCGAATTTGGCCATTAAATATATAATAAATAGAAAATATATAGTAAAATACGCCATTTTATCTGAAACTCTTTATGGTGTGCCTCAAGGTTCTGTCCTAGGTCCTATTTTGTTTGCCTTGTATATGCATCCCCTTGGAGAGATAATAAGACACTTTGCTGGTATCTCCTATTACCGGCATTGACGATATTACATTTCATTTAAGCCTCAAAATGTAAAAAAAAATTCAGTTTTAAATAACAGTGCTTACAAAACAGAAGTTCTTATTTCTGCTCCACCCAGTCTTGTCCCTAAGGTCTCGGTTCTCTTTCATCTTCTGTTATTGATCAGGCTCTGATGCTTCTGGACCGACATGTCAAGTGTTTGATTAGTTCCTGTTTTTTCCAGCTGAGAAACAAAACTCAAACTCAGCCCATTGTGTTTCAAGAGGAGATGGAAATGTTAATTCACGCTTTTATCTCGTCCCGTCTCGACTGTTGTAACTCCCTCTTCACCCTCCTCAGCAAAACATCCCCTGGATCGTTTACAAGTGGTCCAACATGCTGCTGCTGCTGAGCTTTTGACCGGGTCCTCTGTGACTCCGATTTTGATTTCTCTTCACTGGCTCCCCATCACATTTAGAATCCAATTCAAGGTTCTTGTGATCACTTACAGAGCTCTGCATGGTCATGGACGTGCCTACATTTCGATATCTACTGCAGCCCTATAATACCAGCAGTTATCTAAGGTCCTCTGCTCAGGGTTTGTTGGTTGTTCCTCACTCCACACTTAAAACTCAAAGAAGCTTTTGAGGTTGTGGCTCTTATTAAACTTTGGATCTCTCTCCCTGTGGACACTCTAAACACCTTTAAAAAGCAGCTCGAGACCCAACTATTCAGACATACCTTTGGGTAATTTCCTATTTACTCTTATTTTGAATGTATTTAATTTTTATGCTGTTTTATTCTTCTTAAGTCTGTATTTATGTCTGTTATTTATGTTGGTTTCCTGATTTATTTTGTGAAGCACTTTGTGACCTTCTGCTATATAAATAAGTAACTCACTTACTGCTTACTAAAGCTCATTCTGGTTTTGACAGACAGTAGACTGTATATTATTTAAATGCTTCCAAACCCTTGTGCCTAAAGTGATTACAAAACATCAAGTAATGATCTTTTATTTTCACTCTTAAATATAAAACCGTGAACAGTCAGACTCGGGGGCACACAGTCTCCTCAACAATATTTCTCTCAATCAACACAGCAGGTGACAACATGGTTAAGTGCACTGGTTGTTTGCTCTTAGAGCATTACAGTGATAGCCTCCAAGCAGTGTTAGTGTGTATCCTATACAGTACATTAATAAAAGCTTGATTTATTTTCTTCTTTTTTTTGTCCACCACAGAGAGAACCCACACAGCCCCATTAATATATTCCATTTGATATTCTCTGGGCTGCTTGATCTTGATTCTCTGCCTGCTTTCCTGTGCTATGAATATATTACAAGGACACAAAAGAAAATAATTTTATTTGGGGGGAAAAACACAGGGCTGGATGGCAAGGGAGGGGAGGATAAGAATGGCTGAGGAAGGCCACGGTATTATCAAACAGTACTTTTCATAAGTAGTTTTTTTTGGGGGGGGGAGAGAAAGTAGGACACAGTTTTATCATTTTGTCCCAAAGCTGGCTGGCAGCTGTGACAGTGGTTACCAGTAGCTACCAAGCCACTGGCAACCCAATATATTGTACATAACATTCTGGCTCTCACTGCTGTCTATATGCCGCCAACTCCCAAAGAAAAAAGGTATCATCTTTGATCACGTGTCCATGAGGAGGTGTATGAGGTATTTGTGTAAATATTTCATTTAAGCTCCCACATGTCAATTCAGAAACACCTCACATGCACAGGAAAACATTATGTAAAATAGAGTTTTCCACATTCCTGCCCACAGCTGTATGCTAATCCTATCAAAGCGAGTGTGACAGACGATGTTTTCACGGAGATTGAGACTATATGAACACAGAAGCCGTCCACAGTAGCTCAGAGGGACAGTGAGAAGTCACTGATGTTATGCTGTATGTTGTTACACTACTAACTCATCGGGGAAAGGACAAAATAGTTTTCTATTTATTATTATATTATTATAATATTTTTCTTGAAAAAAGTGAGCAAAAAGATGACAAAGTGAGGTGTTTGGTCGCTGTTGTAAAATTAACTTATTATTGTAAGACTTTAATTGTGACAAATGGAGATTTTTTTGTTACTGGGAGTTCCTGTTACTGGGAGTAATCAATTTAGGGTATTATTTCAAGTCAAAGGATTAACTTAGTTTGAAGTTGTGGGATTTTACTAATAACCCAGTTTATGTGACACTCATATCTGTCTGAAAACTAAATAAATCTAACTAAGATGTTTGTATACCCTAATGAATCACAGATTGAGCATTTTGGAGGCTGTACCTAGTTTTGCTGTTGGATTTGTATTGTGTTTGTAATATTTTGTCCTCTAAACTAAATGACTTTCCTTAGCTTAAAGTAACTGCATAAGTACCTGTACATGGCAATTTCAGAGTATTGCCTTAAAACCTGATTATTTATGTTTTGTGCTCGTGTAAACTCATGAAGAGATAATGAGATGTTTATGAGACAATGATTCTGTAGACTCATAACCTTGGTATGGACCTTGCATAATGTCACAGACGATGTTCACATGCGTGTAGCATGCTTAACCTGCTTTGTGTCGATGCACGCGAGAGCATCATAACCTAGCTAAGCTGATCCTGTGACACAGGGAACCTGGTGAAAATGCCTGGCTTTCTCCCATAATAGACAGGTTGCTGTGACACTGAAACATCTTGTTCCCTTCAGATGCCATCTATGTGCACTTGAGTCACACAGTGTTATGAGTACTTTTCAATTTCAACAGAAAATATTGCACAAACACTTCATGGCATTATATTTTATTTTTCCTCAATAAGGAGTAACGTCAAAGAGGTTATACATGGAACACCACAGCTCAACTAAACCATTTTTTTCTTTTTTTTATTTGTTTGGTTTTTAACCCCAATCCTAGGACATTATGTATATTTATAAGGAGGGAACAGGAACCTTCTGAAATTATATGAAAAACATGAAATTAATGGTAGACAGAATGACACTTTTTAGTGAATTTAGATGTATTTGGTGGAATCCTTAGATTTACCAGTGCTGGGAAATACAGTACTGTACATTATTTTACCGACGTTTTCTGATGCAGAGACTAAAGAGCCAAATGAGATGAATTGCCAAGTGGGTCATCGAAGGTTCCCATGTCAGTGGATGGAAAAGCAGTAAAGCAGTCTCAGATAGTCTGCTGAGAGAGTGAACTCTGGAATTGATGGTATCACTTGGCATAATTTCACTTCACTGCACAGGCAGACAACAGCTGAAGCATTAGTACAGACTACATTTATGTCTGGTTCTTCAGCGGGAAACAGGAAATCTTTTTGTGAACCATTGTCTCAGAATTCTAGAGACAAATATATCTGATTGTCAGACTTTGACGTTCCTGCGGGCATGTGAGCCCTGATATGCATATTCAGGTTCATCATTATGATTTGCCAATAAAGTGGTCACCATGGTAACAACTCCGCGGCAGCCAGTGGCTATTCATCTTGCTGGCAACGCTGTTTAATTTAACCCCTTGTTTAGTAGGGAGCTTTCCAAGCGCAATCCATCACTGCTACAGTACAGATGACACCGTGCCATGATTTCCCATCAATATCATACATGAGAACTGCTGAGCCATTAAAACGCTATGATAGGAGATACCACAGCTGAAGGGGCGAAGGGGATGGAGGATGTGAGGCGCAGAGGAAGAGCAATGTCTTTATCTTAAAAAAGACTCCAGCTCAGGCGCTGATAAAAGCCTGTTTGGATTTCACAACTGAGTGCCATTAAATCCCGCAAATCTCCTCTTTCTAAACCCCCCCACCCCCACAATAGTCTGATTTACTTTTTCCAACTCTGTCAGTTCAATATAGCACAAATCCTGCCAGTCTGTGTGGTCAGAAATGTATCATATATTTTGTCTTGTATTCATATTTACCACAAGACAGTCATTTGTGCTTACGTTCCCAGATATCTAAAAAAAAACCAAAACTATCCTTCAAGCAGTGTGGAATAAGTCAGACACGCTGTTATCTCCTCTCGCGCTCTCAACTCTCTTTACATCTGTCACATCTCTGCTAATTCAGTCTGCTGGCACCACTCTCAGAAAGGAACAGCTCATACTCCTAATTTTAGTGTCACTACATGTGTTGTCATGTAGGTTAAAAGCAAATGTTTTGGAGCTCAAAGGCTAACCTACTGAGTTTCCTGAGCAAAAATGTTTTTATATGATACTTTAATATGATATTAATCATTTATGTTTTAAATTACCCAAAACATTATCTGGTGTTAAACGCCATTGTAGCTGGAAAGGGAATATCTGGTTGTGAAATTTTCTTCTCACTTTTTTTGCTTCAACCATACGCTGTTTGATACCTTTGTTTCTCACAGGACAGGTGTTAAAGAAAAACCTGGAAGCCGAAAGCTCTTTCTCCCTTTGAAATATTTCCCACCTACAGTACATAAAACACACGCACATACCTCCACAGCACATGACGCCTCCCCGCACAATCCAGTTACCCCTCACAAAAAAAAGAGACCAGGACATCCTCCACACTGATATGACTGTCAGCAATAGTAGATGATGAAATAGGTTTTGTTAAATGAAGCACAGATGCGTCATCTGAATACCCGCAGGTCTTTAAACCTCAGCGCTAAGCTACATGTGCAGACAAATAGTGGTCACATATAATTAGACTCTATACCCTGTCGCAGGTTGCAAGATTGTTGCTTCCACTTCATTTTTAAAAGTATTTTTTAAAGTAACTAGGCCACAATTTAAAAACACACACAAGACCCCTGAACACTTCTCGGAGTAGTCATCTAACAACGGCAAGTTCAGAAAGTTGAGCATAGGCGTTGGATGAAAGCAACATGGGCAGCATGGGAAGGAACGTGGAAAAACAAATGCATGCAGCTCAATGTGCCGACATGGATGTTTTACGTGTAAACATCCTCGCAATCAGTGACAGTAATGATAATCATAATACTTGGGATTATGATGACGATACATCGAGAGACTGGACCTAAACTCTTCCGCGCTGTTGGAGAGGTTTTTCAGCCACGTGGTTTTTTAGTCTCGCAGCAAAATGGTTGCCATATGGTACAATAACTGACTTAGTGCATTGACTTTGCTAAGCCCTTAATGATCTGTGTCATGGCTTTATAGGAATTTAATTTTCTTTCTTTCTTTTTTTGTTTTTTTTGCATCTGCCAGCTGGCAAAGTGACTGATGAAGCAGAGAAGGAGGAAGCCTGACAGCCCAGCTGGATTCAGTGTCTTGGTCAAAGTGCATTGCAAGTGCAAGGCAAACTGCAGAAAGACATCATCGCTGCTGCTTCTGCCTCTGTTGGGGCATCATGATGACAGCTCTTTCTCTCTTTGTCTTGACACTTTCTTGTGGACAAGTCAAAAACACATCAGGGAGACGTCATACTTGCACCACAGGTTCCCCCTACAGAGCAGAGGCTTTGAATTACAGATTTTTTCTTAAGATCTGTACAAATCTTGCTCTTTGCTAGCAGTTATGAAGGTCTTGTTTGTATATTGTGACTTCCATCCAAAGAGTTCAGAAAGTGATATGGGCAAATATTCACACCACATACTTATGAAATGAATTAATACACATCACAAATTATCACACATTGCCTAATTACACATCACACTATTCTAACCTATTGATGCCAAACACATTGTACTTTTAATGTGATGACACTTGTTGTCACTACATTTCTAGAAGGACGCCTGAATATTGAAGTCTTATCTGTGTGAGATAAACCGAGGCTTTCATTAATGCAGAGTTGTGTCACAAACTTCCTGTTTTTGTTGCACACAAACTGAGAAAATACATGTGACCTCGAAAAGAAACGTACGTACAATTTGTATACAAAGTATGCAAATGAAATTGGATTAGCTCTCTGTGAAATCTGTGCATGTCTACGTACATGCTTGTAGACACATGCTGCACCCACACATACACACACAATGAAACCAACCACAGGCAAGTGATGAAAACTTAAACACAGATCGTGTCTCACGTCCCTCCTGACTTAACGTAAATTGTGTTTAAAAACAAATATATTTGGTTGGGATAGTGGTTTCATTTAACAACTCTAATACAGAAGACAGTTTTACTGTAATTCCTGCCATTAAACTTTCTGTTTAAAACTTGAAGTGTGAGCTAAAGCAAAGTGAAATCTTTAGCACCCCGTTCAACTGAATTAGAAATAACTGTATCTCCTTGTCTGGGGCTTTTATTAATTTTCCTCTCTCAAGTCAATCAATACACTATATTTCAAAGCTTCCAGCCCGGTTTTGATTTAATCTTGAATTGCAGTGCACCATATCTTCCCTGTGAGTAGAATCAATTCTGAAAATTTCCTACAATTGTTGGACGTCAGTTGCCATTGGCGACCGATGCGATGATGAATGTGAACTTGATAATCCTTTTTAGACTTCAGAAGTCACCACACTCGCATCTCACATATCAAGACCTCGTCGGACCCTTATTGTACTGTCTGCACATTAGCGCTCAGTGCATTTAAAGGAATTTGAAGAGGGGCATAAGTCAGCATTTCTGCCTGTCAATAAATTGGAGGACTGTTTGAACGGTATTATCTAATAAGTACTTCTTAATTGTTTCATGCACATAAGCAATGTTCTAGGTTCAACTTTTTACCAAAAGCAAAACCTGCCTATACATTTTGCACTCGGTCTTGGAGCCTTCAAAATCTTAACAGAAAGTCTGTGTTACAACCTGGGGGGCAAATAAAAGACACGGGCCTTTATGAGGTAAGGAGGTTCTATCAAATATTCACTATCCAATTGCATTTTGGGAAGTGTGGTATCTTGCATTTTTGGAGCTTGACCCGTACTAGGGACAAAAAGGATATCTCAGCTTCTGCTGCTTCGGAAATCCGCCAACTTTGTGAAGGGGCAATACTAAATCACACAAGTACGCCTTTAAGTCTCATTCGGACCATTTATGTCAGGTTTTCAGCTGCTGTAGCCAACCAGATTCATCCCACCTCCAGTAATGTATTAGTGGTATTTCCCATTAAGCATAATGAGCCGAGTCATAGTGTAAACTCAAACTAATGCAGATCATTTTAGAGCCTAGGGTTTGTGACTACCTTTTAGGCTCAGCAGATTTTCAGCTGTTTAATTACATAAAGCTGCTGCTTCTTCTGGTCAGATTTGATAGCGACCGACCTTAACCAGGCTAGACTTCATTTATTTTCATGACTTCATACACCAACCTGGAGACCTAAAGTTGCATGAATATAATTCATGTGGTGACATTAATGCTGTGATGCTAGCAAGGGAATCTTGCTCACCTGAATCTTTTGTTTACTTCAATCTCCCGAATTGTTAATGATTCATAAAAAATGAAATCCGCTTTTGCTGGGATGGGGGAGCATGAACGTTTGTTTTCGGGGGACGTGACAGAAAAGGTTTGAGAACCACTGCCTTATAGTAAAAACATCATTAAGAAAGAAGGTTTTTAGGGCCTTTCAATACCCAAGGAAAACACACTGTATAATATGCAAATCCAGAGTCAGATAAAGATTGCAGCCCATCCATCCTTATGTCATACTTCTCTGTCAACCACTCAAGTGTGAAGGTGGTTATCACCATTAATGCGCCTATGTGTGTTGACAATTCAGGAGATGTTCCATCAATGGCACTGAAAAGGCTGACTGATCTGAAGTAATAACTAGCCTCCTGCAGGAACGTGGCAGATTGATGGTGCTGATATCGGCGTGTCATGAAGTGGAAAAGCAAATTATGACTCTCAGCATATTGCGTGAAATTGGGGAATCTGCACCTGGATGTAAGTGCTGTATGGTAATGACACGACCACACGCGGAAATGAGATAGAGTTGTTACCATTTCTGTTAACAACTTCATGTTCACGTTAGCAGCTTCAATCTCATGTGTTTCTGTTATCTGTAGCGTGCGTCTAACTCTATGCAAAGACAGGGGCTTCTCCTCATTTTCAGTCCTGTTGTATTCATGATAGAAGAAAATATATGTGATTGTGTCTGCGCTTACTTATCTGTGGGGCAGTGGTAGTTTAAAGAACAGAGAAACAGCTCAGACAGTAAAATGGGATCTGCTGTTTATCTGAACTACAGGGCCCTTGAATTATTTCATTCACTGCCAGAAAACAATCTTAGGCTTTGATCTGCTCTGATGAGGACCAAAACAACTGGATAGGTTGCTGGATGTCCAACAAAAAAAAAATAAATCAATTTTCATGAAAAACTTCCATAATTTCCTTAGTTGCCGGAAAAAGTAACTCAATCAAAGATGGCATTTTATGGTATGCCATGAAAATATGCCTAGAGGAATCTTTGAAGACTGAACATCTTTATTATGGTTTGTGGTTATTAACAGTGTTTTTTTTTTTACTTTTGCTTTCGTAAGTATGATATTTTTTTCTTTTTTAGTCGTGTCACATGTTTTGACCAAACCCTCCCTCACATGATGTTTGCCAAACATTGTTTTTTGTTACCTGCCTGTTGTTTTTAGCCGTGCTATGGACATTGTTACGGGGATGGCTAGTGTCGGTAGGTTGGTCGACTGCTTTGAATAGGGGGGTTTCCACAGAAAAATCACCTTAAAGAATAAAGACAAAAATTAACCTTCATGAATAGTAAAAAGTCTCAAATACAACAGTATACCGAGAAGAGTCTGAAGAATGTTCACATTGGCAAAAGGGCAAAAATCATGTTAACGTAAAAATGGCAGCATTCAGACTAAAACAATGTCATTCTTGAAGAGTGATAATGTAGAGAGTCATACATATCTTATTACTCTGAGTGAGAGGTGATATAGCCCAGAAAGCTCAGCTGATAAAGTTTAGAGACAGAGGGATTGGGGATTTGAATCCTGTCTGGACCTTATATTATTATTTTTTTTATCGATATTATGCATTTTATTTGTAGGCGCCTTTCTTGACACTCAAGGTCACCTTACATCATCAACAGACTATATCTTCTTCTTCTCCTTTCGGCTGTTCCCTTTCAGGGGTCGCCACAGCGAATCATGCGCCTCCATCTAACCCTGTCCTCTGCATCCTCTTCACTCACACGAATTAACTTAGTAGTATATATACTACTGTGCAAGTAAGAATGACAGCAAACATGCCCCTTTCTCTAAACATTCTTCAAGTCATAAGGTCATGTTAAGTGCCAAAGGGTTACATACAGCATAAAGTATATGCAGTGTTTGCACAAATGAATAGTAGACCATTAAGAAGACACAACTCTCACTGGTGAAGACTGTAGCTGTACTGTGTAGAGCAGTCCCTAGCATTGTCTCCACAAAAAAAAAAAGAAGCCAAAAATGAAATGATGCCCTTGAACTTGATCATTATTTATCGGACTATTGAATCGCTAACAGAGCTAAAGTGAACGTGCCGCTCTTGGTACCTGACAACCATCAGCGGGTATTTGCGCTGCACACATAGTGACAAGTAATAACCTGTAAACTGAATTATTTTGGACTCGCTTTTGCTGCAAACCAGCTATTCCCTCATTGGGAATAGCAGTCAAATAGCTTTTCCACCTGAGAGAATGGGGCCGTCTCCTCTCGCATACTGGGGCCGTGATCCAAATAAGATCACCCAGCTCATTTCCATATGTTATGGTAGAGGTGCCTTGGGCTTCAAATCACTCCACTGCTAGACTTCCACAGACACAGCTTCAGATACTCACATGACAATTTGATACTGACACAGATTACATTTCCTGCAACTAATGAAATCTATCCAGCAAAGATGCAGGATTTCTTGGTCAGACATTATTGTAATTCTCAGGAGTCATCAATTATACAACTGTTTTGCTCTGCAATGACATATTTCACAGACCAGATGAGACTGACTTTCCTCTATTGTATAATGCTCCTGAAGAATGGAGGATAACCTAAACAGCAATTAAAATTTTAATTAGTGCTGTTCTTGTTTACAAGATGTATGCACATCAGTTACACACTGTAGGTGTTCTGAAGCACTAACACTCATGAAGACTTGGCGCCACATCTGCTCTCACAAAATGGCTGATTATACAAAATCAAAACACAAAAAACAAACACAGTTTTCTACTCACAGTAGGTAACTTAATGAGGTTATGCCTAAAACTCCATTTGTCTGAGACGATCAGTTCCCAGGTATTTACAATTATCAAGAATCTAGTCATTTCAACATACAATTCTGAAGTCAGCAATTTAATTCCCTCACCAATTAGTTGCTAAAATTGTTAACAACGACCAAGGATCCTGTCTGTGAGCTTTCTTCCCCACGAAAAAACCTACATTTTTATCTTCAGTCATATTTGAAAACAAATCAGGATCACTTAATCATACGGCACAGAATGGTGTGTCCTTAACAGCGTGTCCTTATTTTGATTCAGGTTCCACAACTGCTTTGACACACACACAAAAAGCAAAGCAAAGAAACCTTTAAGCAAAACTACAAACACACATCCAAGAAGACATGAAGGGGCGCTTAAAACCTGCTGTCCATAGACTGGTTCAGGATTGATTGGCATCCAATGTGTTGCTGAGCAGTCAGAGGTGTGTTAGCAGGCAGGGCGGCAGGCGGCAGATGTGGACTGGGATTCGCCCAGGAGCTGCTCTAATCCCTAAATCTATGGGACGACCTTTTCCTCCTCTGCACTCACTTCAATGTCGAAATCAGAGACTCAGAACATCAAACCACAACTTTTTCTGCTGAATTTCGGTTCATCATTCAGTAATTCTCCTGACCTACATTTATTACCCATGGTGTTTTTCTCTAAAATATTATGTACTTGTCTTTAACGTCCTACTTTAAACAGGTAATTCATGCTGCAGTGATTCAGGTCACCGGTTCTCCAGGTGGCGCGCTTTGTCTGATTAGCGACTGTTCTGACGCTGTCAGAACTGTATTGCAATCACAAGAGTTCCTTTTCAGAAAAGACTTGCCTGAAACCAGGGTAATGGAAATGCTTTCATGGGCTGGCTTAATCCCTGTTGCACTGAATCCATCATTCAGAGCAAGCAGTAAAACAAACATTTATTTACTGTGCATGAAATGATTCTGATTATTGCTTTAAAGCTGAAATGTTCTGCATAACTTTCAACGGTATCACCTCGTTGTTGTGTGTAAACAGAATGAAAAGCCTCGACCAACCAGGAAATGTTTGAAATTATTTGTTATGTGCTGAAATTACACACTAAAGTGATATGGAATGACCTTAATTTTGCGATTTGAAAGTAATTTTACAAGCCAACAGCTAATTAACAGCCACTGAATTTAAAGAACCATAAAGTAATTCGAATGAACTATTGTATTTGGCGACCCAAGCCAACCACAGTCAAATGCCCAACTCCCAGAAACCGGCTGTCCCATTCCTCTGCTTTTCATACTTAAAAAATGGGTGTAATCTATCCAAACAATGTGAGTTTGAGTCAGTTTTCTGATGGAGCTGAAGCTAAGAGGAGTTGGGCCTGTCTCACTCCTTGTGGTGGTTTGAATATCTGAGGATGGTTCGGTTATCCTACCATGTAAGTGAATTTCACATAACTGGTGTGTTCAAGGCCACGTCTCCAGGTTGAAGGCGTCGTCGACCTACCATCTGCTTCCACTCACAGGACTCACCGCAAAGAACACAGGCTGCTGTTCTGGGAAACATCGATGCACATAACTTAGCCAAAAATTTTAAAATGGGCCAACAGGGGTGTTTTGAATTTCTAAGTCACTGTCTGGGTTAGGTTCAGATTTAGCACATTGTGCAACAAACACATTGCTATTTTAGATATATTTAAATATTTCTTGTGCTCTTGTGTATATGTGTGTGTAAAGGCGCCCACTGTGGCGTTCCAGCCATCCTGTCATCTCTCCTGCCTGAAAAAACGAGCACACATTGGCTTTATAGATCTGTCATCTTATTTTCTAGCACATAATAGGAATACTCATAGCTTTAGGTAAGAACAGACCAAACTCTAATGTTGAAGTTAAGGGGGGAAATTCAACAAAATATCACAAAATAAAACCACAAATAGCACACATACAGTATGTACTTGGGTAATTTATCGAGGGAAGATGCACTGCCCAGCATCACAGGAATAACATCATCTAATTTGGATTTTCTTCTTAATGATCTGTTTTACCTGTTAGAATCACCTTTTTGTGCAACCTGAGAATATAAGAAGGATAATAACTTGAGAGGGCAAAAACCAGTCATAGTTTAGGGTGTAATGCTCAAAATTAAGCCTAAATACCCAAAACCAAAATCCTGCCCCACATAAGCATCGTGGTTTAAAATGCCGGCTCATCACGTCCAAATCAATTCAAATCAAACGTATTTGGTGTTCCTCTCTGAAGCATCTGCAAAGCTGTTATTGCACAAAGTGTGGAGAACCAGAAAAGGCGTCTTTAATAAAATTAGGATGCTATCAGGGGAAAAAAAACTGCAGCTTCAGAAATGAGATTATCCCCCACCCTAACATTATTATGCATAAGTTCATTATCTGGTTACAGCAACACAGAAAGCAGCATCCCACATTAACATTCACGATATACAGTAGGAGTGAGGAGCACCGACATAAATATCTGAGGACCTGCATACCAAAAGGTTATCAAATCAAAATAATCTCTACCATGTTGATGCAGAGGCTTCGGAGGCCACCCACCCATTTGATTAAATCCACACACTGAATTTTACGTCTTGGCATTTCAAACTTTTTAATATTTACTACTTGAGAGCTTTTGTGCTATATTGTGTTTGTTGGTGGGACTGAACTGCTTTTTCAGAGTTAGTACAAAATACATCTGAGTGAATGTAGCATCGCCATAAACTGAAGCTACTGTAGAGGTAGCTCTGGCTTGATGTGAAATGCGCTGTTTATTCCTAAAGAGAGGCTTGCATTCCCTCGTCACTGCTGAGGCCTCTGAGTTAGATTTTGGGTCGATTCAGCCTCAGCCAGGCTGTTTGAGATGTGAAAACTTCAGTGGCTTCTCCAGTGGCTAAAGGACGTTTTCTGATGCTTTTATCAGCTACGTAGCTGCCGGATATACCTCGATGAACTCAGTAATGTGTGCTTAATAGACCTAGAGACGATGAGGGGCTCATGCTCTTCCTGGCAGGAAGTTGACTGCAAAGGCATATTGTTCAAGAACAACTTGGTATGTTTAGACTGAAAATGAAGTGATTTTTTTTTTGCCCCTTTTTGATTTTCACAATTTTGAACCCTGTAGTGTCTTTTCAGTCTGCCGTCAATGCATTGTACCAACTGTGCAGGTGTTAGCCCTATAAAGCTTCAAGGACAGGTTCATTTTTTTCAAATCTCTCTTTAAACATTCCTCACATGCCCATAATGTACATTCAAACTATTTCTACTTGCTGTAATCATTCCTCCTGTTCATACTGGCCATTAAAAGATCCCTTCCTAACATGAATCCCATGTAAGTGATGGGGGACAAAATCCACAGTCCTCGTGCTGTGCAAAAATAATTCACAAAGCTTATCTGAAACTAATATGAAGCTTCAGCAGTCTGAAACAATCAAATCAAGTGATTATCTTCCAAAGTTACTGTCTTATTAGGACAAAATTCCCTTGACTGGCACTTGATTTGTCTGAGTCTGACTGCTGAAGCCTCAAATTAACGTCAAATGCACTTTGGAATATAATTGTGCACAGATCACTTACACTGGAAGCACATCAGGAAGGGACCTCTTTGTGGCTAAAATACGAACAGGACACCTGACTATTGATTTAAGACTTGAAAAACTGTGATTAAGCAGAAATACATGTAAACGTCTCTGCGAATGTTCCCAGAGAAGGGTGTTATGGGTAACCGTGGCACACCTCCCAAATATCAACGGCGAGTCATGCGGAACTGCATGTCAAGCAAAATTTAATGCCCAAATTGAAGGAACTGGAATTGAACTGAAATTCATTCATTCATTCATTCATTGATAAATTGTGCATTCATAAAGCAGAGTCCTACAATAATTGTAATTTTTTTCCCTAAATTCAAACATTTTCAAGTCGGAAAATGCAAGAGCTTTTCGCCGTCTTTCCATTGACTTTGGATGCAGGTTCATTCTGAAAGCACCTTAAAAACTATACTTTTACATTGAACTTATATACAGTCCTCTGTGAATACTGATTGAATGCACGTTCAATTATTCCAAAATGACTCAAGGTATTTTTAAACCCCGAAGTCCTCCACAGGTCCAAACCGGTCATTAAATCTGTCCTCTGGACAAGCCAATAAAAGCCTTTTATTCTAACTTTGGTATTGTCCCTGCTCCTATCTGTGAGTGCCTGAAGATTAAAGTTTTAAACCCCACCATGGTTCTTTCTGACTTTCTAGTTTTTACTCTCCACGCACAGCTAATCTATTCTATAGTATTATTTTGATTTAAAGCCTCAATAGGAATACACTCCAATGCATGCAGGTTTCTGTGAACAGATTGGCCCTTAATTAAATGCAGTGGCTTCTCATGGCACCTGCTGATTTCACACTAAAATCTGCACACAGGAAAACATCATAAGCTCTGCAATCAATAAGGCTGTAATAGAGGTTCCCGCTCACTGTAGTGAATAGGAATACCAAGCAGGAAAACCACTGTAAGTCAGTAGTTGTGCCAAATGGAGCATAAACACACAGTTAAACACAACAAAAGTGCAGCTCCTCAATGTGGCTTCGAGTTGAGCTTCGACACGAATCTTTTAATTCACACATCATTTAGTTAACGTCTTACTTTGTGCCTCTCTGCCTCGGCTCCTGTGGGAAAAGCCGGTGGTGCAACGAATTAATGTGAAGCCGAGGCCTCCCTCTGAGGCGATAGGTCAGCGTTAACCCTGCAAGTGACAGCATGGCTCGAGTGTAGAGGTGAGTCTCAGACGTCCTTTGCTGTCAGTGTGGGTCAGCACTGTCCACACACTGACAACCGGACTTCCACGCTGACTGATGGTCCACTGATTCTGTCAACAGGATGATTTAAAGGGGAGAGAGATGTCCTGTTGCCAGAAGAATGGGGGTCTGAGATCCCTGAAGCAGTCAAGGGCTGTCTGTCAGCGGCCAGGTATCTTATTGAAGTGTCCTTCAGCAAGTTAGTGAAAGCTGACCTGCTTTCATTCAAAATATCTATCCAATGTGATATAATACTTACCCAAATATTGGTTGTTAGTCAAGCCTTGCCTTAACGACAAATTAACGTTTCACTGAGTTTCAAAAGACCCATGTGAACATTGTGACGATTGACATGAAGACGGCTCAACAGCCCAGCAGTCATTGTTTAAGGTTCATACTAAAACTACTTGGAAAACCTTTAAAAGAAGACATGCATCCATCTAGCCCCGACCTCTTCGCTGAGACCGTTATTACAGCGTCAGCTATTTCAAACAACCAGTCTCAAGTCTATTGTATTGATGTATGTAGGTCGCGTTGCCTACATTATTTGTGTTCCATTTGTTCTGAGTTGAATGACGGAATCTATCACAGCCCAATTAAACATCTTTGGACAGACACTCACGTTGGTATAGTTGACTGCCAGATAGCAGGAATAACATAACAAACGATGCTTCCGTACCGGGCACGAGGGGCCCCTGCATGGTTCAACGAGCACGAACATAATGTGAATCGTATCCTGTGGCCTTCACACTCACCAGATCCCAACTGAACACCTGTGGGAGGCGTTGCGCAGATGTGTTACACAACGCTCTCCATCGCCTTCACTAAAACACCAAATGAGGGAATTCTATAGGATATCTAATACCTGTTGGGGAAATGGTGCTCATCCCTCCACCAGTTACTCAGTGAAGCTCTTCTGGACGCCTTACTAAGACGCTTTGTTATTTCGTCCTTTAATTTGACACCCATCTGTATACATTAAATGCACGTCATTAAGCCAGGCTCTAATTGCTGATTCCGCTCCGCACTGCGAACCTCTCTGGAAGTGAGTGACAGCCACGTTGTCACATCCCAGCACCGCCCTGTCCACATGGCCGTCACACTTCAGCGGAGGTTTGCCCTCGCAGCATTCATTTATCATGCTATAATTGACACTCAACAAATTCACTTACTGATGTTGAGATAATGATTGTAATGGTCACAAATAATTGGTCACTAGTCATTTTTGGGGTCAGTCATCTTACTTGAATTTGATAGAGGTCACTCTGTGTTGGTATTAGAGTACCAAGAGTAAGAATGAGACAACTCAACCAGCAATAATTGTCTTATTTGATCAGAAAGTAGGAAAATGACAGAGTAGAGACACATAAACATACAGTATGGAGTATTGTTTTTAATAAACAGATCTGCACCGTCTAATATGATGTTTTTCCTCATGATACATGATTATAGTGTGCCTTGCAGTCCCTACTGCTGTTTTCTTCTATGGAGTGGGCGAGCAATGTTGTCAGGCTCCTTCTTCAACCCCGTTGGAAACTGTCAGATGGGGTGCGCTTGCGCAATTGCTGCACACACACACACAAGCATACGAGTCCGTCAGTGTGAGCAGGTTAGTGTTCAAAATCATCCTGGAAGTGCGTGAATACAAAGGAATTCATGCCAGAAATTACAGTAGGTGGGCTTAAAGCCAGCAGTTTTCCGAGTTGATTTTGGTGGGAAAGTTCTCATCGGATTTACATTAGACTTCGTGATAATTCGCGTGCCACAAACCAACAGGAGCTCTCGTTAAATCCTCTGGACTACACCTGGGGATACACAAGACAATTTCATGCACCTCTGAATACCAACCACGCTCTTGGCAAGCCGAGAACGAGGAGCGACAGCGAGGGGGATCCCGCGCACCAGGTAAACCAAACGCTCATCAGCTTCACCTGCTCGCCTGCTTCAACACGACTCCCAACTTTGAGCTTGTCACACACACACACACAAACCCAAACAAAAACCTCTGCATTACTTTATTGCTTTTTCGCAGAAGTTTTCACCATGAACCAAACGGCAGGAGCCACAAACGCGTATCGCAGATGCTCCAGGGGTGGAAAGGTAAGGACTTCGTCAGAGAAGTTGAGATCTGGACTAAGCACGCTGCGTTCCGTGCGCCCAGGCATGGTGCAGCTCTTGGGGCAGCTCTTGGGGCAGCATGGCAGTGATACTGGACGTGTGCGAGCTCAGGAAAAGCTCTGTAGACGCAGTTTTCAGCATGTTGGGTTTTTGCGCGTCGGTGCGCATTGGAGATGCTCAACTCTGTCCCGGATCAATTCCGTAGGCTGCAGTGATCATCTTAATTAAAGCGAAAGGTGTTATTGGCCAGTTTATGAGCACATTTGGAGCTTTTGGGCAAGACAAGCCAATTTGTTTAGCCCGCTGCAAAAAAACAAACAACGAAACAGGTGGATGCGCACTTGCAGTTACTTAATAGTCATCTGCTCATCTCCAGGATGACTACACTGTACCACACCACCACTGTTTTACCAAGCCTGTGACCCACATTACAAGGCTGCTGCTGCTGCTGCTGCTGCTGCTGCTGTGTGTGGATGTCAACAGAGAGAAGAGGGGGAGAGGGGGGTGGTTGAGGATGACAGTGTGAGAGTGGGGGTGGGATGAAAGGAAGGTCGGGAATGAAAAGCTGGAGAATGTGGGAGGGAAGAGGAGAGTGTATGATACTCTTTCCAGTGAAACCACCAGAAGGCTCCTGTGTTGGGAATGCTCATCTGGCTCTGTCAACATGCGAGAGGGGAAGTGTGAAAGCTTATTCATCTTATTTATCACCAGCTGCTATGACGCATGGAATATCCACAGCAGATTTCCCAGTGTTTGCAAATATTGATTTATTTAATTTTTTTTTCTTCCACAAATATTTGGAGTTGATGTGTATTGATTGGAGAGCGGTGCTTGTTCGGTCATGGAGGTGTTTCAGAATGATCTGGTAAATGAGTCCTGAACAGGGCGTGGGCGTGAATTAACACACACTGTTGCACTGTGTTTGGTTAGCACCCTCAGTTTAATTGACACTGACAGTTGCTTTCTTTCGCAGTGTGATACAGGCCATGATAGTTCACACTGGGAATCAAGGGACTGAATCACAAAACACTTGGGGTTATGAATTCAAAGCACGGAGAGAGCCTGCAAAATGCACGATTGTTTTATCATAAGATATTCATCCCATAAAGTGATCCAACCTTGGGGTAGCTCAACTGAAAAAAATTGAAATTACAATTTGATTTAAAAAAAACAACTGAGTCAGTTATAACTCCTTCAGATTACGCGTTGCCATTGAAAGTGCATGAAAACTAGCTAGCAGAGAGTTTTAATAGGTAGCTAAAAGGTATGGGGGGAAAAAAGTAAGGGACAAATGGCCAAAAACGTTAGCTTAAAGCAAGCGAGCAGAGAAGTGTAACCGCTAAAAGTAATGGCTAAATGACTGAAATAAATATCTACAACTGATGGATAAACAGCTCAAATAACGTCAGATAGGTGAATGTAAGGAATAAACGGTTAGCTAGTACTAGATACATTATATTTAAAAGCCTAGCGAAATAGCTGAGCTAGGTCTAGCTAGCTAAAAGTAATGAATAAACGAGTCAAATTGTTAGATAAAAGTAGTGGATAAATGGCTAAAATGATAAACTAATAGCAAGTGAGCAGATAAGTGTACCCACAAGAAGAAAAAGTAGGCCTAATGTTCAAATAGTTAGCTAAAAGTAATGAATGCTTGAAATTCCTAGCTAGAAATAGATAAAGGTTATCTAAGAGAAATGGATAAATGGCTAAACTAGACCTAGCTAAAAGTATTGAATAAAAAGTCAAACTCATTAGGTAAAAGTAGTGGATAAACAGTTAGCTAAAAGTAATGAATACATGGCTAAAATAGTTAGCTAACAGTAACGGGAACTGGTTGAATTCGGAATAGATAAATGGTGGGAACATCCAGCTTCTGCCGCTCCAAGTGGTAGTAGGCTACTACAAATGCAAACTTGACCCAACTCACTCAACAGTTCGACAGTTCCAGTTGTATGAAAAAAAAATTATTCTAATATTCACTTTTTATATAATCAATAGTGTTAAATAACATCCCGTTTTAATGAACACGTTTGGAACACGATGGCCGGTGTTGGTGAAGGGCTACCCGCGTTCACCTGACAGGGCTGTGGGTGGAAACCACTGCCATAATAAAATCCCTAGCTGTCAGAAAGACATGTTTTATCTTCACTGTTGCTGTTGACTTGCATCTGTATACTGTCCTCCTGCATATCTGGACTGCTTTTCTGTTCAGCAGGGTAATATTGTTTTCCATACTTTAATATCTGCAAGTGCTTTCACTCACCGCCTGTTCTAATTCTGGCGTGTCTCATCTCCACACATCAACTTTCAGAGAGAAAATAGATTCAGACTAAACACCTCTCCAAACCCTTTTGTCTCCAGACAGCAGTGTCCGTTTCATTATCTGCCCCGTGGCCACTTTTAGTCCGCCGACAGGATTGTCTGCCATTTCAAACTGTTTGTTCCTTTTTTAAGCTCTCGGTGCTGCAGAGAATTTCTCTTTGAGTCGTTTCTCTCTCCGTGGAGCTTCTATTTCCAGTCATGTTGACAGTCACAGAGGCATTTCATCGCGGATTAATGACACTCTGATTAGGTCTGCATGTGTTCTGCAGGCCTCCCAACACGATAAGCTTCACGTGGTCACGGTCCTCAGCTTGAGACAAGCTTTGACATGTTCATAAACACCTGAAATGAGAGGTTTGCAAGTGTCCTGTGTCTTGAGATTATTTTTATTTAGCATTCCCTGGTTTTACAGGGAAAGACTGACCATGAAATGTTAAAAATGCGACTTTAAAGAAGATATTGGCCACGTAGTCAGCATTCCTGCACCCATGTTGTTGTTGTTTGCTGGTGTATTTATGTCCTTCCCATAGCTTACTGGCTAAAAGGAGTGCATCTTTTGAAGGGCTCAGTGCAAGAAGATGTTTTCCGGTTATCTGCAACACCAACAGTATTTCTTGTCCCTCTTATCACAGATCAGCAGGGTTTTTTTTTTTTTTTTTTTTTCAAGGCTCAGGCAAAATGGAAGAGACAGTTTCTTCACTGAAAGTAGCCTCCAAAGACAATCACGCAGTGCAACAACATCTTGGAGCTTTGTGGCGGCGATATAGCTGCTCCTTCCAGTAGCTGTTTAGCAATCTTTAACCATCACACTGTTCCTGTTCCTGCTTTTCCCCACTTTTCACATTATCACTTTATCTACTTGCATAAATACAGCACCGAGAGTCCCCTTTCTGGAGAACGGCAATGTCGATGAATTGATCAGGCCAATTCATTTCCCTCGACAGGAAATGAATTGGCCGCTGTTGTGATGATCAATTGTTCTAAGTCATATTTAGCGAAAATACCAAACTTTCTCTGCTTATAGCTTCTCATATGTGAATACGTACTTCTTTTCTCTGTTTCACGACATGGTAAAGAGCATTATCTTTGGGTTTTGGAATGTTGGTTTGCTAAAACAACGTATTAAGACATCACCTTGGACTCTTGACTGTTGTTTTCTGACATTTTATTGGTCCAACTATTGAACCGATTAATCAAGAAAACAATCGTCAGATGAATTCGTTGGTTGCAGCACTAATATCTAGTGTAAGGATACCTATAAGGGTGGAATTGTCCTTGAGGTTTCTGCGATGCGATTAATATTTGGTCCGTCTAGTTTTATCACTTAGGATTATATAAAAGTTCCTATTTAGCATTTACAGTAGTTCATGGTCCTATTTAGAGCGGCCCACCCACAAGAAGAAAAGCAAGTGGGGAACACAAGGAAACGTCTGCACATTGCAGTTTGCCACCAGATAACCTGTTGTTAAAAAGAATGCAAATGACATCACGCAACATCAGTATTGACAAAAACAAGCATGTCACACTCCACTGAGGCACAGTTACCTCTTACTTTATCATGTTTATCAAGATCACAATGAGGTGGGGAAAGAATTGCATTGCAGTTTTGGCTATGATGAATATAGTGTCTGGACATGCAATCACCACTAGAGGGCAGTGTGGTACTGCAATACAAGTACATGTAAGGGAGTCTTGCTTTGTTTTGGTAGAATGTGTTTTACTTTGAAACAATTATTTTTTGTTTCAAAGTGTACCTTGATACACGCATTATACATAGTTACAGAAGATATTTTCTTGCCAGGAGCAGTTTGACTACATGGTTTAATTTGCACTGTTGTTCCACTGCCTTAAACCTTTACTGTCTCTTCTTTGGTTGAGCTCGATCAACCATTTATAACAGTCTTTTCATGATAATATGCATATGTCAAGATTGGAGTTGTATTTTGGCTAAATTTAATAAACCTAGGATTTTTGCAGCTTGTATAATTTCCATTGCTCCGAGATGCATTCAGACTTACGCTACTTAACTTACTTTTGACTCTATAGTTCATGCTGCTCCTTTTTTCTCTCGTCTTTTCTCTGTCACAGCAGGCTAGTCTGATTATCGTGGCCCTTGACAGCCCTGCAGTTCTGTGTGTGCACACTAAATCCCAATTAGCGCCCCCAGTTTCAGAACCATTTGCAACTTTACTAATCTCTAATCTGCAAAGCCCAGGAAATCCTCCAATTCTTCTGATTATAGTTTCATAATGAGAATATGAAAGTTTAATTTGTGTGACTCAGTTGAGACACAGGGAAAAAAAACCAACACTAAATTGATGGTCCCCTGCAATGAATATGTATTAACTGCTGCTGCCCAAACACACATTGTTCGCTTGACTAATTCTGTTGAAAGCATTGGACTTTTGTCCTTTCAAATAATTGGAAATTCCCTGAGGTTTATTTGTCTATATCATTAATACATAGATTTTTTGTATTTGCGTTTTTTAATACCAAAACTAATTTGTTTCTGCAGTTATTGAGCTTACATCAGAATACAAATAAGCATGGTACCTAGTTATTCAGAGTGCAGTAGTGCTAAACAGATATTTCAAGGAGCACAGGAGCTAAGCTGAAAGGTATTTGGATTGAGGGTAGACTTCTTAATTACCGTGGCTTTGTTGGCCAACAGCAGGGCAAACAGCAGCACGAATGTGCCAAGTATTGATCCCTGCTCTCATTACACTGTGGGCCCATTGTAATGCACGGTTATCACTCCAACTCCCTCACTGGAGTCCATGGAAATGATCATTGATTTTCTTCTTTTTTTCTTTTTTTGCCCCCTTGGTAAAATGGCAGGAGACTGCCTATCTCAATCATCTTTGCACTCGAGGCCCTCTCTCGCTCATTAGCACCAGTAATCTTTATCTCATCCTGATGACTCTTGAGGACGGGGCCCCGCCATTGGTCAAACTGAACCCATTCCTGCTATACAGAACTCACCTGTAGCAGTGCTGCGTCTTTGGTTTGGCTGGTCCCCACCACACAAAAGCTGCCATCTGGCAGCGATGTGATCAAGACTGTCTTGACTCTTTGTCTGGAAAAAACAAACACACCTTGGCCTCTCTGTATTTGCATGGGAACTTGTTTAGAGTGTACACAATGAAATTACATTTTGAGCCACATCTGCGAGCTGTACCCCCTGTGAAATGAATTATGCAACACACAGAGAGAATAGACGTTCTCCCTTTAAACACCAGTAGCTGAAGTAGTTTTTCTTAAATGTGTTGCAGACTGCTAATTCTGCTGTGGTGGCATTTCTGTTTGTGTGTGCACTGAATCATCAGGTGCTGCAGCCGTGGCCCCCCTGCCTGAGCTCCTACTACACAGAGGAAATCCTTGAGGAAACAGGAGCTGTATTACAATATGTTAGCCCGGGAAAAACATGCAAACACAACATGATGCCTACATGCATGCACATTTGAAGTCAAACGCTGCTTTGGTGTTACCCAGCTGCAACAACTCGGCCGCGGCTCTGTGTTTTCCTGGGGATGATTGACACCACGGGGAGTGTAATTGCATGAGTCACCGAGACCTCCCTGGCCCTTTTGAGTGAGCGGTTGGCTCGGTAAAATGCTTGGGTCATGACAGCCCATCTGGTGGCATATCACAAGCAGTCAACAAGGCCCTACGAGACAAATGGCGCCACAACGGTAAACAGCCGCCGCTGGATGGCTGATAGACACTTGCGCCATATCTAAAATCACAAGCATATCCACTATTTGCCCCCAGAGCCCTCAGTAACCATCAAACCAGACTGAACCTGCTGCATCCAAAGTATCTGATGCTGTCAGAGCCTGTCGCAATGGATTTTACCACTTCTTGTCCCGCTTTTATGGGCATATGATGCAAATGATTCTTTTTAACAAAGAGGAGTTTCAGTAGAATGTTGCAATGTGCTGATGTGGAAGAGCTGAGGGCTCCAGGTCAGGTTCACGTTTGCCCTCTGCTGGATGAAAGAGTTCATGATCTTCAGTGCAAGAGCCACCAGTCTCACGCAACAGAGTGAGCTGGTAACATTAATGAGGCATTTGAAACCATTAAATGAATGGTTTCTTAATGGTGAGTCCAAAAATGAAGTGGTTTGCATTACGAAGAGTTTAGTTTTAGGGCTGTGGAGCATTTTTTCTTTTTAAATGGAAGGCTGTTTTTAGAAGGCTAGTATGGACTGTCGCAGCAAACCATGATTATAACTGTTTATAGGCTGCAGTTTGCTTCATGCAGTGACAGTTTAGCATCACTCTACTCCCTAAGAGAGACGCAGTGGGACTTTCCACCTCATCATGTAAGACAGCAGGGCCTCAGGTACTCTAAACCATAATTTTATTCATTCCATCCCATATTGCTTTAACTTTTACATGAAAGGGAAAATAAAGAACAAAGTGCGTTTGATCCTGCAGTTGTAACATATACTATACGTGTACTTGGACTGGAAACTCAGATGAAAATAAAAAAAGGCCACTGCTTCTCCAGTCACTGTTTTATCCTTATCTCTCCTAAACCCACGCAACAGCGCTCAGGGCAAACTTATGTGCAGAATGGCCTTGGTCAGATATCCAGAGAGATATATAAAAAATAGCCATACCTCTGTATGGGTTTATTCTGCCCGTGTTCTCCGTGCTGCCGACGTTTTTCAGCAGTATTGTTATAGAAAATGTAGAAAAACGAAATATAAACAGATCCCTTTACAACAGCAATATCAGTAGACTCACAAAAACGCATACACTCACTCAGGAGAACAGCACAGCCAAAATTACTGATCATGATAACTAATTTAATCTCCATTTAGTTGCGACACCAACACCTGGTGGGCATGAACATTTTCACAATCAGAAAGCCAAATTTGAAGAATATGATGCATAATGACTTGTTAAAAGTGACAGTTATGCAGTGTGACAGACTTTTGAGACAATTACTCAGTCTTCCCGAATGTGTCTTTTTCTTTTTTCAACATGTCAGTTGTCAATGAGAACGAGCACTGGATGTATTATTCCTGGATACTGATCAGCCTTTCAGCCTCGGCCGATTAGTCTGTGTGCATCGGAGGCAGTTATCATACTTAAAGATAAATATCTTGTCGAACTGGAGTGTGTTTCAGTGGACAACAGATCCTCCAAAATATTTCAGCATTTTAAGCTGTTTTCCTTCCATCACCCTGTCCAGCCGACTGTGCCCCCCCCCCCCACCATGCCCTTAGCTACCATGTGTTTCCAGTGACTCTTATGGCTCTGCAGCCAAATCCTACGGATGTGTGACAAATTAAAGAATGAAACAACGTAAAGTATTCTGCGTTGGTCGGTGCAGCATTTTCCACACCAGAACTCTCAGTGGCGCTACAATGCTAATGTCGCTAGCAGAAGATTCAATCAGTGTTTTTGTAACAAACCTGGTAGCTGCATCTGCATGCTGATATTTCGCCAAGTGAATGTCTTTTTTTTTTTTTTTTTTTTCTCTTTCTCTTCTAGTCAGCTCTGGAAATTCAGAAACACAAGCAATTTGTTTTTCGGCCATCTTTCAGTTAAAGTAGTTCAGCGACTGGGCTTGTTTGCGCCCAAAAACATCAGCGCAGCTCCCGTCAACACATTTGAACTTTTGAGGCACCCCCGCTCGCAATACACCACATACACAATATTGGTTGTGCTGTTTTTCCGCGATAATGTGAATGTGCCTTAAGTAAGTTGTTAGTAGTCGAAAAATGACCGGAATCGCCAGGTGCAATATCCAAATCGCAGAAGCTGCAATTTTTTTGATGAAGGTAACATGTGTGAGGAAACGGCATGATAATGTAGGGCTGTAGAGATGCCCTGGCCTACAAAACTTGTCCTCCAAAATTGTGATCCAAAAATGATCATTCCCAGTAATCATGAATCATATCTCCCTCATAATATTTGTCACAATAATTGCAATATGATTTTTAATTTTTTTTTTTTTTTTTTTTTTTACCATATTATGCGGCCCTAGTTGGTAGGCCAGCATGGGCCTCCAGAACAGCATCAGTGCTCTTTGGCACAGATTCTCCAAGTCTCTTGAACTCTACTGGAGGGTTGAGCCACGATTCTTTTGAAAGATTTTCCCTCATTCGGTGCTTTCATGATGGTGGTGGAGAGCTCTGTTTAAACACACAGCAAATCCCCCGTAGGCATTCAGTTGTGTTAAGACCTGGGCCATAGCATATGATGCATACATTTTTATACTCATTAAACCATTCAGTGACATCTGTGTCTTGTATGGAAGCATGTGATTTTTTTTAATTTATTTTTTCCCTCTTTCTCACGCAGTTATTCAGAATTGTCCTCTTTTATGTCACGTCTGTATCCTTTAGATGTTTAGACCTAAAAGTTTCAGTCTATTTCCCAGCACTCACTCTTGCAGAATTATAACTTAATTTTTTTTTTTTACTTCTAAGGAAGACTCCATCTTAATATATCATACATTTAATTCAGAATTAGGTTTGGGTTATCCCTTGGGTACCCCTAACCCTTACTGCCATTATTTTTAAGTTTGGTCACTCCTTAAGAAACATTACTTGGTACAATTGTAGGTCACACTTTGTTTGTGTTGGTTATAGACGATTTTATTTTGGAATGCCTCAACATTTACTGGGACTGGAGCAATTTCAGCTGCAAAGCTGGAAGTCGTGCATTCAGTGTATGCCCATTTGGATGGAATATCTTCAAAACAACTCTATAAGCTCACAGAGTCGATGTCAAATTCAGTGTCAGTGGACCAACTACAAAACGTTTTCCCCGGATAACATCAGTAGCTTGCGTTGCATCGTCGATATTAACTTTACTATCTACAATAATTGGAATGGAACAATGCAAATTCTTTGTGTGGGTGGATTTTCCCTTTTTAACCGTAAGGTTTGGCAGTCGATCCAGAGCACTTCTGCCCATCACTCCAGTGGGATCTATAACAGCGCCCATAGCTTATTAAACAAATGCACATTGAGCCTTTCCAGACTACTATGAGTGAATTGAAATGTGTGGGCTGGCTTTGTGAGGCTACTGACAGATACAAGGACAATCTCTGATCAAGGACATTTTCTCTGGAAAAAAATAAAAAAGTCTTTATTGTTTTTTAGGCTCGTTTGCAAGAAGGTTTATTTTTCAGTTAACATTAGGCAGCCTGACTTGCTATCATTAAAAACAAATTCATATCAGCGTATCAGCCATGGCATTTAAAGATTAATCTGTGTTATTTAATATTATTATTAGCTGATTTCTTGTTATTGATCAGAGTGACTTTTAAAGTTTGCTCATGTTGTGTTAGTCGAGGTACAGGAAATGGAACCATTTGATTAATTTGAATTGCAGCTACTTCTGCACTTTTGATTTGAAGTTCTGCTTTCTGAGAGCCCCCCGAGTGTCTTCTGAAAGAACCGCAAGAAGGGCTCTTCACAAAGCTGGAAAGACCTTCCCACACAGAGCCGTTATATGGAACCGTTTCTGGTGATGCCATAATTCCTCTTCTTCATTAAAGTCTTAAGTGTGTTCCAGGGAATATCTAGGTCTTTGAAATCCTTTTATATCCCTCTCCTAAGCTGAGCCTTTCAGCCGTAAGCTCTTGAAGACCTTATGTGTTAGCTCCTGGTTGCCCATGCATGTCTCTGCACACTGACATACACTGAGCAACAAAGATACCTTCAGGTCAAATCCTTTAATTAGAATCACTTTGCTTGATTTCAGGTGAAAGCATATTGGCTTTGTAAATGCTTTGAATGTGATCACTTAAAGCCCCAGCATGCTTGCAACCTTCCAATTTTAGGGTGTGTTGCATAATGGAGTTTTGTTTTTGTCTTGATTTTTGCTGCTTTCTGGGGTTCAGGAATGAAGTAGTTTATTTTTTTTTGTTTTTTTTCCCAGTCTGTAGGTCATATTTTGTCATTGAAAACATTTGAAGGGGTTGTGATGTATGTTTTTGTTACCTTTTTTATGAGAGAAACTATCAACGTGCGTTGTGTTTAAAAACTGATTTTGTGTCACTATATGTGTTTTAAATTGCATCTTAAATAGAGCAGGTATTTTCATTACCACCTTTTTAAAAGTGAATTTAAACCCTTCGATATGTGCTGCACATAATCATTTAAACTAAGGAAGTCATTTAGCCCTGTTTGGCGTGATTGCTTGGCACTCTGCTGGCTTGGCCGTGACTTTTACATATTGTTTTCCGAGCTCTGTCCTTGTCTCACTGCACTTCCAATCTGCAGCCTTTATTGAAATGTATAACACGGCCATGCCACGGCCCATTTTCATATAACTGGTGGAGGCGATTTTATTGACTTATTGCAAAAAGCTGGTGTATAACTGATCGCACAAGCTTCATCTGTCCCCACGTCCCCGGCAGTTAAAAAGAGATGATTTGTCGTGTTAACTCCCATGGTGCTCTACATTGCCCTAAAACAAGATGCTGTTCCCCTTGACAATGAACACTTGCCGCCTGAACATAAACAACAGTTTTATTGTGCTCCAGTCTGTGAGCCTCCAAATCAATGCTTTGTAAATCATCCTCGGGAGGCATGCAAACACAGATCCATTCAATGTAGCCAAAACATCTATGGACACGCTGGCACATTAATACAGATGGATAAAGAGCAAAGGGCCAATGCTGTGTACTGTCAGCCAATAATAATGAGTTGGTTTTGTGGCAAAAAGGCAGGGAATCCGAGATGAAGGGATCAGTAAAGCCATCAACCATGTGTTTAACTCCATTCAAAACTTGAGCCGTCATTAAAATTTAACAAAAGCATAATACTTTCTGAAACTTCGCTCCTGCTGAACCTCACCTCGCTGCCTGTTTGTATTAGTTTCACTTAATAGGTTTCGCGCCTCCAGAGACGGTACAATCTAAAATGAGCAGCAAGCTGTAGACAACGGCAAAAAGTGGGACAGATATGCAGGTGCAATGTCGAAAAACAGCCCACTCAGCCCTGTCTTTTAGGCTAACCTGGTTTAGTGTATAGATGTAGACCCTGCAGTGCATACAAGTGTGCAGTCTGTTGCATGAATGCTGGTGCCTCAGGGATTAATCTTTTAGCATCATTAACTCTTCTCTTAATGATAAAGTTAATATATGTCTTAAGGAGCGCACTGTGGCACCAGAACTCTAGAGTTTAAAGTTATAGGCTACACCTTTTTTTTAAAGATTTTTATTAGGTGGAACATCATCTTTGATACTATTTATGGCCGATATGTTTTTCAGAATTAGTCGTTCACTGTAATTGCGTCCTTATATAGTAGTTTTCACCGTAAGTGGTGGAGTCTGTGAGGCATGCACGCTGGATGTGATGCAGAAGACACTGAGCTGGAGCATGCAGCATTTCATGTCATGCGGAAGGCGACATTAGATGTATTACCATGTCAAAAGATATTCAAGACTGGCGTGTTTAGTCTTCTTGATTAAAACAACTTGATGCCCATGGTTTGTTTGGGTGTGCACTGTAAAAAGAAGCAGCTCAAGGCTTGTCTGCTGCTCCAGTGTTTGATGCACTTGCCATTTGGAATGGAGCTCTAGGACTTGTATCCTTAAAAGAATAGTTCAACATTTTGGGACTCTTGCTGTGAGTTTGATGAGAAGAGTGATATTGCTCCCAAGTCTGTACAGTAAATATTAAGGTAACGCCAGCATTCACGAGCACAACGACTAGAAACGGGGGGGAACAGCTAGCCTGTCTCTGTCTGTAAAAAAAAAAAAGAAAACATAAAAATCCACCTACCAGCAGTTTGGACTGATTGACTTGTTTCTCATTTGTTTAATATGTACAAAAAAACAGAAGTGTAACAACGTTATAGTTTTGAGAGGTTTTCTGTGTAGGACTATTTCTAGGCCAGGTGCAGTCATTTCCTGGAGTCTGTAGACCGGATGCATCTCGTAAGGTTGAAAAATAAGGCCTTGGATGCTCCTGTCCTCCATCACTCTGATATTGACCCTACACACACACACATTTGCAGCTGAAACGCACTGCAACCTGCAGGTCAAAGTGAACCACCATGACAACAAAACAATGCGCAGCCTTGTTTCAGGTAGGGCTGCATTTGGCTTGTTGTATTGCTGCAACGCAACACAGAAAATGGTAAATGGGGGTTTTAGATCAAAATGTCTGAATGCTTTTGCACTGATGATGACTGACCATGTTGACGCCAATGTCGAGGAAACTTGTTCCATTTACTTTTTTTCCCCTTTAACTCCAGTTCCAGTTTGATGTAATATCTCTGTGGAAAGTGAAGGCATATCACGCATCTGCTGCACATTCTGTACACAGCCACTTCCTTTACATGTACTCTATAGATCCAGTTTTACAGCGCTATTTACCAGACATTTTCCAATTTTTCTGGCATGTACACACAGGCAGTGTGTGAAATGTGACACTAATTTGCATGCTGACAACGATTTCTAGTGAGATTACACCCAGCTGATTGATGGCCCCGCTGTTGCCCCAGAAACCACCTTGGGCGATGTGATATGACTCTCCCGTTATCAGACACTAAAGCATATTCCTGTAGTTAATCTTCCCAAATGGGCGTTCACAGAAGATATCCTGCATCCACGGGCCTTGACTGGTGATGAAAGACAGCCTTTTCCAGTGGCACGTCTGAATGCAGCTCATTTCAAAGCAACAAAAAAATTACAAAGAGGATGACAGGAAGGGAGCTTTGCTTGCGCGTTTCATTATTCACTGATGTAGTGTAAAGACGTCCATGTGAGATCTTAGTACTGTATGGCTATATAATAGGAAATTAGTGCTGTTTGGTTTAAGTTGATTAGTTCTGTTGATAAAACATAACGTCAGGCAGTAAAGCTGCAGATGTGATCTGGTGTAACATAAGAGAGGCATCGTGAAAGGACAGAACGTGTCATGGCTACATTCAAGCGGAGATGTTTGACAATAACACTCAAGAAGGTACATTGATACGTAAAAGTACGCTGTGTGCCTAAGAGTATATGGACACCCCATCCCACATTGTGGCAACAGTTTGGGGAGGACCCTTCTCTATTTCAACATGACAATGCCCCCATGCACAAAGCGAGGTCCATAAAACACAGTTTTCCCAGTTTGGTGTGGAAGAACTTGAGTGGCCTGCACAAAACGCTGACCTCAAGCCCCTCCAACACCTTTTGGGATGAACTGGAACCCCGACCTCATTAATGCGCTCGTGGCTGAATGGGAGCCAAACCCCAGTGCCCAATTACCAAAATCTTGTGGAAGGTTTTCCCAGAAGAGTGGGGGCTGTCATTGCATCAGCTTAATGTCCAACAACCACATTATGGGTGTGATGTTGAAGAGACAACATCCACTTTCCAAATGGATTTTGGATAGATTCTCCAGCTTTAAAAATCCAGAACCAGTCAATCATCACATCCGATATACTGCATGAAATGTATCAGAGAGGTGCTGTGAAACTCTGTGGGCTGTATCTCCCTGATGGAGAAACATGAAGCACTCAGGCACGTGCAGGGTACAGCCTTTTTTATATATAGTCCATGGGTACAGCCAACTCCACAGTGCCATGAGCCAACCTTAATAGTTTTTAGCATTACCGAGTAACCAGGCCTTATAGTTTCAGTCTGTTGACTGTAGCGTGGAGCATATATGTAATTGTTGATGAAGCTGAGATTCAAACAGGCCAACAGGGAAGGTGTTGACTAGCTGTGAGACGCGACAAGTGTGTTTTTCCTACATTCCCACTCACAGTGTGTAATGTGCCTTCAGGGAGACAGTGAACTAGAACTGCTGAGAAACCATAAATATGAATCATATGATAGTTTTGAGGATTGTTAGCATGTCTAACTAGTGAAGGCCAGTAACGGAGTGATACTTCCAAGGCCAAGGAACATTTCATTAACTAACTATATTAGGGTTACAGGTTACGTTAAAAATGTGGAAGCAGTTCCTGGACGCTATTAGAGTTTAGGCTAAGGTTAGAAGCTCTATGATACCTATTTCCTTATCATAGCTACTTGTACGCAGCAGGTACAAGAGCTGTGTTTTAATTTCCGTGTCCACGTGAATTATCATCTGGGGAAGATGCTTTAGCCTCAATCCTTTAGCACAATATTATGTTTGGGAGCATCTATTGAAGATTAATTTGTAAACATTAAAAATACATCCTGAGACTATCACATGGACGGAGACAAACTTCAGGCACGCTTGCGTGGAGCAGGAACTAACAACGT
This sequence comes from Coreoperca whiteheadi, assembly GCA_011952105.1. NCBI lineage: Eukaryota > Metazoa > Chordata > Actinopteri > Centrarchiformes > Sinipercidae > Coreoperca > Coreoperca whiteheadi. The sequence continues at coordinate 8,828,170 of CM022493.1, read as the reverse complement.
TTAGTTAAGAAGCCCTTATTTTAGCATGGCTAGTTGTGTTACAACAAATAAAAAAACTGGTTTCGACCTATTTAGGTCTTCATCAGGGTGCAAATGGTCAACCGTCTCAACTCACCGAGCTACGGTTAGCTTGATTCGATAGCTGGCAACAGTTGACAAAAATCTGAGAGCGACGCTTGTCTGTTCGCAGGCTAGAAAGGAGAAACCTGCTCTTGCCAACCTCCGAGTGAAATGAAGGACCCATTGTTTAAAAAATGACAAAACATTTTGGGTGGTAAATCTGGTTATCATGGTAAACTGCATGTGCGAATGGAAACCTTGACAGGCAGGCAAACAATCGTGTTAATTAAGAAGGCATCTATTGACTACAGTCATGTGAATCATTCTCACCCATCAATATATTGCAAGGGTTTAGTATTGAGTAAACCTCTCAAATGTCCATTTGGTTTTGGTAGTGTCAAACTAGTACTGCTTCTGCTAGCAATATAAAAATGCCTCAAAGTCAAAAGGATTTTTCCAGGTAAAGTCCTACCTGACCTCTTTCGAACAGCAAGTGCAAATTCTTTCATGGACCCTGACTGAGTCACTGTATTATATCAATAAGGGATAGTGTAGAAAACCCGAAAAAAAAGTGTGTAAAAAAAAAAAAAAAAGCATCACATTGATTTTTCCTTTCCCGTACTTTCACTTTACACTCGTGTTCACATCCTTTTTGAACCGCTCAAGTGTGAGTTGTGAAACCCGAAGCCAGCTGCTGTGCTGTGGGAACTCATCATCCATCCCTGAGCGGAGCTGAGCAGGTTAAAGTGATGAATCTGATCCAAGTTCCTGACAAACGCCTGCTGTTCAAGGCAACTGTTCCATTAATATTCAGATGTGCTTATTGGCTCCATCATGGGGTGGAGGGAAGCAAAAGTCCCCTTAAGTTGGAAAATAATTACAGTAACTTTTCTGTCTCATCCTGCCAACTGCTACTGGGAAGGGACAGTCTGTGAGGTAGTACTAAAGTTAACTTTGTCATATTTCATTAGGGTGTGTTACAGTCAGTGCATATGCAGAAATCTGAATTTAAAAGATCAGAGTATTTTTCACCTGTGGCACTCTTAAACAATGTTCAAGATTTGCATAAAAGCTCAAATAAAAAGGCTTAAACTGCTTCTCTATAGGCAAACCAAAAAAATCATATAGCAGCAAACATACTGGCATTTATCAAACCAAACACCACATTAGTTCATGCTCTTTCTAGCTCTGTATGTGGCAGTGATACCGCTAATAGACCTCCTGCATCGAGGCTGCAAGATAAATGTGCACTTTACATGCCTGCGTGCCATTTTTTTGCTGCTCCTGAATTCATTAGAGATGGTAACGATCTGTCGCTGTGACAGTCCGGGGCGGGGAAGGTCAGCCGAAACCTCTTATCTAGATTACGGAGCTCCCCACCAGCGGAGAGGTGCACCCAGCATTTTTGAGAGAATGTCACAGAAAGATGTTTGAGACACAAATCAGTGGACAGTGCATGCACTGAAATAATTGCTTCCTGCTGCTCAGTAATGGCTACATTTTCAGCTATCGCTTGATTTGCTTGACATTTACCACTCTTAACATGTAGCCGAAACCTTGAGCCACATTTGACCTCAAAAGCACCATGACCCACATGTTGCCACAGGTTAGGGTTAATCTGCTCTAAGCCACCGCAGCGCCTTTTCTTACTACCTTGAAATGATACAATTCAGTTGTATCAGGAAAGGATTTAGTAGCAGTCTGTTTCCTAGATTCAGTTTAGTTTGACGGCGATATTGCGTACAGTAATTATATTCCTCTTTGAAACAAGTCCAGTATCTCTCAGGCTGTCATTAAAACAGCAAAACACAACGGTGACTGCAGCGTAGAGGATATCACGGTATCAAGTAATTAAGTTGATAATGAAACCATCGATTTGTCCCGCGAAGGTCTCGGTTGAGTCTATTGTGCTGGATTACTGCCGTCACCAGACTGAAGCTTGTTCTGCAGACGCACTCCACTGGGGATCCAGGCCAATCAATCCTGGATTTGGGCACACTGGCTCTCTTATCTGTCCTGACTGCCTACGTTTCTGTCCTGTCTGGTTACCTGTGTCATGACACGGCACTTACAGTATGGCAACTTATCTCTGTACCATAGGCGGGGTAACTAGTGAAAACCAACTCCTTGATTATCATGAGGAAGCTCAATACTTGATCCTTAATGTGTGTCATTAAATATGAATCCCTGACCAACAGAAGTGAGGGAGAGGTCAATCAAACCCGAGATTTTAAATGAGATCTTGTGCGAACAAGATAAAAAATGATTTTGGGACTTTTGAGGGCTTTGTAATTTAACACTCTGAAAGGGGCTATTCTGCATAATTAGTGTATACTGATAATATTTCTCTATAATACTGCTTCTTCCACCACTCGTAAGTTGTGCAGTTTGTATTGTCTCCTGCTGCTCTTTGGATCCCACAATTTAACATTAAAAATCTCTCAAATGTCACTTTTAGAGACACCTTCACCAAGGCCATAATCAATTATTTACATACAGACGGGTGACAAATTAAAGGGAAAAACATTCATAAATGAGTGGAGAAACAGCGACTATAGATGCTTCCACACAGGTGCACTGCACGGTACAATAAAGCAATTCACATCCAGTCATGCTCTGTGACAAGTATAGAAATGCTGAGCAGGCCCAGTTGATTCTGATTTTGTATTGAGATGGCAAGAGGAAAAGATCCAAGTGACTTTGAAAGAGGGTTCATTTTTGGGGCACCGATGACAGGAGCTTCAGTCACAAAGTGCTCGGCTGGCCAGTGTTTCAATAGGAATAATGACTAAAGTGACATCTGCATTTAGATCTATGGGAAAGACATCAGTAAATGGCGTCGGAAATTGTGGTCGACAGCGCACATTTGATGACCGTGATGCTCGTGCATTAGTGCGCTATGTAAGGAAAAACAGAAGAGCAACTTTTCCTCACGTGACTGAGAATGGCGGACGCCATCAGACTGTCAGCAAGAACAGTCCAACATCTACATAGAGACGGACATTATAGTGGGGTTGCAGTGCATAAAACCCCCCATTACAGAGCAGTGCCCGTTCGGAGCGTGTGCCGGTTCAGGCCAAGAACTTTTGTCTGTGATGTTTTGGCTATGTAGTGAGGCTTCCCAAGATATTTTGTTCTAAAACACATGGTGGTGCTGCCAAACAGCAAGTAAAGCCATATCTCTTCAGCGATTTGGTGTATTGGTAGTTGGAGTTTCATATTTAAACTGTAGGATTAGCCACAAATATAAAGCAGCAGACAGTTGAACCCCATCTCCGTAAACTGAGAGTCCACTGAATGTCTTTTGCTTTTTGTGTCTGAAATGTTAGAAAAATCAAAACCTACATTACATGCGGTTTGGGGTCCGTGGCACCCTTTTCTAAGAGACTGAGCTATAGCCATAAAATGTGAAATCCTTTGAGTTTCGTCAAAAGTCTGTAACTTAGAAACCACATACACTCGGCTTCAAGACGGCGGCAGCAGAGACCCATCTCACAACCCATCCATAACAGTAAAATATTGTATCGTTTTGGCATTTTGTTCCGTTAGAACATCCAAAAGCGGCACACAAGTCTGGCATTTTCAGCTATCTGTACAGGTCAGAGCGCCGCTGCAAGATCCCATAATATGTACTGTATTTAAGTACCATCGCTGATGCTTGAAATGTTTGAGTTTAGCGAAACAAAATGACAAACTTACAAGACGTTGCTTCAACGCAACATCTCCAGTATGCCCAGTCTCTCTTTCTTCATCTGTTGAATGTACTCTATCGAGCGAGAGCGAGCTGTACCCAGCGTGCCGTTTGGCGGCGTAACAGTTAATAGGTGCCCCCTCTGATTACACTACACATTGTGTACTAATAAATGTACTCATAAATATGTCTCGTAGATCTCAAGAGCTCGCACTCCACGCTGCGCTCCCCAGGGTCCTCAGCAATACACCCGCCAAGTGTGAAGTCGATCGGATAAATAGTGCTCGAGACATGCAAACGAAAGAGAGGAAGACAAGTAGAGATTCTTTCCTTTTTATAGTTAGATTAATGCACATTTGAAGGTTCAGTGGTGCTAAAACATAGGCACTGGTCTACAGAGACGTGGAAAAAAAGTGATCTGGTCAGATGAGTCATCTTTCACCATATTCTCAATGCTTTACCCCTACTGCAGGGGATCTGGTGGCTCTGTTATTCTCTGCTATCCACTAGTCAGCCTGCTCTACAAAAACAAATTAATGTAATTATTAGGGTTGCTTGTTTTGTTCTGTTTTTCCCTATGAAAACGGCTACAGCGGTCATACATTTTAATTTTTTTATCATGTCAAGTAAAATTGTACATTTAACTAAGAAACTACCAACAACCAATCATAATGTTATCCCTTTTGTATAGTGTAGTGCGTGTTCCCCAACCCCCCTTTTGTGTTCATTGTCTGGCCAGACAGATATAAATGTTTCCTGTTCTGTCTCAGTCAGTCATCGGCGTGTACTCAGTGTTGATGCCTGCAGCTCACTTTCTGCTTTAGGTTTAAAGGTGGTTAGAGAAGAGCTGCTTTACTTTATCTTGTTCACTGTTAAATGTGTTCATACTCAACTTTTGTGTCTCATGGACATTGAAGTTCAGGTAAATAAAACCCTTAATTCTGGGCGCGCCCCAGTAGCTCCTTACCGCAGCGGCCCGGGTTTGATTCCAACCCCTTTGCTGCATGTTATCCCCTCTCTCTCTCCCACCTTTCCTGTCTTTCTCTGCAGCCATCTCTATCCGAATAAGGCAAAAATGCCCCCCCCCCGGCATTATATTGTGTATGTACTGTTAGAGATACAGTACATACACAATATTAATTTTATTTTATTTTTTTATGTATGTATGAACTTGTTTGCGTTTTTTGTTAAGTGGTTGAATGTGGTGAAAAATTCCAACTTTTTTTTTACATTTTTCACGCAGCAGTTCACTTCTGTGTGCAGTCTATTGTGGTTCTCCATATTGGAGTCGGGCAGCAGCAGCTGTCCACACTCCAGCAGATTTTCTCTCCCCAGCAGAGCTCCCGTGCCGTTCGATAGCTTCGGCTGCGGTCTGCTCTGTGACAGTCAACTGCCTATTTTTGGTGGAGCTTTACGGCGTAGCAGCACTTACCCATCCCTGGCCAGCCATTTACTCTGAGAGTCTTAACATCAGGCAGCTGCTGTCTGCTTCAGCGCGGCCACCATTGTTGTTACAGATGTCCTTGGCCCGCCACACCTGTACGTGATGAATTCCAACTTGGCCCGTTGTGGCTAGTAGGGGGAATAAACAACATGGTGAATTGAATATTGCATGCGTAGTAGAGGCCAGCTCGTGGGGTTGAGAGAAGTTTATGTGTCATGTGTGATTCATAAACCCTGATTAAATGTGACACTATCAGCAAAGCATAACACTGTTATTTACAGGAGTTATATGCCGTCAGTTTAAAATGATGTGTTATGTGTAATGAAGGTCATCCTTCAAACCTTTTGACAGAAGAACTCCATGGAGTAGTTATGAAGAAAATCCGTAAAACATGCCGACACAGTAATGAAGCAGCGCAGCCAGCTACCTATCTTTGCAGCTGCTGTGTTCTCCCTCCGTCAGCAATCCAGCTGGAGTCAGGGGAGCCTGATGCCCCAATTTGGTTGTTTTGACAGCCTTATCCACAGTAATTAATACCAGGCACTTTTAAATTAGATTTATGTGAGACATGCTGTTTGCACTTCCCAGTTGGGGGAACCTTCTCTGAGCGAACTGCTGCTGTGAGTTTGGGACACTCGTCAGTGTACACTTTCTGCTTTTGTTTTTTCAATACGGTACAGGAGACACGGAGAGTGTGAACTCCGAAGATACACTTTCAGACTGATCTTGATTTAGAAAGCTTGAGAGAGCGAGAACTAAGGCAGCCTTCATCTTGAAAGCTCGGGATACAGAGGGCTTGGTCTTAAGCAGGTGTTTTTCTTTGTTTGTTTTTTAGCTAAAAATGAGTGTGAATATTCAAAGTGAAAGTAGAAATATTGCACATCCACATTTCATCTGTCTCAATGCATGAACACTTACAGTATGCAATTAGCTCTCCTTTAATCTATGTCTCTTTCGTGATTTGTTATTGATGTCAATAATGGAAATCAATAGGGCATAATAGCTTTTTCCTGGGAACCTAATGAACCCCATGTATTGTTCATTAAAGTTCTTTAGTTGTGTTTTAGGTGGATAACGAGACTTGCGGTTAAGAAGACTGCTGGTGCAACAAAAGGTTGAACTACTCTTCATAGTTTGAACGTTTTTATTCTAGTTATCATCCCCCTGACCTTGCAACCAGTCTTCCAAAAGCAAGTTCAGAACACGTCCGTAATGAAGTGATGAAGAAATGGTTAGTCGGTTTAAATATTGCGTTATGTTAGGCTTAATTAACTAATGCCACATTTGCTCTAAAGTGCGTAGACCATTGGTTCCCACCCTTTTGGCCTTTTGTCTGCGTGCGACCCCTTATAACCATTTACTTCTTGTTTATGGGTGTCGCTTTAAAATAAATTTGAGACACTTATAAACAATAAAATTAACCATGAATATGGTGATATGAAGCCACACTCAAGACGGGCGCAAAAATCAACATACACTACTTAGTTGTAGCCATATCAGTGAGCCACTTTCTTAAAACAAGGCGTGTAGCCAGATTCCCATCCTCTCAAAATAACCCTTCTTATATGGCAGCTTCAGAACAACCTAAAAGAGAAAGTACACAGTCTGGTGTTTCCCAATAATTAGACCAAAACCTTTTTAACTTTAGGGCGAGCCCTTTGTTCTTTTTTTAATTTGAATAATTTGCAACCTGAAGAGGTAAACTGATTCAGTATTTCATAAGTGAAAACACAAAGATTAAAGGAACATAATATAAAACTGTGTGTAGCAGAATCCCCCCCCCCCCTTCTTTCTTATTGTGTTGACCATCTGATGACCCATCAAATCCCTACCCCCAGGCTGACCGTACAGACACAGCGAGTTGAAAATTGTTTGATAATGTTTGTAGTCCATCTACAGTGGATGATGTTTCAGGGCCACACTTGGTCAGGAGTACAGCGGACCGTGGAAGGTTTTGGGGCGAGCTGGCTTAGAATAAAGGAGACAGACAGGCCACAGCATTGAGGAAGATCTGGCTCATGATGGATAATTCCACTTCAATCATTACCTTTTTTAAGGTTTTACATTTACTACGCATCAGAGTCCATCATTCATAAGAAAACTACAAAGTGATCAGATTCATGGGAAGAGGCCCACCTGATGTGCATGATCATGACCACCATGCGCGTAAATGTACAGCTGATTACAGCTGAACTGGCGTCAGTTTCCCTGCAGGTCAAAGCCTGTAGCTGTCCATTACATTTTAAATGACACCGTGCAGCAGCGTGGACACGCATCGACTGTTAATCCCCCAGTGGCGAATGTCAGGAACAAGGATTTTCTGTTTCTCTCAAATGAACAGAAACACAAAAACGTGTAGCCTACTGCGCATCTTCCTCCCAGAGTCCAGCGATGATTCAGTGTGGTGCACAAACCACTCACACTTACCTCCCTCTCCGCTTTAATTTTTCCCATCCCTGTATGATTTACTGTTCTGCATGCAAGGAAGGGAAACTCGGCCGATATACATTTTCACCACCAGGAGAGCCCACGTTGTTTTTTTTTAAATCAATCCGTTGGGTTGTAAGCCCACCCACTTATGAACCGGCTCACTACCTAAAGGTCTGACTGGGAACTGGCGGGGACCGAGAGCTGACAGAAGCTGTCCAAAAGTCTACAAATTGAACCTTTCGGGAAGCCGATCCGAGCCGCTGGTGAAGAGAGAGGGGGGGGGGGGAAAGCGAAAATGAAGGAAAAGAATCTGATCGAGACTGCAAAGATGCAGGGCAACGTGATGGTAAGGTGGCTGTTTGGTGGCTTTTCGCACATCTTGCACGACGCCGATCAAATGATTTCGGTCCGTGCTCAGACCTTGCAGGAAGTCGCCTATCCCGTTTCCGTGGATCCACCTGCGCTTCGGTGCACGGAGGGAGCTCTGGAAGTCAGCGCATCTTACGTGTGCCTTTCGCCTTTCGCGTCTGCTAAATCCCACTGAGGTGGTTTGTGGTAGTTCACGCCCTTTCTCATTTCACGTGTCCGTCGCTGCCTGCGAGCACGGCCGAGCGAACGGCGTCAGTGAGGATGTGAAACGCAGTTAGAGGAGTTGGAAAGTTTTTGTCCCGTTTTTTTTACGGGGCCGATCATAATGACTGCTGAGTTTTGGCTTTGTCTCCTTTTTGCGTCGTGAAGAGGCAGAGGTAACCTTTAGCCCAAGGAGGGTCCCATTAATATTTTACTGCATCTAAAGCTGCGAGGTGCAGGATATATTACCCTGGCTGTCCTTCTGCTGGGAGCAGCTATAGGTGTGTGTGTGTGGGGAGGGAATGCCAAATGTCCTGTGGGACTCTTCCTGATCTTAACGGCCAGTATCATGACTTCTAAAGGCTTTTGATTCTTTCATTTTTAGGGACTATTATAGTTCATGTTGCATTAACACATTATTTCATGCCTCTGCTGACGTTATCTTAACAATGCGACAACACATCATTGTGGATTTTCTTTTGTTTTGAGCAGCCCAACTTCGTTCCCGGGCAGTTTAGTTTGGTGATAATCTTTCGATTTGCCCATGATTGCTTTATTTATAGCTGAATAAGCAGTGCTCGGCAAACACTCAAGGCCATTCTGGAAGATGTGGGGCACAGCTGTGTGTGGAGTCAGGCTTTTCTAAATGGTTCCTTCGCTGAAGACAGTCTTCTGCTCCCTGTGGCCTTATTTTGTGCGGAGCGTGTTTATCTCTTTTATCCCTGCATAATGAAAAGTAAACACGGGTATTTATCACGAGGGTTTTGGTCAATTTCCAAATCAGAAAGTCACTTGCGCTGAGTGAGATGTAAAGTGAATATTGTCATCCCAGTTGGTAACTGCACTGCAGTCCTATTTGCATTTGACAAAGTTTTGAATATGAGTATGTGGAGCCTGAAGCAGTCAGTGAAACCGTCTCTGAAGATGTGATATTCATCAGAAAGGAAGGAAACCGAGGTGTTGATAGAACCACTCAGGCTCTTGAAAGTTAGATACCCCGCTTCCATTTGAATCCTCAAGATGTACCAGCAGCTCAGTTTAGTGTTTCTTTTTTTTTTTTTTTTTTTTTTTTTTAATGTGTTTCCTCCCAGCTGAAGGTGAGAGTGAGATAACGGGTTCACATAGGCTAGGACAGCCAACACAGTTTTTTCCTCCTTAAAGAAATAGTCTGGACCTAACTCTAACCCTATGTGCAGAACAATTTTTTTGGCCAGCATATAACCCTCTCAAAACAACAACTTGGCCTTGGTTTTTTGCATGGGTTGAACATCCACCGTAACGCTCAACAAGTCCGCAAGTGAGCCGATTTTACCCCCAAAAGTTCTAACTATTGCTTTAGATGTTGTGTGCTTCGCTAAGAATTTAAACACAAACCCCAAATCGCTCAAAGTGCCCCCCAATAGACCATGACTTCTTCGAAAATGGAAACCAATTGCGTATTTTTCAAACCGCTCCTCTCCGAGATGGAGCAACAGTCCTGCAGGAATGCAGTGAGCGTGCCGTGCAATTGCACCTGGTAAGAAAGACCTCCATAATGGCTCCATCTCTGAGAGGAGTCTGCTGCCAGACACCTGGGATTTGATGGTCCATTTTGGCCTCTTCGGTGAGCTTCTTTGTCCAGAAATGAACCGGGCCTCGTTGTAGCTCTCTAAGGTCTTGTCTTGATTGATTGTTTCCATCGCCCTATTGATGTATTCATATACCTGTATCCCTGAATTTACAGTTTGATTGATTGACTCATTTAGCTGCAACATTATTGAACCTCTAGGGTGGCATTTAGCAGGTGGCAACATGGAAAGTGCATGGCAGCAAAGCCGACAATGTACTTTGGCTTCAGCATGACAGGTTTATTGCACCAAGTTCTGCCACAATAAGCCCAAACTCAAGGGACGGAGACTAACTGTTGTGTCTCAGCGGGAAGTCCTCTCCATAACAGGGAGAAATCTGCACAGCGTGATTTCTGACCACCCGACACGACGGTTGGGCATTGTTGTTGCCCGTCGGGGATTCTGTCTGCAATTGAAACAGGTAGTACTTGAAAATGGATGCCAAAAACACCCCCAAGGACCCCGGGAGGACTAGCGACTGCTACGGCAGAAGGTAATGGGGATCTTAATAAATAAACAAATTATACTGTACTGTTACAGATTATGTTGCAATCAGAGAGAGTTGTTCTATTCAAATCCGATCGTGACCTCTAGCAACACAAGCCTATTGTTTATTCTGCCTGCACAGGCAATTGCAGCCAACCAAGTCTGCATTTAGATGCCTAAGGGGCTGGGGAATGACGGCAAAGATGCTACCATGGGATACATATGCTATTATCTCACGCGTTCGCTTGCAGTACAGTGTGGGGAGCCCTGTGCGCTTGATGTCTGCGAATGTACGAGCATCTGGCACAAGTGTGAGGCCATTCTGAAACCACTCAGACGATCGTTCTCCAGCTCTTTCACTCCGTTTGTGTCTAATTGTTCTCTGGCATGGCAAACATCCCTCTTCAAGGGCACAGACGGCGGGCCCGTTGAACAACTAATGATTTGTTTCTCCGGGCTGAAATGAAGAAAAACAAAATATATATGTTGGGGGGCTGAGAGATTTATCACTGCAAAAAACGAGAGGCATTCAAGAGTAACCGGAAAAGGTCCTGTTGTCATGGTTATTATATTTAAAGACTGCTTTGAGTTCTCAGTTTGAGTAAACATGGGCACTCCTCTAGTGAGGGCCTCCATTGTCTCAATAACTCCAAAGCTGCACGATACAAACATTCAATTAACTTGACTTTAGACGATTGGGATATTTGTTTTTTTGTTGACTATACATTTTGAATAGCTAAGCAAAAATCTATGCCACATAATCAACGAAAGAAATCACTATTACACACAATCAGACACTGTACATTATCTCCGGTTAGTCAACTATATGACCGTATGATTCCTGAGTCATATTAGGATGTATACGGTCTATGGGATTAATATGATAATACTGGATCTTTGAGGCCCATACTGATATCCATATTGGGGAGATAACACAATTTTGTAACATGACAACACCTTTATAATCATATTTTCACAAGGGCGAAATTGTCACTCAGCCTTTGAGGGGGCCCGAGTAGGGACTTGAGTAAGTGTGTGTGTGTGTGTGTGTCACCAATGGATCGCCATTTCTCACCTCTGGAATAATGAACTTCAACGCACCACATGCTGTGTTCAATATTGTTATGCGAGTGTTGTCTGAGTTGTACAATCTCTTGGTGCTCACCTCCAACCCCGCAGCTTATCGGTTCGCTTTCCTTTTTGCCGCCGTTGTCTCTTTTAACCGGAAGGTGCGCACAAATGAACGCACACGCACACACACACACACACGCTCGCGCGGAGTATCTTCTTTTTTTGTGGCACGCCACAACGCTTAGTGCACTGAATGCTGCCTCCACCCGACTGAGTGTAATGAAACAGAAAAATATAAGCTTGAAACCGTATCAATGATTTTTTTTTTTTTTTTTTGTGGGGGGGTGAATTTGCCTGATTTGTCCCCCATGGCAATTATGTGCATGTATTGTCACAATTTGATTAGAAAAGCCAATATTGCCTTGATGATATCGCATTACTGCCCAGCCCAATATGAAAACCTCTAACAAATCACACAAGAGATGGAAGCTCCAACCAATGCTTTCCTTCTTAAATGTTGAACAGTTGATGTTTTAAATATAAGGTTATTTCACCAGACAACGGCGATAAGTTGTACCAACTGTCACCTTTATTGAGCATCAGCCTAATTTGCTGCCTGTTATGTTTTCCCCAGAGCACAGACTGGAGCACAGATGTGATCCTGTTTACGTGCTGAAGAATGCTTCTGTTCTGTACCTCCAAACAGCTGTTTTGCCATATTACAACTGCTTGTGTGCCTTCAGGCTGATGAGTGTATTTTGATGGAGGACCACCCTGCATGATTTGGTGCTCCACTATAGAGTTAATGCCTTTTTCAATACAAACTTCATGGCTGCAGGCCAAGTTGTAGGTGTTATGTCAATAGCTCACTTTCACTTGTTTTCATGCCCGTCCATTTCAAACCATGTGAAGAAGAAGTGAAATCACAGCGCTGTTTGTCCACCTCCGCATGCATGCCGCTTTATTGATTGTTGTGCAATGCCTGCTGCACCCTGCACCATGATTTTCCAGACATCTGGTATCTCTGCACCTGTTACCCGCTGCCTTGTAGTGAGTGAGTCAGCATTACCATCATAGCTCTTTTGACATTGTTGTTGCTGCATTCTGAGGCTTTCAAAAATATCAAACAGGAAAACAGGTCGAACAGGTCTGAAATAAGGGGTTGGACGTAGTAAAGGCTTTCTTAACAGCGCTGTGATGGGAGGGAAAGCTGTACAGGACTGCAACTAATTATTATTTTCATTATCAAATAACCTCTAGACCATTTTTATAAGTAATGGATTAATCGATTAGTCTGTAAAAAAAAAATTAAATAAATATATGTCACCAGTTCTACCAGCTTCACCAGTGCTTGTTTTTTTCAGACTATCAGTCAAAAACCCATTTATATATGTAATTTACAGTGAGAAAAATACAATAATCTTGAACTTGCAGATCAGCAATTTTTCTTTTTCGAGCACCATCTGTGAATAGTCTTTATTCTTTTATAATGAAATATTAAAAAAAAAAAAAGAAGTCCTGCTGATAACAGAGTGCTGCCACAAACTGATGGCGCAAAGTGAGTACTCCAGCAAACGCTCTTATTTTGAAATTTCTCTCTGTGAGGCAGTTTGTGGACACTTGCGGGATATTTATGTACTTGATTGGGGTCAACTTTTTGCAAAATCAGAAATGCTGCAGGCTGGGACTTGATTTAGAGTGGCCTTTTATGCGGGCCACAGCTTTTCAGCGGTGCCATCTCCCAACAGCAGCATTTCATTAGGCACACTGGAATCCATCATACTGAGTGTTTCCCCTTTGGCTACATTTGTTTGTCGATGAATCAAGCGGAGCTGGCAGGTGGCTAGAGTTATCAACTTTTGCCGGCATAGGAGCTGAAATCTTACTGTATGACAAGGGTGGGCAGTTGGATTTAATTTGGTCTCATGAAATCATCTTGTGTCCCAAAACCAGACTCCTTTAGTTTTCCATTATTCATCCGTTTGTCTACGTGTTTGTGAGTTGCAGAGAAGCGTTTTAAAAAAGCACCAAATGACTGTAATTGAGCGTTGATGGAGTGGCTGATCAATACCAGTAATTTAAGGATCACTTTGTCTGACGTTGAAATTTCTTAACTTTCAAAACTTTCACTCCCACTGTGACCTGCTCAGCAATCAGGGTTTTGGCTAAAAGCGAACAGCATTTCAACACATTGAGTTTTCAAACCAAGAAAAGCAATGACAGAACAGTTTTGTATTTACACCATGCATTATATTATACTATAATGAGTACATTATACTCTCCTTTAGACACTTCTGTTGGATCTCTGCTCAAATCATATATCTTAAACATTTCTAATTTTGAAAGGGTGACTTTATTATTTGCGGCCAGTACATCCCATCCCAAAGGAATTCTTCGACATTTTGGTAAATGCGCTTTTTCCGCCTTCTTGCCAAAAGTTAGATGAGAAGATTGATACCACCCTCATACAGTATCCGTCTGGTAGATACATCCAGCAGCTGGGAAGCAGCTCACTGATTTAGAACTCTTATTATATCTTTATATACTTTGTTTAATCTGTATTAAAACAACTGTAAAATACACAGATTTGGTTTAGTTTGGGCAGAGCCAGGCTAGCGGTTTCTCCCTGTTCCCAGTCTTTATGCTAAGCTTAACCAGCTGCTGGCTCTATCTTATCATATTTAACAGACATGCCATGAAAGTGATATTGATCTTCTCATCGAATTCTCGGCAAAGATGCATATGTGTAAAAGCCTATTCTCCCATGTTGAACTTTCCTTTTAAATTGCGGTCGCGACCTATTGATAATCCAAATCCTTGATGTTAATGAATGAAACTTAATGCCACCTTTATTGTATCCTTGGCTGTCTGTGTAACTGAGGTAGCCTCTGAGGAGTTCACAAAGAGTGACCACTACCTCCCAGTGATATTTGTATGAATGTCTGGTCCTTTCAGTAGATTTTCCAAGCTATTCAATAGACCTTGATATAGTCGTTCTGGGCAGGTGGTGTTAATTTTTATGTGAATCAGTAGCCCCCTCTTAACCATCTATTAAAGTATTTACTTAAGTATTATTGTGAACAGTTATTATTCGATTAAAGGCAGTAATAATAGTGCTGTGTGGGGCTTCATTCTGCCTTGAAGAGCAAATAAAATTAAAATAGTTTTGTTAGTTAGGGTTTCAAGCCTGAGTCTTAGCCTGACATGATCGTCTGTTTTAGTTGCTTTTACACACTGCCAATAGGAAGATGCCAGCGAAAACAATGAGTAATTGTATTCTTTTGGCATGAAAATGCAGCCATTCAAAGTCATTGAAGATTTAAAATAACGGTTATTGGCAATCAAACCCATATTGGTAGAAATCCAGTATACTGCACTTATTTTTATTGTTGCTCCATTCATTTCATTTACACCATGAAGATTATTGATTTATTTATTTATTTTTTAACTTGTTACAATGGCATCACACTGTGTGCTGTGTCTTGTTTTTTCTGCCTCATGCATGGAAATGTCCCACATAAAATCCTTGAGCTATTCAGCAGTATTTTCCCTCCTTGTGCGTACAGTATCTGCCGTCTCTGTCTGTTGCACCCTCTCCCGGCCCTGAGCAATCAATCACCACTTAGCCAGGCTACACCATGCTGAGTGCGCCAACGAAATAATGAGTATACAGTAGCTGAATATTTCACACAGCCCGCCCCATCCATCCCTACATTGTTTGCATCTTGAGATTGAGGACCCGTGCTAGTTAAGGTCTGATTGCTGCGATGTTCCTCTTTTATGAGGAGATGCTGTAATTGGGCTCGTTCAAGTAGTCGTGTTGATTTCTTTCTTCTGTTTTTATGTGTAGTTATTCATCATAGTGAAACTGAGAGAGTTCCATTGTGCAGAGTGAACACTTAATATGCAGTATATGAGTGACACGTACTGTACTCTTTTCATGAAGAACATCAATGAGGTGACTCCAGGTAAAAGCCGGTATCTCTTATTGATATCTATAATATACTGTCATAAAGGATTAGGAAGATTTTAAAGGACCTTACAAGTGGTTTGCGTGGTTCCACATACACTTTACATTGCTACCGACCATTTTCTGAAGAATACCGAAGGATTTTAGATATTCCAGATATTGCATTATGAAAATCAGTTATTCTCCCAATGCCAGCTCACAATTTCTCTCTATTTTAGTAATCTGGCAGCTAATGATGGATAATTGTGATAGACAAAGACATAGGTAATTTCAAGTATTCTGTCCAATTAGATAATTGACATCATCGACATGGTGCATATGTGCACCTTTTGTACACCTATATATGCACCATTAGCTGGGCTGCCATTGGTCTTTCAAACTGGAAAAAACATGACACACTGAGCTTTTAAAATGTAATCTGGCTTTGTGAAGTTTGGAAATTAACTTGCAGACACTTTTTTTAGTAGATATTTTGACACGTTTTTATGGAAGTTGCTTTATTTTCTTGTGTTCAGACGGTTATGAGCAGAAACCATTTTAAACAAGGCTGCATAAGCCATGCTAGCGTGTGACTTTATGATTTGAGGCAAGTACAGGCCATCTCAAAGGAATTGTTCATCATTTTGGGGAAATTGGCTTATTTGCTTTCTTGCAGAGAGTTAGATCAGAAGAGTGATACCACTCTCACTCTGGTAAATATAAGGCTGCAGTCAGATCAACACAAAGACTGAAAACAGGGGAAACCAGCTTACTGATTAACACGTTGTATTTGTTTAATCTGTATAAAAGCAAATTGTCAAAACAACCAAGTTTGTTTATGTTTGGACAGAGCCAAACTCCCTTTTTCCAGTCTTTATGCTAAGCTAACCAGCTGCTGGCTGTAGCTTCACATTTATCAGAGAGACATCATCGAGCTCAGCAAGAATGCGAATAATCTAATTTCCCAAAAAATGAATGCTCTGCAAGGCTGTGCTTAGGACCGGTGCTTTAGGTTAAATGATATCGTCAGCATGCTAACATGCTCACAGTGACAATGCTTACATGCTGAGGCTTAGCAGGTAGGCTATAATGTTTACCATGGTCACAATCTTAGTTTAGCACATTAGCATGCCAAGATTTTTCTAATTAGCACAATGTATAGCTGAGGCTGGTGGGAATATCAGTAGGTATTTAGTCAAAAACCACAGTCTTGGACAAATTGTAATTCTGGTCTGATGATGGCGCTAGATGGAAACAGTTGTTACAATTCATCCAGAGTGGGACATAGATGTCTGAACCAAATGTCATGGCAATCTATGCAGTAGTTGTTGAAACATTTCACTCTGTTTGAGTTTGGTTTTCTGCTTGGTATAGCTCATGAATGCAAAGCAGTCTCTCAGATTTCAGATGACTCCGCATTCTTGGGTGTACCACCAAGGACAATTTCCAAAATATCGTCGGTGATGAGGAGGTTAGGAATGAAGATAGATGGGCAGTCAGGACACTCTTGGAAGTTCTCTACTTGCATTTAAAGTGGTCATATCATGCCCATTTTCAGGTTCATAATTTTTAGTTTTTTAGTTTTATTTTAAATAGAATCCACAACTAAAAAAATCATACTTACAGGTTGCGATTCTGAACCAGATTGGCCAAACAGAGTCGGAACTGCACTGTCTTTTAAGAGTAAGCATATTGCAAAACCTGAATTGAACTGTTGCAGGTTGGTGAAGCAGTCCTCGGTAAAAAACGACGTGAACACAGGAAAAGGTTGGGGTTGTAGTCCTGCGGGAAAAGTGTTTAAAAATAAAGTGGAACCACTGATTCCTCAATTCATCTTCCTTTGGAAGTCCAGGCAAAGAAAATGTCCCCACCTCGCACTTCAGAACAAAGTGTCTCCTTGACGCGGCGATGCCACCAACTCAACTATTACGATCTCTACTCTAAGTAGCTTGGTTTGTGATGTAATAACTTTACGGAATAAAGGCTGGACTACAAACGAGTCGTTTTCAGAAGCCGTGTTCTCTGTCAGAGAGGGTAACTCCCTTTGGGATGGACTTTGGGCGTTGACACTTTGCAAACCTATTACATGTACAAAAAAAGTTATATGACATAAAGAAATGGGGGGAAAAAGCCAAAAAGCATAATATGACCTCTTTCAAAGTAGGGACCACTTTGAAATGTGTACTTGTTGTTACATTCAAAAATGCTAGAGATTTGAGTCAGCCACAGTAAAGTTCTGACAGCCAAGTTGTCAGAAAAATAAACCCTGCAGAAAAATAAAGCAAACAAGAATGTTGTGAAAAGCAAAATGTAAATTTGTCCGTTTCTCGCATTAAAAGCATTGCTGTTGTCAGAGCGTGCTCGAATGCTCCTACATACCAGTGTGGTTTGCCTTCCCACAGCTGCATTACTACATAACCTTGACAAAAGAATAAAGGTGAAGAAACATTCAGTGTGATGGATTACACATCTCAAGCAAGTTTCAAGTCTCTGCAAGTTGATTTTCTCATAGTGCACTGGAATTAATGGAAACTGCCTGCAAGGAAGAAAATTAATCTAAAAGCATATGTTATACTTCAGAAAGTGGACCGCAATAACTGTATATGCAATTTGTAGTTAATGGCGTAAAAAACATCCAAAACCACCAGTTTGGTTACTTAAGCTTGAACACAGTTGAGATATGGATTTTGCAAAAGGTGCTGGAACTCAACATCAGGACAATTTAGCTGATATGTTGTGCTTTCAGGCTGGAGCAGTGCGGTTTGGCTCTGTGTTTGAACAGGAAATGTTCTGACAAGGGTCTGGACGAGCAGACCTCACATAATCAATGGACAGCATTGTAATTAGAGGCTAATTTGGTGGTCTGTTGTTGAATACCAGAAGTGTATGTAGTTGAGAAGTGAATCTGCATGTACAGTAAACGGTACGAGTATAATATGTTATAAACCCAACCTCTGTTGCTCTTACTGTAATTACCTCCAACGACAGTGAGAATCAAAAGGCTGAAGCCCTTGCTTCTCATGAAGGCCTGTTTCCTCCCCTTGCAGAGGAACTCTGTCTTTGTACTCGGCATTAATGATGACACTCGTTAGGACTCTGACATGATAAGCTGGTTTCCACCACTTACTCATGGCATTGAGTGTAATTGCATTTCACAGGCAGACTGTGTGCTGCGCAGAATGAGCAAGCGGACGACTCAATTTGTGTGAAATCACTAGAATCACTACGGTGTTTACCATCTTGTCTGTGTATGTACAGTATAGATGCTTTAGACATTTCTATACAGATATATACTGTGGATAAGCTTGGTAAAATGGGGAGAGATGCTGAAAGGGTCTGTGTTTTAATGCAGTTATAGTCTGTGAAACAAGGTAAACATGAGAATTTAGGTGAATGATAGAGGCAAAACGAGTGGGACCGCTTGACAGACAGAGGGGCAGATGGAGATAGGGGGGGGGGGAAAGGGGCAATGCCAATTTTTTGATTTTCAAATTGGACTGCACAGTCCAACATGAGGGAGTTTGGAAACCTATTAAAAACTAAGCTGAGGAAAACAATTTGGCCAATAGTTTTGCCAAGATTAGCCACATTCTGTGAGACTGGGCAAAAAACATCTTCCTCACTCAGACTCTGACCAGAATCTGCAGTCAGAGTCTGCACTTGCCTTTCAAGTCTTCCGACCACTCAAAGCGCTTCACACTACATATCACATTCACCCCATTTATACACTTATGGCAGGTGCCAACTGCTCATCAGAACAAAGAAACGTACTCATTCACACACAAAAGGCACAGCCCTCGTGAGTAATACGGGGTTCCGTAAAAGCACAGCCGGGATCGAGCTGCCGACTAGGGTTGACTACCGAACTCGGCACTTTTAAGGGTACCAATTCGTCGGTACTACCGAGTACCTGAGAGCGCATCTGGGTGAGGCAGTAAAGTACAAAAGAGACTACGTCAACCCTGCTGCTTCTTCAAGTCACGGGGACACCCGTGTGTGTGCACAAATAAGTGTGTGGTTGAACCAGAGAGCGCGAGCGGCAGAGAGTGCCAGGGAATGCGAGCGGTGCAGAGGGAAAGGTGAGCAGTGACCCTGTCAATCTGGCAGCAAATGTACAATGTACGTTACAGTTTGTCAGTGAATAAAGGCTGCAGCTTCTCAAGACCAAAGTAAAGCTCCCATGTGTTTCCTAACTGCTGGAATAGCGCTGCTATGATGATCAGCTCCGCCTACGTGGAGGGGGTACTTTCCGCTATCTAAATCACGCGCTGGGGCAGCATCATGCCGGCGTTGTTACGGCATTATTGCAGGATCTCTGTATAAACAAAACAAAAAAGAGCTACTGAGTCATTAAGGGTAATGGCGAGCTGACTGCGGTCGCAAGTCTGGTTAGACTTTTCATTACTCGAGGCAGAAAACACTCGCTGCATAATCTGGCCAGGGCAAAACGTCAAACCCGAAGAAACACCTGGTCCAACACAAAATATATCCAAAAGCTGAAGAGTGTACCGTGTTTGATAGTCTGAAAGCCATGTCCCCGACAGCAGCCGCAGCTAACGTTAGCACCCCTGCAGCCGGTACGGCGTTAACGTACCCTCCCTAGGTGACTAAACTTTAAGTGAGACAGTGAGGTAAAATGTTTTAAATAAAAATCTTGAAATCGAGAAGTTTGGACTACAATGAGTAGTCCAAATGAGTACCAAAGAAAGGTACAGTTGGGTACCGGAACCGAATTCCAGGTACTGGTATCGGATCAAATGTGAAAGGTACCCAACCCTACCGCTCACTTCCAATTAGAGGATGACTCGCTCTCCCTTGAAGCCACAGCCGTCCCTCAAAATAGTGAAGGCACAGTCAGAGTGGAGATGAAAAATCCCCCTGTCATGAATTTGCACATGGAAATCTTCCAGCTGGAATGTGTTTAGGCTATCCATTTGACATTAACCTTCAAATGACATTTAAGTTCCTTCTTCTTTTTTCCTGACTTTTCTCAAACTATGCTGTTCGATTTGGGGCTTCCACTACTGATTATTTAAGTGATCGTTAAAGGCTGTCAGAATTAATGATTTGGTCTCTAAAATGTCAGGAGTGGTGAAAAAAAAGTAGTGAAAAATGCCCATCACAACCCCAAGGTGAAGTCTTCAAATGTTGCGTTTTGTCCCACCAACAGCCCAAAATTCAAAGATGTGTAGCTTACAATGATTAAAAAAAACCCCAGCAAGCAGCAGAGCAGCAAATGGTTGGCATTTTTCCTTGAAAAATGGCTGAAATTATGAATTGATTACTGATTCATTTCAGCCCATCAAATAGCTCTAGTTGCTTTTTGTGCATCAGTGATTTTGTATTTCAATATTTCCTCATTCTAAAATGAGCCAAAGCAAAGTGCGTCTTGCAAAGGAAACACAAAAGTGTCTTCCTCTAATGAAATAGTAAAATAAATGAAGACATTTCATCTCGAGGATCTTGAGCTCTTTTATTTAATTTGACAATCATGAGAATGTATAATCCGAATACTAATCAATAATATGTTGGCCGTAAATGTATTGCAACCTGTTTTTCAAACACTTAACGGGACATTTACCAGTTCAAAAAGAGGTGGAGGTTGTGTTATGTGGTTTGCCCCTGCAGGAGTATCTGTTGTAGGAAGCTTTATGATCAGCCTTACAGGACCATTTTCACTCCGCCTTTTGCCATCAGCCAATCTATGATTAATCTGTGCCATTTGATTCCTGGCAGAGGAAGTTGGGGAGACTGCCGGATAGAATTCTGGGTAATGATGTACAACTCAAGTCTAACAGGGTTCTTAGCTTGTGTCTGCTGTCTCCACGCAGCGGGGAGGGCGTTGTGCATGGCCGTACACACGGAATTCAATTAGCCTTTTTTTCTAGTATGCTCTCAGACTCTTGTCCATCTTGTAAGTAAGCAGCTTCTGTTACAACGGTGACATCAGACAGATGCCCGGCTTCCCTGTTCTGCAGTGTTGTTGTACTCCCTGTCATGTGGCAGAGGTGCCATAGGCAGTTTCCCCGTTAGAGTGGCTGTCTAATGAGATCATTAAAGCTAGCCAGACAGAAAATGAAAAAGCACCTGTTGTAGGGGGGAATGTTGTGTATTCCCTAAACATTAGAAGAATATTTCCTCACAGTGCATTGGGACAACACTCTGCGCTGCTAAATTAGCTTTTGTGCATCCACGCCTTGTGTAGCTGATATATTATTAATTATGATATGGATGTTAGGGATTCATTTGAATTAATTGTAGCCCTCTTGTATGCCTCACGGACCGACATTTTCTCTACACATTAGATGCAACACTAAGGGCGCAATCACGCCGTGCATATTTGAAACGGTTTTCTTTTTCCAAGCTCTGGAGAATTTCAGTTTGATTTCTTCAGACAATGAAGAGACAAAAAGATTGAGTGAGCTGTGATGTGGTTCATTAGGAGAGAACGTAATCCCAAGACGACAACCGTAAAAGACCTCAAAATGCGAGGTTTGATGGGTAGAAGTAGACATTTTGCATCTGATAGCCAGCAGTTACTCATGCTTGCGAAGGCTGGAGTAATGCACTGAAGCAAGGGGGGGGGAAGCAAGCGGTCAGGATGGGGTGAAATGCATCCTCAATATAGGCAGATACATTTCTTTCAAGATTTATTATGACTCCCCCCTGCTGCCAGAGTCTGTAACTTTGCAGGGTTGTGGTTGAGGTTATCAAAACGCTGGCACATAAAGCTGCTACAGCGAGTCTATGTATCTTTGGTTTACAAGGCCTGCTTGATTTACTGTATTTCAGAAAGCTGTATGGTAAATTAAAATAAACAAAAATGGTGAAAAAAGTGAATTTGTAAGCTGATTAAACACCAAATGTTTTAACTGCTGAAATTTGGTCATACGGGGCAAGGAATGAATACCTCTCAGCTGCATTTGTCATAGTATATGAGCAAGTAATATACAGTAGTTGGAGTTTATTTATTACATTTCTGCTCAGCTACAGCAGTCTAGTGTGTTTACTGCGTATTACACACCGATCCAGTGAACCTCCACCATACCCACTGCGCTGTAGTGTCTCATACAGGCAGCTCGATGAAGCTGAATTAATGGATTACAGTAGCATCCCAGGCTAATTTGCCAGTCCCCACTGATTGGGCAGATGCTCACCCGCAGGAATCCACCCTAGCAGTACAGTGTGGGCCTAGTGGCACACTGGTGCATGATGCATCTTTGCACAGACTCGTATAAACACAGACTTGTTAATACAGGCCCTGTACAACAAGAAGGAAGATTTACAGTGGCTACATTACTGCTGGGCAGAAGAGCAACATTTCTACACTGATGTCAAGGATCAACGTTGGCTTGTGGCAGTATGTTTAGTAAAAGCTTCCCTTGCTTTAAATCAGGCTTTATGGGTGGCCCGTGGGTACTTTTTTCCCCCCATCAAAGGGCTTTTTTCCCCCCATTCAAAGGGCTTTCTTGACCCACCTAGGAGCTTTGCTTTGGACAACAGTCGCTTTGGGAAACAAACGCCCCATGACCATATCCAACCTGATCCCTCGGGCTGCTTGGTACACGTGTGCATCAACATCACACTTCAAATCTTCACCAGACGTTATTGCAGAGTGATTTTCTTCAATTGCTAGTAATAACTGGCGAGGGGTTTTCTTCATTAGAAAATAGCATCGTTTGTGTGTCGTTTGGTGCCGTAAAAGTACAGTGCAATGAGTCTATCGGCTTTTGCACTGAAAACAGCTGCCTGCTGCCGTCGCTGGAGACCCGGCTAAGAGAGCGGTGAGACTGAACCAAACTTGGCTGCCGTAAAGCCAAAGCGATGAGCTGAAAGATGTTAAGAAGCGCCGTAGAGCTGAGGGGAACTGCGGTGTTGGGTTAATAATTCTCTGTGACCCCTTTCACATTGCACGTTATATTTGAGCCATTGTTATTCTAAAAATATTGATTTATAGCAGCTTTAAAGGGCACCAGCTGAAAACCTGACTTTTCCCGACCTCCGGTGTTGAAGGTGTGCACTCCAGGGTGTGGTCAGTACACGATCACGTCACTAATGGGTGTGGTTATAGGTGCAACACCTTTTTTTTTTTTTTCAGCCTGTTTAAATGAATTACTTTGAATTACAATTATTTTGATACTGATTTAAGGTTGCCCTCTCCATCTCTGGTCTGCATTTATTGTGTAAAAAAAAAAAAAAAACAGGTCCCTGTCTGTCTTGTCTCTGTGATTTTTAAACGAAAGGTGGCCTCAGCAACGTTTTTGTCAGTAGGTATTGAATGTAAGAGAAATACCTAGAGTCTGACATGGCCAATTTGTCATGAACAGTAGAGGTGCACACCCAGTGCCACTTTACAGGTCCAATTCATCACAATGTATTGACTCGCCTCAGTTTCTTCCTGGCTATCAATTATACTTTCAGGTAAAGGCATCAACACTGTGCTCAGAAGGTTCCCTTGTGTTTATCATAGACGGTACGAGAGTAGTTTGAGCTTCTATTTATTGACTGATCTGTGTTTTAGATCCAGACATTCAGCTTTGGGATGCAGTTCACCGTAACTGCGTTGAGAGGCTGTGGGCTTCTGCAGGCATGTATCACAGCTCACCCTGCATCATTTCCTTGTTTCCATCCCCTCTTTTTTTTTTTTTCACACACATTTCAATATTCAACGTTCGCCCTTCGACACTTCCCTCTTTCGATGACGTCTTCCTCAAAGCGTACTTCTCTTCCACAAACCCAAGGCATTAAATGTGTCTCCCGGCAAACAAGAGAGGAAAAATCTGCTCCAGAGCAGATTGATAGATTCGGGCCATAATGAGAAGGCTCTGACTCGCAGGCTGTCAGGTGAGAGTGTGTCTCAGCGCCCCCTGGAGCCTCGGAAAGGTCAACGTGCCTCTTAATCAAACATCAGGCAGGCCATCCCCACTGTCAGATGGACGTTGCTGCTCGCTCCCTGCTGAGTTTAAAGTTCACTCCCATCTGCTCCCTGAAGCTTACCCCGAGCCACAAAATGGCGGCAGTTATGCGCTCATAAAGCTGTCATGAGGTAGATTTGATAGCCGTTTATGGTGGAGCCTGGTGATCAAGAGGCTTTATGTTCTTAAAATGAGCTCATCTCAGCTACATAGGGTAGTGCATGTCAGTGACGCTCGAGGAGGTTTTCTTTTTATTGACTTTCATAAGGTATACTTTATTTATAGGGTGCCATTGCGCATTAATGATGATTTTAATACTATGAAGCAGACTTAGGGGATGTGGTCTCTTCAGCTCATCCCTTTCTTCTGAAACCTTGACCCTTCGCTGGGCCATCAAAACATGTTCGATAAAAGAGTTACTTTTAAGAATATGTTTCTAAGCGCCGCAGTCTCAAAATGTTTAAAGTTTTACTTGTGACAGTGCGATGTGCCGTCTCAAC
The DNA here is from genome assembly GCA_011952105.1 of Coreoperca whiteheadi. NCBI lineage: Eukaryota > Metazoa > Chordata > Actinopteri > Centrarchiformes > Sinipercidae > Coreoperca > Coreoperca whiteheadi. The sequence continues at coordinate 8,803,447 of CM022493.1, read as the reverse complement.
CCAAATAGCTGAAGCCTCAGAGGTGGCTCTTTTGAAAATCAAACCTGAAACGCCTGCCTAGGATTTATCTCCGTAGCCTCGACTGTACACGTGGAACTCATTACTCATTTATCTTTTGACACGTTCTTCTCTGCCAGAGCAAGCCTCCTCAAAGAGATTTTGGAAAATGAGTCCACTCCAGTTTCTAGCCGTTTCCAGATAGCGAGTTTGGTATGAAGACGAGTCCTTCATCTACAAAGCCTTGGCCAGGAGGAACGATACATTACTGTGAGGCCTAATCAAGTTTGGTGTGGCTCATTGGTCCTCTGTGGGCTGCAGCACACTCAAGCACTACTATTTTCCGAAGGCAAATTGGTCGTGGGGATGATGTCCCCCTAATGATTGTTTCTAATGTAAAGCTAATGTACTGGTGATCAAAGCTTGCCTCTGGAATTTAAATAGTGTGTGTGTGTGTGTGTGTGTGTGTGTGAGGTGGAGAGAAGGAGAAGATAATTGCCTCTCAAAAAGTTTACAGGAAAGTAATTAGGAGGAAAAGTTAAAAATGTGTAGATGTGTGGAATATTAGCTGTGCTGATGACAATGGGTGTATGGTGGGGGGGGAAAGTAGCTTTTAATGCTTTAGTCATTCTCAATACTAGTTAGTGGTAATAAGGTAACTGACTAAAAAGGGACTACCAAATAAGATGATACGTCATATCTGCTGAGCCTTGAAATTTGCTTCTTCTACTGGAGACTTAAGCGTTCAAGTCAAGCTGCCCCTCCCCATTACATGTCTCCACTAAGAGCAACTAGGCGTTATTTACATTCTCGACCACGCGATTGTTTGTTTTTTACAATTAACGGTTTAGTGTATAAAATGTCCAAAAATAGTTGACAATTTCAGGACCATTTTCCAAAGTGACATGAGATGTTTTATGTCCAACAGTCCAAAACCCAAAGATATTTAGATTAAAATGATATATAACGAAAAAAAGTAGCAGATTTTCACATTTGAAAGGCTGGAACCAGAATGGTTGACATTTTTCCTTGATTAAAGTTATAATTCCTAATATTTAACTGAAATCCAACCCAACTTTTTTACATTTTATGTTTGTTTTCCAGCAACATGTATATTTAACGTATTCACACTCTTTAATTACTTCTCCATATAGCAGTTTTTATTGGTAGTGGCGGAGTCCGCCGTTCCCGCGCTACAGGCAAATAGCCTACCTTTGCACAAGGGTTTCACAGGAAATGATGCAGCATGTAATCCAAAGTAAGCGTTAGTAATTTTATCTCACTGATAAAGGCTCACTCTTCTACAGCAGAGGTGTATTAGTTACCCAGCGTTTCCTACTGCGTTAAATGCGTTCAACTGATGAAATGTGGGGTGGCTTTTATTGTGATGCCGTCACCGGAAACCAATGTCATAGTCGCTAAGGTTGCCTAACCGGGATCGTTCATCGAAAATGCATCCAAAACAAGACGTAGCTATTTTCTGCATCTCCACCTTTGTGGCTGACAAAAAAAACACCAAATAGTGCACATAAAAAGAAATACAATTCGTAGGTGGGAAGCAGAAACTTATCGCCATGGTGTATCAGAGATACTGGTGATTGATTATAATTATTATTTTTACGTAAACTTGTCACAACCACTTGAATATAGTTCCATTAAAGGTAACTACTGGAAACACACACTGATCACATTTTTTTTCGCAAAACTTCCAGACAATTGCTCTAAACTTGCGGAATATTTTAATGGCAACATAACTTATGTGTGTGCTGTGTCTTTCTGAGTCAACATCGAAGTGACCAGTGCCAGGGAGGGCAGTCGTATGGGTCAGCTGTAAAATGAGTCGATGCTCTCTCGGTCTGTCTCTCGCTTTCGTCCTCCTCTTGACCACATCCTCTCTCTCGCGCTCTCTTCTACTCCCCAGGCCCAAGTTGGTCTTTGCAAATAGCTGCTTTTACTCTTCCTTGTTCCCTCACTCTGAGCCTGCGGTTACTGCCGCTTTGCAAACGCTGCTCAGAGGTGTAGCCCGATTGATCACGTGTATTGATACAGTATAACCATATTTGTAGTGGCCACAATTAAAGGGAAACACACCCTGCAGTATATACACTATGAGGCCCTTTAGTTCCAAGTAAAGGAAGGCTTAATGCTACAGTGTACAATGATATTTTAGATCATAGTGTGCTTCTAACTTTGTGGCAACAGTTTGGGAAAGGCCTTTTCTGTTTCAACATTACAATTCCCCCACAAAGCCAGGTCCATAAAGAAATGGTTTTTCCATTTGGGTGTGGAAGAACTTGACTGGCCTGCACAGAGCCCTGACCTCAACCCCATCCCACATGTTTGAGATGAACTTAAAGGCCAAATGCAAGCCGGGCCTTATGTGGCCCGACATCAGCTGCTGATCTCACAACGGGAGTAAATCTGCAAGTTAAAACATCTTGTGGAAAGCCTGAAACAAGAAGCGTGGAGGCTGTGAAGCAGCCTGTTAATACCCATGGTTTTGGAAATGCTCAACAATCACATGTGGGTGTCAACATACCTTTGGCTAAACGGTGTCTGGTAACGTGTTTTCATTGTTTGCCCAGTTTGTGATTCCTACCTTTCCCCAAACCTAATAGGACTAAAATAGAACAGAAAAGTATAAGAAAAGCAGTTTTTCTACTTAAGGGAAAAAAAGTGATTCATGCCCTCTTAAACGGGGCACGGCTGAGAAAAAGACTGCATGCACAGCTGGCTTAACATAGATAAGCAGAGGTTAAGAAGAACTCATAATGCTGTGGTTTATTAGTCTCATAATCACGATCACAATATCTTGCGAAATATTCCGGATTATTGTGTTACAGTAGCTAATTGTTCAGCCCTGGCAACAGTTAGAGATAATAGGAAGCCCCGAGAAACACACTGAGTTGCACGACATCCTGCAGCTAAGTAAATAAAAAGCAAAACACAGGCAGTAACTTTTGAACAATAATATTTGATCCGTTAGTGCTCATAACTTTTTCTGACTTTTCTGGACTTGTCAGGTCCCAAAAGATGGCGTGTGAAGTATAGTTTGCCTTTTACTGTAAGTGGTTGTGTCCCAGGCCAATCAGCTGCGCCGTAACAAAGCAAACCCCCCCCCCCCACAAAAAACAAATGTCCCTCTTCCTGGGGGGAAAAAGTTTACCTCATTGAACACAAACTCCATAGACTGTTGTTTTGAGCATAATGAACTTACTGTAGGTGTATTTTTAATTATGATATGCAAATGGTGTATTTCTGTCAATGTTTGTTGGGCTTTCATGTGCTCAACACCCCAGTTTGTAAAATTCACATTCATTTAGTACTTCTCTTGGTTTAATCCACTCATACTGTACTGTGAAATGAAAAAACTCTATTTCAAGAAAGTAGTCTAAGCAAATAAGCAGAGTTTGGTCCACCTAGAAAGAGAACTTGAGCGACAGTTGTTGTTGTTAATTGGAACAAATTTTGTGCATTTCATGAAACTATGGACTTGCACAAGCAAAACGTCTGTTATATAATAAAGTATAAGCGACGCTTTTACAGCTAAACCTTCACTTTAGTGTATAGCGCACTAATTGGCCTCCAATTTAGGCCGCACCATAATTTTAGAATTAGCTCTTATTTCCATGTAGATTTCACTGTAACTACACTCATTGAAATTCAGTCTGGGAAATGAATTCTGGGACTGTGTTGCCTCGTCGCTAAATTGAGCAAAATGTGTTCTCTGAAAAGGATTTTTTGCAGTAGAGAAAGCCACATTGTCCCCAGGGAAATATATCAACATTTCTGTGGTGCCCCTGCTAAAATGAACCATGGGCGTCTATGCTCCGCGTCAGTATGGCTCTGTTGTGGAATCCAGACTGAGATAATGGCGGCTAGACAAATTTGTCATTGACATTTTGCATGTCTCTCTTACACAGAAAGGAATACAAATGAATATGGCCGCCCTGTGAAGGCGGTGTTTGCGCAGGGGTGACTGCTGTCTGAGGATTTTGTCTAACTGCGTCGGCTCTCCGTTATCATTAGGGGAAGGTGCTGTATGCCTTCAGTTTATTTTTGTATTTATTACTGAGATATAGTGACACGTAGAGTGAAGGATTGTGTCGAAACTGTGGCGTATTATTTCTGCAGCGTGTTTATTCAGTTCTTATCAAAAGAGAGCGAAGGCTGCAGGTTGAAAGAGGTGGAATGGTTAATCGGACGTATTGAAGCATTACAGATTGCTTTAATAAATGCAGCATGGGGAATCTTTTTTATATAGGATTTGGCAGATATTTGCCTTTTTCTTTTTTTTTCTTTTTTTGCAGCTTACAGTGTGCATGACTTTAGCCACAACAAAATATTGAAGATCTAAGTGCTGTCATGCAAACCTCCAGGGACGGAAGAGACAGATTTCAAACTGTCAGGCTTATCTCATGCATAATCGCTTGCACAAATAATGAATGATAAGGCAAGAGCACGGACGGGGCGTCATATCTTCCAATGAAATGCTTGCCGTCCGCGCTGTGAGAGAAAATAAATGGAGGGTAAACCACAGTAACCTCTATAGGGACAAACTTTGTTAGGGCTTCACAAACAATAGCAAATAAGCATATGTCTTTATGGCCTGGTAGAGCCACAAATAGCTTGTCAGAAGTGTGAACAGAGCAGTTGCCCTTTATTGCTTTTGGTGGTGTTATGGTGCCTTTGAGTCTCTCCGTCGCTCCACAATAAACGAGGAGCTGCTTGCTAACTCAGACCACGTTTACCTTTGGGGCCTGTGTGACTGAAATGCCCCTTTCATCTAGGAGGGATATGTCTGTCTCAATATCCCCATGGTGCTCACGGCGCTGTGCACACACAGGAGGAGGTGCAGCAGCAGAAGAGATAGAAGGATGTGCTATTTCTTTGTCCACCATAGCGTATCAACGTTTGTGTACCCTCTCCCACCCCTCTTCTAATCTCTGAGGAAAAAGTGTGGCGAATGCAATCAAGACATGGGGGCAGGGGGGGTATCTAGACCGGTCTACGAGGAAACAAGGGGACGGTTGACTGGCAGCGCCTCCAACCCTCCTCCCCTACCTTCTGTCGAGCGTCACCCCCCTCCTCTTCTTCCACTTGTACCTGTCAGCGGTGCAGTGGTTGAGATCTCCGAGGTTCGCTGGCACTATCCACTCGCTGCTCCCACAATATCTCTTCATCCTCTGCCCCAGTGGCCCCTTAAGATCGAACCCACATGGCGGAACCGCATTTCTTATGCTACGCTGATGTTTTTCTCAAAGCCTCATCTCTGAAGTTTTGACTTCATCTCTGTTTGTTTAACTTGCAGGCAATTTTCTAAAACACACCTAATCGGTTTAGAAAGTGTCACTGATAACATTTTGAATGGGGAAAATTCCACCTGAAAACCCCAAAATCCAGCTGCTAGTTAAAAGCCTTAACAATTCTGGGGCCTTTTTTTGTTGTTTGGGGTACTTTCCTACGAGAACAGGCGGAATCTAAATAATTAGCCATCACATTGAGCGGATATCTACATCGGTAGCAGAACAAATCAGGTTGTGGTGTCGGTCTTGAAGCGAGATTTAAAGAGCAAATGTTCTGTCAAGAAAAACCAGTTTGCACAAATCAAGGAACGTGTGCTTTAGTATGAGCATAGAGTAACAATAGAAATTCTTCCTGCAACAGCAGCTTCAATAGATCAGAATTAATACCAAAAAAAAGTTGCAAGATGCACTTGAGGCAAGTTCTTTGACTCGTCTGGAAAAGCTCCAGTTCTTGTATCGCTCACTTTTGATCATCTACGCATTCTGAATGCGAAGAGTTGTCACCTGTTTTTATATAAGCAGGAAAACCCCAACTGAAGTACAAGTAGAGGAGACTGGTTGAGGGAAAGTGGGAAAAAATACCTCATTACTCCGAGTGTAAGAAGTATCTGAAGATGGAATTTTCCTTCACTTATCTTTCATTTCCAGGATTTGTAGCTCTCCATGCAGGATGGATAGCTATTGCGCTGCTGTTGGAGAAAGCCTGAACGGTTCTGAGGGTTTATGAGATATAAGGTCATGGTCACAGGGCGGCAGAAGCACAATTAGATTATAGCTGCAATACGGTGGCCAGGCTCCAGTCTCGAAATTTAGACAGAGAGGAAAGAAAGTTCTTGCATTTGTACAGAACTCATTGTTGGAGAGTTAAATCTGAAACATTTCATCTGCATTTTGAGGATTTTGTAAAAGATGAAAGTTTCAAAATTCTGAGGGTTACCATATGGCCACCATTTATGTTCACAAATGAGTCTGCATCATTTTGTGTAAGATTGAACCATTTTATAATTCATAGAAAGGCACATCTTTTACTTACCACTAAATTATGACTGGTGGAAAAAAATTATGCTTACATTTGATAGTGTTGAAAATGTTTCTATTTATTTCTAAATGGTAATTTCTTGCTTGTGTCACGTGTACTTCGTTGCTCATCTGCTTGAAATAAGTATAAAATTAAAAAAGCCATAATCTCTCACATCTACAACAAGTCATATGCCACAGTACACGTGTGCCGAACACATTTCACAGAGGTTATGTCCAAGTTTTGCCTTAGATATGAAATAAAATATTTACATTTTTCACGTTACATTCTCAAATCTTTTAGCAATTTTCAGTTTTAAACAAACAAGAGGAGTTTAAAGTGAGATTTGGTTTTCTAGTTGCTGATTAAAATTTGAGTGATACAATCATGTATAGTTGATTTTTAACAAAGAGACTGTTGCTATAGCGATAACCCTCAGAAGGTTTGTTCTTACATTCTAGTACTAGTTGCAACTTCTTGTTCATAAGGAGGTGGTTTTTGTAAGACGAAATAAAACAAGAAAAAGAAAGGAGATAAAGCCGTTTTTAAAGAAAAAAGCATGAACAACAGACCCTGCAGACCGGCAGACAGTGTAGTAGTCAACACATGCCAGGCTATTCTTGGTTAATGTCCAAACGTAACCTCATGAACTTCTGCTGGAGTCTTGAAACTCTATAAACTGCTGTACAAACTTAACTTTTTTCCCTTTTGCTCTTGTTTTTAATCCTCTTTAAAGTTAGATGAAATCCATTTATCTGTCCAGCATGCTGCTGATCTGACGGTGAAGCAGATACAGGAAACCACATCAGCAGGTAGTGTCTGACATTGCTGTGGGGAAATTACATTGCCCCTCCTGGTCCTGCTGTCATTTACCTTGAGTCGCCGTATGACGAAGCCTTTACATTATTAAACGCGGTGCACGTGCGCCGACATCGGTCACCATATTGGCCTCTCCTGCCTGTACTACCTGATTGGCTGAGGTTGTCATCAGTCATATGCTGCGGAATTGGCCTGGCGCTCAGATCACCGGTCACACCGAGGAGTGCTTCTGACCTTGGACTCATCCCTCCCATTCAAACTCAACTCCATAGCGGGTGGAAGGATTGGAATTTCAAAACTAATAAATGAGTATTTATGAGGGCTGTAAAGTCCTCGACCTAAAGCATTTTCTCTCTGCCCATCCCCGCCTCTCTTCAGCATGGCATGAAATTAACTATATGCCGGTGAAGTGTGCTTTTCTCGCTCCAATTTCACTTCTGACAAGCTGAGGCTAATGGAGGCGGTACCTTGGATTAATGTCTCAGCGTTTTAGTTAAAACACCCTCTCGGCTGACTGAGTGGTCGAGTTGTTTGTTGGTGCCAGTGAATTACTTTGCCCTTTTGCGTCAGGCAGATGTCAGCTTAAAAGGCAATTAGTCAAAAGGAGCATTGTCCCTCATCTATTCTGTCCAGGACAGATTGTTTTGTTGAGTGCAGTATTGAGTTAAGTTAATCTCTCTCTGCAGACCTCTCATTAAATGAATATCTTGTCACTGCTGAGCTTTTTGCCGTTAAACAGGAGCTTAATCATTACACTGAAGGTTTACTTTGACAAATTGAGGTTGATTGGTGAACATGTTTTCTTACCCGTGAGAAATCAGACAAACTGTAGATTTCTGCAGTGAAAAATGAAGGTTCGTCGAGTCACATCAGCCGTTATAACGGATATTAATCTCTGAAGTTACACCCAAGCTGTTTTACATTCTTACCACACTTATTATGTGTAATGTGTTTTGTAAGGTAGTTCTTTATTTCAAAGCATGATGAGACTCAGTATTTGCCATTTTTTGGCTCTCCTTTTAAAATATTGGTCTTGATTGGCATTGGCATTAAAATAGGGATAGGAGATGCATGGTAATCCTGTTGAAAATGTCAAACATGACCTGTGTTCTTACATTTTGTTCTCGGGGTCACTATTTGTAGGCATTTATGGGTATTTAGTTTTCAATTGAAGAAGTGGGTAAAACTAAGCGAAAACAACACAAATACACAAAAAGCCAAACGTCCAGGTGAAAAAGGGACTTTAAAAGTACAAATTACAACATTTAACTGGATAGTTCAATTGTTTATTTAAATTTTATGTTATCAGAAACATATTCTGGGCTGCGCTTGCACAGAAAATCCAGCACACAAATCAGTTTCTCTTTTTCAGTAAATATCAGTTACAAGACTGAGAGTCTGCAGCCATGCTAGCAGCTATGTGATGCTGCACTTAGACACGGCAGGGCTTTGATCTAAATGCTAACATACCAACTGCTAATTAACAATAAACAGAAAGTACAGCTGAAGCTGATGGGAGTGTCATTAGTTTTGCGGGTGTTAAGTCATAAATGAAAGTAGTACAAATTAGCAACGCTAGAGGAAAAGTTAAGGGATCTCCAAAATTACAATTCATCCTGAGGGGGACATGAATGTGTGTACTGAATGTCATGGCAATCCAGCCAATAGTTGAGACATTTCCCTCCAACCTACAGATTTCAACCGCATAGTGGCGCTTGAGAAGAAGTTAGGGGATCACCAAAGTCACTCGGATTCATCCTCTGGGAACCATGAAAGTCTGTACCAGGTTTGAGATATTTTGGTCTGGACCACAGTGGTGGACTGATAGACTGGCATTGCGATCTTTTTTTTGTTTTTATGGATGGATATGGGTAAAAAATATTAAAGACACATCTAAGCGAAAAATTGGACTTTCAAATGACAATTAGAAACATTTAAGTGTTTACTTTGGCCAGGTATTTTCAATTTTTCTTGTACTTTGAGGAACTTTATGGTGTTTTCTTCACATCTTTTTCTCAATATTCTATTTCCAGAAGCATATTCTGCTCTCATTTACAGTGAACTGTAGGGTTGAGTACCGTTCACATTTGAACCAATGAACTCCGTACCGGTGCCCAATGGTACCTTTTTTTTTTCAGTACTTTACGCTCTCTGTTATAACTAAAATGTAATTTCAGCAGTAAAAAAATGAGTTCAAACTTCTCAATTTTCAACATTGATTGATTGAAGTGCTTCATGAACCTGGAGCGCTTTTTGAACCCTCAGCACACGGGAAAATGTAGGTTGAGCTTCACCACATTGCGATGTTACTCTGTCTTTAGGGATTTTTGTCTCTTTAGGGTTAAGTCATTGTCCTCCATGTATTAAAAATGAGAAATTTCCTTGAGCGATCCACATCGTCTTCTCTTTAAAGTGTACTTACTGACTCCATTCTCCTCTAAACCGCCTGTGTAGTAATTGAGATGAGCCACAAGAGAGAAGAAACTTGGAGCCAAGTCAAAACTTTCATCTTTTATTCACAAGCCGTGGCATGAATGCCATTGCAGACTTCCTTCATCTCCTCAAATCCTCCCTAAAAATTCTTCTTCTTTTTTTGCTGTATGGTATGTCTACATATGGACCTGGCATTATATTCTGATTGTCTTATTAATAACAATTCCAATAAAATATAACAGCAGTGAGCCTCTCAGACACAGGTTTTATTATGAGCAATGGGGCAATTTGGCAAAGAAGCATGTGGGTGTTCAAAGAAGGGCCATCACTTATCTAAATAGCACAGTCGTACGCTGAATGTCAAGTTATTAACTATAGCTGTAATACAAATTCAATTCAGAGGCCAGATTAAATTAGCAAAATGCTGAACTGCTTGCTAATCAAAAAAATGGAAAGCTATTCAGAAAAGGATTTGTACTACATCATGGTCATTTTTCATCGGGGTGACATCGAGCAATATGGTTTGCTTCCTGTTTTTCACCAAACGACGCTTGGATTCGATTTGCCAGTCGGACATTTTGCCCTATTAAGACCATTCACTGCAGCCCAGTGCACGCGTTTGATCTCACCAGATTTTTATCACTGTTTCACCGTTTGAAAATCTGATTATGATTTTCATTTTAGCTCCATTTCTTTCCTCAAACGGAGAAGTCCTACCTGGCAGGCTTTGTCCTCATAGACAATATGTTGGAATTGCCTTCGGTGCTTCTTCAGACCTCAGGGACTTTTTTTCATTTTGTCTCTTCGCTCCTTTCTTGTGATCTGGGGGAATTGAAAAGTCAGTGCTCAATAATGGAATAAATGGGTTTAAATGGTTGAGGTGGAGAACCGTGTCCTTATCCAGGTATTAGTTAACAGCCCAGGCACAATAGCACGCTTGTATTTGACACTCTCATAGACGCGCCACAATCTGCAGATTTGTCACTCCTTTGACCATTGCCCATTATTTTTAATCTTTTAATGGCTTTTGGTATATGTCATATTTTAGGTGCATTTTCTGTTAATTACTAAAGCTCCGCAGAGACAAAAATTTAGAGACTTATCATTTAAATGATTCCTTATTATGTTGAAATAAGCAAATGCGTAATGCTTTAAACTCCAATTAATCTCTAACACAAATACAAAAAGGTAGAAATGTATGTATTGATTAAATGTTTTTTGGCCGAAAACGACTGAAAGACTTTGGGCAGAATATGATATATAGTTGATACATTTTCATTGCATGATTTGTTAATTCATCAGCCAAGTTTGATACACAAACACAAAATCCAACCAGGAAATCAATCGAGCAGGTTACTTTAGCGTTCATGATTGGAATGCAACTAATCACATGGTCTGCTGAGTATTCAAACCATAAACTACAAGCAATTTGAATCCAAGTGGGACTGTGGCAACAGCGGCAACTGGCAGTGTGGAGTGAAACATCTGACGTCAAGGTGAAAAATGCTGCGCCAGCGTCTGAGCCAGGCCTCTACATGGACCTGCTGAGATTTTACAACATGATTTCCTGATACGTGTCTCAGATATTGCTGATTTTATAGGTGGATAACCAAAATGTCTTTACTATAAATTCCTATGTCTTTATTTGCCTCAACCGAATAGAAAACCAGGGTTTTATTGGAGGCTTTTCTATCCAATTTCCCCTGTTTTATCGCTATTGGATCATATTCTAGATGCCTCCCATTTTTCCAATCTGCTCCTGCAGTTAGGTCGTTGTTGTCGCTTTTGATTTTACTGCAAACAGAACACCTCTTCCATTTACCTAATTAGTTTCGCATTAAAAGCCCTCCAGCAATTCAGGGTAATTCGTTGCTTCCATTTTCTGTTCCTTTCCCAGACTTTTATTGTGAAACATCTGTCTGAAGTGGTCATTAACAGTAGTTAAATCAAGACATACAAGGTTGAAGGATCTGAATTAATCAATGCATAAGAACAGTACTTCTGCAATGTAAATTGGGAAACATTTTTCATGAAAGCCATTGTAGGCTAGTATCAATGTTTTTTTTTCGTGTATACATGTGCTTGAAATGCAACCCTGTCTTCTAGAAACGATGTTTGTAGGTTCCTAAATAGTTTTCCCAATTACGTTGTGATGTCAAACATAAAGCGCTGCCTGGATTACGTTCAGAGGCAACTAGTGAGACGCTACGTTTATCTACCACGCCAGAGTTGCGGGGAGGTGGTCAGGTGGATTGTGAGCATACAAGGACCAGGACTTTGACACCAGAGACCGGGGTTCGCAACCTGAGTCCCGTCTGTGGTTAGGTGTAGGCGGCCAGGGTTAGGAAAAATATTGTCACAGAAGTCACTGTGGTCTTTTTGTGTATTAAACCAAGACCGTAATCTTTTAACCACATGGTTCTTTCAAAACCTATTTGCTGTTGCAAATTAGTAGTATTTAAATATTATTTCTTTTCTTTTTCTTTTTCTTTTTTTTTTTTTTTAGATTATGTTTTCGGGCTTTTTGCCTTTTTGTTTGATAGAAACGGCTGAAAAGGGATGCTGGCCGAATTCAAACCCGGGCCGCTGTGGTGCCTTGGACATGGTGCACATTCCACCTGGTGAGCGCCTATAGTGTAAATAGTAGTTCTAGGACAGAGGGTTGTGAAATGAAACTAGTATGACATGTCGTCCGACCACGTATAAAGGTAGAAATGTTAATACGCTTTTCAAATAGCCACACTCAAAATGGGGCATAAACGCTGCCATTAAAGCCTCCTCATGGCGCGATCACGCTGCCTCTCTGATCGTTCTCCGAGAATGCCCCGTCTTTTGCATGTCTTAGCTGTTATCCCTGTTTGGACGATTACTAACACTAACACGTTTGGACAGCCCTCAAAAGCATTCGTGGTGTTTCACTTAGTTGTACACAGGAGGTGACATAGGTAGTTAAAGTGGTGATTAGTTTAAGCAACATTTGGCCAGGGGTGTGGACGTGTAAAATTAGTTTGAACTTCTTCCTTAAAGTCGGTGTGGTTGTTCGATCGTCTGTTTTGGAAAGTTACAAAAGTGTCCCAATTTCAGATTAACTTGCACTGGTCCAATACTCCGGATTGGTACTGGTATTGGTACTTTTTCCAACCCATACCATGGCTATCGGAACTGCTTGTCTCTGTTGCATCAAAAAGCAAAGAGAGGTGACGTGGATTTCTGTCACCTTCGCAATGGTCTTGATCAGGAGCAACCAGTTTGTTGTCCCTGCTCTTTTCTCAACTAAATGAAGCACCTCCTGAAAGCTGAAAGAGTTGGTCCAGTATTGACCAAGCAAATTAAACCTGATGGGAAAACTTCCAGAACTTTCTTATCACAAAAGTTTGTGCTGCCCTGAGTTAAACCATTCAATCTTTTTCAATCCCGTCCCAGTGCCACTCTTGTAGTCCTTCACTGCTTCTCATATACTAGCTGCTGGCCTGGCTAGTGTTGGGCTAGCATGCAACTAGTTGTTCTATTTCTGCACTTTGCCACGCTGTGGCTGTAAACGCTACATACATTTAGATTGGTCCTGCGCCATGGACCAATCTTCCAGAGAGGTGGGGCTAATTTACGAGGTGCGCTTCGTCGCACGAATATATCACCACCACTTTATTACAGCCCATCACAGGGACTGATTAAATTGATCTGCAGGCTGGTAGACAGCAGCAGACACCTCATTCAGCTGGTGACCTGCAAAAGTTACATTGTAGACATGTTCCAATATCCAATAACGTGAGTCGTGCAAGCATCGTAACAACTTTCATACACGTGGTTGCTTCTGGTCATTACATTTTGTTGCATTCCTCTCATTTATCAGCACAGACATTTTTGTTTCCCGTTGGTTCTTCTGTTTCCCCTCGTCCGCCCTCTGTCTCTCTGCCCACCGGCCAACTCTAAGCAGACACACACACACACACACACCTTTGCCTCACTGAAGCTGCGATGGAGATGTTAAGAATGCTGTTTGGCTGGGTTTACTGGCAGATGCCTCTCCCATGGCCAGCTCCGACAAAACCTCCCAATTTAGTTCAGGTGCTGAACCCGCCAAAAAAAAATAACACCCAGCCTCTTGTGGGGAAGAGCTTAGCGGGGAGGGAGAAAGGTAGGGATAAGACTGTGAATGAATCAGGGGAGGGAGAGAGTAGCCAAACACCCAGACTGTCTGCAGCTACTACAAGTGAGAGTTCGAGAAGACGACTTGTCTTGGAGAGACAAAGACTGATAAAACCCTATAAGGGAGCGATCAAGAGGCTGTGAAAAGTCAAAGAGGGGTAGGCAGAGCGCCGTGGAGGAAAGAGGGGAGTAGAGGGGGAGGGAGACAGCCGGAGCGAGTGACGCCGGGGAGCACACACTTCCAAAGAGCCCATTCTGGCGAATGAATCACTGCGCATCAGACCGAACCCGTGTCGCTATGTGATTGATTGGCTAACGTGGAAGTGTGCTTGGAGTGTGCTAGTTGGCCGACGGTTGGGGGGAGAGGAGGGGAGGGTAGGGGGTTCTCAGGCTCGAGGAGGAGGGCTCCACTAATCCTCCCACTTTAGGTGAAGCCTCCCAGTCATTCGGCACTTGTCCAGAGGACTTTTCTGTATTGAGGAAAAGGAGAGGAGAAGAAGAAGAGAGTGCTGGAGGAGCTTTTGCTGTCACTTCAGCCATGTCGGTGCTAATTGCCACGCAGCAGATCGATACCACCACCTCCAAAATGGTAAGGACGAAGCTGCACTCATACTGTAGTGTGCATACTGAAGAACTGTTGAGCCGGATCTTTGGCTATGCAGAGTGTTTGAGAGCCGTGTCTCTTCTTTATTAGTGCTATTAGGCCCACGTGGTTTGCTTGACGCTAATTTTACTCTAAACAGACTTGTATTCCTGCCCCGTTGTCATATTTTAGCTGAATTGTTGTCACTTTTGTCAGTCTTACTTAATAACGCTCTCATTCTGATTAAAATATTAATTACAATCTGCACTCTGTATGTGCATCTGGACCGTCCTATCAGCAGACGTGTAGCCAGCTAGGTCAGGCCACTGGACAGTGAGTGTTATATTTTCCGGGTACAATGACAGGAGGGCTGTCTTTTTTTTTTTTTTTTTTTTTTTTTTTTTTTTTTTTTTTTTTTTTTTTTCTTTCTTTGTTCTTTTTTTTTTTTTCTTTTTT
>CM022493.1:8771042-8786932 GCA_011952105.1 Coreoperca whiteheadi | reverse complement strand
GACGACAAGAGTTCACAATAAGGTTGCACATGTGGCATGTTCGCTCATTTTTAAGGTGTGTGACAAGAAAGAAAATCTGAAGTTAAAGCAGGGGTCCATTGCGTTTTTATCATGATATAGTGGTGTATTACTAAACACACAAGACTAATCCTGTAACACCTCCCCTGGCCGGTAATACCATTTAAATTCTTTTAAAAGTTTTTAAAAAAACGAGCCTGCACGCTGGAATCAACAAATGCCCCATCATATTAGTCTTTTTTTTTTTTTTTTTAAACATACCAAGCATGAGCTACTTGTATAGTAGCCGGTGTATTTTCCCTGTTATTTCCCAGGCTGATTCAAAGAAACAGCAGGCTTTGACACAAGCTTCCAGCCTCGTACAACAGACAACAACAACAGGGCCATGTTTGCTGTAGCGCCCCTGTAAGGCAACATTTAGAAAGTTATTAATGAGAGAAAGCATTCGTGTTAGTTTTTTTATCCATTTACCGGGTAAATTAGTAATCACAAATCAGTATATTGCTCAAAAATGATTTAATTTGAAAGTTGTGAAATCATGGAAATGTTGTTGAACTTTTGCATCAGCGGCATTGTTGGCCATAGGTGCATTATTCTGGTCATGTAAATGTGGTCAGTCTGTGCCAGGTAGACCATAGCACGTGGACATCCGCTTTTAAACGAGGACCCAGTTTTACTCGACCGCTACTTATTTAACTGCTTTTGTCGGGCACGCCTCTCACCGCGCTGCAAGTGATCATGAGTGGCCTTTTTGCCAAAGTGGAGGTGTATATCTCTTCATTTTTTAATGCTAATCTCACATATCCATAACGGGTAGTTTAGAAAAGGACAGAGTAATATTTTTACAGTTGGCATTGTAGGTTGCACAGTTAAAAATGAGCAGCCTTTCTTTTGCTTTGTTTGCTTCATTGAAACTTTGTGTCAGAGACGGTGTTTGTTTGTTTTTTTTCTTTAAAGATGAAAACGTTTCACTCCTTGCCTTCAAGTTTTATGCTGCTTCATACCTTGACAGGCCCCATCCTCTCTCTGTGTCCTCCTTCAGTTTGAATCCCCCGGTCTCACTATGCGCTGTTCAAAAAAACCTTAACAGTAATGTACTGGATCCAGTGCCCTCCTCCCTCGTGGCCTGGGGGCCATGGTCCGCCCCCTTTTTTGATTCCTGCAGATTTAGATGATTTACAGCCCTGTAGCAGCGGCCAGGCCTCTCTGAGGGTTTTGATGTGCCAGATTTAATACAAAGCTCCCCCCAGTTTCCCCTCATACCTCCCCAGGCAGACGGCGCACGTCACCACTCTGTTAGTATGTCTCATTTCCCAGCTAATGTGTCTAATTCCAATCACTCTGTTACATTAAAATGGTTTCCAGCTCATGAACTATTATCCCTGATGTAAATTCCTCACTTTAAACACTAGAAATGCTTTACTTGCTAAGTAGGGGACGGGCGCTGAGTGCGTATCAGAGTGTATTGAATGTATTTTAATGACTTCTTGATACAAATGTTATTGGAAAAACACTTGGTTTATGTTCAGAATTGTACTCAGGTTTCATCCAGCGTGAAGACATATTTGTGCGCTGTATGGCAGATTAGTTCTGTACAAATGGGGAGATATAGTCCCAAAAAAAGCGAGATTTAGTATTGATTCTTTTTGAAATGACAGATGATTGACTGACTGCAACACACAGCAAAGGCTGAAGTATGAATAAGTGATTTTCTCTGCGGACATTTGTCTCTGGCGCAGCTCCTCTGTGGCATTTAAGTCCTACTTCTCCTCAAATAAATCAATAATTACTTTAAATCCACAGTTTTCTATTTTATTTTTTTTTTTTTTTTTTTCGTTTACACAACCTTTTCGCTTTCCATGCCAGAATACCAAAGAAGATTTAAAAAAAAACCCAGAAAAAAAAACCCAGAAAAAAAAGCTGACTTGAGAAATGACTAATGTGGAATTGAATGTATAGATTATTGTTTTGTGGTAAGTGAAACCTTGGCTAGCGTGTTCTGGCCAGTTCACTTGGTCTCAAGTCAAAATTGTGACTGGAATCCTCTAGTGAAACAAATTAAAAGCCATCAGATAATGACAGCAGGTTGTTGTAGTAATAACAAAGCTTTTTCTCAATCATAGAGGGGTGTGTGTGTGTGTATACTGTACGTGTGTTGCAAGTTTAAATTCCAGCAGTCCAGGAGAGGCAAATTTATCGGAACTTTTCATCCGCCTCTTTACCCCAAAAATAAGGTGTTGTCGTCGGATTGGTGTTGAGGCGAGTGGGTGGTTTCACAGCGGCAAGTGACAGCACCTATTAATTTGGCCGTTTAATTTGAAGTCCAACAGCGTCAGGCTCCAGCACCTTCAATCTCCCCCTGTCATTCAAAACAAGCCTCTAGCCAGCGGCCACAAACACACACACACACACACACACACACACACACAAGAAGCCTAAAGGCTTTTAATCTAAAGCTGAAACTTAGCCTGGCCCTTTCCTGCGAATGTGAGTACCCAGGAAGAAGCCTGTAAATCAATCAGACGTATACCCTACCATATTTTAAATTGCGACATCTTGGCGATACTTTGGCACAGATGCACGGGTGTGTAAAATGACTGCAGTTGCAAATTGGGTTCTCTTGTCATAAAGTAGAAGTCCAACAGACCCAAATATCCCGGGTAATGGCCATATTGATCCTCCCTCTGTGAAGCTTGGGATTGAAGGTGCAGGTTTATGACAGTATTCTCAGTGAGAAATGGACTGCAACAGAGAAATGTGACACCACAGTATAAATTCATGAGTTCCCTGCGCTCCCTCGCTCCTTTTCTCTCTCTCACCTGAACCTGTGCTCCTGCTGCGAGCGCCTGCTCCCATCACAGCTTCAATAGGGCGATTGTCTTCAAGGTCAATCTTTTAAAAAAACAACAAAAAAAAACCAACCACACACACTTGTCTTTCACCTCACACATAGTTGGCAAACTTCCCCTCTCTTTTCTAGTTTTAAAGTTACCCAGGTGGATTAATTACTCAAGTAGCATATGTGTGCAGTTAACCAGAGAAGCAACACCACATGACTTCCCTTGATTAGATTTTTTTATTTTTATTTTTTTTGTGTGTGTGCGCGCTCATTTTTTAATTAAATTCAAAGGATCTGTTTACCCAAATTACAAAAGCAATAGTTTTGGTTTCATTTGTCCAGGTGTTTGCTTTCACCTACATTCCAACGTTTAAAAAATAAATAAATAAATAAATAAATAAATAGTCCCGTAGAAAAACTTTCACAGCGAGGCCGGTTGATTATTTGAAGTAATGAGACATTGCTTCTAGAAAAACATGTTTCTGTAGATTTAAAAAAACAAAACAAAAACAATGTGGGATACGGCGACTTTAAAGCTACATAAGGCAAAATTAAAAGGACAAACTGAGAAAAACGGCATGTTAAGGGAGGAAAATACAGTATGTTTTCTTCCAATTTGGCTGAAATGACCCTTTAAATCTTGATCTTCTTAAATCTTAAGCATTTTTTTTTCTTACAAAGATATTGATCCTCTTGTTTAATTCATGTTACTTAAAGCGTTGTCAGGATGATTGACCACCTCCCTTTGGCCCCATTAATTGTTCTCTGGCAGCCCCACAGCTGAAAATGCGCTGGCAGAGACGCAGCTTCTGGAAGCACTGCGACCCCGACAACTCCCTCTGCCCCCTTACTGTGGCAGCTTCTTCCACACCACCTTCATTTTATGATGGAGGAAAGGATTTAGAGACTGCAGCCCTCCAAAGCAGTTCCAGTCCAGGGGGAGACATGTGGCTTGATAAGTACAGCGCAGTGGCATGACATGAGAAACTATCCATCATGGTGGTCGGTTTGACAGAAGGAGATGCGCTGGCAAATGTGAACTCACGGGTGTGCTTACAATTTTTGCATGATATTGATATTTTTTGTTAAGCAGCACAGAGAGCTATTTATTCAGAAGTGAATAAGCTGCATCCATCCACTAGATGGCAGTGTTTGTTTGGTTTTAAAAAATGTGACGTCCACTGCTCCTAATTTAACTGTAATATCTGTGAGTGTCGGAATTGGAGTCATTGTCTTTGTAGCTGTTTGGCTTTTTACCATAAATTGCTTTTTTTTATGAGTTATCAGTGCACTAAAGTGGGAATTAAGCAGAATACTGAAACCAATTCCTGTCACTGGCTTCCAGAAATCCCCCACAGTGGTCCACTGGGGGGGAAATTGCATTCATGCATGGCTACATGACAACTCAATGAGAAACGTGGGCCACCTAAAATAATCTTTTCTTAAAAGCTGAAGCTACTCTAAATCCTCTCTTCGTTCGGTTTTGTGAACAGGTAATGCTGCATGTAAAAGTGCATAATGTGATTGTTTTCAGTATGCGGACTTCCTTTGCTGCTTGCTCGTCTTCCGGAGGTTTGCGATGTCCCACTCAGCTGATATCAGCCAGTCCCTCCCCACAAACCGAGGACTCTTGGCTACGATTAAACCACACACTGTGCCCTCTGCTGCCCAGCTGCAGGGCTGCTCAGGCATCAGAGAGCCACAGCCTGCTGCATTTAGCTCTTAGTAATCCTATTTAGTACTTCCTATGATCTCCATCGATATGATGGGGTAATCTAATAAAGTGGTGTATAGCAAGAGGGCCCAGACAGACCACGCTGCAGGTCAAAGAAGTGCGTTACCATTAACTTTCTTTACATTATTAATAATCAGTTCCAAGATGTTCTACATATATTTAGTCCACCTTTTTAAAAAGTACCGCATCAATACCCTCAGGACTTGCTTCAGTTTGACAAAGCTTGCTGTCCAGCCTTTTTTCCCCGTCTTAATCACATCACTACAGTGCCCGAAAATTGAATTGCGTTTGTGGGTCCTGTGCCAGAGTCTGAGATGGATTTGATGTGCAGACACACATGGCAGCATTTTTTTTAATTTATTTTTTTTCCCTTTTATGAAACCTTTCTTGGAAATCAATGGTAAAATATTTTGCAGAGCTGGAGTCTGTGCTATCTGTATATGTGGGCTTGTAGCTCGGTAATCAAGTCATGCAGTGCTGGGGTCTATGTTTAATTTTTTATTTTTTTTTAGGACGCCGTCTTAATTGAAAGTTAAGTCTGAACCGATGGGACTGGATTTGCTGCTGGTAGGCTGTGAATATATTGGAGGAGGGTGTCTGCGTTTCATAGGGCTTTAAGCTTCTCCCAAAGGAGTTGTACCTGTTTCGTGGAACTTGTCTGTTATGTGGGCTGTGATGAGTGGATGAGTTCTTCTCTGTTTTTAACTCCACGAGGCTGAAATCAAATCAGATTACAGATTATGGGTCTGTTGTGTATAAAGTGACTCCTTCTGTGCTGCGACTGCAAGTAGGGAAGAGTTTTTATTATCTTTTGACGTTTTCTTTCTTTCTTTTGTATGCAATGAGGGTATTATCATCTGCTTTGGCATCTGTATCTGGACTCAATCCTTTCCTTGCTTTAAAAACTTGTTTTTTTTATGTCCAGTTATGTAATTATTTTTACATGTAGAGATAAAATAATTAGTCGAATTTAATCGCTTGGCTGATCGACAGATCAATATCTATTTTGATAATGATGCAATCATTTTAGTCACTTGTCTTCACTGGTTCGATCTTCTCAGATGGGTGCTTGGGATTTGGTGCTTTTCTTTATCCTATTTGATAGTCACCTTAATATCTTTGGGTTTTGAAACGAACAATTTGAAGACGTCTGCTTGAGCTCTGGGAAATGATTTTAAAATATGTTTCTGACATTTTAAACAAAACAATTAGAAAAGAATTAGGCGGCAGATTAATTGGTAGTGGAAATAAGAATGATCTGCAACTCTATCCACATGTAGCTCCAGGTTTAAAAAGTAAATTCTGTTTCAAGGTGATTAAAAAAAAAAAAAAAAAAAGTCTTGTGTGCAGCACCATTTTACTTGCATCTTCATTTCAGTCTACATCAGGTTTTCTAAGCACAACTGTATGTATTATATATTGTGGCCATTGTAAAATCCTACTAATAAGTTGCTGCATTAGTGGAATTAGGGGAAGAAATCAACCAATTGCATTTAAATGGAAAACAAAATGAGTATCACTTGTCACCTGTCACATGAAACCTGGAGGGGGGGGACTGAAACTCAGTGAGGGATGTCAGGCAGGATCTTCTCATTTCATGGTCTATCAAAACCTGTCTCCCCGAAAATGTGCCATGCCTGTCATCTTTTCCCGCGTTCTTCCCCCACATGGGGGCACTCTTGTTCTCTGCATGGCACCCCCGCAGATCCAAATGGAGGCAGAGATTCGAAACTAATAGAGGTACTTTAGCCCTCTCCATCTGCAAAGTCATGATAAGTTTCGACCGCAAACCTCTGATACCCAAGCTGTTAACGTTGCGCTGTGTCGCTCGCAGGTGTGCGCTTCTTCAGCGGGTCTCTGCGCTCACTTGTAAGGCAAAGACCCGCTGTAGTCCCTGGACGTTTATCAGCGGTCCCTTTCTTTTCTACCACGGCGGAGGGAGAGAGAGGGAGACGGGACGTCGCTGAGGCTGGTTTATGCGTCGGCCGGGTCCGGATCCCGAGTGCTTTAGTCAAGTCTCCGGTAACCCGCACTTTTTTCTTTTTGTTTTTTTTGTCTTTGCGTCAATTTCGCGTCAAGTTGGGAAAGTTGTGGCGCCTGCGTCGCTGCAGCATCGGTGGGACCCGACCAGTGAGCCTGAAAGTACGTGATCTGAATCCTGAACGCAGCTTGGAGTTGCCCCCCCCCCCCCCCAAACTGAACCAGAGCATCGTCTAATCAACGACCAGCCATTCCTCATTGACCTCCTCCAACTTGGACTTTTGTTTTGTTTGCATGTATTGATTGAGAACAGAGACTCTCCAGGTTATTGTCTTTTTTCTTTTTTTTTTAATTTTTTTTGACAAATAGTCGAAATGTCGTCACTGTATCAGAGATTCACCGGCAAGATCAACACAAACAATACCTTCCCCAACCCCCCAGAGGCGAGCCATCTCCTCGGACACGGTGTCGCCGAGGGGGAGAGGGCGGCGGAAAGCCAGCGACCCCGGCTTCAGCAGCAGTGCAGTCGGCGCTGCGAGGACGAGGATGTAAGAAACTTACGCTGTCATCACCTTTTGCTTGTCCGACTACACGTCAGGACCATTACTAAAATTGTTACAGCCGAACCCCCACGCCCTTTTACACAGTAATCGACTTTGCAATGGCAAGATGCGTTGTACCTACTTTTTGTCCTTCTGCAGCTAATTACAAACTCGCCCCTTTGTCATAGGCAAAGTTGTCAAACTTCTGCGTCATTGCATCAATTGGTTGGCTTGTCTGTCAATAAATGACGCGTCAGTTACGTAAAGCTCTACACGCGCAGCGGCGCCGGCTTGTCACTTAATAAACCTGTCAAACGGCGCGTCCGTACTTTAACGCTACGTACTAATACGTGTTGATCATACGTGCTACTTTTCCGCGTGTCACGATGCTGTTTTAATCCAAGTCTACCTTGAAATGATATTCTTAATTATGAGTGGGACTAATGTTTAAATCGTGACGTGCAAAACCCATCGCCGACCGGTTCCAGTCGTGATCTGCCGTAATCATTATCTTCTTTTCTTTTTTTTTTTGAGTGTTTGTTTTTTTATTTTCACCAAACATGCCCGGTGTGTGGTCACTGTCAGCAGAAATCCTTCACGTGTCATTCACGTGTCACCCGAGATGTTTTCGTGGCGTCAAATTGCAATCTAAAACTGCACGGTATGACTATGTTGATTTATTTATTTATTTTTTAATAGCTCGATGATCCATTTGTGGGAGGATTTTCATACATTTCCTCAGGGTCACCTTCGCTCTTCATAATGGCGGTGTTTTGTAATCCGCGTTTGGCCGTTCAGTGCCACCTGCCCGAGCCCGGCACGTTGCAGACTCGCGGCGCTGTCCGTGGTGCTGAAATGCCGGCTGTCTGGGTTTACCCGCTGCTGTCGCTCTCCATGGTGCTGAAACATTAATTCAGCAAGGCGCCTTTTATGGGGCTGCTTTTATTTGCCTGTTTACTCAAGAAACATAAAATGCTCTATTCTCCATATCCCCCTCTGTTTACCATCAGCTGGTTTATTTACTGTCTGTCTGTGACTTTTATAATTACGGAATTTTAAGGTGCTGTCTGCAAACTGAGGTAATGAGGTTCCAAGTCTTCGCATCTGAGATAGCAAAACAGCAAGTTCTCTTTTATTGCTCAAGTTAACCTTAAAGGTACTCTACTTATATGATGTCGCGTCATTCTTTTTAAATGGGATGATCACATGGAATTCAGATAGATAAATGCTATTGTCATCCCTGTTAAGTGTCTACGCTCTGAATGTAGTCACTACTGTCGTCATCGTGTCCTCTGCAGCACTCAAGTTATAAACTGACAACCTCAGTGATATGATGCTAACTCTACCACGCTCCTAACTAAGATGTTTAACAGGTAGCTAGCCTGAAACCTGATTCCTACATATCAAATCTATAGTCTATCCATAGTAGTAATCTATAGTAGTAACAGTCATTTAGCAGACGCTTTTATCCAAAGCGACTCACATATGAGGAGGACAATGGAAGCAATTATAACAACACAAGGTAACAAAAAGCATAAGGACATCAAAAGCTAGTCTGATTAAAGCCCAGCACAGTATACAAAGCTAAGGGTAGGAAGGGTGTTTTTATTTTTATGAAAAGAGATAGGAAGGAAGAAGAAGTTAGTGAGTGTCAGTTAGGGGTTGACGGAAGAGATGCGTTTTCAGGTGCTTTTTAAAGCAGCATAATAGTAACATTAATACTTGCTAACAAACCGTAGCATGAGCTTTGTGATTAATGAGCTAGCTGTCCAGCATGGTTGCTAATGGTAAAAAAAAGCTTTTCACCAAGTTCAAACTAGATAGTACACGACTCTCAACTTAGTTGGTATTTGAAACAGTGGCAGTCATAATGTTTTCGATAAAATCATCAAATTTGTGTTTGCAGAACTAAAGATTGAGCAGCATATTCTTTTCAGCTCGTTTAACCTCAGTCACAGAGCAATGGGTTGACGTGGAAAGGGGATGAAACTTGATTGGTCCATTCCAAGCACTGATTAGTGCTTTGCAGGTAGAATGTTATAGACTGACTTTGGAGATATAACTTTTTCTCTTCTCAAAATGTAGAGCCATTAATGCATCAAAGCTTAAATAAACCCATGTAATCTTTATCGCTAAGAATACTGCCGTGGGAATGAATTATTTTCAAAAAAGTCATCTAGAAACTTATAATTATGGGGTCATGCTTGGTTATTATTTTTTAGTATTTTGTTTTCCATCAGTAACCTCCCCCTAAGCATTATACATACTGTATATTTGGGTGCGTTCATCTTTAAAGTGCTCTCTACCCAAACATCTGTGTCTCAGCTACTGCATGATAGCTTGTGCTGCAAAGTGCCGTACAGTACGGTGCAGGAGGTAAAACATTGGTTGAGGTGTACATGAATATAACATGAGGTTGATTTATTGACCGGTGCTTCTGTCTTTGTGTTTGTTGGTCCAGAAAACTCCAACATAATCTGAAATCAATACAAACAGTGATGTATAGTCCCTATTCATCAACCTGAGAGCGTGGCAGGCGATGCTGAATAGAAGAAGAGCTTTGTCAGATATAAAGAGTTTTGAATACAGGCCTGTGCAGTGATTATTGCAGGGCAGATACGTGATAATAAAACCTCTCTTCCCTTGTTTCATTGATGCAGTTTTTTAGGTGTTTTTACCAAGCTCTACTACCCAGTTAATATCCACAATATATACTGTATCTATATAAAACTGTTATCCTAGTCCTGAGCAGTACTCTTCTTTAATGTCAATCCAAACTTTGGCATCCGTCCAGCTGTGTGGACTTAATGAGTAAGTCTGCTCGAGGTGACATTTACATCATGCTGCGTGGATGAGCACTAGAGCCCGTTGGGAAGAAGAGCTCATCCACTGGGTCAGCCTCCCTACAGGGTCACCACACGGCCCCCGCTCTGCCACTTCAAAACTTTATCCGTTACCCTTTTCTCCTCAGCATGCTACTCCCCCCTTACGCAGCAATTCTCTGTCACGTATGACAATTTTAGTAACCGGTAACATTACAAAGGGCTTTGTGCCAAATCATTTTCTAAGAGCATTATTTCATCTCATTACTGCAGCACATTTTCTGTTATTATATTGTATCACTGATTAACGCTTGAGATGTTGGGTTCATTACACTCATTGTAAGTCTCTCTGGATAAAGGTGTCAGTTAAACACCTTAATCGTTAACCCCATGGTCTCAACATCGTCTTTCACTGTCCTGCTGAAGGATACTTGGCTATTAATGGGCACCTTTTCCGTGCCAGGTATCGAATGAGTCTGTTTTTAGTTACAGACCCTCTCGGATAGCCTACAACCAAGTTCCCCCCCATGCCAAAACTGGGTATTCCCATAATGAGCCAACGATGGAAGACGTATTCACATCCTTTGCTTAAGTAAATGTACAACAATTCAAAAATACTCCCTTAAAAGTGAAAGTCCTGCATTCGTAATCTTACTTCAGTTAAAGCACTTATGTATATCAGCAAAAGTACCATACCAAGGTACTGGTTCTGCAGAAATACTCACCCCTGTGAGTATTATATTATTACATCGTCAACAACACTGATGCATCACATTTTACTGTTGTAGCTGGTTGAGGTGCAGCTAGTATATACAGTTTGGTAGTTTAATCCAGTGGTTCCCAGCGTTTTAGACAGGAGTCTCTCTTCAGTCCACCTGCAAACAACTCAGACATCTGAAGCGTGACAAAAGGCCCCCCACCTACACTGTTCTTTTTTTAATGTTAAATTTCGATCTGAAAAATAACTAGTGGCTAAAGCTGTCGGATAAATGTAGTGGAGTAAAGATTATAATATTTCCCTCTAAAGTGTGTTGAAATACAAGTACAAAGTAGCGTCAAAATGGAAATACCTTAAAAACTGTATTACGTAATATGTATTACATAGAGTACTTGTGTAAATGTTCTTTGTTACTTTCCACCGCTGTATTAAGCAAAGTAAAATGTGAGATCATGTGTTTTAGGACCTAGTTTGATCCCTGCATTTTGCCTATTGCATGCGACAATAGGCTCCAGCCCTTGCAAGAGCCAAAATGGGAATAGGTGGGTGGAGAGGACGAATGGGTGGATGGACGTATGTGTAACCGGGGTTTGTACGGTGTGATTCCTCGTGCCATATATCCAATAGTGATGGCTTAGTGGCTCGCGGGCTCTAGGTAGGTAAAAGCGGCTAGTAGAGATATGTCCGAGCTAGGTTGTTTAGCTCAGCGTCCCTCACAAATGTAGCAAATTCATATTAGCATGCCAGCTGTACGAACATGCCGTTGTTGTGACTTCTTGAAAAGCTACTACGTTACAATGCATTTTACAGGGCTAAATTGGTCTTGTCATTTGAAATTGGCAAACAAGCTACATAGCTAACTGCGGTGCTACTAACCTGTTGATCAGATGTAGTGTGCTGGGTATGGGCCGACGGTGGCGAGCCAACTGTATATCATTCCTCCACCAATGCAGCGACAGGGAGTTGCTTAACTAGCCACTTTCCGCTGTGTCTTCCTGATCTCAGTTGCATCGAGTTACGTATCGATGGGTTATAGTCAGTGTCATGATTTTCTCCTGAAAAACAGCTTGGGATGCTGTAGCAACAAATTAGCACCAGTGGAGGCACTGAATTATCATCACATCATCTTGCTTCGTTTAAACTTCGAATCCTACAATGGGTTACTGATCAGTGTTTATTCTGCATACGGGGACTCCACATGGAGGAATTAGTCTTCCTCAAATAGACAATGCATTTAAAACAACTCATTATCGCCTTTGTTTGAAATGAGCTTGACTTATTCTCCATTGCGGGCTAAATCCTTCTCTGTCAATACATTTGATAGTGATCTTAGTCTGAAATCCGCTCTGATGATGATTCCTGGCTCGTGAAACAACTCATTACAATCTAATTAAACATGGGTGTGTGTCTCCCCCCCCCCCCCCCCCCCCAAAAAAGCTTTCCGTCTATGAGCCCATGTTATCTGCATCTACTCTAGGTACTGGGATTCGTTTGTGATCGTTCAAGTAAGTTTCATCTTATCTGCTGATTTTCACAGTTCAGTGGGAATTTGTGGAGTTTAATGTCCAGTATTTGGCCCAGTCCAACTCTGTCTAAATCCACTGCAGCACATTAATGCACACACACCGTTTCTCCTTTTTTGCTTTATCTCTCTTTTAAACACACACACACACACACACACACACACACAAATGCTCACACAGATGAAAAGAGGTTCTTTTACTGGGTATGGATTATGAGACAGCTGAGCCCTCAAATGCCCTTTTAATAGGCTGGGCAATATCAGATTTGGCTTTCATGATAGCACCAATAATAATGATGAAGAACAGAGAAAGGAACGGAGTAAATATACAGTATGTGGTAGAATATGCTTTTATATCCTTTTTCACTGTCAGTAGATATGGAGGTTATTTGGGGGTATAATAGGGCTTTGAATAAGTCATGGGAATATTTTTTTTTTCCCCCCTTACTTTCCTCAAATCTCTGTTTCTCCTATTATAATGTCCTATCCTCATAATTTAAAAGTTTTTCTGTATTGCTCTCAATAGATAGCAAAGTGATGGCTCTATTCTCACAGTGCTGTGTAACACAAACAACGGACAGGCCTATTACTTGCATTAAGAGATTAATGTCCTTTTTTAGCACCATACATGGTAGCGTGTATAGTATGTAGTACTAGTACAAATGCATATTATTTCACTTTTAATTGCCATCACCAATGCTATTCATACTAATATCAATGTGTTATTCTGACCAATTTAAATAGTGTGTATTATCAAAAGAGAGTCTACAGTCTATATGACTATAGAGTCAACTGTGTACATTTGTATAGATAAGTGATATTCTGTAAGCTGATTCAGTTAAATAACAAGATGCCATATTATATACTTTTTCCTCCTTCTCCAGCAAACCCAGTTTGTTTTTCATTAACTTTAAGCACTTTGCTACACAGGCTGATTCATAGTTTTCTGTCAGATCTAATCACTTCAGTTTGCGTTCGTTCTTGTGCACGATTGGCTATAAGTGCATTGTAACATAACAGTATGACAGGACAGCCTACTGTGGGAGTAAACAAGTAATGTTTTTTTTTTAAATCACGGTATACTACTGACAACAACATGAATGAGTAACAGTACTTGGTTCAGTACTCTGTGTTGGATGATCCACTTAATGAAATATTGACATTCACGTCCCCCTCGCAATGAATTGGTGATCCCCTGACTTTTAATCAGGCACCATCATCAGTTCAAAATGTATAATTTGACAGAATATGGCTAACAACTAGGTGACTGCATGCACTGTCGGCCTTCTATTCCCAGCAAGCAAACGGGTCTTAATTAGTTTAGAATAATGAGCTGCTACTTGTCTAATCCTATCTGATTACAGAAACAGTGTTTGCCAGGTTTTGCCTTAATTTGCGTTGATTAGTAAATAGTAAGTGAGTGATCAATAATGGCACTTGAAGGATAGAGCCATCAGTCTACACACACTCGATTCTGGGTTGCAACTGGACATCAGTGTGTGTGTGTGTGTGTGTCTGTTTAATGTGAGTTAGTGTGTGTGAGCGCTTTTCAGATTCCTGCAGCATCTCCTTTCAAA
Organism: Coreoperca whiteheadi; assembly: GCA_011952105.1. Lineage (NCBI taxonomy): Eukaryota > Metazoa > Chordata > Actinopteri > Centrarchiformes > Sinipercidae > Coreoperca > Coreoperca whiteheadi. The sequence continues at coordinate 8,773,179 of CM022493.1, read as the reverse complement.
GAAAAAAACAGAAACAAAAGAGGACTGAATGAGGGCCGGGGGAATAGCTGGCATAAAGTCTCGTCCAATCAGACAACAGCAAATTTAATTGTTCCCTTTTGTCTCCAGTCAACAATAACCGCATTGGGCCTTCACTTGATTTCACAGTCTAAGTCTTCAGTGACAAAAACCCCTTTGACCTCCAGTTGTGTTTCCTCATCTAGCTAATTTCTCCTTCATCAACAAATCCTCGAACACTTCAGGTTGATCAAACATGACACGGTTGCATGTGCACCATTTTCCCCAGTGATGAATTATGCAGCCGGCGGGGTGTAAAACGGCGGTATGGTTTATTTATCATCAGGGACCTCTTTCTGAGCAAATCAGGTACGCATTAAGAGGGGGTGGGTGGGGGGCTGGCGGGCTGTCCGTAGCGGTTTGCATCCTCATGCTAAGCCCAATGGTAGCGAGCAGAAGATGGAACAAAGACTGGAGTTGATCTTAATGCGTTCGGGTAAAAGTTGTTCAATAGAATTTTATTTATATAGCCCAGTATCACAAATCACGACACGCTCTGTCCTTAGACCCTTTATTCGAATAAGGAAAACTACCCAAAAAAACCATTTTTACAGGGAAAAAAATGATTGGAACCCCAGGAAGAGCAACAGAGGAGGGGTCCCTCTCCCAGGACGGACAGACATGCAATAGATGTCATGTGTATAGACTAGATTCATTGCAGAAAATCATAGCACATACAATTATGATGACAATGGCAAAACTGTAGTATATATAGTTATGATGAAAAGTGTAGGAGGTAAAACATAAGGGAAGATGATGGGTCCAGACGGACAACCGAGCAGCTCCAGGTGGAGGCCAACGAGCAGGACCCGAGCCACTCGCCCCCTGCACCACAGACACAGCAGCACTGCCCCAGCCGGTCGCCATAGTCACCGATCCAGATACGTCTCCGGACGCTGAAATACCTGCTGAAAGTGACAGTAAGAGAGAAGAGAGGGACGAGAAGAAGTCGAGTTAGTAGCATGCATTTATGGGATGAGAATGGACAGAGAGTGGTGCATCCTGGGAAGTCCCCCGACAGTTTAGGCCTATAGCAGCATAACTAAGGGATCGTTCAGGTTCACCTGAGCCAGCCCTAACTATAAGCTTTATCAAAGAGGAAAGACTTTAGCCTACTCTTAAACGTGGAGCTGGTGTCTGCCTCCCGAACCCGAACTGGGATCTGATTCCACAGGAGAGGAGCTTGATAGCTGAACGCTGTGGCTCCCGTTCTACTTTTGGAGTCTCTAGGAACCACAAGTAGCCCTGCATGCTGAGAGCGCAGTGTTCTAGTGGGGTAATAAGGTACTATGAGCTCTTTAAGATACGATGGTGCCTTGTTCTATATATAAAGGTATGTGTGTATATGCATATATCTATATTGTATATCACAGTACAAAAATGTAACAAATAAAATGTCACAAAATGCAGAAAATAGAGACCCTTTCCACTGCTTCCCCTTTAAATCGGTCTAGCTGTGATTAAACATGCACAGAGGGAGGGTTAGCAACATGAGATAATCCTGTACCACTCTGTGAAGGGATTTGCAACATAATGGTAGCTTGAAAAAAATGTGTCCTTTCCGAAAGGCTACCAAAACAAAAATAACAGTACAATAGCACTCTTCCCTGTCACTGTTTTGTCACGTCTATTTGAACCTGGCAGACATGGAGAAACCAATGCTCGGTAAACGGAGGAAGGCTATAGATACCTCCGAAAAAAGGCTATTCATCAGTACCAAGGTGGCATCATGTGTCTGACTGTTGACGTCTGCAACTCTCCAACTGGTGCTGCATTCCTCTTTGTGTTTGCTGCTGCTGTTCTGGCAGCGAGCTGACGATAACAGATGGTGGGCATTAATAACTTCATCTCAGCGTAAAATGAATTCATATCCGTCCTCTTCACAAGGCATTTACACCATCGGGAGAGGCGGGCAACAGAAGAGGAGGACGGAGAGGCAGTCACCAAAAAGCTCCTCTACTGGGTTTTAAGCAGAGCAACCCCCCCCCCCCCCCCCCCCCCCCCCCCCCCCACCCCCCCCCCCCCCCCCCCCCCCCCCCCCCCCCCCCCCCCAACCCACCACACTCCAACCACCCACACC
>CM022493.1:8735243-8771017 GCA_011952105.1 Coreoperca whiteheadi | reverse complement strand
ATCGGGGGAGGCGGGCAACAGAAAAGGAGGACGGAGAGGGAAACACCAAAAAGCCCCCCTACTGGGTTTTAAGAAGACCCACCCCCCCCCCCCCCCCCCATTCCATCTCTCTGACACATTCACATAGCTGTACACACTCAAACACACAAGCACGGGCCTTAAGAGCTGCGCCGCATTTCACTTTTATGGGTCAGAAAACCGGAGCGCTGATTTAGTCATTATTTATGACAGGACGCAGTATTTCTAAGATTAGGGAGGAAAGCGCAGAGAGGCAAATAACTGAGGCACTCCTACTGGTAAACAACAACCATGTGATTTACATGGAACCATGACTGATGCTGGGACATCAGACTCATCTTAACACGGACGCTGACTGTTATGTGATGCAATTTGGTTAATGCCTCATTGTGGTATTTGCTGAAAAATCCTCCCAAGGGAGTCAAGTCGGCATCTTTACGAAGTTGTTGCAAAGTTGTTGTTAGCCAGGCGTGTTTACTTCTGCAGGTTGGGTTAGATTTTTAGATGTGGTCCTTTATGTGTATTGATGTGTTTTTCTGAAACTTTAAAATTTGATATCGAAGTCTGTTTCATGTGATTTGGCACGGAGTTCTTCTCTAAGCTAAAGCATATTGCAGTGAATCAAAGCTGATTTGTCAAGCATATTGAGCTGTGGGGAACCAAAAATACACTTCTTATAGTTTTTTTGACATGTGGCAGGCTTTAAATGTTAAAAAATAACCTTTGAAATGAATAGTAACAGCTCACCTGCATATGAAATTTAGCTTTTTTTTTTTTTTAATGGGGTTGTGAACATCAGTCAGTATTTCTCAGCAACGTTTGAGGTGTAGAGAGAGGGGGACAAAAAGCATCACTTGAAGTGCTGCCGGTGCACCACTAGAGGCTGTCCTGTTCCCGTCTCAGAGTGAGGGTGTATCATTTCAGTCCGAGGTGCCAGTGAGAGGGTTGAAACATGTCGTTCTGGAAACAGGGTCTGCGGGGACTGAAGGCCAGTCATACAAAGTGAGGTTAAATCAATGATACAGGGGATGAGGGATGATGAAAGGGAAGTACAGAGACGGAGGGATGGAGGGAGGGAGGCACAGCAACAGACAAGATAAAGCATTTGCCTTAAAGGCAAAGGGGCCAACACAGAGAGAGAGAGAGAGAGACACTTGATCAAAACCAGAGGCAGATAATTGAATAGCGTATTATATAATACAAGATGAATAGAGTATCTGAAAGACAATAATGAGAGGATGTGACCCAGCCTGCTCAGACTGGAAGATCACAGCAGAAGGCCTGATCGACACAACTGCATGGAAGGAAGTACATCACCTGACTCCCTGCCTCGCGGTCCCTGAGTCAAATGGAGGAAGTAGTGGAAACACTGGGAGGGGTTTAAGGTCTTGGTAATAATGTACGCTGTCATCATTATGTAACGGCTTAGGATTAAAGGAAAAAGCCACTGAAATGGAAACTAGTTATCTATAGGCACTTATTAGTCTTTTTTTCTCTGCCTCTAATCATGGTATGTATTATTAATGTATTTAATGTGTGTATGCTTTTTGTGTGTGTGTGTGTGTGTGTGTGTGTGTGTGTATCCCTTAACATGACATGTTTATGTTGACTCTTGCGCTGTTTGTACTGGAAGCTCACCCAAGCAATTTCCCCCAAATGTCTGTGAGGGGAGTCAATGAAGGAGTTTAATAAATTGAGTCATTTTGTAACGTCAAAATCATCGTTAGCATTCAGCATTAGTTTATAACTTTTTGTTTCTTCTTTTTTTTTTTTTTTTTACAGGGACAGTGTGTATTAATATCATTTCTGAAATTATGCCAGCGTTAGCTCATTTTCATCTGGAGGCACTAGGCAGGCAACAGTTGAAAGCACGGACATTAAGAATAAAAGCCCTGGAAATACAATCAGCAGTAAAAAGCAGTGAAAAATATGCAGATACAAACAGAGCCTGCACTACCTAGAGACAAGAGAGGCAGCTCGTATGACACACACAATCAACAAGAGCATCACAGGCCCTGGTAACTCCCCTGGTAGAGCGTGCAGCACATATCAAGGCGGCGGAGTCCTTACCGCGGCGGCCCGTGGGGTCCAGTCCAGCCCGGGCCCTTTGCTGCATGTCTCTACTGGCAGGAGCCTCATTAGTCTAAAATGCACACACACACACACACACACACACAATCAAAAGAGAGTAAAGCAATTCCACATGCATTGGAATCAACACTTTGAAGATTGAGTTTTTTTTTAACACCTGTCTCAGAGCCATGTCAGCTCTGTGTGAACAAACAACACTCTGTTCAACACATCTGCTCAAAATGACCGTCACGGAAAAATGAAAACGTAGCTGCGGTGGCACGTTGGCATTGCGCGCTTGCAGGCGGAAGATATTTTGACTAAGCTGGGAGGTAAAATGACATTACCAGCACAACACTTCCACCTGCCTCCTTGTGATATAATTTACCTGAAGACATGTTTTACTATAATGCATATCTCCCTGCGATTGTGTAAAATTATGAGCTTAACTCAGCCGATGCACGTTTTCAGCCCTTCCAAAGTTCCCCATTTAGAGGCGGCCTACATGTTGGGAGATGCATCCGGACTCTAACAGCCACTGAACAACAACTCTGCGCAGCTGTGGCTCAGCGGTTCGGCCACTAAATGCAGTGTTCACAGTTCGATCCCCGGCTCCTCCTGTCCTTCAGAAAGACTCCCGATGGTTAGCCCAATGCTCGGTATCTCGCAGCCATCGGTGTGTGTGTGTGTGTGTGTGTGTGTTTGTGAAGAAGAGGTGATCTTTTTATGCGCTATCGATAAAAGCGCTAAATAAATGCAGGTCATCCAGCAACAACATTTAGCCCGGTTGCTTTCGTTCAACCGTGACTAGCGAACGACAAAAGGTCATTCACGAGTCATCGTCTCGCCCTATTCTATTTCAGCTTACAAAATGTGAGAACTGTTCTTGGCCATATATGATAGTAAACTGAACATCTTTAGGTTTTGGACAGTTGGTTGGATAAAAGGAGGAATTTGAAGATGCTACCTTGGGCTCTGGGAAATTTTCATTTTCATTATTCCCTGACATTTTATAGACAAAACAATGGATTGATAAAATAATGGACAGAATAATAAAACAATTGTTAGTTGCAACCCCATTTAGAGGTTAATGAGGCAGGTTGATGGACAGTCGGCACTGCAAAATACTCCTGAAACGCACTAGATATTATGACTGTATGCCAAAGGCCAATAATGTAGCAGAGAGGCTCAGGTAACGTCCTCTTAAAAAGCCTATACTAACCCATTTTCAGACAACAAACCACCCCTCTGTCTGGACGTCTTCCTGCAACATGACTCCTTAACAGCTGCTGATTCCAGCTTACTGATTCGCCTAGAGTCTGAAGAGATGGATGTGACAAATGGTGGCGGGGAGGGGAGAAAATCCTATCTATAGGATATATGATCGGATAATATAATAGGATAAATGTCTAGATTAATCAGATAATGATGGTGATAATAGGCACGTGCATTCATTTCAGCACATAAAGAAAATGATCATTCCTTCCACAAGACACGCTATTGATGGCAGGGTTGTCTGACACGCAGGTATACACATCACCACACACCAATCCACAGCTGAACAAAGCATGTCTTGTTATTTCTGCACTTTTCCCGAGAACAAAAAACACTTTTCTGTTGTCTCTTCCGAGCTCCGCTTTTTCTGGTGGATCCATTCTGGCAGGTGTCTCTGGCTGAAACGCTTTTAACCGCCCCAACCTTAAACGCCAAAACCTCAGGGGTGCCCTGACGTGTTGTTGGGTTTTCGTTTTTTGATGCAGAAATGGAGAAAGCCTGCAGTTTACCTCTGCAGTTCAGAGGTGGGTTAGGAATAGGAAATGGTATGTCTCTAAATTGTCAGGTTGCTGCGAGTTCAACATGGCAGATTCATCTGTAGAGAGGAGTGTGATTGTGCATTATTAATGGGGGGGCGTCTGAAGAAACAAAATGTTGAGATCATACGAAGACAGGAAAGGATTTTTTTGTGTGTGTGTGTCTCTGCTGAGTGCTTGTGGAGCATGCGAGAGAGAAAATACTGGATGTCTACAATCTGCCGAGTTGAGTACTGCAGAAGTTTTTGCCGCCGTGATCCAAATATCCATTTGGGTTTTTCAGATTTCGTGCTTTAAATCGATTTTGTTGTTATTCACCCTTTATCTTTCACTTTGTATTTGCTCATTGATAAACAGGGTTATTGCCATCAGCCTCTCCCAGTCTGCAGTGCTGTTTGCCTCCCCACCTTTCCTTTCTCTTTTGTTGTCGACCGGGAACATGTTTTAGCAATTAGACATCGTAAACATCTGAATTAGCCTCATCTGCCTCTCCTAATTTGGTGCCCTTGGTGATTTTGAGCAGAGCTTCATATGTTTGTGATTACACTTTTCTTGCATGGCTGCTAGTGAGTACATGGAATAACAGCCAACGCCCCCGGAGGTAAGTGTCCACTTGAGCTCAGAAATAATACTGCAATCATTCAATTAGATTTTACAAAAGTGTCTCTCCTTCTGCTCTTGTTAAAATGATGCACAGAAATGAGACTCATATAATAGCTCTTACAGACATATAGTGTTAGTTAACAAATTGAGTTTTTGTTGCTGAAGAGATCCTGTGTTGACCAGTCTATATATTTATCCTCTGATCCATTACCGGGTCTGGGTTGTTTCCAGAACTCTTCACAAACTGGAATTGCCTTCCCTTCCTTTTCACTGACCTGTTGAGGACTCCTGAATAGAACTGAGCCCTCGATCAGCACCTCCACCCCTGCCTTCCTGTTCTGATCCATTCCCTTATTTTTTCCTCATCACGCGCCCTTTTGACCCGCTGTCCTGTTGAATGGCGTCGGCCCACTGAAGCGTAACATTACATCAGCAACCTTGTCTCTTGTCCCCGACACAGGCTGCAGGTCGCGGCTCTGTGGACCGAGCTTTACACGTCTTTGTATCGCCGCTGATATGAGTTGCTTTGAGTTGGGTGTCTCTGCTGGAACCTTGTTAAGCCGGCTGATGCAATTTCAGTTTCAAACACATTTCAGTTTACCAGCAGGTACTTTGGCAGACACCCAGCCATCACCTGGATGTCTTATTCAGTTTAGGGTTTGAAATGTACCCGTTGGGTTGCTGTCAGACCAAGGAGCACACTGCAGTTACTTTAGATGCCAAAGAGCGCGAATGCTCAGCACCAAATACCCCTCAAATGACTTTTTATGTATGGCATGATTCTGCATGCGTGCGATGCCAACATTCAGTGCCAGTGTTATTTATGTAGCAAGGTGAGCAACAAACTTTCATTCAATTCAATTTTCCTTTCTTTAACCAAGTAAAAGTTCAATTTTCAAGAGAGATCTAGCCAAGAGGGCAGCAGAAAGACTGTTTTACAACCATACAACTGACAGGTAATCAGCTCTGAAAATTCCAAGTCCTTTGGTACATAGAGGAATGGGCATCGATACAGTATTTAAAAGGTTTCTTGCGCCGCTCCGTCCTAACTCAGGGAAAGTTGTTAGGATGCAGGCGATATTGGTTATGATTTCTACACATATACAACATGTACTCTCTGATTTTGGAGACTGCTGTGTTTATACCTGTTTCAGACTTGCAATTTCTTTGACCATGACCACTCTCAAACCGTGAGATTTCTTTCTTGCCTAACTTGAAACATACCTTAAGTTTACTCAAACGATAACCTATACATGTCCGAACCATAGTTTTTTTAAGGGAGCCATAACAATGATGTTTCCATAACCTCACGCAAATACGAACCTCAACCATACTGTAGTTGCCATGTGCAGATATCATAGGACTAATTAATTAAAAGACATTAGCATTCTTCTTTTCCTTTCGGCTGTTCCCTTTCAGGGGTCGCCACAGCGAATCATGCGCCTCCATCTAACCCTGTCCTCTGCATCCTCTTCACTCACACCAATTAACTTCATGTCCTCTCTCACTACATCCATAAATCTCCTCTTTGGTCTTCCTCTAGACCTCCTGCCTGGCAGCTCCAACCTCAGCATCCTTCTACCAATATATTCAAAGTCTCTCCTTTGAACGTGTCCAAACCACCTCAATCTGGCCTCTCTGGCTTTATCTCCGAAACATCTAACATGAGCTGTCCCTCTGATGTACTCGTTCCTGATCCTGTCCATCCTCGTCACTCCCAAAGAGAACCTCAACATCTTAAGCTCTGCCACCTCCAGCTCTGCCTCTTGTCTCTTCTTCAGTGCCACTGTCTCTAAGCTGTACAGCATCGCTGGTCTCACCACCGTCTTGAACACCTTTCCTTTCATTCTTGCTGATACTCTTTTATCACACAACACACCTGACACTTTTCTCCACCCGTTCCAACCTGCTTGCACTCGCCTCTTCACCTCTTTTCCACAGTCTCCATTGCTCTGGACCGTTGACCCTAAGTACTTAAAGTCCTGCACCTTCTTCACCTCTGCTCCCTGTAACCTCACCGTTCCACCTGGGTCCCTCTCATTGACACACATGTATTCTGTCTTACTGCGGCTAAGCTTCATTCCTCTGTTTTCCAGAGCAGACCTCCATCTCTCTAGATTCTCCTCCACCTGCTCCCTGCTCTCACTACAAATCACAATGTCATCCGCAAACATCATAGTCCATGGAGATTCCTGTCTAACCTCATCCGTCAGCCTGTCCATCACCAGAGCAAACAAGAAGGGGCTCAGAGCCGATCCTTGATGCAGACCCACCTCCACCTTGAACTCCTCTGTCGCTCCTACAGCACACCTCACCACGGTCTTACAGCTCTCATACATGTCCTGCACCATTCTAACATACTTCTCTGACACTCCAGACTTCCTCATGCAATACCACAGCTCCTCTCTCGGCACCCTGTCATACGCTTTCTCTAAATCTACAAAGACACAATGCAACTCCCTGTGACCTTCTCTGTGCTTCTCCATCAGCATCCTCAAAGCAAATACTGCATCTGTTGTGCTCTTTCTAGGCATGAAACCATATTGCTGCTCACAAATGCTCACCTCTGCCCTTAGCCTAGCTTCCACTACTCTTTCCCACAACTTCATTGTATGGCTCATCAGCTTTATTCCTCTGTAGTTGCCACAGCTCTGCACATCTCCCTTGTTCTTGAAAATTGGCACCAGTACACTTCTCCTCCATTCCTCGGGCATCCTCTCACTCTCCAAGATCTGGTTAAACAAACTAGTCAGAAACTCTACTGCCACCTCTCCTAGACACTTCCATACCTCCACAGGTATGTCATCAGGACCAACTGCCTTTCCACTCTTCATCCTCTTCAACATCCTCCTCACTTCACTCTTGCTAATCTTTGCTACTTCCTGCTCCACCCCAGTCACCTCGTCTACTCTTCGTTCCCTTTCATTTTCCTCATTCATCAACTCTTCAAAGTACTCCTTCCATCTTCCCATCACACTCCTGGCACCTGTCACTACATTTCCATCCTTATCTTTAATCACCCTAACCTGCTGCACATCCTTCCCATCTCTATCTCTTTGTCTGGCCAACCTGTACAAATCCACCTCTCCCTCTTTAGTGTCCAACCTAGCATACAAGTCCTCATATGCTCTTTGTTTGGCCTTTGCCACCTCTACCTTCACCTTACGCTGCATCTCCCTGTATTCCTGTCTACTCTCTTCAGTCCTCTCAGTGTCCCACTTCTTCTTTGCTACCCTCTTTCTCTGTATACACTCCTGAACTTCCTGGTTCCACCACCAAGTCTCTTTGTCCACTTTCCTCTTTCCAGATGACACACCGAGTACCCTCCTACCTGTCTCCCTGCTGTAGTGGTCCAGTCATCTGGGAGCACTTCCTGACCTCCCAGAGTCTGTCTCAGCTCCTCCCTGAAAACTAAACGACATTCTTCCTTTTTCAACTTCCACCACTTCGTCCTCTGCTCTGCCTTTGTCCTCTTCATCTTCCTCACCACCAGAGTCATTTTACACACTAGCATCCTGTGTTGTCTGGCTACACTCTCCCCTACCACTACTTTACAGTCACTGGTCTCTTTCAGATTACAACGTCTACACAAGATGTAGTCCACCTGAGTGCTTCTCCCTCCGCTCTTATAGGTCACCCTATGTTCCTGCCTCTTCTGGAAGAAAGTGTTCACTACAGCCATTTCCATCCTCTTTGCAAAGTCTACCACCATCTGTCCTTCTGCGTTCCTGTCCTGAAGACCAAACCTGCCCATCACATTCTCATCACCTCTGTTCCCTTCACCTACATGCCCGTTGAAATCTGCACCAATAAAAGACATTAGCATTAAACATTGAAAAACAATGCCATCGAACATGGAATTTTGTCTGATATCAGCGTTCCGTCTGGCAAGTGTCTTCCAATTTTCTGTAAAAATCGCCTGCAAGAAATCCTTCCTAGCAGACGATAGAACCCAAATGCTAATCCCCCAGCCCTGGCACAGTTCAGCAAGAGGGGGGAGCACATTCAGTTCTCAGCCGTTTGGATGGAGTTTGAATGTTGTCTCTTTGTGTGCATGCTGTTGCCTCACCCAGGCCAAAATTTAGAAAGGCCATTGGAATGTTTACCATTTCGCACGAATGTATGTATACCGGATACATTCGTGTGGCGGTATGGTAAAAATGTGTATACATACAGTATTTTGTATCTAAATACAGTTTCAAATCTGATTTCTTCAAACACCCTGCTCAGTGGTTGGAGAAGTCCGGGGGATTTGGGAAAACCTTTTTTAATGGCAAAGCATTGGTTTGGCACAGGTGCTTTTCTAACTGGCTAACGAAGACACATTCATCAGGCCATGTCTAAATAGTAAGTGGATTAAATCATTCTGACTTGGTGTGAATAAGGCGATAATTTCCCTTAGGTATAAATGTCATGTCAGTGGTGTACACATACATTTGAACAGTGTAAGTCCTTTTGGGTGGATTTTACCTTTAAGTTCCCTGCCCAACATGTCTTACCTGTGATGAAGCAGGTGTACACAGCCTACAAGTTCAGTTCATCAAATGCACTACACAGCAACCTCCATGGCAAAACAATGATGTAGTATTATTTTCACATTTGCCCCAGTCATAGATCGCGATCTTATTAAAAATTGCTTTTCCCCGCCATGTTTTCATCTCTCTGGATGTCCACCACCTTTGAACCAGCTATTAATATAACAACCGTATGAGAATCTCTCTGCTCTCTTGTATCGGATAGTCTTCCCATGCAGGGAACATCTGTTCCTCACTCGAACCCACCACCACTGCAGCGGTCCCGCCCAACTCGTGTCTGCACATACACATGGCATGGAGAGAGCAAGGACACGCGTTGTGAGTCACAGCCCGTAACAAATGACCTCGGCTCTTTTTATTTGTTTTGAATCCATACAGCCATTACAGGGCATTGTGAGGCCGTGGCTGGGCTCGCGAGAAATGCACCTCCCTGTGTGAAGAATTACTCTCTGATACAAACCGAAGGGAATGGGAAACATGTTCATTTTTATTTTCACCCGAGAATATTGCTTTTCTGTGGCTGCGGAGATATATGTGCTTGGAGCGGAGCTGCCTGGAAAAGGAACATTATTTGAACAATAGAAATAGAAAATAATTTGAAAGAATGGTAGACAGTAGTGAGAAATTAGTTCATTTTCTGAAAAGGACTCCTGGATGCCGTTTGTGAAAAGACCGAAAAGCAGAAGATGGGTTCATTGACTGTCTGTCTGGTGCATGTGAAATGCATCGGAGGGACAGCAATATTCAAAGTGTCTCACAGTAAAACACATCTACATGTATCTAGTCTAGCTTCCTCTCTATAAAAATAGGCTTTTTCTTTCAACAAGTGAAAAAAACCTTTAAAAATCATTTAAACCGATTTCCACTATCAACATTTTTGACGGTTTCTCTACAAATTAATAGATAATACTTGCTTCATACTAGAAAAGATAGTATGAAGCAAAACGCTGCAAAATAATTAAAACAGAAGACATTTCATTGTGTGATAGAAGTTGATTTGTCTTTTGAAACTCAATAATGGACAAAAAATTGATATGGTGGAGATTTTTGCAGTGTATTTTCCTTTTAAACAATGTTATTTTTGCTGGTTTAATCCTATTAATGAAAAATGGACTGCAGGCCATTGTCCAAACCATACCAGGTAGCGTTTTTGGCCTTTAAAGTATTTTCTAGCTTCCAGGAAGATTTCGAGTTGGCTGCCAAAGTGTAGCCTTGTACGAATGACCGGACTTGAATTTTTCCTTTCCCAGTGTCCTCGTTGCCTTACATTTTGTCTTCAGGGTTTTTAATTTTCCAACAACACGGCTCACAAATGCAACGCAGCGACCGACTCTCAAATATTTAACGTTGGGGTGTCCTTGAACACACCATCAAGGAGAGCTGGCAGAATGGTTCCTTCTGGCAACTGCATTACCACGCGGCAATAACATAATCATGACCATAGAGAGGACGGAATAAAATTTTCATAGCATGCTAAATTGAATGGAAAACAATGACTGTCTGGAGCGTTATGAAACGAATATTATAAACCTATGCTATGCTTTTGAGAATGGTCTGCATTAATGCAAAGCGTATCTAAAAATTGATCTGGGCAAATGAGTAACATTAGGGGGAAGAGGGTTGCTATTCTCCTGTGCTCGTCGGGTGTAGTGCTCTGAAAAGGTCAAATTAGTTGTGAGATATTGCATTTAAAACCTTTGCCGTGGAGGATTTGAGGCTTGGAAACGAGACAGTTATTAAGTAGTTATAGCATCCTGTCTGTGTGGTACCAGGGGCACCAGGGGATGAGGATTTGTAAATGAGCTTTCTGCATCTTGGGTCTGCAGGAGTTACATCATTACACTGCTGACGCTCCCGTGCGATGGGCGTCCCGCTTGTGTCAGCACAATCTACAAAGACACGCGAGTGTATACAAAACGTTCCCATTCTCCGGCTCAGAGGGGTTTCTCTGCCTTTCACATTTGAATGTGCTCTGAATCCGCATTCGGCCCGCGAGGATGCGGTTCCGTCGACACCTCTGATATGACAGGAAATAAAGCGCAGACGGGACATTAGTGACACTTTCGGAGTGCTGCGGTGTCTGTGCTCGCTGTGGTGGTGATACCTCAGATGCGGCGACGTGTTTGCCGTCGCTCTTGTCGGGCGGGTTGGATGAAAATACACCCAACCGCTCCCATCCATCCCGGCGGATTTTTCTTCCCGAGGGCCACCAAGCTGAGGGTTCACTGAACCATTCCTCCGAAGTGCCTCTGAGTCTTTCCGAGGTGTCACTTTCTCATGGTCTCCTATTCATTTTCCCCCTCCTCCTCCCCTCTCTGTTGCGCTCTTCTCTCATTCCTGTCCGCTAATGTGTCCTCTTTGCGCTCTCACTAAGCCCCTATCTTTATTTGTCCTCTCGCTCTGTCTCTAGTCAAACAGACAGGTTGCAGCCCTCCCCAGTCCACCCCACCCCTTGCAGTAGTATGTCTTTTTTGCTCTATCTGATTCATTAATAATCCATTTCAGGGCCTGTCAGCCATATAGCAGCCGCAGAATGCAGCCTGCAGCCTGCATGGTTTGCCTGTCACTGTTTGTCAGCCTTGCACTGACTGGTGGACACAGCCTGAATTATAAAGACTACTGATAAATACTGTAACGTTCTGTATGTCAAAGCAGAGGCGATACAGAGGGTTTCAATTGGGGTTCGGTGTGTAGAACGATATGCTGGAGGTGCTCAAACATGTTGGCAGTGCCTCGTGTGTATTTCAGATTGTACTAATCATGTCTCTAAGAGCTCTCGGTCATGTTTCGGGCCATGCATGCTGTGGTCTTCCCTCTTGTCTGAACTCGGTTTTTAAAACGCACCGCATGCATTCCTTTCAGCCAAGATGCTGCAGATGGTATAACTCACTGTGCCAGATGAAGCTGCATGTTAAGTGACTGTGCTAAGCTGCTAAGTTGCAAAACAACCTTTTTGGAAATGCAGGAGCCAAGTGCTCAGTCAAGTTAACATGTAGTAATTCCAAAGAGTAAGTCCAGACATCCGCCATATCTCAGTGCAGTACACCCAGGGCTTTTGCTGCTACACCCTTATTAGGTCTGGCATGACCACTAGCCTCCGGTGGCTAGTGTTTGCTGATATTAGCTAATAGAAAGCTTGGGATAGATGCTGTGCAGCTGACATCGCAAGGTCAGCTTTGCTCTTCTCTACAATGTGCTATCATTACGCTACATTATAGCATGTGATGTTTGGCATGTCACGGGTGGACTCGATAGCCTCTGAAGCAGCTGATTTAAAGTTAATCTTGTGGAATGGAGGCACATTCAGTGTGCCATTATCCTGTAACTACTGTTCAGCAGACGTTATGTAGTCATGCTTTATTGTGCTCTTGAAGAGGAAACAATGGGCCTTTATTATCTCTGCCCTAATGGCACCCTGGTGAGGTGAAAAGCAGCATTTTTAACCATATGCACTGAATAAAGCTTATGCATTTTCTCCCTTTCAAAACAACTTTGTATGTCACTGTGGGCTTTAGCTACTGTACAGTATACAGACTAATCCTATAGCTGCAACAGTTGAGCTTGGTCGGTAAACAGAGGTTTGTGAAGCTTTAGATTCCAGGTTGTAATCCTGACTGTGAATTTGGCACACACAGCTTATTGTGAATTACACGCTCTGTTTTTGAAGTGCCTTGACTTTCTGTCATATTTCCTAACGTTCTGTTTTGCATTTACTGTACATAAAAACCACATTTTACACATTGTAAGTTGTTTAGTGGCCCGATTTTCAAGAGACTTTATTACAAGCTTTTATACTTGACTGTGACTGTCTGCAGTAATTATATAAACCCTTCGAACAACAGTAAACACATTTATGCATAACCTGTCTCTAATGCAAACTGATTAAATTGTGTTTTATTGTTGTCACAAGTAGCCTCTGGGCCAGAAGAGTCCCTGGTAAAACAAACAAACAAACACAAAAACAATTCGAATGCATACTGCGCAGTGTTCACACATCAATAGGGTTGCCTTAGATTAATGATATCCAAGCTCTACATCTTGGCAGCTTAAGCTTTAGTGATAACCGGTATTGTTTTAAACGTCTGTGCATGTGTGGGCGGCCGATGCAGATCAGACTGCTTCGAGTGAACGCGTGGGGTTTCATTATTAACTATAATCAAGTTGTCCTCAAGTGGGCAAATATTGTAACTGTGTACACGCCCACGAATTTGCATATAAACAGGTGTGCACCACATGCAGGGATTCTACTGGGGGGGAAAAAAGGGCCCTCTAAGCTCTCAGAAAATGTGAAGAGCCTTGTCTCTCTTTTAATGATGATTGCAGTGGACATCAAAAGCAGATTTGTCATATTTTATTGGCTCTGCCATCGTGAGAGATCAGTTCCTGATGAGGTTGAAACTGTTGTTATTAGGCTTCTGCTGACATTAAGCGTGGCTGCTGCATCTCGACGGAAGAAAAACAGGATTTGATAGTGAAATTATTGCTTTTGCGATTTTATACATAGTTTGCGGTGACTGGGGTTTTGGTGACAATGGTTTTGAAGTCTAGTTTTGGTGATGACGCGGTGTCGTTTTCGCAGAACAGTTTACGACAAACTTTGTGTGTAAACGGATTTGGTAATTGGGCCTGATTTGGTTAATTTGCCAATGACTATCCACACGCCTACTCTCCCGACAGCAGGCTTATGATCTCAGATCAGCCACTTACCTGTCAGTTCACCCCACCATGCTGTGGCTCTAATGGCTGAATAAACAGTTTAGCACTGATTGTTCCCTCAATGGCATCTCATATGGAGGTGTTGAATTACATCTATTCACCCCCCATCACCTCTCCATACTCCCACTGCCTCTGTATCTCCAAACTCTGATAAGGGTAAGCGTCGTGCAATTTGAATAAGTTATGTTGCTGTTTTTCAGGACTTTCCTGGCGTAGGTTGCCTCCGAGCAGAAAGTGAAAGCTAATCTTGGCCGTGACTGTTCCATTAGGGCCCGTTAATGTGTGGGCCATGCAGCCAGGTTTGGAGACAGCGGGACTGGCGGTTGTTTTTGTTAGCATGCAGTTGCTGGGAAATACACAGTGTAATGGCTCTGGGTGTGGCAGCTGCCTCTTAAATGGGAAAGGCTGGTGGGCTGTCAAAGCGGACAGTGGCTCATTGGCAGAGCAGCTGTAGCGTCCCCAGGACGGCGAGTGGCACGCTTAGCAGGCAGGGAGACGCTAACTTGCTGCTACAGGCTGCTTCAGTATGATTTTCGATCATCAGCTGGGGACACCGCTGGGCCTTCACAGGAAACCCTCCAGGGTGGAGTCGGCCAAGAGACTGTGGCGGGTGAGTCCGATTTTTAAGTGATGGAAAGGATGCCAGTGTGTGCATGTGCAGCTGCGTGTGCGTGAAGCAGCAAGGGAGAAAGCTTAAGACATTTTGTATGCAGTGTGAAGATCGTGTAGCCTATTAGAGAATATAAAGTGAGCTTTGTGGAATCTATTGTAGACACAACTCTGCTAGAAGTTTTAGGAACAGTTGGAGAAGCACGTATGTAGCATACTGTCAAACAACCCAAATTACGCGTAGTAAGATTAAAAGAGAGACATTTTTTGCCCTTGGTTTCTGTCTTCATTAGGGAAAGATATTAGCTCTTAGGTTACTGGTGTTTCAAAGAAAGATCCCTGCAGTACATGTTCCTTAAAGATCTTTAAAATCCTGTTACAATGTTTTACTGCTGTCTGGAGAGCTTTCCCATCTCGCTGATAGAGACGTGTCCTTATCGCTCCCGGCAAATCGGCCTAATGAGCCTGTAAAAAGACCAACTTCTGGTCCCTTTTGAAAAGCAGTCCTCAGAAAAAGAAAAGTATGGCTCGCATCATGCTCGCCTCTGAAAGAAAGCCAGCCTCAAAGTTTGTCCATTTCTTTAAAGGTTATCCCAGGAGGGGTGGGAGCCTAATGAAACCCTATGCTGTCTGCAGATAGGACCAAAATGCTAGAGAGGGTGTTGTGGAGCACCTGCTGGAGCCAGTCAATATTGCATTCCCCCCAGGACGATGGCTTTAAAAGGGTAAAGACAGACTCTTGCTGCTCACGGTCGAGCGCTGAATACAGATGCATGTGGTCTAGGCGACTTGACTGGGCGGCTCTTCGGAATGAAGTTTGGAGTTAAATCAGGACTGTCTTGATCCCCGTCGTCTCTGTGGCTTTGTTTTCTTTTCTTCCAGCCTACATCAATCTTGCCGCCTTCCAATGCCGAGGAGCTTTCCCTTCACTTTAATCTCTATCACTCATCATGTGTGCGCAGGCTAAACTCTATCCCCATCTCATACTGTCGACCTTTACTCTCCACTATTTGGTCTGCACTATGTAGCGCTCCACCCCGCTTGACTCCACTCTCTTGAGTGTCAATCAGGACAGGTCTGCACAGACAGCTGGCTCTGCTCTCCAGCGCCGGCCTCTTTAGCACGTTTTTAGATGTTCAGTTTACAATTCTGTACTTTCCAAATCTGTAGATGGTGTTTTAAAGGGCACCTCCCCCCCCCCCCCCCCGTCTGCAAAAGAACATTTTCTGATGCTGTGCTGACAATCCCTGGCCTCCAACACTTTTGTTTTTTTGTGTTACGGAAGCTTTCTCCTTTCACTTAAACCAAACAAATCCTTTTTGATTTTTAAACCTGTCCAAGGGCTGAAAAAATCCAGAGGGTGAACTCTGAATTCAAACAAGGAATCGATATCGTGCGGACCAGGTGGTTTTGTTTCTTGCTCGAAAGTAAGAGCATACATGTGGTTTCGTGCTTTAAGCTTCCGCAAAAGGCTTGTTGGCTACTTGGGGAAACCCAAGATTGTTGGACACATTTTATGTTGTAGAGTGATGTATCGGGTCAAAGTTTATCTGCATTTCAGTATGCTGTGGACCTTTTACGATTGTTACTTAACTATTATTATTGCCTTGAAAAATATCCAAATAATAAAACATTTTGGGGTTTTTTCTCAAGGTACAATGTGTATAAAGGGCAATTTTGCCCAGAAAAGAAGTGAGGGACGACAACTGAAAAACAAATAAATGATATATAATATCTTGAAGCCAAATTTTCCTTTCTGGTTTTCTTATATATATTTATAATTTATTTAATGTTTTCATCACAAATTACAATTCAAGATTTCATTTTTTTTTATATTTCAATTTGAGCATTTCCATTTTCCATTTCAAGGTTTTCAATTTGAATTTCTATCTCCCACTCAATATCCACTTGACCTTTTACAAGCTCCTTTTTCTTTTAAGCATTGGACAGTAGACAACTAGACATGGACAAATAGACTGCTATTTTCAGTATCATTTTTTTCTCTTACAATTTCTTGCATTCTGACTTGATTTCTGGGGTAAAATCTTCCACCGTACTAGTACACCACATTCTTTACACATCTCCACATATTTCCGCTTGACTACACTACACTATCATAGCTCATTTTTGACCACACGAGTGGAATACGTCACGTGGCTTTTCCGATTACACTGGCCTAAGCTCGTGACTGGAAAATGAAAACTGAATACCGCGAAAATCCATATTTGTAATCAAGACGACTAAGTCCAGGAAAAAAACCGTTAAAGTTTCGAACTGCCTGTGCTGCTCACACTCCCTCTCCATCTATTGTCTTCTGGTCTTTAACTCATCGCAGTCAATCCACCACCAACACCCTTTTCTTAGCACGACACATTAACCCCTCACTGTCATCCTCTTCGGAGGCAGTATTAGTCAGTGAATAGCAGAGTCCTTTCTTGTATTTGTCAGGTCAAGTATCATCTCACAAGGTGTTTCCGATATGCCCGTATGGCTAGACAGGAATCTTGCATCTTGCTGATCCAGTACTTCAAGTCTCTTTCCCCCCCTTGGCAGTTCATAAAGTCACTGAGGTAGAATACAAGTCATTTCAGGGTCAGTCGAGTTTTCTGCCCTTCATCCCTTAGAGCGATTGTTGCCTCCCCACGCTGCCCCTATTACCAGTCAAAGGCAATTATCCTACAGACATTTTGCTCTTAGCTTCGCTTGTATTCAAAGTTGCTAAGGCAACATGCAAGTCACTCCAGGGTCATCGAGGTTTTCTTTTCCTCATTTATTGAAGTTAGCGTTTGAAGCAGGCCTATTTCCCATCATTACGCCGAACCACTCAAAAGCTATTTTGTTCTCGTGTGCAGTTTGTAGGGGTTCTCTTATGGCTTCCTGAAGAAAAATGAACCAGAAGTGTTCATTCTGTCCAATGCATCAGCTCTCTGAGTCTTCTATCATTTCTGTTGCTTTGTCATGTCGGCACACTACGTGGGGAAAAACAGTCTCCATGCAGTATCTGTGTAGGGGCTGCAAGGCTGGCTGTGTGATTAGATGCACTGTCCCATGACAGAAAGGCCACAAGTTCAGTCCTCACAGCAGCCAATCTCTGTCAATCGAGACCAGAGTGCTTGAAATCAAACACTTTTTTTCACGTGTTGTCAAAAGTTTACACTTTACATTATTGCTTTGTCTGGCATCACCCTGTCCAGTTAGAAATGAACAAGGTCTTCTTAAACCCACTTGGACCCCAGAATAGCCCATGTATTGAACCGATTCAGTAGCTTGTCATTAAGACTGCAGTTTTATTATGTCAGGAGGCTCCAAATAATTTTGCATAATCTCCATGTTTGTCCTTGGTGTGTGTTATTTTTTTTTTTTTTTTTTTTTTGACTTTCTAGTCAAGTCCTTGCTGCAGTCCAAAATTCAACATCCTTTTCCTTTTTTGAGCTTGTTTCCTACTTTACATTTGAGTTTTGATTATGTTCTCACCCTAAGGAAGCCACAGTTACCTTGGCGGAGAAACAAGGGCTGAGGTTGAGGTTGTCTTCGTGCACTAAATCTGTGTGTTTGCGTTCAGCTGGCATTACAGGAGCAAAAACACTCCAGAGTTCAAAAAGTCCAGGCCGAACTTGCGGAATGATGTACAGTGTGTCTGAGTTTAGTGTAGAATGGGGGTGTAAGGTAAATAACTCCAAAAGTTTTGGCAGGGGAAAGTAACATGGAAACCAGAATAAATGCAGTCAGCCGACATGGAACTCAGTTAAATGTAGCATCAAAGCTCGGACCCACCCTACCACTCTCCATCTCTTACAGGAGGCTGGCCAGCTTACCTTCAGTGACAGTTTTTCATAGTACAGTGAATGTAAGACACATTTGAAATCATGGCAGGACTCGGGATCAGAACATTTTGGGCTGTTTCACAGGAATGCTTACCAGTCTGCCAAGCCAACTCTTTCATCCGAGCAAAAACAGAAATAAAAAACTTTAAGATATACCGTAGCTCTAGAAATACTGCTTTGGAATTAGTTTTTACCAGAGTCCGGAGACTAATATTCCTTCAGATAAACATTGTATTCAGTAGATGATCCAAGATACACTGATTTGCAATTCCAACTTGTTTTCCACCATTTCGCTCCCCAGATGTGTGAATTTTATGCATGGCTGCTCTCTGTAATTTGACTGTAGCAGAGTGCGGATCTTTCTGCCTTGTACCTTGTCTTGTCCTTTTTCATCAGCTCATGAAACAAGAACAATACATTTACCTCATTTATCAATGCCCCCCACCCCCCTTCCTCTCTAGCTCTCTACTTCATAAATCTCTCCATCTTGTGTTGGAGCCGTGGAGCTGACAGGAAGGTATTGTGTGTCTGATTGCGGGGAATCTGTGGCAAATGCCATTTCAGTATGGTTTCCTCCTTTTTTTTCAGAGCAGGAGAACACGCTAATGGTTGTACAAATGGAAGCCAAGTTATATCATTGGTTCGTCATAAAACGGAGTTTAATAAATAATACTGCTGCAACAATTCATTGACTAGTCAATCAGCAGAAAATTAGCAGCCATTTAATTTTAAAACGGGTTAATCATTTAATGACGCACTTCAGAGCTATTACACATGGAAATCAGTTTGTGTGACCATTCTTTAACAGTCTCTGGAAAGTCCTCCAACTTTATGGGAGTACAATACATCACTACATTTCCCATTTGCGTCATTAATCAGGCAACAAGCCTAAGAGTCTACGATAGATGCTACATGAGGCCGTGTTTAGGCACAGCTGTGGTTTGGCTAAATAGTAACGCCAGCATACTAACATGCTTGCGTGTTCACCACCTGCAAAGTAGCACAAAACACGAGATACAGCAGAGGCTGATGGGAATGTAGTTTTGCAGGTCATAAACCAAAGTGTTGGACAAACCATGAATCTCTGTACCAACTTTTGTGCCAGTCCATCAAGTCGATGTTAAAATATTGAACAGGATGAGGGAATTTGACTTGATGATGGTTTTACAAGGAAAGTCAGGGGGATCACCAAAGTCGGAAGGATTCATCCTGTGGGGACCATGAATGTCTACAGACTTTCATTTCAATATACCCAGTAGTTCCTGAGATTTTTCAATCTGGGCCAAAGTGGTGGACCAACTGACCAGCAGATAAACATTTTATATCGGATTCATATTGTTAATTTTAACGTTTAACAAACGTTTAACGTTTTATTATTTATATTCAGTAGCTACCTTTCTCAGTTTTTAATCACATTTGTGTTAAAACATGATGTGGTAACATGAGATGATCTTATTTTCACAAAACAATAGTGCTACAAGTAGATTGGCCAGCCCTAATTGATGGTTCTATCCATTCTTGATTAATCTCTAAGTTTCAGCCTTAATGGATGAATACAATGAAAGTTTGAATTTAGTTGCATTACACATAGTATCTATTTCATCTCACGTTGCTACACAGCATTATCGTATAAAACTCCATCATGTTTTAGCTTTAAGGGTTGTACGGTGTTATCCTAGCTCCTGTTTTGATCTAGAGGCGGGAACTCAGCTAATGTGTCTTAATGTGTACAGGTAATTTATGACCCACTTAGATAAGGTGCTTTATAGCCTCATACAGCATTTATATACATTGTGTATTCAACATCACTCTGAGGATGTGGTCAGATAGGGAAACCCAACCCATATGGCGGTTTCTGTGGGTATGGATGGAGTTATAATGACGAGGCAGACCTTTTTAAGTTTTCCCCTTTGACTGCATTGTCGGAATCCGTCTTTCTTTCCGTGTAAGTATCTTTACTAAAACTCTGCTCTTAAATGTCCTCGTTCTACCTCTGATTTTACTATTTTCCATTAATTGAAGTCATTACATCCTACATAGTGCTTTTTTCAAAACCATAAAACAGTAACAGAGACTAGCAAAGATCAATATGTTGCCTGTGGTTGTTATTATGGTGGAGTAAAATGGAACGCAATGTGAAATACAATTAATTCTGAAATTGTATCTGGTATTAAAATAATGGACACGCTCTCCAGCTCTAACAAATACAGGCCAGTTGCTAATTAAGGCAGAGTATTAACCTTGGAAGGGGGGGTTAATTACCTGAATTCACATGATACATTTTGCATATTGTACACTTCCTCAGCACTAATTCCATCAGTACAACAACAACTGTCATGTCAAGCTCACCAACCTGCTGGTCTTAGTCTCTTTTTACCAAAAAAAAAAAAAAGAAATGCTTTTAATTTTAATTCCAGTCGCTTTTAATTTGCCGTTCTTTTGTTCATTAAGATGCTGTCAATTAAAATCAACACTTCCTGCAGATGTTTCAAACTAAATGTGTAACTGGAAAGAAATTTGTTATGCCCTTTAAGCTGTTGTAAGGCATTTAATTTGAAAGCTCTGCACAGGACGTGTTGAGTGTTATTGACAGAGGATTAATACCGAACCAAAGTACAGCAGAGTAGAACTGTACTAAATTAGTGAGAACAGCATGATTACCTTAGCAGTACACCGTTGAAAAGCATAAAGGCTCAATGTGCTGTCTCTCGGAATTAAAAAGCAGAGCAGTCAAATAAAACAAAATAGAGAGGAAAAAACTTTTCTAACCTTGCTTGTGCGTCTGTAAATTTGGGTCAGTATCTTGTTGGCTAATTCAGACTTTTTGATTGTAAGTCGCTCAGCGTTATGTTTCAGAAGAGACCAGGTTCGTGGCTGCAATCAAAAGGGTTCAAGAACGGCAACCTTCTCAAACCGAGCGGGCCGTTTTTAGGCTTTCACACAAAAAAGAGTGCTTGAGAGAGACTCCGAGCAACTGAGTGATTAGCTATGATATGACTATGCTGTTATACTGATGGGGGGGCTGTGAAAATGGAAGCACTGTTGAGTTTGCATCAGCCAACAGCATCAACAACTAATTAAAATGAGAGCAAATCAGAAAACAAAATGAAGTCTTACTAATAGGCAGTATGATTGTATACACCCTAATATAAGCCTGTTTTAAAGAAAATCCTTGGTGTGTCTGCAGGAGAGAAGGCCTCACCCACTAGAAATGATGGTTCTTGGAATGATTTAGCTGCCTGCCTTTTGTACATTTATCACAGGGCTTTCTGTTTTTACATCCATGACCTTATTAAAGCTGCCAGACAAGTAGACTCACTTCTTAAAAGTAACTGAATTTACAATCACTTAGCCTGTAAGTGACACCATAATGAACGCTAACTTGAATGTGACTTCATTGTGTGGCGTGGAGGTCTGAGACTGCTGGTGTGCTCGCTTGAGAGCGATATTGTGGTGTGAATTATTAGATGAGGTGGATGTCTGAGTGAAGAATAGGATCAGTGCAACGCTTTCATTATTCATGAGCAGGGGACTCTGCTCACAGCAGTGAAATACATTAGAGGGCAACTCCTTTTTGACCTTTTTAAGCAGAGCAGGCAAGAGTCATCCTGGTCTCTCATCCTGTGTATGCCTAATTGTGTGTATTTATACAGAATGCAGGTACTCCAAGCCAAGCCAATAGGAGTGTCTTTTAGTACATATGTGGCATGGTTCTGGTTGTGGACTTTCCTTTTAATATCGTTGGTAAAAAAAAAAAACCCCAACCTTTTCTCACACTAGGTCTTCTTTTTTGCCATATTGTTCATCATCCCTATCTGATATGAAAACAAACACCTATTTTGCTGTTGCTGAGATCTGAAGGAACACCGCCGCGAACAAAGCTTTAGGGCGGCAACTAACGATTCTGTTCGTCATCGCTAAATCCGTCGGTTATCGTTACGTTCAATCAATCAGTTGTTTAGTGTACTACAGGGCTTTCAACTGGGAGACTGTGGGCCCTACACAGACACAATCAAGACATCCTCCACCAAAGTAATGTCAAAAAAACACATTGATTGTAGAGCATGATATTAATTGGTTTTGTGATTGCTTTGGGGGATGTAAACAGGAAGTCTAATGTCGCCATGGATTCAGTGAGTTATAAATATGTGGGAACAATAAAAGTATTAGCTATTAGCAGTTTCTGTTTGCAATGTACCCATGGATGCGCAGACCGCTATCACTGGATCACTTTAAACCCTAAACGTAAAAACATGATGTTTGTCAGGCAAGTTCTGCCGCCACAAGGAGCATCTTTTTTTTTTCCCCCCCGTGAAATCTGACCGGCTTTACGTACATGTCTTTCGCAATGGAACCATAAGTCACGCTGACTCTAAAAATACGTGTAGCCCCTCTGTGTGTTTGACTGAGTTATGACTCTGAAAAGAAGTCAGATGTTCGAGGCAATTTGCAGCGGTCATGCCGCGAAGGGTTCGGGTTGGTTGATTACGCATCAACTGAAAATAAAGCTGAAATGTTTAATCAATTAATCATAAGTTTTGGTAGGACCATTTTCTCCTCGCTATTCCGCGCACAACCGTCAGATAACCAAATCCAAAGTTTAATGGCCTTAGCTGAACTAAATATTTGGATGTGGAAACAAAAGTGCAAGGATCTGAGATTGAATGCTGCTCTGTGTTCATCTGCATGGTAGCATACTACTCCGCTGGACTTTGAGTCAGGCGCTGGGGTTGTTGTTTGTGTTTTTTTATTATTATTATTATTATTATTATGGCATGTTCTTCTATTATTCATTTATATCACAGATATGCTGAACCATTGACCCTACCAGCTCTGGAATGAGCTTTCCTCATGTCCCTGTCAAGACGTCTTCCGTTTTATTGTTTTGATCAAGGTTTTTTTCTTTAAGACGTTGAACTTATTGCTAGTCCTTGGCCTGTGCTGATAAAGTGCAGTTGAAAATGATGGGTGCTATAAATACCATCATCTATTGCTGGGTACAAATCTAAGTATAGTTTAGCATAGGTCAAAGTTTGACCAGGAAAGCATGTTTCCAAGATGTGTTTATAGTGGACAGTTTGGGTAAGAACTATAATATTCCCCTTCATTTTCACTTCCACAAAAGCTGTTCAGGTGCTATTGTAAGTTCAGGCGCTATTTAAGAGTTCTCGTGTCATATGATGTTGGTGAGTTGAATGTGATCATAAACCAGTAGGAATGATGGACAAAGATGCGAAAATAAGATGCAAGTTGTTAACAAAAAAAAAAAAAGAAAAGAAATTTCCTTTGAGGGTTTCTGCACTCCTTTTTTGTTGAAGCACTAATGAGATTCTTTGTGAACATGTCATGATAATGATGAGTGTGAGTTTCTCCCACCATCTACTAATAACCTCCTTTGATCATCCTTGCGTGGTTCATTTCAATAAATGAAATTTGCTTCAGTGAGTGTACTCCTGAGATGCGCGATGTTCTCGTGAGTGTGTGTTGTGTTCGTCATTGTGCATTCGTAACACACACAAGGGCAGCACAGGATGTGGACATCAGAAATTGATGAATACTCCCCAATTCTGCTGTTATGTTCTCATCAGGCATTGTGCGCTTGCACAGATTTCAAGGTTCTACACAGCAGTAATGAGTGTAGATTATAAGATTTAGCAGCAGCGATGTTAATATTTAATGAGCGCCAAAGAACACATTGGTTTTATGCTGATCTAAAAATGTTTGACCCACTGTGGTGTGCCGCCACACTAAGACTTAAATCGCCTCTTTGTATGCATCGCCAGGCGAACTTAAAAGAGAGACCTTTTATGTTGTAATCAAATATTCATGTTATAATGGTTTAGATGACAAAGCCGCTTTCTTCCGGCAGTGTTAATGGCACATTTGTCTGTTAACCCGGCCTCTGTTGCACGAAAATTAGACAAGTTGTAGAAAGTTAGAGAACGTATTATGCGACGGGGGAATGAGGCTCCAAATTGTCTAGTTCACGACGGCAACGTGGACCACGTTGATGATGGGAGCAATATTATAAAAGGGACGTCAGCAGAGCTTGGCAAACAACACTGTCTCCCCTGAGCTCTACAAAAGCACAGAGTATTTGGTGTAGATGGCTTTGGTTATTAAATCAAACTCCACTGGCTCCCCATGTCCGTGTCACAGCCCTGCCATCAAATGTCAGCGTCCTCTGGAGTCAAGTGGGTGTTTGGTACAGATCGAAGCCCTGTAGGGGTTTGTTTTGGACTAATTTGGGCTCACTCTGAGAGGTACTTCAGAGTGCATCTGCCTCTGACTGACATTTGTTCATAAGTGTTTTCGCGTCAGTGCATAAATTGGATTCCCTTAAAGGAGCAAACCACTGACAATTTCTTTATTACCTCCAGTTCTCTTGAAAGCTGGATTAGACAAGTTTGTAGCTTGCACCGTCTTGGAGGACAGCAGCTGCAGTCAGCTTGGGTTCACACAGTTACAATGGATCTCGGTGGTCACCCGGAGTCACATCGAAACATATCAAGACATCCATAGAAACTCAGCAACTACTGCTGCACCATCACTCCCTTCTCCATGTGGCAACATAAGCAAACAACCCAACAACCGTCATCGGATTCAAATGTTGCTCAATCCTGATTGGTGCACGGAAGTACGCGGCATCTCCTTTTTCCTACCTCCCCCACCCTTTGCTCATAGGTAAGAAGCTGATTTGAGAAAATGTGCCTTTAGGGCCTTTAAGACAGGTTGACCTTCACAATACCAGAACATATTTGTGATGAAACCATTAGAAACAACACACAGTCATTTGAACAGTTAAAACGGAGTTTGCTAGACTGTTTTTAATGTTGCCGAAGCCTGAGAGCAACCTCCATCATCCCGTACTTGTATTGTATTGTATTTATATTTAATAAGCCCATTATCTGCCTGATATGTTGGCAAACTGCTATAGCAGATCAGCCCCCAGTGTGAGCATGTGTGTGCATGCGTGTATTAAAGGTGTTGGGTCCCGGCTTGGGAGTGTGCTGCAGCAGATAACAGCAGACTTAGTGAAGGCCGACAGCTGTAAAGGCCTGCTGATGAAACTGCTGAGAGGTGATAAGACGGTGACCTCAGATGGGCCGAATCAAACAGACGGAATGCAGGGGGAGGGCTGCCGATACCGAACACCCCCCCCACCCCCGATAATAACAGGATGCAGCGACTCATCGTTGAATGCTTCTGAGCCAAATGGGAAAATCGGACAGATTTGATGCTCGCTTTCATGTCGATCGTGCTGTCTCAACAGAAATGAAGGCCGTGTGATGGAAAGACTTTCTGTAGGATTTCTTTTTATTTTTTATTTTGACTTCATCTTTTGCTCAACGCCTGAATCCATAAGTTGTCCCATTATTGCACTGGCAGTAAGGAGGGTATTTTTACCTCCCCTCTATACCGAGAACTGTGTACACAAAGCATCAGTTGTCATCTGAGAACTAATCCACTACCTCTGTTTGCTCTAGCAATCTATTTCCCCTCTGATCCTCTAGCACAGCTGCAGCCTGAGCATCCAGGGTATTATATGTACAATTGGCTCGAAGCCTCCCAACAACGCCATTATGCACTCTCTCGTTGGCACCAATGGCTGCTAATTATTGCTCTCCCGCTGTAGCTTTGAATCCATTTGATGGAAAGGCTTAGAGAGGGAGTGGGAGGTGGACTTTGTCTCAGCGGCGTGACTGAACTCTGGCAGATGACTCCTCCTCAAACCTACTCTTGGCTTCAAATGCAAAGATTTGTTGTTTTGTTTTTTTCTTGATTACAGTATCACAGCTGCCTAATGGCATTTTCATAATTACATCAATGATAAGTTGTCGTTGTCAGGGCAATCAAGGAAGAAGTGTTTCTAGCCAGGCTCGGGGGAGAGTAGTTTTTCAGGCTTGTATGTCAGAACGTGAAAGTATTTTCTTTTTTCTCTGTGACATAAATGGATGCCATATTTCCATGTTCCATGGTCGGATGATGAGACAATGCGCCCATATGTTAAAGCAGGATTTATCTGCACGTTAATTCCACTGCAGGAACCAATGCTACAACCGGATACCCACAGAAGTTATTCTATTACTATTATATTTCACTCATTGTTTGCATACTAAATCGTTTTGCTGAAGAGAGAAAGCAATAGCTAGGCAGCGTATGAGTGCGATTTAATGAAAGGACAGCAGGAGCATCAAATCTGACCCCTTCATGTGATAAATAATACACGAAAACAGCCTAATCTTTTCCATCTCCTCCCCGGCCATTATTCTGTACTGTCGGAGGAAAGCCTTTATCTCAAGGCTCGTCTGTCCTCCCCAGATGCCTGTGTCTTCACTCCTACAGCTTGTATTTCTGCTCAGCAAGAAGCGGTGGGGTCTCACAGGTCCTCATTGACACTTTGATCAGCCGACCATGCGCTGTTTTGATTTCCCTTCGATTTGACAGTCTTGAGTGCGCCCCCCCCGACCAGAAGCACACCTTGCTCACTGACACGAGCTGTGCATTGGTATTTCCAGACTGTCACTCTCAGCCGATGGCAGAGTTGTTCAAATGCAGCTGAAGTTGTCATTTTAGTTTCACATACTAGTTTCTGATTTATGACCATCATCCCCCCCCCCCCTCTCTGAAAGCTCAGACCTGCCAGACTGTGATGTGTAAAACCGTACTGTGTCATTCTGTCAACAGCCCAGACACACACCCACAGCAAGAACTGGCAGAAAGAAATGCTTCAAACTAATTGATGGTCTCTGCTGTTAGTTCACACAGGGGCAGATTTTTTTTTCCCTCTTAAAGCATTATTTACCTAAAAAAATAAATAATCAGAAATACATATTTGCTTGGCAGTACCAGTACAATATCTTGTATTTCATTGGTACGAACAGGAACATGTACTCATTATTTACCTAATCAGCTTAAAACCCTTAAATCCGTAAAGATACATTAAGAGTATGGTGTGCCATTGATTTGCCATAGATGCAGCATTTTCGTTAGTTTTTCTTCTGGCTGTCTGACAAAAGTTGCTCATTAGACCTGGTCCCTGTTGCACAAAGGGGTGTTTGTGAGCTGTGTCTTGTATTCCAGAAATGAGAAGGGAATAATACAGTCGAACAATGGTAGCAATGCTTGTGCTTTGTCAGTCTTCATTTCATTTTCTTTTCCTCGTTTCTGCCCCTTTTTGGATAGCTTTGCCTCTTACTGTTTTTATACTTCATAGTGTGTTTTATATACCATACTACTGTCAACTACTATATCCACAAGTGCAATATATGAACGTGTCCACATATTTTTCCGGTTTTTCACGGTTAGGTGAGGCCCCTTAGTACCGATCAAAGGGAAATTGTAACGCTACAGCACACAGTTGGTATGATATTTAAGACAAAATACTGCGCTTCTAACTTTGGGGCAACATTTTCGGAAAGAAAGGAATGGTTTTCCCAGTTTGGTGTGGAAAACTTACTTAACTGCTCTGCCCAGAGACCTGACCTCAACCCCATCCAACACCTTTCGGATGAACTGGAACACTGACTGCGAGCCAGGGCTTATTTCCAAACATCAGTGGCCGACATCACTGATGCTCTCGTGGCAAATTCCTGCAGCCGGTGCCCCAAAATCTTGTGGCGAGGCTTCCCAGAGGAGTGGAGGCTGTTCTAGCAGAATATTAATGCCAATAGCTTTTTGAATAAGATGTTAAACAGTCACACGTGGGTGTCATTGTGGGAGGTCCATATAATTTTGGCCATGTTGTATTTTTACCCTTGTGTTGTTTATAGCAGTTCCTTTTATTTGAATGCTGCACTCATAAATTTAAAGTGGCCCAGAAATATAGAAAAGTCCCCCGTAGTCTGGATTAAGGGGAGGTTTGAAAAACAAAAGCATTGCTTCATATGTCAAATACATGTTTTAATGGGCCTTATGTGGGCCCATAAACTACTTTTATCCTAATTGAAAAGTCTGCCCATGAATTCACTCCATTTGTCATTACTATACAGTGTAAGACCCTGATAACAGTGCATTGACTACAACAAGCTTTCTTTCTTTTTTTTCCTCTCGTTATCTGTCTTTTATTCTTTCTTCTGCCTCCTGATGTCAGACTTTGTTCCTGTCCTTAACAGACTCGCCCTTCGCCCCGCAGAGCCCTGCCCGCCAGGCCTGATATTTGTCTCAGGATGCATTTGCTCACGATTCCGTTTCAAGTAAATTAGTCAGGCGGGTTTTGCCCCGGCCAATTGGAAATCCTTCTGCAGCTTGTGTCCCTTTTTTGCTGGGGAACAGTGGAAGGTCAAGTCATCCACCCCAGGCAATCGAGCAGCTGGCCTGTTGCTTGATAGGAGGACGAGTGCTGCCAGAGAGAGAGAGAGAGAGAGAGGGCTCCTGGCAGTCAGGGTTCCTCTGCAATTAATCATCAGAGCAAATGTGACTTCACACGGATCTTATCTCGCACTCTGTAGCATGTTAAGTCGTAATTTTGGGCGTAAAGCTCCACTAAATGCTATGCTGAAACGGTTTAACACTGCAGCTTTGTTTCTGTTTCTTTAAATATAATACAGATACTAACAGAGCTCATGTTCATCCTTTCAGAGAAGCCATATGCTGTCATTCCTTTTTGCTCAGAATGGGGGGGGGGCTGTAAGAGAAAGATGAACTCTAGTCTAGACATGTTATCACATAAATGTTGTTTTCTCGGGACACTCGGTTTTTGGCACCATGAGGTGTGTTTTCTTCTGCAAGTGTCTGACGCCTGTGGAGACTGTTGGCAGTGAAAACAACCTAAGGCAAGTGGAGGAAAGGCTCCGTTATCTGCACCTTTCCACCAACACACATCTAGCAAAGCCGCCTCCACTGCAAACTTTCTGCTCACCGCGATCGCCACTCTCTCTGACAGGGAATGAAAGAGCCTAAACACAGCGACGCACTATGCTAAACGACAAACTTCATTTATAGAGCACTTTTCCAAAACGCAGTTGCGATGTGCCTCACAATAAGACGAAAGAGCACGACACAAACCAATAAAACTAACTCGAATCACAAAACAAAATTGAAAAGGTGGGTTTTTAAAAGTGCTTTTCAAAGAAGGATACGGAGTTTGCTGCACTGGTCTCCTCAGGCAAGTTACTCCAAAGTCTAGGAGCATAGATACAAGTCACTTGGATGTAACTCCGCTGCTATTAGTATGTGCATAACCCACCATCGCTCTACATCAAAAAAGGGTGAACTCCGACACAATAAATCAAAAGACAATGCGTCAAGTATGAACCCAGCTTTACAGATACATAAAGGTGGCAAGAAAATGTACAGAGATCGACTTTGAACTTCACCTTTGGTGTCTAATGGAATTTTTACCCAAACAATTTAATCAAACCACACATCGTTTTCTAGGATTAATATGTATGTATCGGTCTTAAACCACTAAAGCCACAGATATGCAGTAAATCTGCAATTAACAGTAAACAACATTGACCTAAAAGTTCAGCAAGACAAAAGGCTCAGCCGCAATTGTTGTTTGGTTCCTCCTCGGCGCGGTGATCGGTTTTCATGGAGTCAATGTAATTTGCATCAGCTGTGTTCCAACAGACTTTGCATTCCTTGGAACGGAAATGTCAGTTCGAACACCATGAAGCCAGACCTTTGCCTAATCAGGTTCACAGAGGTCGAGAGACAATGCTCTCAATCAAAGAAAAAAGAAGGGAATAACGAGGTGTTAATGGGCAACCATTTTAAGCTTTGAAAATACTCCTGAAACTTCTTCTTTTGTACAACACATTCTCCATGGCGCAGTTGCATTGGTATGTATAACAACAGCCCACGGCGTCTCCACTTTTTTTGTAACCAAGTTTTGTGTTTGACCTCCATAAACTTCACAAAACAACAGTCTGGCTACAGGGAATTACTGAGACATGAAACACACACACACACACACACACACACACACACACAGGCATCCTGACTTAAATGTTTCAAATGGAGGTCACTTTTAATGTCTGAGCGTTACGTCATCGCAATTAGTTTATCTGTTAATTTTTATTACTTTACTGAACCTGAAATTGGGTCTCAATAATTCTGTCTGCGGGCATTTGTCTCCACTGGTATGCCGTTCAGGGCGAATACTTTTGTTAGAGGGTTATTCAGTTTTCGGTGCTCAACATCTACAGTACAGTGTTCTCTATAGAAAATGTCATTTTGAACACGCCTTTGCACACAAATTCTTTACCATATGCACTTTATAATCTACTCCATTCAGGAAAAGTCCTTGTTGTTGAAATCCCCGTCACTACTGATATGCAGAGGGCTTTGACATTGAATCAGAAAAGCTTGATAAAAGGGGTGATTTTTGATAACGAGTCATCGCTGTCGAGGTTATTTTGGTTTGTCTTTGTCAGAATCCGCCCTCCTTACCCAGTTGCTTATCTTCGGTCTTCGGAGACGAGAAGTTTTAATGAGTTATTTTATTGCCCGCTTCGAGGAAGTATCCCCCTGCTAGCAATCTCACCTTTTAATATTTCAAATCATCCTCACCTCATCCTCATACAAAAGAATACTCGACGGGCATAAGCCACGTATCTGGAATACTTTTACTTCTATAATTACTGCTTAAATCGGCTTGTGATCTAGGCTGACTTGTCCCATCTTCAAAGCTCCAGACCAAGTCTTTGACTTTTAAATTTGACGGTATAGATCTGTTTTGACTCTTGCCTTTGGGATGCCGACAGACCTGGTTGCCCGCTTTACTTTCAGATCCTCATTTCCTTCCTGATGCCTTGTTGCACTGCTGCATTATTTTGAAGTAAAATAACAAGACACATGCGGTGCATCACGGTGAGGGATGTGTCAAGCAGAATGTGGGTACCAGCGCCTGTAAAAAAAAAAAAAAAAGAAGGTCCAATTACAATGTTTCCCTCCTTGGGCATCACCAAGTCCCCCTCATCTTCAAGAGCCATTGTAGTCTACACTTTTTTCCCCCGTCTCGCTACAGTGCTGGCGCACACCATACGTCAGCCACTTCAGTGTGGCGTATGGTCCGTAAAGTCTGTATTCAAATGTCCCCTGTGGCAACAGTGTCCCACCGGTCCGAAGACCTGCCACGTAACCGTCTATTCTTCTTCTGGCTGGGTTAGAGAGCGCCCCGCCGAGCTCCACTTCTATCTCAGCGCCACCATGCACTGCTGGCCCTATTGAGAAACCCAAGGGCATGGCTAACCCAGCATAGAGGCTTCGGCAGTGACAAATTCACAACAATGCCTTTCTGTGAGGAATGAAACTACCATGGAGGTTGGAGGAATGAGAGGCTCGTGGGAGAGTGAGACCGAGTGAGGGAGGAAGGGAGGGAGAGAGAGAGAGAGAGAGAGAGAGAGAGACCTGGTATGATGAAAGGACATGTGGCCCACTGTGACAAATGTTCTGCCGACTTGTGATTTATCACGGTCTAGAGACTGAGAGCAACGCACGCAGCAACTCCAGCTCAACCAGTGCAGTTGTGGATAATACAGATGACTTCTCATAGAAAAAAAATATAGTTTTTTGCTTTTACGTGAGCTGTTTTTATATATCCACTTATATACCGTTTTTATTGGAGCCACAACTTCACGCACTGTACTTTAGAGCCATGAGGAGGCAGAGCATTGCAGTTTAACATTGGTCACTCTTAACCATTAAGCCCAAAAGTGATTTTGGAGAAAGTGGGCTTTATCTTAATGCCCCTGGGGAATAAAAGAGATGCTTACACCATTTGGAGTCACAGTTCTATTTCTCTTTCAGGCAGAAAAACAAAACCGCTGAACTGCACAGTTTGGTGGCTTACTGTTTATTGAATAAGCTTTAATGGCGCTCACTGCCATGACGCCGGGGCCAGTTGCATATAATTAAGAGGCAGGTTGTGTATTTTCTTTCTTTTATGCTTTCCCTGAACCCCGTTATGTTACGTTTTTTTCCCTCATAGATACTGAACAATCAAGTGAATTGTGATGTGAGCAAGATGCGTCTCTTAGACCATGGGTCCCCAAGCTTTTTGTCTTGAGACCCCTAAAAATGAATCGATCTTTACCTGCGACCTTTCGTCACTGGCTGCCTAATTATGTCAGAGAGTTATATGACCAGTTAAACCAAAAGGTGATCTACTTTTTTCTAGCTTTATTTTAGTTTTTAGAGCTACAACTATCCAAATATTTAAAAGGGGAAATTGCTAAGATTAGAGAAGAGAGTATTTAAAAAAAAAAACACCCAAAAAACATCAACATAATTTTGTCCAGCTACAACCCATTCTCATCCCAGGGCGTCACATAGCGACATTTTGTCACACCCTCTGTGTTGTACACAGACACACATGGTGCCCTTTAGCGTCTGTAGGAGACACCTTCAGTAACTACTTGGTTAGGCAGTGGGAAATCACGTGCTGCAAGTGTAAGTTCAATTCAATTTTACTTATATAGCCCAATATCACATTTTGCCTCAAAGGGCTTTGCAATCTGTACAACATACGACACCCTCTGTCCTTAGACCCTCGATTCGACTAAGGAAAAACTACCCAAAAAAAACTCTTTTAAGTCACATGTTGGTTAGGTTTAGGCAACAAAACTACTTGGAAAGGTAGCAGGAAGTCACTTGAAGTAAGTGGCGTGACGTGACTTAAAACTTTAAATAAGTCAACATGAACGGCCTCCAGGGAGAAAGTCCTGTGTTTGTTTGTGCCACACATCCACCCCAACCACCTCCTTATGCGGACTACTCGCTTTATATACTATGTCACCTGACTTCCTTGAGGCTTTCTGGCAGCCCTGTGCCCTGAAGGCATCTCCAACAGATGCAAAGGGAGTTTCTGAAGGTGTCTCCTACAGAAGCTCAAGGGTACCTTGTGCATCTGTACACAACGCTGTCACTGTATGACGCCCTGGAATGAGAACGGGTTGGCAGAGAGATGTTTTTTTTTTCTGCACCCCTATCCAGTTAATCATGTCGTGGCCATTTTTAGATGAGTCTTGCCACCCCTTGTGAGGCTCCTTACCCCCATGTTGGAAACCTCTGCCTTAGACAGTGAATGTCAGACCCCAGCCTGCTCGTGGTCAGTTTTGGTGCGATTACCCCCCCCCCCCCCCCGTCGCCCCAAATTGCTTGAAATATCTTCATTTAAGATGAAAGCAGATGTAGTAAGCACAAATTAATACAATTTTAGCACAAATGTATTAAAAGGCACTATTTAGTAATCGAATGTATTTTTAGACTTCAATTTAGCTTCTCTGAAAGAAACTCCTGCTCAATTACTGCATCACTGGGAACAAGATGTTCCCTCTTGACACTACAGAAAATAAGAGGGCATATTCAAGTTGCTGCTCATTACTGTCATTTCTCTGCTGCCCCTAACACATTTATAGTCAACCCATGTAAAGAAAAGAAAAAATGAATGTAGGTTGCAGTGGTGGAAAGTAACTGAGTATTTTTACTTAAATACTGCATCAAAGTACAATTTTGAGGTATTTGTACCCAATAAACTCATATGACAAAGCTTTCAGGACTTTGATGGCTTTGTAATTTAACACTCTGAAAGGGGCTATTGTGCATAATTAATGTTTACGTTTGATACTTAAAGTCCACTTTACAGTTAATATTTCTGTATAATGATATTTCTTAATCCATTATTTACATATGTCAGCCTTCTGTACAAAAAAAATAAATAATTTTTTTTTTAATTTTGTATTATTAGGAGTTCAAGCACCAACAGTGTCACTGAATCTAAAAAGATCTTATATTCATAACAAGAACGTCACTTCAAATTACCTGGAGCTGCATGGATAAGAATGGTTAGGCTACCTAAACTTAAGCAATCTGCAATACTTTATAGTGTGGAATGAAATTAAGTCTAGTTATTCCTCTTAGTCTTATTTTAATAACCAGTGATTTCCAGTATAGATTACATCAGAATAAAAGCTCTAACCTCCCTGTAATGTGTAACACATGCTCTGCTGTATGTGGTCTTTACATTGGAGCCCCAAATGTTGCGGTCTACTTGGCGCTGGCCTCTGATGGCCTCAGTTTCAGGCTTGTTGCCTGCAATAAAAGCCTGGTGATGGGATGTAAACTCTAGCGAATGCAAAGTGAAGAAGCATTAAGGTAAGCTGGAAAACACATATTTTACTCTAATAGCTACCTGCTTCACTTTCAGCCGGTAGACTACAAAAGAGTGCTTAAAGACGGCAATTAAGAAAAAAATGTGTCGTTATTAAGAAACGGTCATGTAAAAATGAATCCTTCCCAGCCATATCGACTTGCAAAAATGATGGGACCCTAATGACTTCTGATGCCTCTTCAAGATAATTTCCTCATGGCTTCAGCACTCCCCATCTTCTGCAAAGGGGGAGAAAAGCCCATTGTGCTGGCATTTTTCTCCCCAGGTTCCCCCTTCTCGCTGAAAGGAGTCGTGGATGGGGCGTCTGAAATGCACTGTTTGAGCTGTCCGTTAAGTGGTGCCGAAATCTATTTCAGCACAGTGAGGCTTTTGATGGCGTCTGGATCAGTATCGGGGGCTGTCCTTTTGCCGGGTGCTGAAATGTGCTATAGTGTGCTGGCCTTTTAGCGGGACCCTAAATATGTTAGCAGGTGCTGTTGGTAAGAGTGTTGTTATTCTAGCCGTAGCAGGACGCGTCAGCCCTGAAGGAGTGACACGCTGCCACATCAGCGACTTGTCACCTTCTCAAAGAGCATGTGAGATGGGATTATTTGTCGCGGTTGCTTTGATTGCTTTGCTCTTTTTTAAAAATATCTTTTTGGGTCTGGATATGTGCTGCACACTAAGTCATTTATCTGTTCCGTCACTGATAATTTTCAGATTTTCCTTCTTAATGGGCTTGCAGATTATTTCAAAAAGCTATTCACAGTCAGCTCAGTTTCTGAGGCGTATTATGCGACGCAAAAACACAAAGCGCTGACTTTAAAGCAATCCTGAACAGGCCCCATTTTAATGCATGAAACCATTGTGAAACCGCTGTTTGTCATGACAATGGGGCCTTTCAAAAACAAGATGATGAGAAAAAAATAGGAGTGTGAAGTGAGCACAAGGAGTAAAACTGAAACAACAAAATAAAAATGTACAGGCTTTTCACTGTACATACTTTTTATGCAGTTTCTTAGTCCTACAATAGAAACTTCAGGTTGTACATAACAAGAATTACCACAAATGCAGGTCTTAAAAACCTCAATACTCTAAGATTGGAAGACGTGATTGTCTTCTGTCTCTATTGTTGAGGTTCAGTCTTTCTCTCCAGCGGTGAGGACATACTGTACATAGAGCGTATGCTAATAAGGAAAACTCATTC
This sequence comes from Coreoperca whiteheadi, assembly GCA_011952105.1. Classification (NCBI taxonomy): domain Eukaryota; kingdom Metazoa; phylum Chordata; class Actinopteri; order Centrarchiformes; family Sinipercidae; genus Coreoperca; species Coreoperca whiteheadi. The sequence continues at coordinate 8,735,528 of CM022493.1, read as the reverse complement.
TGCGCCACAGACGTGCTCATCAGCCCCCGGGTGCCGGAAACGCAGGCGTGGCTGTGGAATCTGGCTCTGTTGACATTTCACGGTTGAGTGGTGTGAAGGCTGATGAGTCACACCTGGCGTCAAGTGCTCTATGCTGGCAAGAGGAGAAACCGCATCCTGATGCCTCCCCATCTCTTGTCAGAGTGATGGGTCCGAGCTGTTTTTATGTGAGGGCCCGCACATAGAGTACTCGCAGGGAGAGGGAGCATGAGGGAAAGGTGGAAAAGCAATTACTCCCCCCCCCCC
>CM022493.1:8714478-8729894 GCA_011952105.1 Coreoperca whiteheadi | reverse complement strand
TTCCTGTCTACTTTTCTCTGATCCATCCGTCCACTCAGCTCCTCTCCTCTCCAACAGTGTTCTGTCAAATCCTGCTAAGCTCCTCGTCTCTTCATCACATCCTTCTTTCTTCTTTTTTTTTTTTCTTTTTTTTTTTTTTCTTTTGGTCCTCCCGCCGGGGAAACTACAGTTTCTCCAAGCTGTAGGGAATCATGACCACGGCGAAGGAAGGCAATGCTCCGTCGAAAGCGGCTCAGCAGCAGGACCAGGTACGGGATGCGCTTTTCTCTCACTTCTCGTGCCCTCGCGTATTAACGTCCACATGAACCCGTGTCGCCCTGCGTTGGTTGGCCCCACACTGAATAGTATTTGCATGTAGCGCTGCGGTGACTTCTTCTGACCGCTTGTAGCCTAATGGTGTGTTGACTGGTGTGTGGGGTGGGGGGTGTAATTTGGTAGCCGAGGCTCGTAATACACGTTTGCACTCGGGGTCAATTGGAAGGGCTAGCCGGTGCTGCGCTGTCAGCTCATCGTGACCGGAGGATCCCACAGGCTCGTGCTCGGTCGTGACAATCATCATTATTTTAAGCAGGAATCGCCACTTTACGCGCGGGAGCAGTTCGGGTTTTACACCCAGTGCGCTTCACCTTGCAGTACGGACACGCAGATCAGCTCAATTAGCCCAACTCGCATCAGATTGTGCATTGCAAATGTGCGGCTGGGGTCCAAATCGGCATTTAAATCGCCACGCCATGCTCCTGCGTTCGTCTATTGAATAAAAATGCCCTTTTTAAAGCGCCTGGCCGCTTCAGAAAAGCTCGCGGTAAACTGTCCCCCCCAGTCTCAAGGCTGAGAGCACTGTTGCATTTTACTGTGGTGCAGGGTGGCTCTGCTCTGTATTCTTTGCAACCTCCCATCAGTCAGTCAGTCGGTGGTGGAGCATCTGTTGACCCACCTCCATAGAGGTACAAGAGCCTTACAGACTTGCCCCAATAATGTGGGGGGTTGGGTGGGGGTGGGGAAAAATTGAGTTTATGTTTGAGTGTCAATATTTCATGATCTGGGGGAAAAGAAAAAAAAAAACACCGCTCATATTCTATTGCTCTCTGTTGATGTCAGGGTTGACAAATAATACACCTACAGTAGAGGAAAAAGTGAGTGTACTGACTGACACCTTTTTCCAGGGGTCCCCACAGGCATTGGTTTCTGGATTAGAAGAAAAATACTTTTTAACTCTTTAAACTTTTGGAAATGGGACTGCTGTCACTGATGTTTGTATTAATATACAGTAGCAACACTTTTCATTGTGTCATAATACACAATATCATTGCTGCTTGAAAGAATGAAACCACAAAAACGACTCTACTTTGAACACTATCATGTTTTACCTTTTTTATTAATTCATTTTCAGACCTTGAACTAACGCACACAAGACCTTGCAAGTCATTTGTGTCTGAGTGTGGTGACGGTCTGTCTTTATCCTGTTCAATCTGCTGCTTACATGCAAGAATAAGGTTCTTAATTTGTCAAGTTGCTGCGTGGTCCTTGTTTTGAGCCAGCCTATTAACACAAACGGTAACTTGAGGCGGCATCTGTCACTGCTAGCCTCCACCTGTCTAAAGATGACAGAAAAGGTGAGAGGGACACTTGGCGTTTATCCTGCCAAGCAGACAATCTTCCCCCGCTGTGATTCACCTACAGACTGCCAGTCACGCCCTCGCAGGCAGGCAAAGGTCCGCCAGCCCCACGCTGCATGTTCTGCACATCCAGTACTGGCTATGTATAAGCATAGGCAACTGATGGACTTTGAAATAACATTAGATAATGCTGAAATGATCAGTCATATACTCAAAGGAAATCATTTTGATGATTGACTCATCTTTCGTCATTCCTCAAGCAAAAATGGAAAAAGGTTTCCTGGTTTCAGCTTCTCAATGTTTTTGCCCAAAAATTAATTAAAATCATTTATTCTCTGCCTATATATTAATCGGGCTAATCTCTTCAGCACTAAACTGAAAAATAAAAAAATAATCAACAGACTAACCAATAACTAGCATACTCTTTTGCTGCAGCCTTAATATTACATCTTCTGATACAAATTTGGTTTAGACGTAACCGCTTACATACACATTTCTAATCATATCGATGAATAATTGGTTAACCGTATTAGCTGCGCTAGGTCTTTGTAATCTTAGTTGAATCAATTAATTCTGAGAATTTAGAGCAAAAAAGAGAGTTAACACCTACAGAAACTGACCTTTTTTTGTGATTGCTGACAAGATTAGAGAGCTGGTTATGCTGGAACAACTGTAAAGACTAAATGGTGGCTGTCAGTGGATCCTTCGTGAGGCGTGAAGCTCCAGCAAGGAGAAAAATTGCTTCAAGCATAATAGGTTGTAAAATCGCCAATGTAACATAGACCAGCATGCATGCGCACAGGCACACACACACACACACACACACACACACACACACACACACACAAACAAACATACACAGCCACTGTGCTTACGTGAGGTCCTGTTGTGGCCTCCTGATTGATGGTCTGCTGGCAGGGCTTGTGGTCCAGGGACAGAGGACGGAGATAGAGGGCAGCTCACCAGAGATAGCAGCAGCGGCAGCCCTCCAGTAATCTGCTAGACGCAGCACAGAGAGAGAGTCACACCACTAACTCTCATTACTGCAACAGGGTGGAGGTCCTCAAGGTGTGAAAGGTCGAGTCAGGGTAGGGTGCAGTAATGTACTTACAGAGGCGAGACACTTTGGACTAATTTAAAGCTAAAGTAGCTATTTTATGTTACTCACCTTTGACTAATTACAAAGAGTGCTGTTACGGAGAGTACTGTGATTGGTAACAAAGTACTTGTTCAAATTAAGTTCTGGTGCATGATATGGACATGAAATGAAAACTTAATAGCAGTGTGAAAGTCCTGTGTCGAGGGAAAAGAATGCTCAGTATCTCTGATGCTGTGGCTCTCTTGTGTTTTATTTCATAAACCCGCTGGCTTGGCACACATCTGTGTTCTGAGAGTGGTTTAATGATGTCACATTCATTACAGTGAATGGGATTTTCGAAGTTCAGATTTCTCAGTTAGCTCTCACAGCCGTTTGGAGCCCAGTGCAGCTTTTAACGCCGGATCACAGCACCCAACGTTTAATGAGGAAGACTTCAGCAGAGACGCCTCCGCCATCCAGCCCAATGATTGACCTTTTTAAATGCATTTTCACATTCTGTGTGACTGGCGAACTTGGGAAGCCTTAGTGGTATGGAACTAGGCCAGGGACTTGAACAAGATGGATTGTAAATAAATAAAAATGTATTGAGCGTTGGTGTTAGAAGCATAAGTGAAAACTGTTCGCCTTGTTGGTCACGGTAACCCCGCCCCCAGCCGCTGAAGTAAGCGGCTCTTACTTCTAGACCAGCAACGATTTGGTGCTACTTAAGAACCACCTTTCCTGGCCCGGAGCTGCTGCTTTGGGTGTGGAAAGACAAAGATTTGAAACTAGGCTCTGGCTCCGAACCAGCACCAGCTCTCCCTTGGTGGGAAAGGGATATTAGTGGCTGTTTGAGAGTTCCCAGTGAACTCCTGGAAGCCTTCGCCGTAGCTGTGCGGTCATGTCAGAGGATTACTGGGGTCAAGTCACCTATTCATGCAGTTACGCTACCAGTGCTTGGAGTGTCCAAAAACAAAGACTCGTATTTTTCACTTTTATACCGTATTTTCTCAAATAAGTAGTTAAAAATAATAATAATGGCTAGGGGTGTGTTTGCCACGAAAAAAATAAAGGCTGGTTCACAATATAGGTAAGTGATAAAAAACATAAAAAAACAAGGGGGGGATAAACTCCTGGTGTCCTTGATATGATGTGCATGCCAACTAATGTACATAATGTAAATTTCCAGTGGTGGAAATACATTTATTAATGTAAAAGTATCTCACTGTAAAAATGATCTTGCTACAAGTAAAAGTCCTGCATTAAAAATGTTACTTAAGTAAAAGTATGTAAAGTTTACTTTGAAGTATTAAAAGTAGAATTAGGCCTACTCATTGCAGAAAAATGGCCCCTGTGACTGTTATACTATTATACTGTATATTACATCATTAGATTATTATTACTAATTAATGTAAAAGCCGGCTTTTACTGTTGTAGGTTGAGGTGCAGCAAACTATTGCGTATAGGACTGCAATAAATTATTTTCAATGCCAAATGTTAAAGTCATTGTCCTGGCTCCATACAGTGGGTAATGCATACTAAAGGGAGCGACTTAGATACTGTGAGAGCCAAGCTGAAAGGCAAGGTGTGTCCTGTTTAAAGTGGATTTCGGAGCATCTCACACTAGCCGAGCAGTAAAGGACTTTGGTGGAGATTCGAAGCCAACACCTCAGATCAGGCCATCAAGGCAGCTTGAGAAACCGTTGGGCGCAGCAGCCTGCAGGTGATCCTGAAGAGATACATCCAGGGCCAAAGAAGGACATTTAATCATAGACGAGCCACAGCCACACAGGGTAGGATTGTAGCTCCTATTCATTTGTAGCGTTTTGTTGCCTCCAAATCATATTTTTTATATTTGCGTCGCGTTTGTGATACATGAATATGCCAGAAAGAGTCAATATAAGTACCAGAGAAAACGCATGGCTGTCTACATCGGGCCGGGCCAACAGTGGAGTTCAAAGTGACAAGGACTAGGGTATAGGGAAACTTGCGGTTCCAAATGTAGCAGAAAACAGGTGTGAAAACCCTTCCAACTAAAAAAAAAAAAATATATATATATATATATGTACACTTCCTAGTAGCTTATTTGTTCGGTGCCTAGGTATTTATATTCTTGTTTCATCTACTGTGATACCTATTTAGTAACCCCAATGTACTCAATGTCATATCAATCTTAAGAGAGGTTTCCAAGGATGTGCTCTTGTCAAATGTTGATAAAATGTTGTTTATTTGAAATGTCTGCTATGAGCTGATAAATTTAAGCATAAAATGTGCGGATGCTCACTTGAAAGTCAAAATATTGACGAGAGGAAAAAACTCAGACCGGAGCATACTCTTTCAGGATGGTTTAAATATTGTAGAATTGATCATATTTGACTTGAACATTTTAGGGTTGTTGTTGTTGTTGTTGTGTTTTTTTTTGTGTGTGTGTTGTGTTCCATTCACCTCGCCGTGGTAGAGCGGCAGCCTCAGTGGCCTGCTGACGAATAGCTCAAATGATAAGTGCTTAAACAGATGTTAATTAAAGTAGCGACTTGCACGCAAAACACAGTGGGACGACGCGGAATCATCTGCACGGCGCCTGCTGGGGCTTTTGTGGTTTTGCATGAACTTGCCCGCAGTTGGTGCTACCCAGCATCGCTGCAGTGATGGCGTTTCAGTGCCCTGCAGTTTCTTTTTTTTTTCACAAAATGGTGTATCTCTTGTGTATAGTAAGTAAATCCACACTGATGTTTTGAGTTCAATTTTGGTGAACGTTTGACAACAAATTTGTGCTGTTGAGCAATATCAAAGCAGGAGAAGCTAAGGACGCCGTAGTGACTCAGGCTAGGATGTTCCGGGCTGGTTAGCTCGTTAGTAGTTAGCTCAGCAGGCACAGTAGTTTGCCATCTTGCCCTGTGAGCCACCAAGCTGTAAGGAAGAGACTGGAGCGCTACCTGCTCCCTCAGGGTGAGAAACTCTGTATAAGAGTGTAAGCAAAATGCAAAATGTCAATTGCATAAAATAGAAACCTCCCAAGAGGCAGGTTTTCATATTTATGAGGATATATAGAACTCATCCCTGTATCTTCTCTGCATAATTTGAATTTCTGGTTCTCCTTCCAGGTCCCAGCTACTTTGCTTCCAACTCAGATTGGCATACTAGAGTAGGCTATACTGTATTTCCTTTAGGGAATGCCACACATTATTTAATTTGAAACCGCACAGCACCACCTTTTTTTAATCACCATAGATCTCTCCTGTGGTGAATCAGTTGCTAACACGGTGTTCGGTCATCCACCGTTATCACGTGCACGTGGGTTCTTTATCGTTTCCCCCTCGCACTGTGTTACTCTTCAGCTCAGCCGCCTCTTAATGAGACCGATAAGCCGCTTGGCCAAAATAGGTTTTGGAAAAGCAAAGAGTGACGAGATGATTCACTTTTGGAATGCAAATAGATAATAGGCCAGTTCCTCCTGTTTGCAGAGTGCCCTTGACTGATAAGAGGGAATGGAAGATTGATTTAGAGGAGAATTGGATGCCCCTAATGTTTTTGCCATAGTTCATCTTAAGGGCAATTATGAACAATCGAGCTGGGATGTTGGGGTCTGAAGTGGAGATTAGCGATGAGATTGCCAGGCAGCCACCACAGCGATACATCATGATTGTTGTCATGATTTAAATGTTCTTCGCCAAAATGGCTTAGAACGCGTGGGAGGGGGGTTGCTTTAATACAGCAATAAATATTCAGTGTTTGGAGCAACGGTCAAACTAAATGTCATGACAATCCTCAATCTCGCTAATAGCCGGTGGAGACATAAGGTGTGTGCGTATCTGGTTGTGTGGCTGAGTCTGAAAACACCTCAGGAGGAGTTTCCAATCGGTGTGTAAAATTCCCATTTAGGAAAAGGTCAGCATTTTTTTTCTGTCAGGTATCCTCCTTTGTTGTATTCTAATTGTGTCTCTAAGCTATGGAAGTCAGCGCAGAATATGCATATATATCCCATTAAACCGTTCACCTTCTTCTATATCAACCGGAGTGGTCATATTTCCATAACTGAAGCAACTCGCCGAGAATTTTAAACCGAAGCTTTCTTTCCTCTCTCCCTTGTGTTCGGGCGAAAGGCATGGTTTCATAAGGAGGTGAATAAGCAACATGCATTTAGAATAATTTATGTTACAATATCTCTTTTTTTTTCTTTTTTTTTTAAATTACCTACAATAGGTTTTTTGAACCAGAAAGTTCCAGTCTCTGTGGTTGCAGGTGCATTCTGTATGCTGAGTGAAAATATTGAGCAAGTCAGATTAATCATGCTTCAGCCTGTCAGGGTTGTGTCAACCCGTTATCTGTGCACTATATATAGCATGTGCAGATCAGCGTGTGAGTTAATATGTCTTCGCATTCTCGTCTTGGTTTGCGTGTGTGTTTATCTGCGCCTCGCCCCGGTCCGCTCGAGCTGTGTTTTCTAGCTTTATCGACCTGCTGTAATTAGGGGCCCAGAGCTTTGGAGCAGGAAGGCGATGAGGAGCCGCCATGTTCCGCCGTGCCTCTAATTGAAACGTTGAGCGTTGCCAGGTTTAGCGTCGGGGCCCCTCGGGTCCTGCTGTCGTCTCGGCGCCACCTCCACGTCGGAGACAAACATTCAGAGGAGCAAGTGCTAGTCACGAACGATAAGCAGGTAATTGCTTGTAGGCTCAGATGCGAATTAGGAGAAGCTGGTGCTCCGGCTTCATTGGACATGCAGCTAGGGGTTGTTTGTGCCAGCGTCGGGGAAGTGTGACAGCTCAAAGTGATACACAACCGAGGTGAGCTGGGAATGTCTTCAGCTTTGTCTTATTTAAGCTCTGGTTTCACACTTTGCCCTTAATGTCTGGTATGTGTTGTTAAAATCCTCATTTTGCAGAGTTGTATTTTTCCTGGCAAAAATGCACAGAAATGATCGACAAATGCCTCCCCGCTTCCTTTAGTGACGCAAAGCGCTCGATGAGGCAGCAGATAGAGCAACTCCGTGGCCTGCAGGGAGCTAAAGGCTGTGCCCAAATCTTGGCATCTGTCTGCTCAGCCTGGCACAGGCCTAGAGGAATGGGCTTGCTTTTCAAGGCCTGGCCCCGTCTTCCAACCAGTGTTCCTGCTGACATTTATCGCCTCGAACCTTCAGTGTTATTGTTATGGCTGTAATAATTCTCGCTGCCGCGGAATACTGATGGCGCTCCAAATTGACCAACTGGAGGATTTTAATGTGACAGCTCATCGCATTATGGTGATGGGAGCGTGAAAGTAGGCGGCCCGCTGCATATCGTCTTTCTCTACTTGAAAAGCGCGCGTCCCTGTCATCTGTCTGACAGTCATGTTGTCAGCTCTATCCTGGTCTGCCTGTCTGCTGGCCTTCATCCCACTCCTGCTTCCTCCAGCTGTAAAAAAACAAAAACAAAGTCTGGGTGGAAGGGAATTGGTCAGAGGCGACAATGTCAACCCCCTGCTGATTTTCCACGCTCAAAGTCTTGGCAGCCATTACATGTCTCCTCAGTGGTGTTTAGTGCCCATCCCTGAAATACTGACTTTCATCATGACATTTGCTGGGCACACTCCAAACGCCCAGCAGCAGCCCAGTTTCTATGGAGATACTGTCGCTCAGCATGCAGCTTTGAGCAAAGAAAACACACACAGATTAAATCAGACGAAGTGAGTGGGGGAAAATAATATGAATTCAGTCATTTTGTCACCATATTGTTCCTGCTTTTCCTTTTGTTAACTAGCGACTGAAATTGAATCAAATGCTCAGCTAATGTGCATCTCATTATGGCAAATGAGCATGCAGCCCCAATTTCAGACTGTTCCAGCAAATGAGCGTCCGACTTTGTTCGAACATCAAAACACCGCAGGACGCTTGATTGGGGCTTTTGATTTGGCTATTGTTTTGCTGATATGAAAATGTGGTACATCGGCACTTTGCTGGAAACGGCATTCCACACAGGGCGCTAATTACTACAGAAAGTCAGTCCCACACACATTTTAAAGGGTTTTCATAATCTATTCATTCCCCGGAAATGCCGCAGTTCATAGCCTGATGAAATACGCATGTAGACAAGCTGCTCACAAAAGAGAGACTGTTGTGCTTGTTTGATAATGGCAAATATTCTTAAAAAAATAAAATAAAATAGCCTACTCACGTAATCACCCCGACAAAATCTATCATTCATTTGCATTATACTAAAAGAGTGATTCTACAAGAAGTGGCAGTTACACAGCGTGATTGAATCTTCTTTCTTTAACCATTTTAGAAATTAGAAGTCCACACGTTCCCTGGGTTTCCACTCTGGAGTTTATTATCTCATTTCAGTGATCCCTAAGGGTGCTGTCAATTGCCACTGAATTATATGTTCTACCCCTACTTACATCAGTGAAATACAGGTTCTCCTCCACTCAGTCATTTGCTATCTTTTCAGCGAAGAAGAAGAAAAAAAACGACACTCCTGGGTAACCTTTGGGTCTGAATGAATCTTAGAAAGCTATTCAGTGACTTTTTACATCACACATTTATTATCATTCTTCACTGACCCTTGAGTTGCTTCAGGCCAATAAGATCAAAATTAACTAGTCATTCTTATACTTGAGTGATTCCACTATGAGTACAGAACACTTGCTTCTTAAAGTCATTAGCCTCTCAGACCTTGGGGGGTTCATTCAAATACCTTTTTACATTTTTATCTCCATTTTAAAGATTGTATTCTTTCATGTATAATTATCACATATACATGAAAAGATACAATTTTGAGTCAACTTTTAATAACTTAAATTTGAAAAAGAACCCACTGTGAAAGGGTGATTCTGAACTACAAACTCCAGACCTGCTGTGTGCTTCTAAATACCCGGAAAAATACAATTTCAAGTGGAAGGCAAATGTGGGACACCCATAACGTGAGAAAAAGATTCAATGATATACTTTATATGTTGGGCCAATCGGATGAAAAAAACTACTTCAGGCCTAAGTTCATCACTTTTCTTCTGCCTCGTGGTGTGGTTTTTGTGGTGCTGAATGCACAGCTCCTGTAACTTTAACCGCACGTTTTACAGTCTTTGACGCGGTTTTGACCTCAGTATCTGTGGCCGTTTGTCTCGGTCGCTCCGTGGCACTCGCGCCTCTCTCTTTCCCCGTATGTGTGAACACGGCGCCTCGCTCGCTCGCTCGCTGACGCTTGCTCGCTGACGCTTGTGCACGCGCATTGGTGTTGTTTGTGAGGCGATGTTGTTGGCGCCCCTTGCATCTTGGTTTTATGATGGTCTACAGGCTTGAAACACTACTTTTTTAGCCTGGGGTTAAGTTGCTCTTTAAGGTGAAGTTTATTTTATTTGAAGTTTTTATTTTTGTCAAGTTAGGGTTGGGGCTCGCTGTAAATTATGTTTAAGGCAAAATTTACATCAGACAAATATTTTCCAACATATGCATCCCATTGGGAATATCTGGCCAATGTATTTGAAGTAGTCGGGAGAACCTGCAGTTTTACACACAGTCGGGTGAAGTGGGGTTCTTCGTTAGTTTTTATATGGTGGAGGTAACCTAAGGCCACGTTTTCTTATGTTGTGGATTTGGATTGGGGGAGACGCTCTTGCAAGGGAGAGAAGCGTAGCTTAGAGCTTCTCTGTGTTTTTGCCAATAGGGAACAAGGAACATTTTGAAAATCAATTTTATGACACTTAGAAAGTGTATACCGATGTCTGCTTTGTGGCAACATAATGCATTAGTGCATTAAGACCATTGAACAGGAGCTTTCCCCATGTGATCACGCTGGCTGGATGCACAAAAAGGCCATGCCAACGATTTTCAATGGCGCTTTAAAACACGTATTTTTTAACTTTATGCTTTTTTTGTGGTGCTGCGTTTGGAATGAGCGAAGTGTGACCCGAGATAGTAATGAGTTACTGTGAAAATGCCTCAGTAGCTGTGCTCTAAAGAAAGGAGCAAGCAAGAGTGATGGCATGACAACAAGCACAGCCAAGTGTGAGTCATAACTGTTCATAACCAGACTAAATTAATATGTTCAGTTTCGGTGCCAGAGGGAACACGGAGCATGACGCTTTCGCAACAGGAAGTCAGGGAAAGCTTGATGTCTAGACCACAATGACAAACGCTCACCTTCCTCTTCATCAGTCTTTTTCCCCCTGGCTCTGCTAGCATGGCTTCAAAGCTATCTGTGACAACCAGGTCCCTAGCTTGATTTGAACATGATAGTCATGATACCAACGCTTCCATTGCTCTTTTTATAATACAGTGTGCACATCTTCAGTCTCAGTGTTTTGAGGCACAGAGATTAATAATAGGATATGCAAGCTGGCTTTTCACCGCACCTACACTCTTAGGGAAATAAGGAAATTTGAAAGGATGGCAGACATATTGAAAGCCTTATCCATGTCTCCTTTGAGGTTGAAATGAAATGCCCGTTCCACCTTACATTTGAAAGTGCACGCTTTATTCCCTTTTAACATCTAGATATAAAATAAATGCAGATTAAATTGATGCAAAATACATTTAAAATACAATGCAGACTCCTGACATTAGACATTAGTATAAGTGTGCTCTCATTTATTCTTTGTCGGTACAAACTTCTTTTGTGCCAAAAACTCGTTTCATTCAAAAGCCCACTTTTTGTAGACCGCATGTCAAACATGCATTTTCCAGTGTGTTGACATTTGCCCTCTTGGCACAACCCAATAGTATAAATAAAGTGTAGTTATGTTAAGAGAAATGGTATTCTTTGACTCTCTTTTTTTAATTAATGACTTTCTGTCGGCTTACAGTTCTGTCAGACATCTCTCGAGGTCGAGGGGCCAGTGTTGCTTCAGCCAAAACCACCTTAAAGCTCAACCGCAGCCTGAGAAGTTCTCCTTGGTAAACCTTTCTAAGTCTCAGTTGACTCTGTGCTGATCGCACTTGGGGTGAACCCACAGAGAACCTGGGCTACATTTTAATGGGGCGCCGCTTATTTCAGTAGTGATAGAAATACAACCTTTTATATTCAGAGTTGTCGAGGACCTGGCATTTTGTTGTTGGTGTAGAAATTCTCGTGATGGTTTTATTATGACACTGTGCCCAGTGTTTTCTAAAACGCATTACGTGGACATGCGATAACAACAAGTCAGTTATTTCTCGTGTGCTTCCTACGTGTATAAACGTTTTATTCTTGGACAGTTTGTGCCGAACAGTGAATGATTTTTGCCGCTCCTCTGAAATGAAGCAATGCAATGAGAGCAGTAGATGTTATAACCTTATCAGGCTTCCCAGCAGTATTAGAGCTCACGTTTACCCACGAATGTACCGAGCTGCTGTGTTCTCATTTGCTGATAAGCCCCTGCAGTGCAGAAAGTCAGACTCTCTCCGTCCACCCCACATATCAACAAAGGGTCACTGCTTTACGGCTTGGGGATTCTTATTGGACAATAATAGTGTCTGAGATACCCAGCAGGTGCCTGAATAAACCCTCTAATAGAGCAATTATTCTCAAACAAAAGGTCACCTCAGGCGTGACGACAGGCCCGGAAATCAATAAAGCTTCCAATTATGACCGAAGCACCGAACCTATATTAGGTCTCCGGCCGCCAGCCATCCAGGAGAAGATCAGATTTCAAGGCAACCTCATTCCCTCAGTACATCTTTGAGATTAAGTTACCAAATTTTATTTCAGGAGTCTTTGCTTTGCCCCCTTTTTAAAACATGCATAAATGACTCGGGCCCTTCTGAAGTGGGCCCCTTGACAGCAGACGCTCAGGGAAGTCACGTGGCCTTCCTTTTCTTCGCTCACATAAAAGATTACAATTCCTCGTCTTCACTTGGAAATATTTAAGCCTTTTTATTTAGTCAGTTAAGCTTTATTTTGCAAGAGAGACCTGAGAATGAATCACATATACACAAGATCACAACAAGTAAAAATCCACTAATTCAAGACAACCACTATAGACATGGCCACACTAATTAAAACCATTACAAATGTTCTCTCTAACTTCAAGCTGTGTTGCAGCTCATTGCAGTAGTGAGGTGCATAGTACCGGGAAACCAGTCTTCCCCAGTTCAGAGTTGGTATGAGGACCTTTTAAAGCCAACACTATCCCATGATCTGGTGTCATGGTTATTAGCACTGAACTCAACTAAGGATGTTAAATATCTCAGCAGCTTAGGTAGCAAGGCCTCATAACTGAAGACACATGTGTGCTGATGCCTTCCAGACGCTGGTGATGACCATCTAACCTTTTCGTCGAACTCGCAGTGGTGAATGCGATAGCAATCATGTGCAATGAATCAAATGGTCACTGTGGTAGACAGTGTCCAGTGGTTTGAGGGTAGTTGCAGCATTCAGGATATCCCCATAATCCAATGTAGACAGTATGGTGGATTGTATAATGTTTCTTTTGGTTTTCTAAGGCGAAATGAGCTCTGTTTCGGTATAAGAATCCAATTTGGATTTAGAATTTGTTAGCAATATCTTCAAGGACGGTCTGCTCTCTAACCAGATTCCTAAGTATTCATAATGCTGTGCTGTGTGAGTAATGAGAGGTTTTACTAAAACTTTTAACAGTTTTGAATCATGCAATGCATGAAACATTCTTGTTGTTGTCCGAAAAGATCCTTAAGTTCATACTTGATGAAATCGATGTTGAAAGTGGATGATGGGCCCTTTGATGGGCCACAATGGCACTTAAAAATCATTGTTTGCCTTTGATTGAGGATGGTTTTTCGAAACTGACTGTGCATAAATGCTATGAAGCATCAACTGTGTTCCTGGAACAAAATTTGTACTCTGCGGGACGTTTTCTCACTGCCATTATGAGGAGCGTGACAACGCAACAGTCTCCCACTTTATTACCTGTTATTTCACCGTGAGCGTTTACTTAATACAGACAGCATCCTGGCAGTAAAACAAGGTGTATTATCTGCACGGACCTGAAAGTGGACGGGAAAGATACATCTCCGGCGGCTTGAACTCATCACAGTATGTGTGTGATCCTGAGTGGCTGGATGTAATGTACTTTTCCCCCCTTTCGCAGGGGCAACATTGATTTTGAGAGGAGGGTTTGTGGTCCGGCTGGTTGAACAAACTATTAGAGTTTAGTGTAAGCCTTTTCATTCAAGGTCATGATCAAACTAAATTTGTACTGGACTAAATCAGAAGAAGAGTTGCACTTACTCCAAGAATTGGATTGCTACAAAATCATTACTTCGGCAACCAGCTTGCCCTCTTGGTCCGCTGGGTTTTTCTGCATGCTGTAATTTTGATGTTGCATACAGAACGTAGAACTTATGAAACAGCGTTTCTCTAATAAACAATAATGCATTATTTAGTTTAAGGCCCCTTTCTGTGTCAGTAACCACCCTTGAACGTTCAGTGTATCTTGCAGAGGCATGATCTTTATGAGATGGCTGGTTACTTTTGTGTGTAGAAATAGTTACCTCATTCCTCTCAGGCCGTAGGTTTGACAACTGGTTGACAACTTTCCAGTAAGTAGTTTGCTAGTCTGTGTGCTCAAAAGAATGGCTTAATAGATTTAAAAGTTCACGTTCTACCATTTCACTAATAATAACCACGCTTAAAGGTGTCAAACGCTTCATTCCATTATAACTGCCTGCTAACCAGCTTCATCGTGGTTGATGGCACGCAAAATACGTTTTACAACTCCTGGCTTTGGTTTAATGAAAAGAAATAAAAGAGTTGTAATATTGCGATAAAGATAAATATGGATCAAATCTGATTGTCACATCTTGCCAATATTAACAGGAGCTATCACGTTTTAGCAGCTGTCGCTTAAAAGAACTGCAGAAGCTTACTTTGAATAAACATCTGAGGGTTTGTTAACTATTAGAACTAGTATGCTACTATTAGTAAAGTTTTTAGGACTTATTATTTAGTACTAGAGCAAAACAACCCTATCTGGCATGTACATTTATTATATAAAAGTTTCCAGTTCTTATTCTTGAATCTGAATTAACCAAAAAGTTGCGCAATTAGGGATGGCCTATGGAAAACATAAGTAAGCCACAAAATGAAGCTGTTATTTTCAATTTATTTTTTGCTTCAATTCCACTAAATCAACATACCTTTAATTATGACTTGTTTGCTGTAAGTTTGAACAGTGCTATGGAGTCTGGCATAATTAGATGACAAATTGACAAGGCAGCATCGATAGCTTTACCATATAGTAATTGGCATACACTATTGACTTCAGCGCGAGAGGCATTCCGCATGAACAAAAACCTTGTTAACCTTTTTTTTTTCCCCGTGCATATTGACATCAGCACACGCATGAGTGCGTACAGTCCTCTCTGGCTGCAATGTAATTGAACGGCGAGCGCGAAACTCCGTCTCAGACTCTCTCTCACAGTAGCTTTTTATCCTTTACCTGGTCCCGCCAGACACCTTCAATTCATGACCTGCTTTGCAATTCTCCTCTCACCTTCTGCTACTCTCTTTATTGTAGTGGAGGAGGAGAGTCACACACTCCAACCCAATGACAAGCAACTCTTAGATTTCTGAAAGTACATTCTTGTGGCTACAGTATAGGATTTGCCTCTTACTATGGATGGACCATGAGTGGTGTGTATCTATGCATATATGTATATATATATATATATATACAGCTCTGGAAAAAAATAAGAGACAACTTAACATTGAAGTTGTCGCTTATTTTTTTCCAGAGCTGTATATGTATGTGTGTGTGTGTGTGTGTGTGTGTGTGTGTATATATATATATATATA
>CM022493.1:8700345-8711663 GCA_011952105.1 Coreoperca whiteheadi | reverse complement strand
AAAAATATATTTCTTAAAAACTTTTAAATTTTCCCCCCGCCCACTCTTACATCTGTCTTTTTTACACTTTTAGTGGTTAAAAAGAGAAAGGGGGGGGGGGGCAGCAGGAGGAATAACTTTTGATGACTTTTCAATGGGACATGGCAGCATTTACAGAGTTATTTCAGTTGGTATGTTCCATACATTCAGCTGACCAGTTGCATACATTATAAATTGCAAACTCCTATAAGAATTGTTCTGCCACTAAGCATGTTAATCTAGCTGGTGGTTTCCTACAGTATATATTTGTAGTGATACTTGTCTTTACTCTATTGTTTCACCTTTGTTTAACCACAGAGGATAGACACTGGCAGTAGCACTCCTGCTCTTTAGCCAGGCTGTTTTTCACACCTGGGAGCTGCCGAGTGCTGTTACAGAGTGAGTGTGTTCTGCACTGAGCAGTCTATCAGAGTTTGAGGGCCTTGTCTCTCACTTTATTTGCTGTGTTTCTTGAAGATGATAAGGTCCTCTTTGATTCACTGTCTTCACCCAGTTTTATTTTAAACCACTCTGGGGATTTAAGACAGCAAATTTTTAGTTATGATTAGACATCCAAAAACACAGCGAGCAACTAAGTGCTGTGTGTCAGTAGCCTATGTTCATCTTAAAAGTATCATTTGTCCAGAAACAGGCTAAAGAGTGTACAGCTTGCTCTCTACAGCTGGCTCTGTGATTCTGTAGCAAAGGGCTCAAGTACAGTGATGCGCTGCGCTAAAATGCTTACATGCTCACAATGACAATGCTGACATGGTGATGTTTAGCAGGTGTTGTTTACCATGTTCACCATATTGGTTTTATATTATATGAAATTAAAATAAAAACCCACCTGATGATGGCTGTATTCTGTGTACCAAATTTCGCGGCAGGCCATCCAATTGTTGTCATGACATTTCACTCAAGACCACGAATGTCAACATCACGGTGGCGCAAGGGGAAAACGCCATGGAATCACTGAATTTCTTTCAGTCATTTATCAGACGCTTTTAGACTCCATTGTGTGGGTACATTGGAAATCTGCCACATTTTCATAGCAATCCTTCCAACTGATGTTGAGATATTTCAGTCTGGACCAAAGTGGTGGACAGGCCGACCGACTTTGCCATCAATAATTTTTTGCTAAGGCTCTATTTTAAAATTTTTGTATATACAAAAATTGGACGATGATCCAATTATAAACAACAGGGCTATGGCTATGTACTCACCGGAGAGCCTCTCTGAGCCGCTAACGTTCGCTCGGCTACAGCACCGCAGGTGCCACAGAGAAACCTTTACAAGTGGCCATGAATATGCTTGTGACTGTCAACGCTCCTGTGTGTTTCCCGCATGGACACGGTGTCTGACGGCAGCTCCTCATGGCTGGTTGGCTGCCTGTCGCTCACTCTGGTCACTGTGTCCTTACCTCGCGCGGCACACACGAGGCCACGGCCTCTAAAGTGTTTGTCGTGCAGTCGTCTGCTGCCTTTTTCTAAATTAAATGTGCTGGGAGGGGTGGGAGCAAGCAGAATTTGGGGGTGAAGTTAAACTTTAAATTCCCACTTTCATTTCCTGATTGGCTCCTAAGCATGTCACTCAAACGGTTTGCTTTCTCCATAAACAAAACACCAGACTCAAGACAGCTCGTTATGACGACCTGTTACCATTTTGGTAAATGTCTGTTTATCTTTATATGGCGTCGCACTCAGCCATGATACCTTTTGTTAACCGGCAGCGCAGTGTCAGGGTAGCCAATGAGTGAGCTGTGAGATCGAAAGGATGGTGCATGAGGATTAAGAGGGAAGCAGTGTATTTGGATATATCTTGGCACAAAATACGATGTTCGGAACACACCGAGCGTGGACAGAGAATTGGATTTCGCTGCGGGAGTGGTTTTGAGAAGTTTCTATGGACCTTTTGCTTCCCTCTGTGAAAACGTATCATGATTGCAATCCTTTCGAAACTGCTCTGAATCAAAACTGACTACAGCCCGTGTTCTCTGTGAAGAAGCAAACTCCAAACTTTGAACAGCGACCTTTCAAGTCCACAGGGGGTGAGTGTTTTATACTCACAATGGGGATATCTATGCAGTAAAACACAGGCTTTTCATTCATTTGTGTAATGTTCCAGTAAGATCAAAGAAGGCTTATCAGTAAAAAAAAAAAAAAAGCTTTAGAAGATTTTTGTATGTGGCAGGAAAAAAAAGATACCTTTTTGTAGATTCAAAGTTACACAACCCAGCAATTCACCTTGTGGCAGTAGTAAGTGCATATGTAGTCCTGCTCCTCTCCCCCTCAGCTGGTCAAGTTCATGCCCACGAAAACTTGATGTGCTGTCTACCTTCAAACAGCATGTATCCTGAGACTGAGGGAATCAGCATCTATAAAACCTCCACAGGCAATGAGGCTGCAGACAGATCCTGCTTTCGTTACTGTCTTCTTGCACTGTCCACCATTTCCACCTTGTTGTTGTTCTGACTTGTTTGGTTGATGCGAGCAACCTGGGCAGTCACCGACCATGCCTAGAGCAAACGGTACATGCCTAAAAACCACCTTAATGTCACTGAAATAATAACGGGATAACGTGCATTTTACCAACATACATGTTGTAGCTTTAAAAGTAGAAAGATGAGAAAACACAACCTCCTTTTGACTGCCAGCTCAGTGATCCATGTACTTTTTCATATTTTACAGTTGTAAGCCTTAAAATCTTTAACCCCATTTCCAATACTATGCCTGTTTGGCATTAGTTCAGCAATAGCCATTCAATAGTCATTATCTCTATAAAGTGGTTTTCTTTGTTGGTTGTGGAGTCCGCCAATCCTGTGCTGAATTCAAACTGCCTACCCACTGTTTGGGATTCACAGGAAACGATGTGGCATTTAATCCAGCCTTACTGTTTGTCATTTCATCTCATTGATGTCAGCCTCGCTGGTAACCGTTCACTCACCTACAGCCGTATCGGAGCTGCATCAAGTTACCGCTAATGCAAACCGAGCATTTCCTATTGCTACTACTACTACTACACATTCACATCTGGCGCAGCACGGGGTGGCTTTATATTAATTAATTAATTTAATTTCTTATTTAAAATTTCTTGCAAAGCAGTCACAGGCAACGCGATGTATTAGTCACCACGGTTAGCGCTGACTGCAATCATTCATCAAAAATGTGTCTACGAAACAAGACATGGACATTTTGTTTGTTTGGTTTTTTTGTTTTTTACAGCTGATCAGTTTTAAAGGAGTAGTGTTTAGGATTTAGTGGCATTTGGCGGTGAAACTGCAGTTCGTAACTATTTGAATACCGCTCGCATCGCCCTCTTCTTCCAAGCGTGTAGAAACTACTGTGGCCGCGAAACATGCAAATGGCCCTATCTAGAGCCAGTGTTTGGCTTGTCCGTTCTGGGCTACTGTAGAAACATGTAGGCGCAACATGGCGACCTCCGTGGAAGGGGACCCGCTCCCTATGTAAATAACAATGGCTTGTTCTAAGGTAATGAAAACACTTCGATTCTTATTTTCAAGTGATTATACACCAATTAAAACACACTTACATCAACATACTAAAATATTATTTTCCATTTCTGCCAGTAGCTCATCCTAAATGTTACACACTTGACCTTTTAAATATTGCAGGGAGTAATGAAACATGAAGGGGCAGCCACAGTTTACCTGTTACATGAAGAGCTGCAGGCAACTGGCAGCACACCTCCAACATCTCAGCAAGGTAACCAACTGTACAGAACCCTGCTGTTGGGTGGAAAACTACTCACACCATGTTCAGCATGAAATGTTGGTTACCAAAAGATATTTTCTCTTTTGGCCGATATCTAGCCATGCAGCTAGTTTTGGTTTTCTGCTGTGGCTTTGAGATAGCGGTTTCTGACATCTCTGGCTCCACCCTAATATGATAAAGGTGAATAACGTTTCCTTTGTGGAGCTCAAAACATTGGGGGGAAAAAATGGCATTATTCACACAACACGCTGCCTTCATTTTCCGTAGGGACGGTTTCTTTTGTCAAAAGTAGTTCCAGTGAAAACCCAGTGAGGTCTGTGAATTACTCAGAGTAAGAAGGACGCGGTTTCCTAAAATACAATACTGTTGAATTTTTGTCTTTGCTGTAGAACTTTTGACCAATAGTGAGCCTCACAGTAATCACACACATGTCCTGCAGGTCAGCTGTAATGATCCATCAACTGGGATCCCTTTTCATAGTTACGTAGAAACCACAACAAGCCTGAAATGGACACGTTTGCTCCGTAATGTGCTTTAAGGCAGCATATCGAAGTTTGTCACGTCTCATCTCAAAAGAAGCAATTAACTGTTGAGACTGTTTGTGAACCCCCAATGCCTCTGTTAAAAAATAACTGAACTGACCTTTTCTTGCTATTATTTGTACACTGCTAATTGCTCACTGGGCCATTATAGCACTAGCTGCGGTTGCTAGGCGATCGGTGATTGAAGTGCAAAGACTGTGTAGGTTTAAGCAACAAACATGCAGGAATCCGCCAGTTGTGATTGTTGAGAGAAAGTATGAACAACTCGGGTGCAAAGGAGAAAATTTGCTCAGCGCAAAGAAGAGCACACACTCTATATTCAAAAAGCACTTTATACTATATGTGCATCCATGCTGCGTTGAGTGCAGAAAGCTGTAATCACATTGTCCACTGAGGTAATGGAAAAACCATACAGCATTTTCCTTCGATGGAGCTCATTTCAGTTACACATGCAGTACACACATGCTTCAGCCAGCACTTAGAACTGTATTGAATAACGGCTCATGTAAGATGCAGCTATATAGTGCAGTGAATGTTGCGCACAAAAGCCTTAACCACCAATTATTAAATAAATATAGTACTTACAAACCTGTTAAATTATCCACTGCCCACTCTTACATGCAAAGCACCCTCTCCCATTTTCAGCTGAATAACATGAACAATTGGGTTGCGGCAGTAGCAACAGGTGGCCAGATTATTTTTGCGCTTTTGACAGGGTTGCCACGGAAACGCAACAAGAGGCCACACAAACAAAGAAGACGGACGGATGGATGGAAGTGCTCTGTGTACACACTGCCGTACCCGGGCAATTCATCACAGATTTTGATATATTATTCTGAATGAACTTTTTTGGACTCCTCTGGGCCTCGCGGAGTGTACTCGAACATCCGCTGGGCCGCCGCTGGGGTGCTGTAGTGTTCAGAATACGCGAAAGTACCCACAAATGTCCTGCTTACACAGAGCAACACTGACTGTTTGCAAGTGAGGTAGCTGACCCAAGCATTTGATTTTTTTCTTCTTTTTTTTTATCTTTTCAGAACATGAAAAGAATGCTCTTACCTATCGGGCATTTTTCTTCGTGAGAGCACTTCTGCCGAACGTTATGCCAACGATAAGAGCCTTGAAGACTATTCTTTCTACATGAATGTTCATATTTTGTCGGAGAAAGCGATAAAAAAAAAAAACAGCAGGCCAGAATACATTAGCCTGGGTAAACATCAACAGGAGCAGCAGCCTCTTTTTATTAGACCCCTGCGCCTGGAAGCAGTGGGTGGTGGGGCACTTCATTTCCAGGAAGCGAGCGCGTCTGCTGGTGCATATTGTTTCCATGCCGGCAATTTATTTTGCCAGAGTGGCACGACAAGTGTGCGTTATGGAATGAAGGCTGATAGAGAAGAACAGTAGGAAAGATACTTTTCAATTCTTAATGTTCCTGAGGGATGCAGCACACATTGGCACCGCCGCCTGGCCGCGGTGAATACCAGTCGCCCCCCGGTGAAGGCCGAGGGACATGCAGTGAAATCTTCCTGCCCGACGCTCTCTCTGCTTCCCTCTCTCTGGTTTTCTGTGTTCGCCGCAACTCGCCTCCTCCACGGAGGCTCAGATGACGTTCTAGTTAGCTAGCTGCTGGAAAGTTTTCATGCAATACACTTTACAGGATGTTTGACTTTGTCAAGTAAGCCGGAGCAGCCAACGAGCGTCTGCTAAAACTCAAGTACCAAGTGTTAACCTGATCTTTAAGTACCAGCGCTTTCTTGTGTAGAAAGACAAAACGACCGGTGACTGACCGAACCATATAACATAACAATGTAAGATGAAATTGTGACTTAAGTTGTACATACTGAGACGGTCCTCACCAGAAAAGTGTCGTTTTCCTGACAAGCAGCTTCTTGTGGTTGTGCAAACAGTGACCATCGCCTCTCGGGAAGGAATTTCTTTCAAAAAGCTGCAAAACCTCTGAGGTCTGATGGCGGTTGGGGTGGATGGTTAGGCGCACGTAGTTTCTGACTATAACACTGTGTGCGGTCACTATTTCACAACGTTTGGGTTTGCGGTGCCCCGCTGCCCCCTTTTGAGTGACAAGCTAATGTTACTTTACAAAGTCTGCAAACCGCCTTGATTTTATGTTTTCCTTAAGCAAAAAGAACAACAATAACTTAAAGAAGTGACAGCACCATGGGTCAGCATGAGTCAGTAGGACAGTGGTTTTTTGGAAAGTCGATGAAGTCCAAGGCAGAAACTGTTGTGCTTATACACTGAAACCTCTGAATTACATCATAATTTTCTGTGTTCAAATAAAAAGCGACGGCCCTACTGCTGACAGCAGTTCGCATCCCATCCCCTACAGACAGTGTTCTGCCTCTTGGGCACAATCGAACCATAACCAAGTAGTTTTAGTTGCCTAAACTTAACCAGTCCTTGATAGAAGTGGTAGATAAGAAAATGCCCGTATGAATCATTTCGGTCACATGGGCTTTAAAAAGCACTACTATGAGAATAATAGAAACTAGACAGAATACCTATTTAGTTGTTTAGGTAGGAAGACTTGTTGTCAATACTCTTCTCTTTTTCTGTTATTGTATGTGTCGTTATAGTTTCTATTGTTGATTTAACTTCTTGTTTTGTACGTTGATTTTTGCTGTACGTTTTGTAAGTTTCCCTGCCAGAAGTGAACCAGGAAAGTTTTGGACTGCATCCTTTTTAGAGGCTGGTCATTTACGGCATGTCTGTAGTTCTCATTGGATCATTCATAAAGACTCAGCCAACTTGGGTATAAGGTATAAGCAGGCTAGGCTGTGCTGTTACCCATTCTGTAAGACGCCCCGATAAAGGCCTCGTGCCGAAACACGTTGATTGAATGAAGTACAGCCACTTCAAGCAAGTCGTCTAGTGTTATTTTTATAGTCATTTTTCACCATTGGTAGCAACAGCAAACATTTTTTACATTTCAGCCGAAGTTGACAGAATTACCAACCAAGAATAATCACATATAGAACATTAAGTTGTGTCTGTGTCAATAGGCATTAACGAATATGTGACTTGTAGGAGGTACCCCAACCAAACAGAAAACGGAAAAATGAGCTGTTTTGACTGAGGCAGTTAAATTAACCCTACGTAGTGTTGGCATGTACAAAAAGTTGTTGGGGTTTTTTATTACACCCATTTACGGTTCTTGAACACTTTTTAGATTTGCTTTCTAAAGGGTACTTTTTAGAGACTGTGAAGGTAATGCTATTGACTTCAGCCACACAGCTTATTTTAGACTTTGTCACCGACAATCCATACAGATCCAATTTAAGTCTGAGGTCTTGGACTTGCCAGTGCGTCACAGAGTCAGCACATCACACATTTGCACACAAGGGTATGGCTTCAGATACTTGGCTAATGATATGCTGGAACATTCCCCGGTGCCACCTCTGAATAGACGTATGTCATTAAAGCAGCGGTGGCATACAACAGTAAGAAGGCTTGTAACCACACGGTTCATCATTTTCTACCTACTCGATAGTCTAAGCAGTCATTTCTCTATGGCGTGTGCTTGTGTTGCTGCTGAAATTAAGAGATGCGGGGTAAATCTTTGATTCAGCGGAGCCCCAGCCACATTTGTGGATACATTTTGTCTCCCTTGACAGATGTGTCGACACACACTGCCACTGGAAAAGTGATGAAACAAGGTGAAACTCTGGCTGTATTCTGTATTGTTCTTGTTTTCTAAAGAAGACTTATGAGTTGAGACTGACAAAATAGAGGGAAAAATTGCCTTCATGCATAATATATAAGAACCGGGCAGGAAATACTTTTCTCCTATGTGTGTGCCTCACCACTTGTTTAGCCATGTCATAATGAATGTTCACAAAGCAGGAGAGCTATGGCTACTGTACAGGGGACGCTCACCGATAAAAACCCTAATCACTCTTCCTCTGTTTCCATCCATAGTGAAGAGGGAAAATAATACAGAATAGATGTAATTATTTGCCTCTACAGAATGTGAACTTGCATGAAAATGGGCATTTTGTCCCTAGCTGCATCAGAAATCATTATGTAAAGTGCGTATATTGTCGGTTATAGGATTGACGGTGAGCTCCGGGGTCTCGTTGGCTGTGGTGACTCAAATTCCAGTTCGGGAAGACTTTTCATCACATGCAAATCATGTCGAGCTGTACTCTGTATTGTAAGAAACATTCCTATAGGTTTATTTCCACAGTGTTACAGCAGCTCCGTGCCGTACAGTGCACACTGACTCATCCTCTGGCCGTGCGTATTATGTGGTATTTTACAGGGACTCGATTTAGTGCAAACTCTGCAGAGAGAGGTCAGCTGGCGGTGGCGCCCTCCCAGCATTGCTCTAATGGACTGGAAGAGATTCACTCGCAAATCAAACGAACCAGGCAGAAGAAGCTCAAGAACAACGCGCGCACAGACACACTGGCCAGTCGGAAATTAGTTCTCCTGCCGTGAGTAACAAACAAGACAGCTTGTTTATGTACAGCCCTACCGCTGCGCCCTGTTGTACGACAACAACAAGACTGTCCAAATGGGTTTGGATGCAATCACACAACTTCGATGTTCTTTGACCTGTGAAGCACAGAGCTGGAGGCGACGCTGGCTTTGGTAATCTTTAATTCAAGTCCGATCGAGAGGGGCGCAAGAGAAAATCCATCTGTACTTAAAACCACTTAAACAATAGAAGAGGATGTGGATTTGAGATTAATCTGCTCATATTTTTGCAAAAATTAAGTCCGTTTGCGGAGGATGAAAGAAGCAGGGATTCCAAATCTCTGTCTTTGAGGATTAGAATCACATCTCTGCACTGTAAAAATGGGCTGAAATGACACCTTTACTGTTTCTTCTTGTGGAGAAGTTTAGTACTGTGTGGAAGGGAGGTCAATGACTTAATTAAAACTGCTATCATGAAATATATTTCTAACATTAAACTGATAGCGACGTGTTTTTAATATATCATTATGTTAAACAATTTGCTTAATTTTAATCTTCATTTAGGAATGCTTGTTCAATTGACGCTTTGCATCGGTTTTTGCTTATTTCTTCAGGTGTTCTCTTTTTTTTTTGGTCAGTTTTAGTTTAAACTATGGCCTTTTTGGTCATGCTCATCCAACTTCTCAGAAAATTAGAACTGTGTATCCATTGCTTGTTCTCAAGCCACAATAATCACATTACAAGGCCCTATTATTTTGCACAACCTCACGTGGCCTTTTCCACTGCACATCAACAGTATGTTTCTGCTCCAGTAATACTGCATGTGTCTATGCACGGGGCGGCTGTGGCGTAGTGGCAGAGCGGGTCGTCAGCTAATCGGAAGGTCGGCGGCTTGAACCCGGCTTCCCCCGGCCCACATGTCGAAGTGCCCTTGGGCAAGATACTGAAACCCAAATTGCTTCCGAGGGCTGTCCCTTCAGTGTGTGTGAATGATTAGTTCCTTCGGACCGATGAGCAGTTAGCTCCTGCCATCAGTGTGTGAATGTGATAAGTAGTGTGAAGCGCTTTGAGTGGTCGGAAGACTAGAAAGGCGCTATATAAGTACAGTCCATTTATCATTTTCCGTCTGTTGTTGCAGTTTCCTTAGTTGACTGAAACCACAAACAGTCCTGAATACCTTAATGCGTCTTTAATTTCCACTGTTTCTGGCGACCCTCATGTCACATCATTGAGCCTCTAGCTGCTTTCTCATTTGAAGTCTTGCAGGGTAAAAGAGTTAACTAAATGCTTAATGATAAATGTTTCCCAGCGGTGGCTCTTATCAACTTCTTCCGCCACTCGCTGTATCAGACAACATCAGACCTGTCACGCTGAGAGACGTCGCAGTAATTATTTTGCGATTTCCGTCTGTTTGAGGTCTGTAGCCGACCCGGGGTTACAGGTTTGATCCGCTCACTCGCCAACTTGTTTCTGTTAACAGCATGCGCCGTCTTGTGTCTGTCAAAGTGTCAGTGAGCAGGCCGCCGAACTCCTGGCTGCTTGTCCTAGTCTCTCTGGATAAGTGCACGCGTTAAAAGCTGACTGACTCATTACATTCTGTTGCTGTAGTCTGTTTGATTTCAGCAGAGAAATGCAGCGTCGTTTGCTGCAGTCTGTTGTCATTCACTCTCTGCCTCTCCATTATGTTTTCAGGCTTTCTATCTGTCCCCCAGTAGCTCCTTTCCCCTAAATCTCCAATAGTAGTGTGCTATCAGTGCATTATGATGCATGCCTAATGACAATGTGGTATTTTTGCTAACACTATTAACTTTCTGTATGGTCTAATTAAACTGGCATAAGTATGCATTCACGTACAGAAAATACATTGCACTCTTGCTAGATAGCGGATTCCGTGCATGCTCTAGCTTAAACATATTCATTGATAATCAGAATTAATGACCTGTACCGTCACTAATGCTGGAGCCCAATGGCATTATGATTTCCTCCTCAGGGAGAACGCAGGTAGCCTGCACTCACACGAGGCATTTCAGTTGGAGCTATTAAAGTGGCAATGGAAGATGGGCCAAGCTTTCATTTCCAGTTTATCATCCCATAAAGCTTTCACAAATGGAGCAGTTACTCACACTATACAGCCTTCCTCATGGCTTGTTCCTTGAAAAAAAGAAAAAAAAAAAAAAAAAAAAAGGCTGTTGTTTTTGCCATCCTGTTGATTCCTTTTGACCACATTGAAATGTAAAACGCTCACAAAGGTCTCGTCTTTGCTCAAAGGAAAATAGGGTGGATGCAAACCTCAAATTAGCAGGTTGGCCGTTCCATGCTTCAGGTACCAAATGCTCTATTGCCACATTTGGAATGACCTGTGAGAACCTGGATCTTTTTGTATTTTTTTTTTTTTTTTTTTTTTTAAACCATTAAATTTTTATGTTTTTAAAATTGGAATTTTTTCCAACCAGATAAATACTTATAACAACAATGTTATATAAAACAAACAAAAAGGAGAGACAAATCGAAAAGAACAATATGTGGGACGTGAGGCAAAAAAGCAAACGATGAGAATCAAGAAATAGCTAAATAAAGTGAGGAAAAGTCT
>CM022493.1:8680842-8700320 GCA_011952105.1 Coreoperca whiteheadi | reverse complement strand
TTTTTGTATTTTTTTTTTTTTTTTTTTTTTTAAACCATGAAATTATTCAGGTTGATAAACTGGAAGTATGTCAGAAATATAATCCGGGGCCAGAGTTTTATAGATCAAGAGCAGGATCTTAAAGTGAATTCTGGAATGAACAGGTAGGCAGTGGAGATGTTTGAGATCCGGTGATATGATTGAATATTTGGTGCTAGTTTGATAAGGTCCTCTGAGTTGCCTTCAGTTATTAAAGTGCCCCCAAAGCAATAAACTCAACGGGCAGCTGTGAGTGGTGCCACAAATGTCTCAGGCTTCGCCTCTCAGGCTGTTGCTGGAGGTTGGGGCTGGGGGCTGCATGCAGCACACTACTTCCCTGTACCTAGATGTTTTTCGGGTAAAACTAAATATTATTGAATCTGTATTTTTACTTTATATCGTTAATATTCTCATAAAACAACACTAGCTCCTATGCCCTTGCTAGTCGAGATGTGGGCGGCTGCCTTTTGAATGAGCTGAAGCGACTGAATGGCTTTTATGTTGCAGTAATAGCCTGCCAAGGAAAAGTGTTTCAAAATCTCACAGGGATTGAAATCATCGCATTTAAAAAATAAAATAAATAAAATAACTTCTCAAAATGATGGGTGGCTACCTTGGTGGTGATGTTAATCTAAGAAAATTTTAAATTAAATCGGTATCATTATTAGGAACGCCTCGGCTCTTTACCTGATAAGTGGTCCTACAGGATCAGGACCCCAAATATGCACGCCTGTTGATTCCAGCACCGAGCTCTTCCAGTCCTTTTTTTTTTTATGGTCCAACAAACGAAAAAAACAAATGTATCAGTGATTTTTTTTTTTATTTTTTTTTTTTATAAATGACATTTGAACTGTAGAGTGATCAGTTGCTTGTGCAAGACTGTGTGTACATGTGTCCGCGTACTCAAAGCTCTTGAAAAGTGTTAACTTTCGTGCCTGTTTACTTTTATTAAAACTTCGGCACCGTGCCGCGTTTTACACTCTCGGGGCGGAATCGCCGCCGATGAGTCCGGTGCGCGCTCTGCAAATTTAAACATGCCAGCTGCTGAGGCCAAGAAAACACCGGGATGTTTTTATTCGAGTTTGGACCTGGATCCGTCCTTTTAGTTTTCTCTTTCTCTCGGTCATGTTTTGGTCACGCTTCAAGCCTTCCTGTGTGCGCATTTTCCTGCAGCCCCCCGACGTGGTGTTTATTTACCGGCCCTGCGAGCGGGGTCTGTCTGTCCCCTCGCTGCTCATTTTATACCTCATCTCTCTCCTGTCACTTGTAATCACCCCGTCATTACTTCAGCACATAAGGTCTAGCTAATTAGTCCAATCATTATTATAATTACAGATCAGAGAGGCATGTTCAGGAAGGTTGGGCGAGGTTTTCAGCCTGTGGCTGCACCCTTACCCAGACTGACTTGAGTGGTTACCATTACTCCCTCCTAGCCCAGGAATAAAAAAGAATAAAAAGAGGTGACATAATTACATGGTGAGGTTTCTGTCCTTGCTTTTGTTTTGACTGAATTGTTTAGGATGCAATTATTAGTATGCTTCAACCCAGCCCAAGATATGGATCCTCACAGGATGCTCCAGAGCATTATTTTTTATTTATTTATTTTGGGATAGTTTCCAATAACAATATGTTCCCACAGAGATGCTGATCTATATGGAAATTCTGTTTGACATACACTCTTTAGTCCTTGCAACAGTGTGCAATAGATCTTTCAGCTTGCTGGATGTGACTATTGCAGAATGTGGAGAGAAAATAAGGTAAACAATTTTAGGTGCTTTGCTCTTGCAGCATCTGTAGAGTGTGTGCGTTTGTGTGTGTGTGTGTGTGTATCTGTATATATGTGTTGGCTGGTTCTACAGTACAGTAGTAGAGCTTAACCTTTATTACCATTAAACAGTCCACGAAACTGTACCCTAATTGGGCCTCACAAGGATGGCTGTACAAGGGCGCGCACACACAAACACACACACACAGATAAGAGTGTTAAATTTAAGACTTTGTGGTGGAATCATGCCGAGCTTTGGATTGTGCTATCTACAGTCCAGAATACATTTGCATAGAACACATAATAAACCGTCATTGCTCAGCGTTGCGTGAGGATGTCTGTCTTCTCTTTTAGTGTGCATTACACAGATTGAGCACCCCGTCGTGCTCGCTTTACATGCCATTATTGAATGTAAGTGGTTTTTCCTCTCTAGAGCAGTTTTTCTCCAATTTTGCCACCGTTTTCCATACTGTAAATCCCGACCACAGTCACGTACTGTATCAACCACAGCAATCAGCAGTGGGCTTCATGCCACTCTCTCGTAAAACCGCCAGTAGGATTTCCAGCTCTGCAGAAGAAAACAAAGATTGTTCCAGAGAAGAGGGGCTCAGCACAGAATTAGAGGAAATAAATCGCATTGTAGACTGTCAGCTCGTCACCCGCAACGTTTTATCAGTCGGTCTCTGTAATGATCCCCGCTCAAGAGAACCAAGTGAGGGGGCATGTTTGTTGTTTCTGTTTATGGATCTCTTCATTTTGCAATAATCGGCCCCCGATCACAGTTGTCACACGAGCGACTTATCTGACTCATTGTTGAGTTTTAATGAGCTAGAGCTTAAAGCGTCTTTTGTTGTCACTCAGCCTTGTCCTATTGTTGTATTATCCAAGAGTTGACTGTTCTCTGAAACAACTGTGATTGGTTTCAAGTCGGTATCTGGCTATAAACATAAACATGTAAGCCGTACTAGTTTATTTTGTTTTGTGGGGCGTTGGTTAGTTATTTCTAAATGTTATGCTATAGACTGTCACGGTGGGGAGATACAAACGGAAGGAAAGAAGCCAACTACAACTCATGGGTGTCATAATATTAGGAGTCAAACTGAACTGGAAGAAACATAATTTCTCTGAAACGAAGCAATTACGTGTGTAGTATCATTAAATGTTGCTGGAAACCGCTGTGTTTCTGTGTTGGGGAAACATTGAGGATATCGTTAAATAGAAAACTTTCAAATTGGAAATTCCAGTGAAATGACTTCGGGAACCAGCGGCTCTTCCACATTCACAACTGCCTCGTGTTCACCCCCTCCAGTCTCTGTCGGACGCTTATTGAATGCCTCTTACTGAGAGCAAACCACCGGTCATCTGCGCTCCTTAGCTCATAAACGAAACAAATAAAGACGTTCTTGTGGTCTCTACCCGAGGTGTCGCGCCTTGTGGCCGTCACAGCTCTCCAATATGGCCACACAGCTAACTAAATGGTTCTTGTTTTAATGAATGCGGGCAATTCATTGCTCTTATCTGCAGGCTAATGATGTCTCGGGTTCCTTTCAATTAAGGTGGGAACGAGGTCACTAAAGGGTTTGCTTCACAGCTCAGCCATTCGGTGCCATTAAAGCGTTCGCGTGTATTCATCAACGCCTCAGCCACAGGTCCCCGAAGCCCGTGCTCTGCTTTGCTCTTTTTATCCTCTATAAACTAATTAAGAACTTATTAATCCTCCGCTAACAGCTTGGGCTCTGGATCCCTCCTGGTTGTGGTTTTGGAGCTGGTTTATCTGTGTGCCAGCCAGACCAATCAGGGCTGGGATTTGGGAAAAGGTGTATGGACCAACTCACAAAAAACCCCCCTGCAGATTTCTTCTCCACAGAGCTGGGGGGGGTTGCCTCTTTTAGCACAACATTTAGGTTGAAAAAATGCTCTGATAAGCCAGCTGTACGCTACCTAACCAGACAGACAAAATTAGCAACTAGCTGATGAAGAAATGTGAACATCTAGCAGCCTTAAGACCCGGCTTCTTTCCTCTGGACTTGGTGGCGACTGAAAGAGCTAAAGAAGTAAAAGTAGAGGGAACATAGGACTTACGTTGGTCAGGTGACCAGAAACTCTTGTAAAAGACTTGCCAAGCACTAGTAACTGAATAAATACATTTCCATTATTATAATCATGACAACAAAACAGGCTAAAGCCATTTAACTTTAGAAGAAGCAAGATGCATAACTTCACCAGTAAATGTTGCTGTTGAATAGCTGTAAAATAAGGATCGGCTAAGTACATCTAGCTTGCAGGACATCCAGAGTCTTCTGTAGCTACTGACTGGACTGTCTTGAATTGTTACCGTAATATATTGTGAACATTTTGTGTTCATTTCATTTCTCGCTGAACCTAGCCACCTGCTACATATCACCACGTGTCAAATGCAGTTCCCCTGCACACTATTTGATTTGGGCATGAACAAGAAGCCCGAAGCTGCTTTCCCACTATTGTTCGTATTTTATATCCTGTGCCATATTCATTCTTTAAAGTTCAGTATTCACTTGTAACAATATTAAACTACGATAAGTTCATTTGTTTCCGGATTTGGCGGTCAGACCAAAATAAAAAAAAAAAAACCAAACAAAGAAGAAAATTGCCTCAAGGTTGCTCATAACTCAGACTCGTTTTCCCAACCCCAAAGCTTCTCTCTGCTGTTGCCAAGCGGTTGTCAAGCGTGCAATTCACCAACGTGTCGTGGGCTCCATTTTTATCTGTCACATTCGTTTGCGGGTGATAGCCGCTGATGCTCGGCTCATTAGGAATTCTCCCCCTCCTCCCCGTCCTGCTGCTGCTGCTGTTGCTGCTGCTGCTGCTGCTCTTGGCACGTCTCCTTGAGAGCAGAGAGGCTGCGACTCCGACTCACGTTCGTCCTTGACTCACACCCCCGTCGTTCCTCTGCCCAAGTTTGCCACTTGTACTGCCTCTGATTCTTTTTCTTTTCCTCACTTTATTTAGCTATTTCTTGATTCTCATCGTTTGCTTTTTTGCCTCACGTCCCACATATTGTTCTTTTCGATTTGTCTCTCCTTTTGTCCTAATCCTTTCCTCGCGAATCGCACTCCGTTTTGCTCCCGCGATAGTCTTGTTTTACTGTTTCTGACCATGCCTTCTCTCCTCTCTCTCTCTCTCTCTGTCTCTGTCTCTCTCTCTCTCTCTCTCTCTCTCTCTCTCTCTCTCTCTCTCTCTCTCTCTCTCTCTCTCTCTGTGTCTCTGTCTCTGTCTCTGTCTCTCTCTCTCTCTCTCTCTCTCTCTCTCTGCAGGAGCTGGTGGGCAGTAACCCTCCGCAGAGGAACTGGAAGGGAATAGCGATCGCCCTTCTTGTCATTCTGTTCATCTGCTCGCTGATCGTCACCTCCGTCATCCTGTTGACACCAGGTACACGGCGCAGGACGAGGGGATGGGGCGGGGGGGTGGGGGCACGACACCCTACACCACACATTATTCTGTTTACATGGCTATTATTATGCACAGACGTTCCCATCCGGTTTCACAATCAGTCTCACCACGAACAATACAAAGGCTAACGTGTGGTGTGTCAGTGTCTCTGTCCTTGTGTGTGCGTGTGGGGTCCACGCTCTCGTGCAACATTTGCTTTGTCACCCACTGTAATGTCCCAGTTAACTTCCACACGGGCACTCTTTCTTGCTGTAACGGCCACATTTAGTGAAGGTCAGTAAACCTTATTGAAGTCAGCTTGCGCAACATTGCTTTCTTCATAAACAGAGTCCCATCTGTCTCCTTCACTTAGTCCTTCTTTTCCCTGCGCACCCACAACACACACACTTGAGACTTCTACATTTTCCTTAGTTATTTTAAGGCATCGGAGTTCCATTTCAGAGTGACCTTCAGGTTCTCTGTTTTCAGATTTACATGGCGGCCTAATCAATGGGCCATCTGTTTATATTCAGGCTCATAAAGCTTCTTGATACGGTTTTATTCGCTGCCAGAGCCAAATCAGTCAATACAACTGCCAATGTGTGTGTACTATAATGCAGTTACAAAGGCAGTAATCACTGTGCACTTGTTTATTATTTGCTGTCGCAGAGAATTGCAGGTAATGTTTCCCTGGATGTTGGAGGCGTGGTTGCAAATCAGGGTCAGCGATCATGAAAGTAATTCAATGTTTTTTGGGTTTTTTTGTATAATTCCCAGAGATCTAGACAGGTGTCAGAGCAAAAATATTGCTGGCATAGACCTTAGCTCAGCCGCAGCTTGTCACCTCCTATCTGTGACCGGTTCCTGTCTCTTGGCGTTTGTCACGGACTCGGATGAACCGGAGCTGTTTAATGTGGCCGCTCGCAAACAAGGCGGGCCAGCGGGAGTCAGGCAGAAAGCGGAGGCCGGGCAGGTGGTGTCTCCAGCCTGTACCTCGTCCTAATCCGTCCCCTCCCCGTGCCTACGCCGTGTGCTCAAGCCGAACCGCTGTTCCGCTCCAAGTCTCGACACAAGCCGGGTTCCATCAGCAACTGTGAGGATCTTCAGCTGACTGCGCATTGAAGGGGCTGTTTGTAGAGGATATTTGGTATTTTAGGGGCCTTGGGGATAGAAAAATATGCTCTGGCCTCATCAGATGCAGTTTTGAAAGTTGGTGCTGATTAATTAGTTACCCTGACCAACTGGGAAGAGCTTCAGGATAATGCAGCTCCATAAATCACTCCTCAAGGACAGTGGGTTGTTAGTGCAAAGACAGTTTACTCCTCCTTGGGGTTATCGTATTCGGGATGAAACTGTTAATTGAATCCCTGGATTCTACGGAGTCAAATATGTTTTGTATTTACCAGGAAAACGTTACTCTTGTGGGGATGTGTGTCTTTAATCTGGGATGTTCAGCACACCAAAACCCCAGAAAGCTCTGATTCAAAACATTGCAGACTTTAAGTTTAGCAAGTTTTGATGTTATACTCAATTTATATTATTCTTTTTTTTTGTACGAGACTTTAAACACTTGAACTTTGTGATTTGTTGGAGATTACCATTTGGTATTTAAGATTTACCTCAACCAGGACACCCCTGAACACATACTTTTGTGTACTGTTGGTCTGATTCTGTTTTCCTTTTTTGGGCTATGGTGCTTTACAGTTTGGGGCAGGTGTGTATGATTGGTGTGTTTGAGCTTGACTGGCCTGCACAGAGCACCGACCTCAACCCCATCCAACACCTTTGGGATGAACTTTGCCTAAAGCGGGTATTCCAATTACAAATGACCACTGAAAAGGGGAGTGTATTTCAGACATTGCTGATGATGTTCGAAGCTGCAGGCTGTGGCTGTGTTGCGCTCTATTCTGTGTGGCAATGCGGCCTATTCTGTGCAGAAACTACGATCTCTGCCTCTTAAGATGAATGCCTCCCTGTATGAAGAAAACAGCGAGTGAGGCAAGAAGGTCTTTATTCTCAGGAACTGATATCACAACTACATAATTATTTTTTTTTTTCCATAGCTGAAAGTGCTGCATTATCACAACCGCCACTGTAGCTGCTGTAAAACAGTCCAAGACTGGCTTTACACTGCAAAAAAACTCTTGTCAAGGCCGTTGTATCTATGATTTAGTTGTAAAGAGTTTTTAAATGAAAAGAATCCGCTGTCCAGTTTTAAAAGGAAATATACTTGTTTTAGATCTTGAAATGTAGAAAAAATGGATAAAGTCTTTTAAACAAGCAGATTTTTTTCCACTGCTTTTAAGAAAATACGATGTTACGGGCTTAATGCTCGGGTAGGTATGTTTGAGAAATTAGCAAGAAACGGCTAGATTTTGACCCCTTGAGGTCCCTCCGTTGTCACCATCGTTGAAAGGCCACGCCGATATTGACTCTGGTCCGACCCTCTTGCTTTGTCCAACGTCTTTTTGGTCATAAACCTTTTCAAATTATGTCTTCCTTTTTGTTTTGTTTTTGTTTTTGTTTCTTTTGCCTTGTTTGCCGGTGCTGACGGCAGGTGCAGGTGGTGCTGGGAATTGTGACTGCGCTCTCTCTCTCTCTCTGCCATTATTGTGAGACTAGCTTGGTAGCTTAGGGTGCCTAGCCTCGTCAGGTATGAGAGTGCTGGCTGGGTGCGCGCACGTAGGTGGGTCATGTAGATGCAGGACAGCTAGTGAGCTAGAGTGGCAGTAAAATTCGGTCCGAACGCAACGATTGGCTGGGTTTACTGCAGGCCTGTGACTACTACTGTCTGTTTTTCAGAGCACTTCATTTTTTTGGATTTGTTTTGGTATAAATGTATTAGAAAGCCTCCCCTACCTTTTTTAATTACAGACAAAAACGACTTGATAGGAAGGGGACACGTTTTTTTGCAGTGCCAATGGGCCCAGGAGTGCAAGATACATCACTACCGTTTTGTAACCCTGTTAAAGTGCTTCGGGGAGGATTTTCCTTTTTTTAAAATGCTAAATCCAGCAGTCATTCTGAAGAAGAACTTATTTTGCTGTAATTACACATCAAGGAGAGACATTTTGGGAACAAAAGGCGCCTCACTCTGAGCAGCAAACTGTAGCAGAGCAGCTCATGTGAGGAGCTATGAGATAGCGTGTTGTTTCCACTCAGTTAGGAGGGTTTGTTGATGGATGCTCCCCTGCCAGACAGACCAGCCAGTCTCTAACTGCTCTTGACAACCACTTTGTTCTCACACACAGGCGCACACTCACACAAACACACACAGACTTTTCGGCCTCCTTCTCCCTTTCCTTCTCTGACAACCTGTGTCTGCTGTAACTGATAGCCCCATATTACTAAGAGGTTGCTCCGTTCTCCACATCAATACAACTGGGCCAGATGTTCAGAATTGGCATCTGGGTGTTCCTCAGACTGAGGGATGACAGGCTGACTGGCAGAGTGACAGCTAACTGAAACCGTGGGAGTTACGTTCCTTTGGTGCAGAGTTTATTGCATGAAGCTAAGACCCTAACGTAGACATGACCGTCCTTACTCCCAGGTATCGGGAGTAAGGACGTTTTGATTCTTAGCCTTGCATTGAACGTGTCCTGGATATGACATAGAATAAGCCGTAGGGGTTGTTCATATCCCTGTATACATGTATAATGATTTTAACATGATACAGGTTTCTGATCATCTGCGTGCTGCTGTGTCATCCGAAGCCGCTTCCCTTTTGTTTTGTACTGACTTAGCCAGGATTTCAGAAATAAAAAGCTCTCCACCCAGAAACCCAAAAATATCTCACTTGGGTTTTTTTTTAAATTCTTTAGATTTTTCACGCTTGATTTGTACTGTTAACTGTTCAATTATGCTTTCTGTAAATGTTATTTTCCCCACACAAAGGTCTAGATGCTGTTTCAAAGTCTTCTCTGCACTGCCAGAAATCCAATTCTTGGGGTGGCGAATTAAGCTTTTATTTGCTTATGATTTCGCTTCCCTTTTCAGTAGTGAAATTTAAACATATTGAGTCTATAAATGTTGGAATCCTCTCAGAAAGTACCCACTGTACATGAGTATATAAACTCCCTGCAGGTTGCTAAACCCCCGCAAAATTCACAAAAACATTCAATGGTAGCTACAGCCCTGCCAACTGGCTGACCGAGGACACACCTGTGCAAACGCCAGACAGTGATCAGAAACTCGGTTAAGAAGGTGTTAACATGCCGGATCCCCAACACTGGGTTAATCTTGCAATGACTGATTTTTGGCCACTAGGGGGAAGCGGAAACAAGCTGTGACTGCTTACAAAAATATAATAACGTTTTCCGTTACCCATTTACACAGCCGGCAGGCACAAAGCAACAGCAGCCTCGTTATTGAGTCGTGTATCTGTCCACCTTGTGAACACTAGTCTGATATTGACTTTTCGCTCTGTATTGGCCTCTACCAATTCCTGGGGGAAAAGTCTGGCTCTTGAGCTGCTAAATGCTCCACTATGTTCACCAGCTAGTGGCTAGCTCTGACTGGCTGCTGTGTGGTGCTGTACAGTTATTTTTTGTTGTGTTTTTTCGCTGTAAAAAGGCCGCCTGCTGTGGACGAAAACAATGCTGTGAGAGCGGTGACCGTGAACCAAAACAGTCCGGAATAAGAACAATGAGCTCTCGCTCTCATGACCGAAATTAACGCTCCAAGGTAATCTGTTGGGCTTTTTTTTTCTCAGGGTGGATATCTAATTTTAGAATGGAATACTTGCAAAAACCACAGTATGATCAGCCAGGATTACCTTTTCCTTTGTAGTCAGTGCTGCCGACTTTCCGTATTTGACTTCGTCACATAGAGGACCCGAAATTATCTTTCAAATTGCCAGGTTCAATATTCGATCAAAACGCCTTCTGTCTATGGATTGTATTGAAAAGCGGTCGTGCCACATTAGCATATAAACTGCTCGAGTGAGCTGACCCTGCTGGGGCTGACAGTTCACTTTTGTCAGACTAATTCAAAGCTATGATCACAGCACTCTGTGAGGGTGAGATAAAGACATACTTAACGACAGAAAATGAATTTGCCTTTAAAAAGATTGGGCTATATATAACACTTTAATTTTAAATGTAAACTTTTCATTTTTCCAGTGACTGCCTGTGTTCAATCCATGAAAACGGCTATCACGACTGATTATAAAATCAGTATTTATCCCCTTTAAACCTCGCCATCTGATGGGAGGCTGCAACTTATCTGCGCTACTGCGTTTCCCTGCAGTCTAAACACTGTCTGGTGACTCTCATAATCACACTCAGAACACAAGTGATGCACCAAGCAGATGCCTTCAAAGGTGTTTGGTTTTTTTGTCCCCCGTGATGAAATCGAGGAGGAACTGGGGATCAGTCGGCGTCTGTCCATCTGTTAGGCACAATATGCCCCAAAACAGCTCGCACGCAGCTGACGCGCACGTTCGGAGAATGACGCGAGTCCTTGTTGCGTAGTTCAAACCCCTTTGACTGGGGAAAAGTCAAAGGAACTCAACGTTTGTTTCATTTCTGAATTTAGCCAACAAAGCATTCCTCACTCATCCTTGTGTCAAAGATATTTTCAGACATCGCTGATCTCATATTGACTTGCACTGGCTGAAGGGGCCGTATAGATCAGACCACAAAGCAAGGTGAATATGTCATCCCCATCACTCATAGAAAATGGTGTACTGTAAGGAAAACGATGCATAGAAATGGAGCATCTTGAATTAAAACGCTCCCATTTTCACTTTTTCAACCCAGCTTATGTGGGGTGTTTTTTTTTTTGCACTTGCATTACTTGTATCGCTTCGTCATTGTAACGTCTCTGTTATGTCTTATGTAAAACACTTTATTTGCACCTTCAAAATTAAACTTTCTTTTCGATAAGTGAAGACGCACGGCCAGGCACCTTAGTGTCTGAAAAGGTAAAAATCACTCTTCGAATAAACATTACCTGCTGTAGTTCTAGCCCCTTTAAATGTGAAGATTCACGCTTTTTCTCTTTTGTGTGTATTTGTAAATAAAATTCATATCTTCTAGCTTATGGAGTGATGATCAGACAAAACAAGCCAGGCATTTTTCATTTTTGTCTTTTGCCATTTAATAGACTGACTCACTCATTAATAAATTAAAATTAATTCTCAATTACAGCCCTACTCGCTGTTCAAATGTGTGAGCTAAATGCCTGAAGTTGAACTGCATAAGGAGCATAGAGCTGATCTGTTTTTAATATTTTAGATACTGTTGAGACGTTGAGTCACTGAAGTGTGAATATTACTCTTTGGTGTTATTTTTCTGACACATGAGCTCAGACTCTTGTAATCACATCCAGTTGTTGGGAGTTGTTGTTTTTTTTTTTTTTTTTTTCTTCTTCTTCTTCTTCTTCTTCTTTTCTTTAACAGTGTGTAATGTGGTGTTAACATGACAAGAGGAAGATGTTTAGTGTCATTTTATGTCGCCAGCCTCTGTCTGAACCTCCCCTTCTCCCATCCATCTGCCCTTTTTAAAGACGATTTCTCCGACAGCTGCGACACATGGATCAAAGCGTGCGGCGTGTTCAAATTAAGGGGACGTGGTCACAGTTAGGCTCTGCTGAGGAAACATTTGGAGCTCTGCTCTGTGGCTAAATGGTGCTATTGCATTTGGAAAACCTCTCCCTTAATAACACAGGTTTGTTTCTCGCCCTGGCCAGCGTGTCTAATAACAACATGTGTCATAAAATGTTGAGGGTCAGTCGTTGTGACTTTATCTGCCTCAGGCAATAGTGGGTTAGTATTATATGACATGCTGGATAATGGTTCTTCCCTGTGCCCTGCTACATACAACGGTCTGTAAAGCTTGTGGACCTGTTGCGGCACATACTGTACTGATGTCATCAACAACAAACACATCTACTTTACATCACTACCGATCATTTTTAGCCACACTGAAAAGGGTGGGCTTTTCAAAGGCTAGTAGCTTTGGTCGGTCAGTCCACTGAAAAGTCAAACTATTGGATGGATTGCCATGAAAGTTTGTGCAGACATTCATGTTCCGCATAGGATGAATTGTACTAACTTGGGTGAGCCTCTGGCTTTTCTTCAAATGTATGTTAGAAGGTTACAAATTTAATTTGTCCAATACTTTGGTTTATTACCAAATAGCTGCAAAACTAATGGCATAGGTGTACTGTGTGAGCATTGTAAGCCTACCGACGTTAGTATTTAGCTCGAAGCGCCGCTGCGCACAAGTGCACCCTCACAGAGATTCGCAGCTTAGCAGGTTGATTAATGCATGTTTCCTTTTTAAAGCCTTTGTCCCGCACTAATGTCAGCATGGTGTTCAAATGAACTTGTTTTGAAAGACTGTAGCTAATCCTTGGCACTCTAGGGTATTTGGTTTTTATCAGTTTGTAAAACTGTGTTGTTATAACTGCATGGTAATGAACATGATAAGTCCAAGCTTTTTTGATACTACTTCAGTGATGGGAAAAGGATGTGGTTGTGAGAAGCTTCAGCTTGTGGTAATTTTACGTTTTTGTTTTTGCCAAACGTCATCCTTCTTAAGGCTAGAAGCTTTCCAAATTGACATTACACTCGTCACCAAACCCCTGGCTACGTATTGCTTGTCCACGTTTTATTTTCATGCTGTGAATAAACCGTTCCCGACTCTAAATCACTGCTATTAGAGCTGCTCACAGGCGCTTGAACGAATCAAGTTTCATACCTCTGCAACTTGCTCATATCTATAATAGATACAATGCCGTGCTTGCATGAAGTGAAACTACTGGCTGCCTGGAAAGTAGCAAAAGCTTTCGCCAATCTGAGAAACTATTGTGCGGGACGATTTTTAAAATGGTCAGCTGTGGCGTAAAATGTATGCTACTATTTTTCATTGCCAGCTAAAACACGCAAATGGTCTTTTGATTGTGAGGTTCCAGAGGTTTCTCTACCACTGAACTAGCACAGAGGGTCGTCCCCGCCTCATGGTCCTCAAAGCATTTTTTTTATTAGTCTGGGTTTCAATAGACAGCTATAGTGTCACTTAATGGTCTGCCCACGGATGCTCAGGCTTTTCAACCCTTCAAAGAAGAAAGTTTCCAAAAGGAACACTAATGTTTGGTCATTTTTTTTGTCTTGAAAGTGGTCACATTTCATTAGCAGATTCAGCTGAAAGACATACTTTGTTTTTTCACTCTTCCCTTGATTCTTTTTGTTGAACTCTATTATAGCCTTTGAGTAATCAACTTTTCACCCTCTTTCTGCTCCATTTTTGTACGTCGGTGCATAACCTCCCCAAATCACGGTTGACGTGAAGTGAAAATATAGGAAAACATCACTTAAATATTGAATATGTACACCTTCCAGTAATTGATTGTGTTGCTATGATGTAATTCTGAACTACATCTCTTTCTCCTTCTATTTCTTAGGACTATGAAAACCTTGCACTTTTTTTTTGGACCAGTTTTCCTATTTATTTACTGTTCCTTTATCGTGTTGCACCTTTTTGTAAAACAATTTGGTGACATAATTGTGTATGAAGACTGTCGGATGAATATTATTGTTAACCTCAGACACCATAAATACTATTCACACTCACCAGGTACATACACACCAGACAAATTAGCGGCATCGGTGGAAGCATGTTTTGGAAAAAAAACTTTCAATTTTCAAAGTTTTTTTGCATCTCATTCCTTTTGTAAGCAACGTAGTACGTAGCAGTAGAGAAGTGGAGGTTTCAGTATTACTTGCTATACATTATATTGGTAAAAACAATATAATATGTTTTATGGCTGCGGCCAGTGATTGTTCATTCCTTTTCTTCCGTCCCTTGTTGCTGCCATTACTGTCGATAGCATCTTAAATGCCTTTTAGCCCAGCATGTGCTACAACTGAACATTATGAATATTGAATGTTTCTACCATTTCAACTTAGCAGCCCCTCGACATTCTTTTGATCCTTCTCCATTGTAGCTGTATAAAATAAAAATGTCTAATGCTTTTGCAGCCAAAAAGACGTTGCCTCACATACAAAAAGACAGCTGCAGCATGGGCACGGGCAGGCCTAGCCGAGGGATTAAACCTCACACATTAGAAAGACAGTCCTGTAGCTGAAATGTCACAGCTTTGATCCTCATGGCAGCCAGTGTGTCCATCAACTGCCACTGTCTTGTCAAGGTCCCTCAAAACATGTTTAAAGTCAGCGTTAAACCGAAACTTCAGGCTGAGAATGCTGTTGCAAGATACAAGACACGTTTATTTGTATAGCACCTCTCCACAAACAGGACATAAAAGGCATTGAGAAAAGAAACACGCGAAACAAAGCATCTCCTGATGTGTTGCCTTTTGCTTTTTATCCTCCCACCGCGTATATGGAGGTGAAATGAGTCATATTATGTAGCAGGAGATGATATGATGAGCATTGATGGATGAAATTAGGCTGAAATGAATTGCAGGAGGCGTCTGCTGTAAATATGCATGTCTGGTCTGATGTTCAGAAGCCGCACTAGCCTTAATCAAAGGCCTGAGGGAGTTAAGAGTTAAGAATTCCCCCCCCCTTCCCGTTGTCTCAGCTTTGTCTCTATTCTTTTTAAATGTGAACAGCTGCAACCTGCGGGAAAAGGTTGTTAAGATGCAGTTGGTTAAGATGCATTATTGTGGTCTAATGCCACATACAGCACACTATAGTTGCTATGTGGCGGTCAGTTCTGAATCGGCGCTGCCAAAAGAAAAACGGAGGACAGGAAACTGATCTTGCGAATGTTTTTAGACTGAGAACCAGACTGAAATTGGAACCACGATGCCTTTTAGATTGCATCAACTTAGAGCGTTTCCACGGACTTGAAGCATCAGTCCAAACATGACCTTACAGACATGGACTCAAAGTGTCAGGGTTTTGGGAGTATCTTCCCTCTGCTTCCTCATGTTTCCCAGTGTTTTTCCCTGCCTTGTGTTTCCTGTCTGTCTTGTTTTGTTTGTCTGGAGCCTTCCACGGAGCAGACCAGTCTCTCTCTCCTCCACACCTGCAATCACTCACCTGCGCCCCGCCTACCTGCACACCTGCAACTCATCCCGGTTCATCACCATCTCCTGCAGTATTTAAACACCGGTTCAACCACCCAGTCTTCGCCAGATCGTACTATCCCTACCGTGGTATTTACGTCGGGCTCTTCCCTCTACAACTTCCTATGAAGATTGTTCTAGTGTTTTGTCTCAGCAATTTATTGTTTCCCTCTGTCTCCACATCCAGAGATCCTCCCGTCTGCCTGTCTCGCTCCGTGGA
Source organism: Coreoperca whiteheadi (assembly GCA_011952105.1). Taxonomy (NCBI): domain Eukaryota; kingdom Metazoa; phylum Chordata; class Actinopteri; order Centrarchiformes; family Sinipercidae; genus Coreoperca; species Coreoperca whiteheadi. Next base: position 8,684,871 of record CM022493.1, on the reverse strand, counting down.
TCCTCCAACCACCTCTTGCCTGCCTGCCTCGTTCCTCCCCGCTCCTGCAACTCCTCCAGGAACTCTCAGCCTACCAGCCAACACCCTTCATCCCCTGGTTATGCGGACACGCTACCTCCACCTACCTGTCTATCTGGCTTCCAGCCGTTCCCGCTCTCACCGCTCTGGAAAAATAACAAATAAACCTTATTTGTTCCCCTACCGCCGACGTTGTGTCCTGCCTTGTATTCTGGGTTCAACCAAACAAACTACCTTAACCGTAACACAAAGATTATTTTTGTCCTGTTATAACATTCGTTTTCTACAACCTCCCTCTCATATGAAGAGCCATTATTGTCAAGTGACTGTGCTTCATGCCTTTGCGCTGTGAGGTTTTACAAGCGCGTAAAGCATTTTTACTGTTCTCACTCCGGCGTGTTATGGAAAGAAAAACCCACAAGTCTTAAGACGTTAGGTTTTCTGAGTTTCTCTTTATGATACACAAGGAGTTGCTGACTTTGCTTTATGCTAATGTTGTGGTTGTTTCCGTTTGCAGGCGAGGATGACCGCCTGGCTCTCAAGGCCAAGGTGACTGTTGGAGACCTCTTTAGAAAAGACTTCAAGGTTCATGACCCAAATGCCAAATGGATAAGCAGTAAGTAATTCCATTAAATTTAAGGGTTGCACTGTTTATTATTATTGCTAAAAGGTCAGGTTTTTAAAAAATATACTTATTCAGGCATCGCACGAACAAGAGGCAGATTCCGTCCCAATTGTGGGAAAGCCAAGAGAAGGCAGGGATATGGTTTATCTCTGTGTAATGTTTAAATAGGCAGCTGCCTTTTAAAAAGGAAACAAGTGTTTCAAAGCTTTGATTTAATTTTGGAGTCTCTCTGCCTCCCAGTTTTTTGTTTGTTTTTTTTTATTTGCATCTCAAACCTTAAATTAATATGCAACTTGCAAATAACCGGGAGCTTCATATAGTCTTCATATGGTCCTGAAAAAGAACTGATTTGGTTGTGTTTCAGATGCAGAAGAGCAGATTTACAGTAGCGCGACAACACAAAACTTTACAGCCCATCGGGTCCAACACCTCAACGAATCAGGGAAGAGAGTTGCATGAAGAATACATAGGAACCGAGTGCCTCCGGAGTTCAGCTTCAAACCCTGATAATGCCTCATAAAACAGCTTAGAGCACGTTTCCCGAATGGTAATTGGCAATATTAAATGTATCGATGTAAGCATTTGGAAAATAATCTGTATGATTTCAGTTAAGAATATCGCAACTAATTATATATTTCTGCCTTTAGCTTTTTAACAAATTACATAAAAATAGGTGTAAATGTGTATGACACCGCAATTCAAACAGCGAACGCAGTATTCACTAAAATGACGAGTGTTGTTCTTTCTTTGTCGTCTTTTACAACATCTGTCGCTCCTCTGTCTTTGCGAAACCGTGTGTTTCTGTACGTTGCGTGCGTGTGTGTGTGTGTGTGTGTGTGTGTGTGTGTGCGTGCGTGCGTGTGTCCTTGCTGTCTGGCATTCCTACAAGACGATTTATTCCGTTTGCTTCAATAGCTACCCAATTACCTGTAACCACAGCCCTCATTTTTCCTGCGATCAATGAGAGCGTGTGGATGCTGCTATTGTTAGAAGTCATCACCACCAATTTCAAACGCTTGTTTTTTGTTTTTTTTGTAATAGCAGGACTGTGACAGTATAAACACTGACAGCCCCACGGGGGGAGCCAATGAGAGAAAACGATATGCTTTATTTTGTATCAAGGTAAAACAGCGGCTTGATGCAGCCTCGCGTGTCTCACCGCGACATGGAAGAGAATGATCACAGCTCCAAGATGTGAGGGATCTGTACAGCTGAAGGATTAATGAGGTGGATTTTGCCTTCTCTTGTGCCCAACGAAGCTGTCTCCTCCAATCACACCATCTAAGATGGCTCCTAGAAGCGGCACAGCTGTTAAATTTGGTCTCGATTCCTGAAATCACGTCGCCTTCCCCTCTGTGATTGGCTGCAATTAGAGCCGAAAACCCATATTTATTATATTAGCGACAGGAAGATGCCATTCCTCTGGATCTCAGATGATGAGCCGGGTAATTGTCTGGCCTGATTTCTGTGTCGGTTTAGCTACAGGTCCCCATCTGTGCTTAAGGATGAGGCGTCTCTCATGTGGCTGATTTGTCGCCATTACTGGCTGTGACCCACAACGGTTGGAAACAAATCGATCACGTTTGGATGAGCCTCGGTGAACATCACGCACTGGGGTCGTGCTGTTCACATCTGGAATCTAGCATCTGCTCTTCCGTGTTGTCAGCGGTGAGAAGCATATCTCTAACAGCAGCAGAGAGGTTGAATTACGTAAGATCATTGCGAGTGTGGAAAATGAATTATTCCCGTAACCTAAGATTGTTAGATGAGATGCACAAAGAAAAGGGAGGTTCCGTAGAGAAAGGAGCTTTGTAATAATCCATACATACAGCAGCAGCCGCCAGGAAACAACACTTGTCATTAGCACGCACTCCGCTCTCTCATCTCCTCCTTTTCGTGCTGTTGACAGTACCACCCTTGATCTCGAGGTATTTTTAGTGTATCATTAAATACAGCTGACAGGGAGGTGAGAAAGGGGCATAAAGAAGGAGCGAGATCCATCAGCTGATTATTTTGTCTTCGTTAGTGTGTCATTTTTACTAGACCCGGTGCTCGACCAACCTACAAGCTTTCAGGGCTGTCTATAGGATTTGCAGTAATGGCTTCCCTGGTTGGGGGCTGAAATTGAATTTTTTTTCCAAACCTAATTTAGCCCGGTTTTTATGTTTTCCCTACCCCCGGCTGTCTCCACCTATCAATCAATTCCCCGGAGACCGACCGAATATAACCTCTAGAATCGCTAATGATCATATAGTAGGTTATTTTTACCAGAATAAGAAACCGTATTAGCTTAAACCTATTCTGTACTTCAGACTCATTCGGTGCTCTTCATCTGCGCCACACGATGGTTGCAGAAATTGTGATCCCTGCCTGTGCACCCAATGGATCATCATTTTAAAGGGTCGTTTTGTTTTGTTACGGCTTGGGTTTCATTTTACTAGTTCTGGCTTATCATTCTTATCTGTGTTAACATCGTACTCACCACGTTAATTCCTCAGTTCTGGGTATGCGGCAACATTACTAGATAAAAGTCAGAAACTTGAGCGGCCATGCAGGGTTTGAACAAACCCTCAGGCAGCAGGGCGTTCAGACCGAAAGCAGGGCTGTGTTGGCCGCTTCGGGTATGCGGCCCGTTTGAACACGGCCATAGCCAAACCTATCTGGAAGTGAAAATGAAGGCCAGTGGAAAATGTGTTGCCCAAATTGTTTGTTGTGAACAACTATCTTTGTGGTGGTTTTGACTTTGACCTACCGTAGCTGTGCAGACACACAGTTGTCCTACGCAATGAGGAACTATTACATACACTCGGGATGTGGTCACTTTCAGTTTCATGTTAAAATAACGTAGGCATGCACTGATGCATCTTCACCAATTCCAATTGTGACCGGTGCTCCCTTTTTCACAAATGTAAATCTGTATTTCCCACTGCGTGGAGGTCATTGGGATCATTTTTATGTAAGGTAACAGGAGGTCGGGGACTGCTGTGGCACTAAAAACAGAGTCAACGAACCACCGTGAATGAATATGAGCTGGCAGCGGAAAACACTGAATTTTATAATGGCACTGACAAAGACGCTGTATTTAATGTGGATCAGGTACATCGTTGCTGATACCCGAGCCACTTAATAACGTCAGGAGCTGGATTGTTTGAAAATTGTCTTGATTGCTTGTTTCTGGTCGGCCTCTGTTGTTGAAGTGTTCTGAGATCTCAGTAATTAACTTGAGACTCCACTGTTGCCATAAGCAGTAGAACTGATGGCCAAAGCAACGACATTAACCCAAGTTGGAATAAATGGAAATGATCCTTTTTAATTCTGTGATGAGCACAAGCTGTGTGACCCTGCCTCAGTATTCTCATCGTGTTCTGAAGCCAGTACCCCCCCCC
>CM022493.1:8643886-8680816 GCA_011952105.1 Coreoperca whiteheadi | reverse complement strand
TTAGCAGACACCGCTGATATCTCGCATACGCCGGTTTCTTTTTTTCTTTTTTTTTTACCGCCCCATCTGAAATCAAACAGACACAGCATCAACATCATTCTCACACCACCAAGGTGAAGCCCGCCCTGTGGGACACAACGCAGGCGCTCAGAGCAGCTGCTCGCCATTTTAATGGCCACGTTCCTCCTGTTTGCCGCTCCAGGATGCCTCCTGTCTCGCTGATGTTTGTTAAATATGGTGAAGGGGGAGCCATTTGTAAAGCGGTCGACTGACTGGGACTACCGAAAAGTGTTATCGCCGTGACTTTGAGAGGGACTTGTGTCTGTGATTTAGATAAGAGTGACGCATGGTGATGTTTGCTTTGTCAGTGTGTGTACACCCCTCGCGTGCATGTCGGAGAATTACCTTGTTCCTGAATGATGCACAACCTCTCATCGCTAATGTTTATGTAACGCAATCACTTTGGTGAAGATTATCCAGTTGTCTCACTCCCTTATTCACTTTTCATAGCGCTGCTCCCGTGACACGACAGGAGTAATGACGTGACTGCCATTTGTTAATGGAGTTCTGCACTGGGTCTTTTTCTTGCCAATGAGACATATCAAATTAGCCCATATATCCACTGTTAGTATCCAGTGTTCATACAGTGTCACAGGCAATCAGCCTTTCTAAAATGGTAACATTATATGAAGCAGCAGGTGCAAACATCCCCTTTTGCGATGGCCCAGATTAACAGCCAGCATGACTGATGCTTAATGTGAGAGGACGTCTTGGCACAGACTCAAATTTTGCCGTCCCTTTCAACACCCAGAAAGCAGCAGAAGCGGTGAGACAAACGCATCTTTTGACAGAAACAAGCTGTCACAATATACTGATGTTACTTATGTCAGTGTTTTAATACCCAGGGAGGAATAAGATTTAAAAAAAAATAAAAAAAAATGTTTTACTTTCGATGCAGAACTGAAGAGGAAAAGCAGACTTTGGAATTATACGGTTGCTTTGGTGCCGTCTCATGACAAATCCAGCAGTCTCTTAGCTCCTTAGCTGCTAACGTCGAGGCAACATCTGAAGAGTTGGATGTCATCTTTGATCCAAGTTTTGAGCAGCGGAAACTGAAAAACCGTTATTTCAGTCATGTTTTGTCCAACTTAAGAATCATGCCAAATTGACATTACTCACTACTGCTTATTCCTCCCAGTGACGCAGAGGAAAACACACTTGCTTTTCTGATTCTCGTCCTGATTACTGTTTGGTGCTGCTTCCTTTCATGAAGAAGCAGCGGCACAGCTCCACGTTGTGCAACATTCTCAGAAAAGCTACTTGATCGGCACGTAGTAGGAACTAAATTGCGCTCATTTTCAGTTTTTAAACTTTAATCTAAGATTTTACCGGTGAATGGTAGGCTGCAGATGAAGTGGGCTCTTTATGCTGCAACTTGTTATTAGCTAAAGCTCAGTCTCAAGAACTCAAGAAGGATCTCTCTGCAGTTGCAAGGTCAAGGGCTAAACAGACAAACCTGTCTTTTCAGGGCTCTTCCTGACAACGCCCCAAGGTTTTGAAATGCCTTCTCTGCGGGTCCTTGACTGGCTATATGAGTGTTTAAAGTTTAAACCACAGCGTCAAACCCAGTTGTACAAAACCTCAATGGCTACTGACTCTTCACTAAGCCCCATAGTTAACCGTGCTACACCTGCAAGCTTTGAATTCCAGGGCTGGGTATTGAACCTCGACCGTCACGTACCAAAGGTTGGCATCGAATGCTTGGTCAGATTTTAGACCGCATTTTCTTCATAGTTATTGTACCGCTGCTTGTGTTTAAAAGTCATATATTTGAGAAGTTTGGTTTCTTTTATGAAATGGTGGGGGACATGTTTATGTTCCCCAAAACAAGGTACTGAAATACTTTTCAGCACTGAAAGTCAGGTATTGTGTCGGGACTAGTTACACAACATTTCGAACAATACCCTCAGTACCCCCTATAAATGTGGTTCGCAAGGGTAATGGTAGCATGATTGCCTTGGTAGATTACTTTCTTAGTAGTTTTTAGAACGTGTACTTTGATGTCTGACAGAAGTAGACAAAACCTTTCTGCTCACTTTAGTCGGTCGTCATCGGTTTTGCTGTTGACAGCCTAAAATCACAGCCATTGTTGAAAGAGAGACAGTTTGCTGGCAGGCTAGCTTGTATGAGCCAGCTCGCTGATAACGACAGCTGCCAGGCTATCTGATTAAGTCAGCATATCACCCATCCACCGAACTGTTTAAGGTTTATTCTGTTAGTTGGCCTTTTTGGTGTTTACAGTGCACTAATAGTATTTTTAGTTTAATAATTTTTCCATTCGATTTTTTTTTTTTTTTTTTTTTTTTTTTCTCTTCCCCATATAAAATACATTTCACCGTGATAGCAGCACAAGTATTTTTAATGCACTTAGCAAACTTTTACAGCCTGCCAGTTGAGTCCCAAAGCGACCACAATCCCACGTAATAGTAGCCAGCAAACCTGCCTAAAAAGCACTAATTGTGCTGTCTGTTTCTAAAAGCAGAGAAGGAAGGAAGACGGGGATGGTGTTAATTAAGAACAGGAACACAGGAAATCAGACACATGCTTGCACATGCACACGGAGGGGAGTCGTGTTTGACCTTTTTTCAGCAGCTGCAAACAGCGCTAACTAACCTTTTATCTATAGTCCTTGTTTGGGTTACGCTCGTGGTTTCACAGTTCTGTACGCGGAATCCTCTGTGTTGCCAAGGCATGAATACATGCACGACGGAGTATTTCTGCAGCAGCTACCGCTCTATGTTTCGACAGGCACATCTCTACTGCGGCTGAATATCCTGTGCTTCAACAGTCCACATCCCCATAATGCCTACTGCACATGGCATTCACATCTAAGCCGTGAAATGGACTTACAATCCTTTGAATTCACTTTAGCAGTCTAATCACTGAGAATTCATTGCTTCAGCTGTGTTTGCGTATCACAGCAGCGCATCCCTTCACAGCAAGACGCCCGCTGGATAATTTTGTTACAGCGATTTTATAAACACATTCGTTTATGCTCTGAGTGTGTTTTTTTTGTTTGTTTTTTTTTAAGAATCCACATGCAAGTCTTATGTACTCTCAGATGTTCTGACTCGCGATGGTTGTATGATTTGGTTCGGGAATTATGAATAATTATTTCAAATAACTCAAATATTGAAGTATTTGATCAGTGAGATAACTGAGCCTTTGCTGCCGGTCAAACAACAGAGGCCCGATCACTGCTGTGATGTTTATTGTCATCATTATTATTGTTATAATTGTTATTTTTACAGGCACTGGCCTGATGATCCTAATTATTATGAGCGGGGGCAGGTCTTTTTCAAGTTCAGTGATTGGTTTGCGAGCACGTGGGAAGGACGGAGCTAAAGCACACGAGGACTGTGGATGGTGCCTCAAGCAGCAGCAGCAGCAGCAGCAGAGGTTATCGCTTTATGAGCAGTATATGAACAGCTGGCACACACTGATGAAATGACCGTCACCTCAGAGGCAGTGAGTCAAATCAGTGACTTAAGCATTAATTGCAAATTGAGGTTACAGGTTACAAAAAGCACATGGGTTTTAGCGAGTTGATGGAGGGTTCCCGGGAACACTTGCGTGCTCCCTTGGGACTCATCTCGGAAGGCACATGGAGTTCGATGAGCAGTGGGTGAGTTGCTGAGGACGCGATGTTTAGCAAATTTCTCTGCTCAACTGCTTTCAGAGGTGATAGACTTATAAGGATGTGGTCTGACTGTACCAGACAGCGTGCCCTGGCTAATCACAAGGTTCTGGGGGCTGAGTTGCCCCCCCCCCCCTGGTTCCCGTGGACAGGAGAGCTTCAGTCTTGAGGTTGTGACTCATTTTACTCCACATGTTGTCACATTACTGCCGTTTTGTTAGAGTGCATTTTACATTACAGATCTGAAACGTTGTAGCCCAGATGCGCAAACTGACACCTTATTAGCTTGATTATAATATAGTGGTATAAAAATACTAACACTACAATTAAAAGATGCTCACAGAATACTGACAGTCCTCTGAAAGAAACCATGGTCAGACGTTTTACACTGCAGGGATTATTTGTTCTCAGTCTTGCCGATCTGCGCACACCTCTGGCGTCCTGGGCCATGCATACAACCATGATGTTACCATGGCATGTTTAAAGGTTATTCTTTTTTTTTAATGCTTCTTAAAGGCACCTGTGTTACTGGGGCGTACATTTCCTTTTACTCAGCAAATCCTGGAGCTGTTCCTCATTGTTGCATCATCACCCTGCGCAGCTCTCTTTGCTGTGTCCTTGAGTTTTGGTACCGACTTGCTGGCTCTCTGCGTTGTTTATGCCTGTTCAAGTGGCGGTCATCTTGGGTTCTGTTGTCCTATTGTTGAATTCAAAGGAGGCATAATTCATAAAAGGTTTCAGCTGACCTGCGTGTAAAATAGTGGGCTTTACCAGTCCAAAGTAAGGAATAAATTGAATTGTTTTTGGTGGCGGTCTTACGTTAGAAGGGTGCAAGATATTTGACTTACAGATTGAGATATATATATATATGATTTTAAAGCAAGTTAATTCCAGGACACTGATGTTGAAGGTCTAGTGACAAGGGTGGAGGTATGTCAGTAATTTGCTCTTTTAAGGTTTGAATTTAGCTTGGACCCCTGGTGCCTTGAGGTATGCATGTCCAAGTAAACCAAATAATAAGGCAGAAATAACAGAAATGACTTGTAAGTATGCCATGCTGTTTCCTCCACCTTAATGGTGAACTCAGAAGCAAAGGAGGCAGCGGGTAATGAAACCAGCAGGCACACGCTGATTCGCATTCCTGATAAACATAAATGACTTCCACTGTGAAAACTGGCCAGCAGCAGGCTGAGAGTGGCCCTGCGTGCTTTCATATTTTGTCACCAGGTTCATACTTGAGGTTTTTGCTCATTTTCTTGCTCTGCCATTCATTTGTTAGCGTGCTCATTTATCAAGTCGGTCCGGAATGGAATTAAAATACCGTGGTGTTACCAGTACAGCTTTGCAACAGTAGAGGTAAATACTCGCAGCTATAAGGTGGAATTCCCTTTCAAGAACCATACAAGAATGAAACTAAATTATAAGAAATGTAATGGCGGGATATTTAATTAAACCTTTTTACTGAATTTTTTATGAACCCATATTTCACCACATGTCTAAGCCAAAGATGTAAGACTGTATTACTGCACTGGAGACTTCATTTTATTTAGCCACAGACAGACACCATAATTCTCCACCCCCAGTAGCTTGCGTCGCTTTTATCAGACCAGTCATCCTCTGCAGCCTTGGCCGCGGACAAATGGCCAGGAACAGACAAGAAAACCTCACCTCACAGTTAAGATATACTCCATTTATTTGAGTATGTAATTTCGGACAAGAGTTAGGAAAAAATGGGCTCAGTAATGAAAAGGTTTTAAGGTAAATGATGTTATGTGTTATGTATGTTTTCTCCTCACTAATCCAACCGATCAGCCTGTTACAACGTCTTCTGTCAGAACACGCCTGTTGAGGCAAAGTATTCTCTTTGAGTGTTGTTCGCCCGCTCAACTGGAACAAAACGCACTCGGGAGAACACTGAATGCAACGAACAATGTGACTAAAGCTGTGCCGTCAAGAAAGGGTCAAGTGGAAATGGATAAGGAGGACTGAGAAGACAGTAAAATGAGCAACATTGTAAAAAGTGTAACTCTGAGCAATTATAGTGCAGTAGAGGGTTATTTTGCTTCAAGAGGCTACTAGTGTCGATTTTCCTTGAAGTAGTATTAACTAATCTTTCTGCACTATTCCGTCTGTCTAATTGAGCTGTCATATTGCACATGAGGCAAAAAAGGCTTGGTTGAAGTGTTAATGAAGCCTACAGTCCAATGAAGTCATGGAAGTACTAGAAAAGAACTTGTTTCTCACGTGAGGAGAAGGACGTAATGGAGGATCAGAGAGTGAATGAATGAATGAATTGTTCAGAAAACACCATCTCTTCTGCCATTCTGAGCCGAAGAAGATGTGATCTCTTCGTTTCTTCTCCAAGTAGCCTGGTGAGAGGATAATGTGGTACGACGTGACTCTCGTTTTTGTAGTTTTGGCCGTCAGTCAAATAACAATAATGACAATAATGTTGTACTCGTCAAGTCAGTTGCTAAGACCTGGGGACGCAGCGACATTGCACAAAAAGGTGTTTAAAACGTGTGTAAAATTGGACACATGAAACACGGATCAACCAGAAACATGATCCGTCAGACGATCGCACAGGTTTTCAACAAAACAAGAAGTTAGCCAAACCGAAGCAGAACAGTGAAATTATTACCCCCGCAAATTATTTACAGACCAACTTCCTATTTCAACTACCGTTTATTTATTGTATTTTTGCATGCACACGGTTTTCTTGTGCAATTAGAGATAATTACAGACATTTCATTTTCAGTTTTAAATCCAAACCAAGTGGTTTAGGCAATCTGGCTCAACTGTTGGTCATTTATAGTTAGCTGTTTATTTTCATATTTCATAGGCACCAAAAACACCATTGCAGTGGCAAAATATTCGTCCGAGAAGAACTTGACTTCATACACACAACACCGAAACGCAAACAAGGAACTTTGTCTCCCTCTGAATATGCCACAAAAAGTTTCATCACAGGTGAAGTGTTTTACGATCATCCCACCAGAAAAACTCATTAGAAATTAGAGGGGAGCTCCACCAGTTTTACACATCAAAGCGTACTTATAGGTTTTGAGGAGCACTGCAGCATATTTAAAAAAAAAAAAAAGTGCCTTTTTGCTGCTCCAGAGGGAGCTGTGTGAAGTCTGATAAAGGCTCGGGCGGCGGACTTGCACCAGTCGCGCAGACGCACACACCGTTCCATTCATACTGCACTTGAGGGTCCGCCTCGCAGATGGGGAAAGTGTGAATTTGGCTCAAATTGCCTCAAGTGATGTCACTTGAGTCAGGGTCGGGTGTGGCTGAAGACTACGGGTTTGAAAATGAAAGAACTCGGTGGGTGTGGAGTTGGAGAGAACTGAGTTTACCAGACCTCTGCAGCCCGCTCCTCGTCGTTGCTTGAGCCTCTACTAGCATAACAAGTCTTGGGCCGAGCTGTTTGTGGTCGAGTTGCATTGTGGGTAAAGGCGCCAGGTTTTGATAAGAAGGAAGAATGCATTGAATAAAAGAAGTTGATACCTCTGGTTCAGGTCATTAAACCTGCCTGTTTCCCTAGTTAATGGTAACACAGACATCTTTGACTTTTGGCTAAGTTCTGCTGAATTGTACAAACTCAATATATAGCACCTTGTCTGTCTCACTCGACTGTGTCACCTCGTATCTCTGCCTCCCTGGAGTGTGGCTGGGTTAGGGGTGTGCCCAGGGCAGGAGGCAGTATTAATAAGACATACTGCCGTGGAAAGGTATAGATCAGAGGAGAAAACACCGCCTTGGGCTAATGCACAGCGAGTGAAGGTAGAGGGGAAAGTGAAAGAGAGAGGACTCGATAGAGATAAATTGAAGGGAAGACATAATGCCTAGGTTACTGTGAAAGAATAGATGGCTCTCGCTCTTTGAAAGAGCAGAAAACAAAGAGTTGGAGAGGTGAAGGAGGGATGATAAGGTCTAAAATGATGAACTCAGCAGGAGGGCTTATAGAAGGGCAGTGATGGGAAGGATTTGAGAGATCTGGGGTATATCTGAGGGCGTGTGGAAAAAGGAGAAGAAGTTCAGTGATTCGGTGAGGAATAAAGATGAAAAAGGGGCCTTAAAGAGATGCAGGCCTCTGAGTTTGAAATTAAGCCAGACTATGAAAACCGAGTAAGTCACGAAGCAAAATAAAGTCCAGTCAATCTCTCTGACCACTGATTTATCATCATATTGTCGGTCTCTTTACACATTCAGGCCCCATCGTCGGCAATTACTGTTTCATAAATAAAAGTAGATCGTTTATCTGGATGCCAAACGGAGTCAAACTAAAATAATGGAGCATGGTGTAAAAAAAAAAAAAGAAAAGGAAAAAAAAGGCAGCACTCTTTTATTTATCACCATGATTTCCATGAAGGATACCATTTTATACCCTTGTTAGTATGCCGATGGTTTTTAACACGGAGACAAAAGCTGTTGAGGGGGCGTTTGGCTATGCCAATCTAAAAATGTCTGAAACTGCTCTCCCAAGCACGTTCTGAATTAAAGCCATTGTGATGGTAATTTTGTCACCTCTAATGGACAATTAGATATGCTAGCAGATAGAGAGCACTCTGCATAACAATCTCTGGGTTCTAATTACCTCGCCAAATGGCGTGGTTGCTCGTGCGCCTATGGATCACTAAAGCAATAAGACAGAACAGCCCAGATAGATTGAAGGTGAAAGGGGGCAGTTGCTGTATTAAACGTATCCTTCCCTGATAAAGGCCTGATGGATGAGGAGCTGTGTGAACTTTCATACATCTGTCAAATAATGGCTCCCTTCAAGGGTTTCCTCCGGTGGCCTGAACTCCCTGTGTTTGTGCTGGAAGCTTTTGTATTCAGGCCCGCTGAAAGCTGTGCCTTTTCAATGGCATCGAGTAGGTCAGGTTCTAGAGCACTTTTGTTAAACCTAGTTGAAAGTAGAAAAGTTCTCTTCTGTCAAAAATGACTATTTTATTTTGGGATAAATGTCACTGTCTTGTTCTGTACATTGTGTGAGGAACCACAAGGGTGTGTTAAAGGCCCTAAAAACATATTTCCTCCATTAGCTTGAAATTGTGTGTTCATGTAGAACCTACATGAACACACAATTTGAAGCTAAAGTTTGCTTCTAAAGAGCAGTTTTAGTTATTTCACATAAGAGAATGTTTTCTTTGGAAGTACGTGATGTCACCGATCAGGATTTCACAATATTTAAATCAAGTTGCCATGACAATTTTGCTGCTGTCTTTTAGTCAAAGTTGATCAAACTACACCCACACAGTCCGAATGAACAGGTTAGAGTTTTTAACTTTTGGTTTTAATAATTAACACACACGGGTGATTATTAGTATTTTTTTTCCCCCAAAATGACAGTTTTGTTTCCCAACATTGAAACCAAGTTTTCGGGAGCTCTAAGTAATTTTTCACCGTCTCGTATACAGTGGCTGTAGCGTACTGTATCTGCAGCAGAGCTAATAGGGTTGTCGATCAATACCACTCAATCGAGCAAGGTGCTGGAAATGTTTACCCCTTTTCGTCTGCACCAACATGGTTAAAATGGTTCACTGTAATGGTTTTCTGAAAAGAGAAGAGTAAGCCATATTGGATTAATAAACATTCCAATACGCTTGCAGGTCACCTGGCAAACTGTGTTTGGGAAGCTGAAAGTGTTTGATCACGCCGTGCTTGAAACAAAGGCCCATTAGTGGCCCGACAGTTTATGATTGAGTAGGGAGCACTTGAGTTGACATACCGGAGCAAACCTTCATAACATAAGGCTGTAGTATTGTAACCGATAAAGTTTGATTAATTGTTGAAGCCAAAATTTTGATCGCAATCATTATACAGTTAACTGGGCGTCCCTGCTATCCAAGCACTGCTTTTATGTTTGAGTCCGCCACACACATTTGTGCCACTTAGTGACCCACTGGTAATTGTTGCACTTTTTTGGTTGCTGAAAAATAAATAAATGTTAAGTAAAACTCTCGAAACAAGCCTAATTTAATATGCCTTTGATATAAAAAAAGTAATATATGAAAGCATTCCGTAAAGTTCAATTATGTTGTCAACGTTCAAGACAGCTAATAACTACGGCTAATAACTTCATTATCACTGAATACTTGCTTTTTCTATCGTGCCAGCAGCTGTTATGTAACATTTTCAAAGGTTACACTTCTTGTCTTAGAACCAGACTTTAAATTTCTAGTGACACTATTTGTACAGAATATATATATGAAGGGGAACCAGACAACTCCCTGATGTACTGCTGAATTACTGGACCACAACACGGAGGGCCAAGTTCATACTTTCCTCAGCAGTACAAGGTGTTCTTTCATGTCACTGAGTTACATTGGTTCTCTGCATGTCGAGTGTTCCAGGATTTCTATGTAAGGAGCGTAATTATTGCTCTCTTCTGTTATAAGTGTAAAAGGGCACTGAGTGTGTCTGCCCATTTGTCTGACCCGCAGGATGAATTTGAGGACATTTGGCCGTTCAGGCCCTTTTGTCGTTTTTTTTTTCCCCCCCAGGAATGATTTATTTCATATTTTGACGGAATTTGACACTTCAGGGCAATATCGTTGCGTACGTTTGGCCGCGTAGTCATTAGGGTAATGTTTTTGTACGTCTGTAGAGTTTTAAAGATGACGTATTATGTGATACATTAACGAATGTCTGAAATCAAAGTCTCTCTCTCCCCCTCTTCTTGCAGGTAATGAGCTTTTGTACCGTAGTCGTGATGGCGATGTCGTCAAGTTCAATGTCGACACTGATGAAAAGACCGTCTTGGTGCATAACAAGAAGTTTGTAAGTCTTTTGTCATCTTTTCCTTCTCTTGCTTTCTCACAATCACAGGACCAACGAACTGACCATGGCTGCCCATGAATCAAATTAAAACTTTTCTTATAGTGTCAGCAAATCAAAGCACCCAAAGCTCTTTTTTCTTTTCGTTTTTTCTTTTTTCTTACAAAGCCTAATCAAATGATCCATTCTTACTGTGAGATGTGAACTGCATAGTTAGCTTAGTTATGTGGGGAAACGTCGAGATAGAGATGTGGCGTCAGCGCTGCAGCAGCTTGGGTGACGACACACAACATTATGTCCGCCATCAAATCTCCAAGCCCTATTGCGAAGATTAATGCAACTCCCATTTGCTTCAGGAGCCGAGCAATCCGTCAAACGCAGTCATTTAAGGACCAGTTTAATGAAAAAATACCACGCATGGTTAAAGGTCTTATCTTTTTGTCTTTTTTTCCCCCTCTTACATCTGCCTCTGCTTCTCAGGAAATGTACAAAGCCAGCAAGTATGAGGTGTCTCCTGACATGAAGCATGTGCTGCTGGCCTACAACGTTGCACCGGTGAGCTTCTCATTTGTTTGCTTGTATTTTGAATTAGCAAACTGACAGCCAAATATGTCAGCCGCCCCCACTTGGGGGTTGGGGTATGGTGCCGCAAAGGCAGGGAAGAGAGGAGGGAGGGAGGGAGGGAGGAGAAAGTAATCACGGCGGGGTGTGAAGGCCTGTCGCACACCGCTGCCTGTCAGCGATGGCGGCGGGGGCCAGCACAGCCGAGTGGAACTGTAGCGAGGGAGGCAGAAACACAAACAAACCCCTTGGTGCTGCACGGGCTCACAGGGAGGGAGATGAGATCGACAGAAGGAACAGGAAGTATTGGCCGAAAATTTATAATTGCTGTGCAATTCTGAATAAAGTGTCCCATGACTACATCGGCTCTGCCAGCACCTTGATATGCATCAAAGCATTTCAGCTCCTGATGTAGGTGGAGCAGATATATTGACTCATTTTGCTAGCTGATATCTGTGTGTACTTCATTCTGCTTCACCACTGAGTCACTGCAGAGGGTCTGTGCATGTTGTTTTTGTGTGAAGGATGCTGGCAGAGCTATAACCTTGTGTTATTGCCTGTGATTAATAGAAAATGTTACGACACACTGGAGGTATCTAGTGTGCCGTACGGCACGCGTTTGCATTTGTTACTCCATCCAAACCGCCATCACCTTGATAGATGACAGTCATTCCTCCTATACGCTCACTGGAACAGCACACAGTCACACTCTGGCGAATGCACAGTCACGCACACCTCATCTCCGTAACATGTCGTATGGATGACGGTGTTTGTTTGCATACTGACACCAACCATCCTCCGTTTGAATGTGAATGGCTCTCTAGGGGGCACTGACTTAAGACGTTCATAAACGCTGCATTTGTAGCAAAACTGTTGAGATGAAACTATTTGTAACACAAACAATCAGTTGTAATCTGTCAAGAAGTGTTCATTAATAGTTAGGATTCCAAAGATGAAAGGTGAGTGTTTAGAGAGCATTCCAGGTTTTTGGTGGATGGTGGTTTTTGTAAGACATGTTGTCCAGATTGGATCATGCATCCTGAGTGGCCAAATTAAAACCATAGCAGGTTCCAATGAAATAGAAGAGCCAAGTGATACGGAGGCTAATTAAAGAGTAGCTTAACACCAGGCTGAAAAGCGATGTTCCCTGCCCTCTCTGATTGAAAGGGTCTGGGCTGTTTCACCTGTAACCACACTCAGCAATAATGTCACGGTGTACTGACACACCCTTAAATACACTTGTACATCACTGCAGCAGCGTTAGACCACTGGTTTACCCACGCAGCAAAATCAAGATTTTTAGTCGGTGTTAAGTTACTCTTAAACCCATTTGTTTTGATATGTAATGGAGCTGTACACCAATATGGAGCCAAAAACTAAACTAAACTAGAACAGTATTATTGTGCTGAAGGTAACTTTTTTTTTTTTATGGCATTGCTAAAGATTTTGAAAGTATTTTTTCTTAGAATGACCCACTAACAGCTCTCCTTTTCGTTAAGTTCAAAGAATTTGTTATTGTCTAATGCCAGATTTCTTTTTTTTCACGTTCTTCATTTTCAAAGAACTCATTAGTAAGTCTTGCCCTGACTGTGACGACCACATTAGATTCTCACTGAATGATGGAAAAAAACAACAACATTGAAATCAAGATGTCCTGGTAAAACTGTCGCCTGTTTCATGTGAAGTGATCTGATGTGAATCCTTTCCTGCTGCCTCTTCTTCCAGGTGTACCAGCATTCTTACACGGCCTTCTACATCATCTGCAGTCTGGAGACTCCGTAAGTAGGCGGCAGGGCTGCATTGTTCCATTTACATTGTATATCATTACCTTATCCTGTAGTATCTCACCTGACTGCGCAAAGGACACTCATGCCCACCTGTCCTCGCAACCTGTTCTCAGTGTACCTCCTACAAAGCACCGCTGACATCAATTGCACGGTCCCATCCTCCATCAATGGGTTATCAATAATCTGTGAGCTCGAATGGCAGCCGGGGTTGCCACAACACCTAAAGATCTTACATTTTTATTCACTCAGAGCAATCTTTGAAAAAAATAAAAGGACCAATTAAATGTATTGCTATCTGGTTAGAGGGATCAAACAGACAGACTTGTCTGGAGGTGCTACAATGCACTGCAGAATACTAAAGTAAAAATAATACTGCTTTGCCATTTGAGTGGGGAATGAGGCTTTCTGCAATGTCAGTCTGTCTCTTGTAGCTCTCTTGTCCTTCAATGCTGAAAATGGAACAAATGCCTGGAGAAAGCAACAGGCATTAGTGAAGCAGCACACTTTGCTGCAATTTAACCTCTGTGATCTTCATTTCCTTGTGTTAAAAACATATGAAAGAGTAGCAGGAAATGTTCATTTGTGACATGAAAATTGGCTCTCGCTCTTGACAAACAACAAAAAACAATGACACACATTTTCAAAACCGCGAGTTTGAAAAGCCAGAAGTGGTAGCACTTGATCAGCTACTATTGACCAGCAGCCAATACATCGAATGGCCATACTCACATCTATTTGTGTGCTGCCACCCAGTGGTAGTGTGCCAAAATAACACCTCAGCTGATGACCTCATTCATCCTCAGCTCCAGACAAAGACATAGAGGCAGTGGCACCTCTAATTCTGCAGCCTGCACTGCACAGCACTTTTCCGAATAAGAATAGGTGACACTGTTATAGAGCGCTGGTATTTATGGATACACTTAAACCTTTGTTCTCCGATGTGATACACTTGTTCTTCTGCTGCAGCAGTGCTGGTTACAGACAGTCTCGGTGTGTAATGTGTCTGCGCTTCTATCTGATGGCATTGTTTCCTCTGTCTGTGCACCCCAGCGAGACGTGGAACTTGAACCCTCCAGAGGTGCGAAATGCTCAGCTGCAGTACGCAGGCTGGGGACCCCAGGGTCAGCAACTGGTAAGAACTGCACTTTCCATGTTCGTCCCTGGTCTCATCTCGGTCTGCTGACCAATGAGGTTTCAAAGTTAAGCTTCAAACCATCTTCATCGTCAAACATGTAGCCACTGAAACTTGTCTTTGATGTGAAGCACAAGTGTCAATAATAAAAACACACACACAGACAAACTGTCTGGATTACAAAAATAGAGTTAATATGGCTCCACAAGAGGTAGCCAAGCGCAAAATACGTGGAAAGTGTTATCATGCACTGTCCTTTACTGCCGGTTAATAAAGTTAATGAAAGATAGAATTAATGATTTTAGGGGAATTTATATCAGCCCCCTGATGGGAGGAGCTGGAATGAGTGATGAAGGGGGTTTGAAAGGTACTTGTGTTTCCTATGTTTAAACCTGCATTAATTGCTTTTTTTAATGGATACTTGGGGGCAGCGCAACAAGCAGTTAACACAACACTGACAGATCCTGGCCTTATAAAGTTGAAATGGTGAATGTTATTGTATCATTTATACGTTGAGCAGACATGGAACAACATTAGCATTCATTAGGATTTGTGTCTGCATCCGCCTGCTGAATGTCAGTCCAATGCTCACTCTCCTTTTAGTTCTGGTTTGCTCCGAACCTTTAGCTGCCAAATGCTTCACTGTGTTCACCAGCTAGTCGCTAACTTCGTCTGTCAGTTGATGCACACAGTGGGTTTTTAGAGCTTTTAGAGCTAAAAACAGCTACCTGCTGCGTCTGGAAATGACACTGATGAGAGCGGCGAGACACTGAGCCAAAACAAAGAAGATGTGCTCCATAAAATCAAAACACTGAGCTGAAAGGCGCTAAAATGCTCTGTAGAGCTGAGGGGAACTGCTCTAATCAATACTAAAATATTGATTAGAGCAGCTTTAAGGTAACTTTGTGTGCAGTTATGTGCAGATGCCAATGTCAATCTTAATACAAATGTCACTTTTTTTTTTTTTTGAAGGTTGTAGCCCATGAAGGTAGGTCAGGCCTTACAAAGAACAAAACTAATGGTGCATTCAAGTGCTCATGGTCAAATTACAAAGTCAGATATTTCAGGAAATTAACCTTAAACGGGTGAGTAAATATCAGTGGTGAAAAGTTTCCATCGCACCTGAGGTTACAGTCGGAGTTGTGACAACTGGCAAACGGGGTATCAGGGTAATGGTAAATGTATCCATATAACACCCTCTGATTCACAAACTGGCCAGGCTGCTAACAAGAACAAACGGTGGAGTTCATGCTTGACTTGCATTATTTACATCTCCGAGTGGCTTTTTCATTGGTCCGCTTCATGTGATAGATTTACCAGTGATTGATGACCCCCTGAACACGTGATATATACGACATGGTAATGTTCCATTTTCTGACTTTACAAGCTGACCAAGATCACCTGAATGCTCCATTACATTGACAATTGACCAGCGCACAATGGATACAATGGGATACTGATGGTTGCAAAGGATGCACAGGCTGTGTCCTCCACATTTGGTGGAATGTCAGCTGCATTTCTGGGCCGCATTTGGAAGAACATATGATAGGCCTTGTTGGCTCATTAAAGGGATTGTTCACCCCGAGCAGTTTCATGTGGGAACTATTTTCTTTCTACCGATAGTTCCTACACGAAACTGCTCACAACAAGGTCCGTGGATTGTCTTGAGTAACTGGGTCAGGATTTCTGGAACGAAACATGGCTCTTCAGTTTTTCAAATGTATTTTTTTTGCCGCTTTGAGCACTATAAAAGCCATGTGCCAAGCAAACATCTCTACAGCTGATGTGTAAAAAATGCGGCAACGCACACCAAAACAATCTAGATGGATAAATAGCACTAAGAGGTGGTAAAATATGTATTTTTAAATTTTGGGGTGAACTGCCCCTTTAAGACAAAGTCAGTCTGGAAACTTTGGGGATTAGGACTCAAATAATCTTTATATTTCAGGGGCAGCATTTTCCTTAACTGAACGGTATGGTATACGTTTGAGTCCTCTAAAACAGTACACACAAACTACTTTGTCCCTCAGGGCGTAAATCATCCTTATGATTCACTGAGATTTCCCAGTAAACAAATTTCAAATTAAACACGGTTGTTTAAATCACAAGAAGCAATGGTCCTTTGCAACTCTTCCAAGATGAGTCATTTTCCACCTCCATCATCAAACAGTCAAACTTGTCAGAGCATTAATGAGCTTCAGTCTGTTGGTTTGCAGGGCAGACAGACTGTAAGTGATAACATCCTGCAGCACAATGCTATTAATTACCTGTTATCTCGTCAGTGGATTAATTAACACAGTCGCTAGATTGATATAGCCTCAAGTTTCCCACCATTAGTCACGAAGTGGTTTTACTTCCATCAGGCGAGTTATGTTAGCGTGAAACTGAGCAGCAGCTGGTTTCCCTGAAGGTTCAGATGTCCTCTGTCGAAGAGGTGGCGGTTGAAGTGAGCGATGTCCGTCAGCTCAAACAAGCTAACCCAGTCTGCAAGCCAAGGCATGCATCGTCATATTTAGACATCTAATATACATAATCAGCCCACCTGTTCCCAAATCCCTTATGCACTTAATTAAATCTCCTTTCCGTTCCCATAGAGAATGAGCACATGCATGTCCATGTTTACGCTCACAAACACAGCTGTCCAGCCACATGTTAAGCCATGTGTTGGTCTAAAAAGTCAATGTAATTGGATAAATATGTGGCATCTTATTTTTACAGAGGCATGTTTCTGCACAAAGTTGTTTCTTACCTCTGTATTTTTTTGGGGGTTTTTTTGTCGAAAATAAATCCCCTAGTGAATGGGAGAGTTTATTTTCCCTGCTCCCTGTAGCCGGATAATCTTCAACACGTGCCTGACACACATTCAAACAATCAAAGTTTGGACGCTCAGCCCCGGGAGGCCTAACCTTTGTATTACATTGGAGAGGGAGTGTGGGTGAGAGAGACCGAGAGAAAAAGAGACTGTAAGACAAATCACTCATCAGTACAATGTGTATATTCTTTGGTCCGCCACTATGGAAACTTTGCTTTTTAGCATCATTTTAGGCTTATGCATGCCAATTAGTAAAAGAGAGTATAGTATAAGTATAGCACGTCCACTGGAGGAATTACAAGATTAAAAGTGATATACTGAAATGGTATCCCTACTAGTGTGGGTCTCGATCCCCAAACCCTGGAGCCTACACTTCCTATAATTCATCTTGATAGCATCTTTATTTAGACCTTCCCTACCTGGCCCACATCTTTCAAACTCCACATTACCAGTTTGTAAAACAGGCTTTCTGCTAAATAAGACCGAGAGTGCATGCAAGCGGCTTTGTGCGTTAGGCAGTGCTTTCAGCTAAATGCTAACAAGCTCACAATGACAGTGTTAACATGCTGAGGTATTATGTCTACCATGTTCACTGCCTTAGTTTAGCGTGTTAGCATGCAAGCGTTAGGAAAGCGGCACGAAACACAAAGTACAGCTGAGCTCATAAATCATAGACCAAAGTTTTGGACAAATCGAAGTTTTCGACCTCACAATGGTGTTAGATGAAAGGTTAAGGGATCTCAAAAGTTGCTAGAATTCAACAGGAACAGGGGAACATGAATATCTTAACCAAATTCCATGGCAATCCATCCAATAGTTGTCCAGACATTTCAATCGAAATCACAAACGTCAACCCCTTGGTCCTGGAGAAAAGGTCAGAGGCTCACTAGACTCCGTAGGTTTCATCCACTCTCTATACCAAATTTCATTGCAATCCATCCAGTAGTAGATATTCCTGTCTGGACCAAAGTGGTGGACCGACCCACTGACTGACAGCCATTCCTAGAGCAAATATTGATGGAGTGCCCCTTTAACACCACTTGAGAACACATTAATATGTTGCTAAAAGCTCATATTTTGTAGTCGTTTCCTTTTTAATATGTTTAATACGTTTCCATTCCCCTACCTAAACAGCACCATTGTTTACTTGGTGCTACTACTTAACAAAGTTTGTATAATCTCCTCCAAATATTCTCGCTGAGGATAAATGTGGATCGCAGCCATCACTGGCAGAGAACGGGGCCAGGTCTTCTCTCTGTGCTGTGGCCTAGATTAGCTTCTATACAGGGACTCCATCTGCACCAAAGTGACACCAAACCACATGGGCCCTCAACTTGGGTCTCCTCAAGAGAAACGAATTGTGACAGATTTGTGTTAACTTTTTAAAGAGATGCAGGGTTCGTGGGAGAAACCTTTTTGCTTAGTTTTTCCACTGTGTGTACTACAGAAAATGTCGCATTGCTGAGACACAGTGCATGATAAAAGATTGCAAAATGCTAAATTACTTGGAGTTCATGTGGTAGAGTGGGGTTTTCATGTAGCGCTGACTTTTTACACTGTAGAAAGAAGGAAAAAATCAGCATGCAGCGGTTGTAGACAGATACAGTATTGGATTTCCTGCTGTACATCGTCCCGTCATTTAGACGTCTCAGAGTGAATATTTGTTGGAGAATTATTCACAAACTACCATGATACCAGCTCGAGGCCAAGAGATTCCATAATCCTTGAGATACTGAGCGCACCCTTTTCTGTAATAGCCTGAGATTGATTTCAGCATGGTATTAAGGCTGTAACATTTTAAAATTCCAGCCCCGAGAGCCGCCCCACCCTACCATGCTCACCATAGGTGCTGATGAACTATTATTCTCTGTAATGAAAGAGTTGACCTTCAGTTATCTTGAAAGCCCTGCAGGCCTGTGGAGGAGAGCGACAAAGTCAAACTTTGGTCCCAAGGTTTGCCGTCTTATCAGAAACTGAAACGACTCCTTTTTTCCTCTTCGTGCCTCTTGTCAAAAATGTTGCTTTCCTTGTAATAAAAAGGTGCTTTTGCCAATAGGTGAACTGATCTCTTGTCTGTGACAGGTGAAAAAGCACCATGCTAATGTGTGTCTCGACCCCCGGCGTGATCTTAGCTGTGATAGCATGACCTCTGCCTTGCCCAGGTCTCCCACCTGCGATATGATGTAAATGCCAGCCTGTCCCCAGGCTGCCTCATGTGCGAGTTGATAGTAATAATGATGTAACAGCTTATTCACCATAAGGAAATTCCCTGTAGGAAGACTGTCAGTCGGGGTCAGCTACAGGTCAAGAGCTGGAAGGGATTCAGTGTCTTGCACAAGGACAGTTCAGCGGGATGGGAGCTGCTTGAAAAGAAGCTCTTGTTGTAGGTTTTCCAGTTTTAACGATGGTTCGGCGATTGTTTTGCCGTTTCAACATTTGGTCAAAATGTCTCTCCCCTCTTTCTTTCTTCCCCGGTAGATCTTCATTTTTGAGAACAACATCTACTATCGCTCTACGGTGGAGAGCCGCTCCATTCGTCTGGTGTCTACAGGCAAAGAGGGCGTCATCTTCAATGGGCTCAGTGATTGGCTGTATGAAGGTAAGGCAGCAGAACATGTTCCCATTTAAAGAAATTTGGGGAATTACACTTAGCTCGTGAACTTAAATAAATCTGCAAATGTATATACTTTGCCTTTTTGTAGAGATTAAATAGACAAGACATAACACAACATAATCTTCCGCTACACAAAACAGTGTATTTTATTCTGACTTTTTGCAAATCTTTGCTTGTTTCTTGGGGGAAAACTAGATATTTTCACCTTTTAGTGTGCCTTATTTTGAGAGGGGAAAATCACTCTTTGGTGTAACTACTCACCAGTCATGAGCATAGGCTACATACGATGCGGGGTCGCAAGTACACGATGCTCCTTTTTGAAGGGTCACAATGTGAAAAGGTTCTGACTTAAGTCATGATGACCAATATGGAAAATATATGAAGTGAACCTTTTTCCTCCCTCTTTCTTCCCCGTCGATTCCATTACTCCTAATTTGAGCACTCTGCGGTTACACATGTGTCAGCGAGTGACGACATGAGACAGTCTGACTCCCCAGCGTCTGCAGCCACATTAGTATGTTTGGCATGTTGCACTTGAGTTCCTGCGAGGTAAATGAAAAATGTAAACTCTCTCAATTTCCTTCTGCTTTACACAGCTCCGAAAATGAATGAATGTTCTACATCGGTTGATTTGCATTAATTCAGCGGTGGCGTGCGTTGCACACACTGTGATACAGATGTCACGATGCACTCCAAGCGTCAACGCCGCCGATCAAAGCTCACCTGTGTGCCTCGCAGTAAAAAAAACGGGACGGGTGATGTGTCGCCATTCAACTAATGAATTTATATCCGCTGCGCTGGGTGCCCTCTCTGCTCCAGTGGAACAGTGTTTTAATAACAGAACGAGAGGGCGTTGGGGAGCGGCAAGCACATAGATATAGAGATAGCATAAATATATACAGCAACAAGAAGCTGTTAATCCTCAAGGAACACTATAAAACAATGCATATGTGTTTGATAATGTGACTGGCTGTCACAGAAGAGGCTTCTGAGGATTTAGAAGCAGTGACACAGCTTATCGCCAGTGCACCAAGAGCCGTGTAGCTGTTTCAGCCTCAGCACTGGTCTGTTTTTTATTTAATGTTATCAACCCATGGCTCCTCTTATCGCTGCATTAGCCAGACTGACATTGGAGACCGCGTCCATCCTTCAAGAGCCATATCCATTCTCATCCATTGAAACATTAATCAGAGCGATATTGCCGTGTCTGACCCCCTGACTCATATTTATGCGCTACTGAAGGCTTGGTAATTTACACTCATCATTTATTGACCAGATAAATCTTTCGCGGAGAGACAAAACACAGAATTGGCTTCACGATGTTGAGATGAAAGTGAATTGTGGAACAACAGAATAGTATTTTGGGTATTCCTGCATGTAACTTTCCGAAGGTCCATAGCGTGATGCAATGGCATGTTGAGATTCTTCCAGTCCTCCTCTTGTTTAAAAGAAAATGTTACTATTTGGTGCTTATCTTTACTGAATTTGTAAACCTGTTAAGTTGATATATTTTTCATTATTAGATATATATCGAGATAATGAGGTAGCAAAATCCAAAGATAACAGGCTTAAACTAATAATTAGTAGTCGTGTTTACTCTGGCCAGTTTATTGGGTACACCAAGCAACAGTTTAATTAAACAGCCCTGTCCCTAATCCTTCCCATGATTTATTGCAGGGATGTTGTATTAGACTGCATTACATTTAGCTAGGCGTACCAAATAAACTGGCAACTGAGTGTACATCAATGAGGGTGGACTAAAGCCAAACCTTTTCTTTGAAAGTTTCGTTAAAAGTCAGAGATGTTGCAAATCCCGTTTGGGGTGAAGTAAAAGCCCCAAAGAAATTACGAGACTTGATCATCAGCAAAAGTCCTGGAACAAAATTAGTATTACAAGTTAATATATATTATGTGTAACAGTGTGGTATTTTATCTTTCCCTGAAAAAAAAAAAAGACTACTTTACATTTATTGGTGGCTTAAGTGCTATATAGATTCGTTATATAGCAGAAAGTATGTGGACATCCCTGTTGATGCTTAGTTACAGTTAAGGGAAATCTCACTGAATCATGTTTTGTGATGTCTCCTGTTTTTATGATGTTTTCTGTTTCGTCACGTGCACAAAGCCGGGTTCACAGAGCCCTGACCTCAACCCCATGTAGTACCTTGCGGGTGAATTGGAACACCGACTGTGAGCCAGGCCTTATCTCCCACCATCAGTGGCCACCCTCACTAATGCTCTTGTGGCTGAATGGGAGCAAATCCCTGCAGCCAGGTCTCAAAATCTTGTGGAAGGCCTTCCCAAAACAATGGAAGCTGTTCTAGCGGCACGTTGATGCCCATTAGAATGAATTGTTCAATAATCACATGTCAGTGTAATGTTCAGGTGTCCACAACGTTTTGCCAAATTGGATTCCAAGGATCTGATGATTATGTCTTGATTTGTTTGTATCTGGTTTTATTTCTTTATTTGTTTGCTAATACACTAAAGGTCCTTTTCATTCCTGTTAATGATGAATCCCTTTTGGGGGCGGAAAAAAAGTGTATAATCCTGTAAATAGATTTGGCGTTGGCCCAATGGTGATGAGAGCATCTGCAGGGGAGCTTAGAAGCCACGCCAGGTTGTGTAATGTTTACATTCATCAGTGAGCCTGCAAGGCGGAAGATTTTCCATGCTAATGACTCGGGTTCTGCTCTGGCCAAGGTCAAGCTGAGGCTCAGACTGCCGCTGAGGAAAAATGAGGTCTTAAGCTCTGGCTGTCGCTGCGCGGCAGATTTGATGCTGAGGGGTGAAAGGTTGGCAAATAATCTCCCAGGCTTGAATATGCTCTGGCTTGCATTGCTGTCGAATTCATGTGTGTGTGTGTGTGTGTGTGTGTGTGTGTGTGAGTGTGTGTGTTTGTAGTGTGCATGCAAGACAGACAGAAAAAAATTAAAGAGACGCAGCCAAGAACCCCGTCAGCTGTGTGTAATAGTCCAAAACGCCTCGGGAGAGTCTCAAGTGTACTGTCATCTGTCGGCTGTCTGATTATTGAGGCTGCACTGATACTGACACATCCTGCAGTGTGACGCAGCCCAAGGAAACAACTGTTTATTGGGCTCTGGTGCGCCGAGATAAAAACTCGGCGTCGCTTTGATTTGAGTCATGTTTGCCCCATAGATGTTTGGCTAGATGACTGTTTGCATCGAGAGGCTTGTTCGCAGGGTTGTGTCTGTTTATCGCTCTGTTCGTGGCTGAGCCTGCGGGGCATAGAGTAACCACATAATCAACACTTGTGCGCTGGAAAGGGAATGATAAATAAAGGGAATGAAAATGTTGGATTCAGTTTGGTGTAAATACAAGCTGAAACTGATGTGAGACACACAGTTGGCAATTGTTTTGCAGAACTTTTTTTTTTGTGTGTGTGTGCATCCAAGCTGCATTGCTTGTAGATTGTCACACAAACATCAGGTTTGGGAAGGTCAGTATCAGTCAGTCTTCTCAGCATGAAAGAAACTTAATGACTCTTTGCAAGATTTGGTATCTACTTCTTTGATATTGTCATTGGAGTTATTGGCCAAACAAAATAGTCGTCTTCTGCCACTTGAGACAAAGCAAGCAATATAAATCACAAAAAACCCCACAAAAAATATCTGTGTGATCTGTGTAAAGTGCAGGGTTAATGGGGTATTCAGTTTAGTAGTGCACTTCCATAACGCTGGGGAAGGCTCCTCAAGAAACATATTTTAAAAAGAAATGGGGGGAAATTGAGCAGCTGAGGCCGAGATATCCCGACTTCTTAGTTTCTAGTACGGGTCAAGCTCTTAAACGCCCACAGTTTGTAGCGCAACGTTTCTGTCACAAAATGTTATCTCAAACCCTGGTGACATCATCAGGGTTGTTGGTTCAAACTTTGGAAATTTCCCTCCAGAGCCACAGACGACATGCCAAGAAATCAAATCTGTGAAAAAATATTTGAACTTTTGTAGGAAGATTTGTCTGTGGTACCATTGCAGGGTGCACGTATACTCAGGGGCTACATCCTCCAATGCTTTTCTTTCCTACTCTTCTGTTTGCTTAGTATAGACCTGCAAAAAAACAACAACAAATGGCTCACTTTAATAGCACTTTCTTCCTGCACGATCTTGAAGTGTTGTCTTTGGGTTGAGCCACAAACGGTAGATGAGACTCTGGAGATGCTCAGCAACATCTCACCTTTCTCTGTCATGTGCTTTTCTATTCCTGCTCAGTTATCACTTGCGCTGTCACCTCAGTCAGCGCAGTGGTATCTGTACAGTATTTACAGTAATAGCGGTGTTTCACTGACATGTTTTTTGGCATGTTGGGTGGAATACTAGAATGTCATCTAACCGACGTGCCTGTCGTTGAGCCAGGAGGAGGGTGCGTCTCCGCTGTCAGAGTGACATTATTCTCTTTTTTTGGTTACATTTCATATGAAAATTGAATAATACAGTGGTTCACAATCAGTTATTGGTCCATAGTTAATCCAGGCCAGCTTGTCTTGGATTTCATTTTGTCCTGTGTGATTTGGAGAGGTGACCGTGGGATGGATGCAAGTGTTACCTATGATTGGTGGGGTGGACAACTGGCTCCGACTATTCAGAACACAAGAGGAAAGTAGTTAGACTCCAAAAAAAAACAAAAAAAACCCCTACGTTTCTTTCTGTGCTGTAGTGCTGCTCTACTTTATGGCTTTAGCATGTAACACTGCTGCCCTCTGTTGGAAACCCGTGGTCAACTTTGTCAATGCAGATTGCTAGAGTTTCGATACTACCACATAGGCTCGTATCCTCAGTAGGCATTTCTTTTTTAGTATCCCTACTAATAGCAAGGAATGGACTCCCCTTGCTTTCACTCTTTCCCATTGGCCACTTGACTCACGGTATCTCCTGCATTAATAATGTCCTTTACTAAGTGAATAATGTAGTCTGCAGAGCATGATGGAGAACCGTGACTTAAGAGAAAGACAATGAGTTAGTTTATCAGACGTGGTTCACTTACACTCCCTGCTCTCATTATTGCGTTCTTTCTCTTTGTGCCCTCACTTTCTTTTATCACCACGCACATATCAGGTTGCTTCTCGAAACGTAACAACTTTCTCCTTGAATAGCCAAGGTGACTGGGCGTCCCCAGCCGAGCGGATCCGACAGCTCGGTGGGTCCACTCCACATGGAAAGCTTTTCTAAGCTGCCGCCGGTGAAGTCAGCAGGCAGCGGCGGAACCGGCCATGCGGGAAATCATTGTTTTTTGTTGTTTTTGTTTTTCATTTGCAAATGCAGCATAATGCTGTGCTGCTCCGTTCACCATCAGGACAGTGAGACGCAATCATTCCCCACTGAGCTGTGCCAGCAGGGTGCAGGTGAGCACACCAGGCAGGCAGGGAGAGCAAAGACCCAACTGGTCTAAATGTTGCCATTAGCCCTATTTCTTCTTGTCACGGCCATAGAGATGTCTGGCGTTATAATTAGTTTAGCAGTGTCCAGCTGGGGAAAGACACTACAGGCGCCACTACTTTTGCAGATTTGCATTAGAGAACAAATGTGCATACGCGATTGTACTGAGAGGGTTGGTCACATGATGCTGCATATCAAGTAATTCCACCGAGCGTGCACAGTTAATGAAAATGCTAATTGGTAGTTGGTGTCTGTTAATTCCCCAAAGCCAGCACCCAGTCCCACAGATAAACAGCATTAATGCAATTTTAATTGCAAAAGTTGATTTAAATGTAGCTAGTGGCACGCTGTAACAATAAGTCGAACTGTTTTGACGCCGTCTGCGACGTCGCCACGGACTTAATAATGAAGTAGAATTGTCTCAGCCGTGCTTTATGTTGTCAAAACGTTCCCTCAGTGAGCTTTTATTTGCATAATTTCTTAATAACTCACTGTGTGTTGACAAGGAGTTTTTGTATAGCAGCAGAGATGAACGACCTGGACTTTATGCGCCCACTGTCTGTTGAACAAGAGTGTGTGTGATGCTACGTCATTATGAAAACACACACACACACACACACACACACACACACATCCCTGCACGCAGAGGGTTTCAAGAGAATCCCTCTTAAGTCACAAGTCTAAAAAATTGTGTACATGCACGCGCACACACACACACACACACACACACACACACACACACAGCGGTAACGGCAACCCAAAAACTAAAGTTATCTGGTGAAATACACTGTGTAGTTGTACCTGGTGAGAAATAGCTGTTTGGTTCATTTCTAGGAAATGTAGCTTTGTTCTATTTTGGTCGACAGGCTGTAGCCAGATTAAAAGCTGCTGTGATTTATAACCTCAGCATTTGGTACTACTGTGTGTGTTTGCGTGTAGGTTTAAGTGAGTCCAAATATATCAAGTCAGGTAAGAGTTAGTATGCTGTATTGGTAATAGGGCAGAGAGGGTACCTTTCATTTTCTGCCACTTTTACCTGACTTTTAGGGGAATTAACTTACCTTTTTAGGGGGGCGGATTCTATAACTGTTCATGTGTATTTTTGGTTTAAATTGTTTGTGATGAACTGGTATTTTCTTCCAGTACTGGGTACTGTGGGTTTTTGGCACTTTGACACTTGCTCAAGCTCCATATTTTTGACTGTTGTGTAAATCAGAACCTGCTCAACATTACACCCATAAATCCCATACGATGGCCAGTGGGAGACAACATTCATGCATGAACAATGTAATGATTTTCTGTGAACAGAGAGCAATGCAATATAAAGGGCACTACTAATGATACAGCATTTTATAGACATTTTCCCCGCAACATCTGTTAATTTCTAACCCCGAAAGGGAACACCAGTGTGCTTCTGTTGGCCTGCAGCCACGTGATTAAGTTGTCTCTCTGCTGTGTGAGTTTGTATTCACTGTCATTATGATCGATGGTCGTTTTTCTTCTCACTCTTCCAGAGGAGATTTTCCAGTCCCATATTGCCCATTGGTGGTCTCCAGACGGCGCCAGGTTAGCGTACGCCACCATCAATGACACCCTGGTGCCGAGAATGGAGCTGCCCATGTTCACGGGCGCGCCCTACCCAATGGGGAAAGAGTACCACTACCCTAAGGTGCACAGTTTTACCCTCAGCGCTGCTTTGATAACTTGAGATTTTAGTTTTTTGCTAGAAGTGCTGTTATCGTTTCCATTTTCTCGTTTCTTCGTCCCATTCAGGCCGGTGAGGAGAACCCAGTTATCACTCTGTATGTTGTGAACCTCAACGGCCCTCTTCACACCATCGAGATGAGGAGACCCGATGATCCCAGGATAGGGTGAGACATTCAGACTGTCAACCAATCAATCTGTCTGCCGAGTTAACTGATGCACAATTTGCATGTTCTCTCATGTGTGGAATCATTTTATATACATATACGTTAGCATAGTTCGCAAATATCACGTTCTTTTAATTTGCTTTGTGTCATTGCGTTCTGCTCCTGTCATTGTGCATATCCTGCAAAGATTCTTTAAATTCTATTGCTCCAGTGATGCATTTTTACTTAATGAGGTCCCGTGTTTAGTTCCATTAAGTTTAATGCCCCCATTTGCTCTGTTCGTATTTATACCCAATTTTTTATTCCTCCTTTGCTGTGGGTCGTTATATGCTGCTCAAATGTCTCAATTTCTCTGCGAGATCATTGTTTCATCCCTATTTAAAATTCTATCACAATCTACAATTAGTAAATGGAAACATTTGGGCCCCTTTTTGTCTGCCGTCGTCTTATTTTCTAACAATTTTTGTCTCCCTGATTGGACATTTACCCACTGACGGGACCGATTCGCAGACCTCGCAACGCTAATCATTTCTCTGTGTCTCTCAGTGAGTACTACGTGACCATGGTGAAATGGGCCACCAGCACCAAGCTGGCCATCAACTGGCTGAACAGAGCCCAGAACATCTCGATACTCACGCTGTGTGAGGCCACAACGGGAGTCTGCACAAAGGTACGCCTGAGTCCTGTGTGTGTGTGTGTGTGTGCGCACTGTATGGATGAAAGACACTCCGGGCTGTTTTCAAACACCAACTGAAACCTGTCAACCTGTCTCTACAGAAACATGAGGATGAAAGTGAAGGATGGCTGCACAGACAGGTGAGAATATTGACATACAGTACATGTAGGTTATATTTTGAGTTGTTGATTGAGGGGAACTATGTTTAACATCTTTTCTGATGGTCATCCAATCAAAGTCGCTGTTTGCTCGGCTTTACTATCCAGCGATTCTTGCCTTATTATAGCTCAGCACTGACTGCACTGCAGTTAGATTCAGCTCTGGCAATGTTACACGCTTTTGTATGTTGTCCTTTTGTAAATTGTAGTGGGGAGACTTTTTTTTTTATATAACTATTGCATTTACGAACCACTTTATATAGTTTTCTTGTGGTGCTCTGTTTTTGGGTTTTGGTGAGTAAACGTAGAATTTGAATGAGCTTCTCTGTGTCTTCAGAATGAGAAGCCTCTGTTTTCCAAAGATGGGCTGAAGCTGTTCTTCACCCGCGCCATTCCTCAAGGAGGCAGGGGCAAGTTCTTCCACATCTCCATGTCCATCTCCCAGGTAGGAGAATATTTATGTGTACAGTATTGCTGAGAGCTGGCAAACATTTATCATGTCCTCATAAGTAGTCCTTATAACTGACAGTGATTGTCATATTATTTAAAAGTGTGTTTTATGTTTCAACAACATTGTAAGAATGAGTGTGTATTTTTACTTCTTGGTAACACAAACTTACTGTAGTTCACTAGCCTGTTTTATTTTATACACATTTAAGGCAATAAATCAGCCCTTTTTTTTTTTTTTTGTCTTGCCTTAATATGCACTTGTCATCATATAATAAAGCCACCACTTTTCTGTTTATCTCCAAAGCCCAACACCAGTACAGACACACTGCAGTCCATCACGTCTGGAGACTGGGATGTCACCCAAGTCCTGGCCTATAATGAGGACAGCCAGTTGATGTGAGCACCCACAAACCAAACCAGCGTCACCACTCACAGCAACAAACACCAGTTACAATTCTGTAGTAGTTTTACTGTATGTAGGTACACAGTTTTTAATTCTAAGCAAACAGAAGTCACGTGCATGGAAACACATTTAATCAGCTCATTTACTGGATATTTAGGAAGTTTCTGCTAGAGATTTAGCCTGCTGGGGCATCAAAAAATAAACCTGTTTCTACTCTCTAAAATAAAACGTTATTAGAAAACGTCTTAAACCTGTTTTATTGTAAATCATGTTATGATGTGTTTTTGGTCATTCCAAAACATAGGCTTGAACAGAATACCAGTTAGGTTATTATGTGATAAGAAAAACGCAGCACAGTTTCACACAATAAACCCGCTCTAAATGTGCTCGGCGTAAAAGCGCCTCTGTTGTTGCACCCATGAGGAGTGTGACTCACCCCCCATCACTCCCAGATCATTTCACACCCGCATTCCAGGCCACAAGGCAACTGGGATCTGACGAACACGATCGCACATGTGCACACCTGCATTCACACACACACACACACACACACACAAACATGTATACAAACACAGTTACTCATTGTTCCCAGCGTTGAAGTGACTTAAAAAAACTCTCTCACCCCACAAACCTCTTCCTCAAGGGGGTAAGATTTGGCCTACTTCTGTTCTAAAAGGTGGTGAGCACAGCTCTGCTAAAGCCACAAAAAGACAAAACAAACCAGTGTGACTTGTCGTCTATGAATTACTGTATATGTTATAGCTAAACTCAAATCTGCTGCCGTGACATTTTTTCCCCCCCTCTCATATTAATGTAGATACTTCTTGAGCACCGAGGACGGTCCAAAGCGAAGACATTTGTACAGGTATGTCTTCCGTTATCTGCAGCTGTTGTTGTGGAAGTGGAACATTATAATACCTTTTTCTCCTTCTTTGTCCCCATAGCGCCGACACCTTTGGTTCATTCAACCGTCGCTGCCTGTCGTGCGCCTTGTCCGACAGCTGTGGCTACATCAGCGGCTCCTTCAGCCACAACATGAGCTATTTCCTGCTCAACTGCCAAGGTAGCTAACACACTGTGTTTGACTCACGTCCCCCCTCCTTTTTGATCTCTTATCTAGCCCTCTATCTTCCCCCCTCGACTCTTTGTCCTACTTATCTACTTCATGTAGACACGTAGGGCTCTACATTGAAGTCACAAAGTGCATGTGCACACGGTCAAAGAGGGCGTATCCAAGCACACAACAGCACAGCATGCACCGAGCAAGGGTCAGCTAGTACAAGTTGAACGTACCAATCAGAGGGGGTGTGGCGATTAGTCGCTATCCTCTCAGCCTGTCACATTACTCGTTTCGTACCTTTTTACAAAACCACGACGCAAATGGCTCACCAAGAGTCCACTCCCAGTTTGGCTTCTTCAAGAAGGGCAATAATATTAGCCGACCAGTTTGACATGCACAGACGTTTCTGGCATAGTTTCGCAGCGCTGGCTTTGGCCATTTTTAAACTAGAGGCTGCAGTTCACATATCCATCCATCCTCCTCCAGATGGCCGTAGGGATGTTACTAGGTGATGGGTACCAACAGGTGAGAAGGTTACATACAGATAAGTCACTCATTAATCTGGATCTTAATACAGACATTGTTACGGTTATTATTCTCTCTTATTCTATTTAATTTATATTTTTGATGTCAATTTCAATGGGTTTACTGCAGTATTGGAAGACGTATTGCTAGTTTTACATTCTTGCATTCAATTTTTTTTTTTTTATAAAATAAAAGTACATAAAAGGTATGCTTCATTGACTGTGTAGTTTAAACTCTCCTACAATGCATCGTATTTTATACGCTAATCACATGTTTTGTGTGTAAAATCTTATTTTTGGAAGAAAAAAACAACTAAGTATAGCTGGTAAATGTAATGGAATAAAAAGTACATTTCCCTTTGAAATGTAGTGGAGTAAAAGGTATAAGGTACCATGAAATGGAAATACTCGAAGTACATGTACGGGTAACGTTGTACTTGGGTATGGTACTTGAATAAATGTACTTAGTTACTACTACTACTTACCAACATTATTCTATAGTTTATGCATATTTCTGTCAGGTATTTTGTCTGCACGTGCTGGTAGAATCACTTAATGATCAGAAAAGTGAGATTGTGCTTAAAATAGACCTGATTTTTGTGTCCATTCCCCAGTTTTTACTGAAACAAATGCACTGCCGTCTTGTTGTACCTCTCCTTCCACGGTTGATCCATGTATGCTGCGCTGGGCATGACCATACGAAAAGAACACTTTTCCAAGATCAGGAAAATGTCAAAATGTCATAGCGCCGTCTTCACGCCGCCGCCAAAATAGAGCCCAAAAGATTCATGTTTCTGTGATTTCAGTCTGACTTGGAGCCTCGTAGCTTCAATATTTAATCACTGATCCAACACTTGCCCGTCACCTCTGAACCTCACTAAGTGATCATCACTGCGCTGCGATCCAACAGGGAATGACCATAATGCCATCAAACCCTCTCTGCAGCCCCCAGAAATCACTGATAGGCAGTGGTAATCCGCCTCTCTCCTTACAGCCTGCCTAGAATTTAAGCGATGAGCCTGGGATGTCATTACCACGAGGAGAGCGAGTGGGAGGAAGAAAAGAGCGGCTTGTGTACTTTCCACCACAAACAACCACAGTGTTCCTGTACTGTGTTTCCCAATTTGCTAAGTGCATCAATCACTTCATTTGCTGTCCCTTCTCCCTTCCATTCGAGCTTTTAGGGCTTTAGTGTGAGGGACTTTGCCTCAGTTGGTGGCCTAGATAAGGAAAAGCTATTTCAGCTAGTGCATTACATAAATCAAATAAGCAAAGACTTACCTCTTTGTCTGACAGACCAAATATCTGGGATGTCTCTCTCTGGTTTTTATTTAAAAATGTTTTGCCCCCTGTTGTTTGCAGTCACTGGAGGAGACGTTGACATCATTGTGCATTTGATGATGAACACAAACAAAAACTAAGTATACCCTTGTACCTTTTGTAAAAACTGAAACCCGAGATGTTGACATTATGCTGAACGTTCAGATGTCTTTGGAATGACAACAATGCCCAGTAAAAACCGAGCCTCCACACGTCACGGTCAAATATGAAAGTACACATCTGTGACAGTCTGGTGCTGCGATCCAACCCCACTTTTTAAACTTTCTGATTGTCCCTTTAGGGCGGGACATCCCTTTTGTAGCCGTTTACAAGACACACCGAGACGGAGAGAGTGAGACCCAAGACAGAGAGAGTGAGTATTTCAACCAAGCCATTCCAGGATTCGCATTTACAAGACTCCGAATTAGTTTAAAGACATCGCGTGTGACCTTGTAGGCAGTAGCACAATAGCTACATTGAAAATGACCTTGTCAAAAGGGGACAGAAGTGTTTCCGTTGCAGTGCAGAACGACCGCCTGTGTCACTGTTTGTCTACAAGCCAAGTCCAGCATGATGCCAGTAATCACATTACTCCTCACAATGGATGTCCTCATTAAATTATGACCTGCCTAACGGCTATATCAGCATACCGGAATTTGATTACTACAGCGTGCGTGTGTGTGCCAGTCAATGTCATCCGTTACCAATACATGTCCCCGCCCTCACGATGTTAAAAGAAGTCCGTAAGTGCTGCAATGACATTGTAGTACTGCAGGATATTTGACGTACTCAGCTGTTGAACAGTATTTCTGTATAGTGTAATAATGTTTCCCAGATGTTCACATACCGAACTGGTGAGCTTGCTGCTTCCTCAAAAGGCCTTTCTACGCTGACAGTGCTAAAATTCTATTGAAATCAACCCGGAGTATGCAAAGCGTCGTCATCGCGATGCAATAATTATTACCAGGGCTAAGAGTCTCCAGCTACAGTAGCAGCTCTGCGAGTCTGCGTTTGAGCTGAATGCTAACATCAGCGTGCTAACCATGTCTGTGTTGTCGTTTTGAGCATGTTAGTACGCTGCCATTTGCACTAAACGCAAATTACAGCTGCGGCTGATGGGAATTTGCGCAAATATTTGGTCATAAACCAAAGTATTGGACACATTTGGGTATGATGACGGTGGTGGGGAAAAGAGGTTAAGGGATCACAAAGGTTATTGGAATTCAACGTGAATATCTGAAACAAATTCCATGACAATCCATCCAGTAGTTGTCAGGACATGTCACTCAAAACCAAGTGTCAAAAGTGCTTTTCGATAGAGTCCCGGTCACATCAGAAGTGGCCTATGCATGCATTCAGAGACACACTGATTGTTGGCTCCAGTCAGTAATCCAGGCAGAGCTCCTCTTCTTCTTCTCCCTTTCCGAAGCGTTAATTGAAGTTTTCCCCCATCAGCCTGGCATGTTTTATCTGAGCTTGTCAGGACGGGCAGGCCTGGCAACCGTCTGTGGATTCCCCCTCCTGGATGCTGCCTTTTGACTGTTTACACAAACCAATTCCAGCATACAATGTTTGCTACATCCCCTTTGACTTCAGCAGTCATGGCAACCAAGGGCGATAAGTTAGTTGTTGCACAAAGCAGCTGTAGCTGTAGAATAAGTACAGCCGGTTCTCTGCTCTCAGGACAACCTGCTCGAGGCATGAAGTTTGCCTTCAGCGAATTCGGGTCAAAGTTTCAGCTGCAATCACATCTCTTTTTTTATTTTATTTTCTTCTGGTTTGCATTTTGTTGGCATTGATTGCTGAAGGTTTTGGAGGATGAGAGGCTCTGATAGTGTGTGGTGCTGCTTTCTTGTATGCATTTCAGTGTACAGCTCCAAACATATTTCTTAACCGTACAATTTATCACACATGAATCGTTAATTTTTATTGCACCATGATAACCCACTAACTATTACAACTGCCAGCATAATAGCCTTGGGTATATATATTAAAAAACTATAGTCACAATAATAATACATAGAATTGTAAATCAAATTATATCCAATAATCACATGTCCATGTATAATAAATGTTCCTAGCTGTAACTTAAGCTTTAGCTGTAACTTAACAGGTTAATAAGGACATGTGAAAAGGAAATGAATGCGATTCAAATTGTTTTTGACGTCAGATTTCCATAAAATAATTTTTTTTTTGTGACATTAAAACTGGTAAAATAATACAACTGATTCACATAGAAATAAAAACAAGACAATTTACTTTCATGATGAGATGTTTTTACTTTGGACCTTGGCTCACATTGTAGCGTGACTTGGTCGCCACGTGTCCTAACTACGACTTGCACTGTGCGTGTTTTTTTTTAAAAGGCAAGCGCTGGCCACGTTGCTGTCCAAACACTAATACAGCAAACTATCTAAACTGCGATCTCATCGGCTAATCGTGTGCCGTCCGCAGGTATTGCGGAATTATATAAACTGGAGAGCAATGAGAACCTGAGGCTGACCCTGGACTCCATGCAGATGCCCACAGTGGAGTACGAGGAGATCAACATGGACGACTACAGTACGTTTCAGTCACATTGTGTGTACGAATTAGCTGCTAGTCGATAAAGACATTGTGTAAGTATTGACAAAAGAAACTTTGGAGAAGCAGTTGTTCCCTTTCCTGTCTTGCTGATATTCTCGGGACCCCTTAGGGGCTCCCACCCCCCCAGGCCGGGAGTCTGCAGTGCAGTATAGTAAACGGTGATGTTTTAATTATAATATAATTTGGAAGCCCACCAATTTGGCTTCCTCTTCCAGCAGCTGGGGGATGAGACTCTTCACTCCTCCATACCTCTGTGGTATCCCACTTCATCATTTACATCCTCCACTGACTCAAATCTCTTCTTTTTTTTAGAGAAGCACCAAATGATTTGAATTCATTTCAGATGTATTCGTGGAACATGCACTTTAAACTATAGCATCCTAACTCCAGTAATCCTATTTTTAGATGCACATGGTACAGAATCTACACTTTCATTCATGATATTTTATCATTAATTGGCAATTGAAGATAATATATGAGGTTCAAAATATGTTGTAGTTTTTCAACGAATGAGTGATTGAATGCATAACGAATTGACTGTATTGTGTTTGGGATAACAGTTGTTGTTGTACCTGCATTACAGCCTTGTCGATGCAGATCCTCAAACCTGCCGGCTTCATGGAAACATCACACTATCCACTGCTCCTGCTTGTGTATGTATGAGCACGTCTTGCCACACCCACACTTACACAAAAGGAAAGGTGTGTGTTCAGTCGCAGCGCTGACTCGTGTCCACACTTTACATCAGGCATATTAATCTAAAGCCTCCACTCTCCCTGGATAATAATTAATCTGTGAGTGCGGAAACGCACCCTCCTGTCCACCCCGTTCTTTCATTAGCAACTCTTTGCTCAGGCGTTCAACAATCTTTTCCTCTGCAGCTCAAGATTCTCAAAATCTGGCCTTTAGTCTGCTCTGGGGCGGCAAAAAGAATCGCAATAGGGCCAAAGTGCAATATCCAAAATCGCAGAAGCTGCAATTTTTTTTGATAAAGGTAAAACGTGCGACGAAACAAGTGCTGTAGGGCTGCAGAGATGCCCTGGCCTACAAACCCTGCTCTCCAGATGTAATAACACGTTTGTTTGGTACAGACCAACATGTGTCCCATCATCATGATTTTAATAGTTTTTGTCAGTGGAAATATACATTGTGATACAAAACTGACCAGTCCCACTGATCTTGAATCAGATTGCAATCTAATTTTGCAGCTCATGTCAGCACACGTCAGGAAAACCACAGCCACGTTTCTGCGAATGCCGATTTTTCAATCTAATGAAAGTGACCGTGACTTATCTATGAACACTGAGCCACATTGGCCTTGGTTGAAATAGAGTCAACTTTATTTATTTATGATTAACCACTCGAATAATATGACAGTAAGCAGAGGGTAGCTGCGGTAATACTTTTTAAAAGATATCAAATGTCACCATTTGGGAATAAGTTATGTCTGCTGTATGTTCAGCTTTCTTTAATCTACTTTCTGCTATTCTTGTACTGCTAGCTCACCAATACCCACAGTAAACACTACACACCCAAAAACATGCCAAATGTTATTGAAAAGTGATTTTCAGGCACGAGGGGATAATGACGTCTACACACAGGGTCCCAAACTCATGAGTTATATCCTACTTTTTCATTGAGATATAAGATACAAAGCACTGCATCGAGCAGTCTTGATTGCACTGATGGCGCCGTCTTTGGTTGTGTTCGTGCAGCGACGGGACACCTGGTGGCCAGATGGTGGCGGAGGAGTTTCACTTGGACTGGGCCACGGTGCTGGCGAGCAGCTTCGGTGCCATCGTGGTGCGCTGCGACGGCCGAGGCAGCGGCTTCCAGGGCACCAACCTGCTGCACCGGATCCAGAAGAAGCTGGGCGCGTTCGAGGAACAGGACCAGAAGGATGCGCTCAGGTACGTGACCCTTTCATCTCGTTTTCTTACAATATTTAACAGGCGTCAGAGTAAATGTGGAAGCTACTTGGGTGCCAAATATTCACTGTTGCGTCCCATAGAGTTGTTTTAGACATTTCTTTTTACAAAAACACATATATTAAAAAGAAAAACCATCTCAATC
Source organism: Coreoperca whiteheadi (assembly GCA_011952105.1). Lineage (NCBI taxonomy): Eukaryota > Metazoa > Chordata > Actinopteri > Centrarchiformes > Sinipercidae > Coreoperca > Coreoperca whiteheadi. Next base: position 8,644,916 of record CM022493.1, on the reverse strand, counting down.
GGGATGAAGTGGCTCATTTGCCAAAATATGTAAATCTGTTTTATTTCTATTCATCAAATCACACCATGCCATGCAAACACCCCCTCTCATCACTTATTTTTAGCATGCTCACACACTACAAAAGTAGTTGATCTGGGAGAATCCAAAGAATGGATTTAACAAATGTAGAAGCAGTAAAACACTAACATTACAAACGTATCCATTTTTTTTTTAAATCTCTTAGAACTGTGAAGAACTTAGAAACTTTGCTTTTAAGAGTGATGTTGTAGCAATGAGTTATTACTGCTAGTAGCACCCGTTGTAGTAATAGTGCGTTTAACGGTTCGTTGTAAACACCGCTGCTAAAACACCTTGTATGTGTTAGCTACAGTAGAGACGGTGTGTACAAATAGAAATGTTCTTTCTAACTAGAACCAATGTTCATCCTTTGCAGTTTTCTTTTGAAAGAGCCCTACATTGACAAAACCAGAGTTGGAGCTTTTGGAAAGGTAAGAATAGTCTTTGTGAACACCCAAGTTGCACTCTTATGTTGATGGAGTGTGTCCACAACTCACCCAAACTACTCCATTCTACCGTTATCGGACGTTACACTGGCTGTTTGCTTCAACGTGCGGTTCCTCAGGCTCTGTTCTAACATGCATTTTTGTTGTGCCTTAGGTGTATGGAGGCTACGTGACCAGCCTGTTAGTCAGCGGCGAGGAATCCCCTGTAAAGTGTGGCGCTGTCCTCTCGCCTATCACCGACTTTGAACTATATGGCAAGTTTGTTTGCAGTGAATTTTTGTTTTTCCATCTCTGTACTTAGACCGTCTCTGACGTATGTAAACATCGTATCTCTGCATAATCGTGCACGTTTGCTGTGATTTCAGCGACTGTGTTGCACATGTACAGTATGTACTGTGTGTGTGTGTGTGTGTGGGGGGGGGGGGGGGGGGGGGGGGGTTTTGTCAACCCCCACTCACTCCTATACCCAACTAAAGGTGTGTAAGAGACAGGCTTTTTTCTCCGCTCGGGGGGGAAAAAAAGAGCAA
>CM022493.1:8545562-8643861 GCA_011952105.1 Coreoperca whiteheadi | reverse complement strand
GGGTGGTGGGGGGGGGGGGGTGGGGTGGGGGGGGGGGGGGGGGGGGGGGGGGGGGGGGGGGGGGGGGGGGGGGGTGAGCTTGTTCACCCTACCAGTGCGATGGTGCAGATACGCCTAGAACCGTGCCACACAAAGTTACACCGGCCTCACCTCCGCTACCGGAGGAATAAAGTGTGTTAAATGTAGAACGGTGTGTATCGGGAGAGCGACAGAGGCGGAGAACGAGAGACGGAGCTCTTGTACTGCACCGAGTCAGGAAACTGCAAATTAAGGAGGAGCTGGGCGGCGCGGTGTGACTGATTTCCCATCTATTTGATTTCTCTCGCTTTGCCAGAGGGGGTGAGAGACATGCCATGACACTGTATAAGTTTGGAATTGCAAATGAAGCCAGTCTAAAGAATATGTAGATGGTGGAAAGTATTTGAATACGGAGAAGAAGGAAAAAAAAAACCTGGAATCGTGTACTTTTCCCTTCAAAATGGCTAGAGAACAAAACAGAAATGACACATCAATCTTCTTATTAAAATGAAGTTTTTATTTCATTTCAACATCAAAGTAATAATTAAGAGCCTCTTTCCCCTCCAGCTTCTGCATTTTCAGAGAGATATCTCGGGCTGCCTAAACCCGATCCAAGGGCATACACAGTAAGATTTGATTTGCAATTGTCCGGTTTCAAATTCCAGTTGTGATAGTTACGGTCGTATCTCATTTGATCTAATTTGTTGCCGTGTGTCTCTCATTACTCCTCAGATGGCAAATTTAGCACATCGAGCATCCCAGTTCATGGATAAGAAGTTCCTTATTATCCATCCAACAGCTGATGGTAGGAGAAGGATTTTCAAATTTTTCAATCTCACATGAAGCAAAACAATGTACTGTCTGACAGTTTGGCGTATGTGTCATGTTTTCGCAGAAAAAGTCCATTTTCAACACACAGCAAAATTCATTGCCCAGCTCATCAGTGAAAAGGCCAACTACACCTTACAGGTGAGCGGTTTCGGTTTCATCTCCTTTGTAAACTACAAAGGCTGCTGATCCCAATTTCTCTGCTTGTCTTTCTTCGCCTGGTTCGGTTCTTCTCCAACCTTTTGAGAGCACTGTGATCCCAGTGGGAAGCCGTAGCAGGCAGAGGATTAGCCCTCACAATGCCTTCATTCCACATAATGAGATTATTAGACCTTCTCGGGCATCCTGTATTAACGCCAGGACTAATCCAATTAAGATACAATGTGCTGCAGCTGAATGTTCATTGGAACTTATTACTGGCATTCATTAACCTGGTTTCTTGTAGCGCTAAGAGGTTTAATGTCAACCCATGTAAACATGATAACGGAGTTAGTTATAATATCTGTGTTGCGCACAGAAAGTTAGTACAAGTCCCATTTAGTGCTTAATTAGCCAATGCAAGAAAAATGTGCTTTTCTTGTTTTATCGTGATTATTAAATTTAATCACTTTTGTTTTTTTTCACACGTTTTATGGACTAAACGATTAATAAACTAAGAATCAACATATTAATAGTTAGTTGCATTCTTAGACTCGCTCCGAAATGAGTACGCCCCGTGACAAAAAGCCAGTGGGATATTTCCATTGGATTTTGGATGATTAAAGAAAAGAAAGAGTTTGACACGTTGCACATTTCGTTCACCAATAAACCACTTTTTCTGATTTTTGAAGTAAAAAGCTAAAGTTAGGCTACACGTACCACACCGCGGTTGATGACTTCAACATCGCCACCACTAAGCTTAATAGTTTGCGAGAGTGAGAGTAAAACCAGGGACGAATAATACATCACGCAAAAAATTCTCTTAAGCTTGTGTTAACCTCAGACCTTATTTCAAGCACCGAACCAAAAACCCATTGCCTACGAGACCAGGGAACCGGAAGTGCTAAAATGCTAACTCATTAATGCAACGCGCTATGGAAGAAATCTAAATATATAATCATGGCTGCAATAACTGATCTTGTATCCACTGATATGTCTTTGATGCAAAATGTGGCCAAAAGCAGCATCTCACTCATGTGAACCTTTGTGTGTCAGATCTACCCAGATGAAGGCCACTTCATTCACAGTGAAGCAACAAGGCAGCACCTCAGCCAGTCCCTGGTGAACTTCTTCGAGGAATGCTTCAGGCTACCAGAAATAGTGTTTGAGGAGGCGCTGGAGGAGGAAAGTGAAGACGAGGGTTAGCTCGCCCTCCCCCAACTCATTCCCACCCATACGTTTCGCCTACCTAACCACCTCCACCCTGTGCCCAAGCACAACACTGGCATACAGTTGTTCACAATATGCAACGCTCATCTGTCCTTTGCAAAATTTGATTTGGTTTGCATTTGGACTCCCCGTGTCCGCATGCTGAACCTGAGACTGCCTTTCCTGCAGACGATCTACTCCTACATCCACCCTCCCATCTTCTGCCCTGACTTCAAACCCAAAAGGCCCTCCAGAGAGCCGACAAAGACTGAAGACCTGACGTGAGGTTTTGGAATAAACTGATTGATTTAGCAGGACGGACCAGCTCCTCACGAGCAGTGGCGAGGAAAAGCATCAGCTCTCACAGACTTTCAAGCTGTGAGGAGAAGGAACACCTTATAGCACATGACTCATGGGCCTGTATATTAACGAAACTCAGGCGCCTGGTGAAAACACTGGCTGGCAGTGTTCATAACGGGTGTCTGGAATTGTGCCGATACAGGAAATGTTACTATTTTTAAAAGTTGTGAAGAACTTTCATGTTGGACTGTGGTTGTGTCTATTGTTCTTACAGTATTAAAATAGCACACGAACATTCACTCCGCTATTACAGATATATTTTCCTTCAGTATTCATGTTGGTTTCATCTCCTTTTATGTATTTCAGTGATGCTGACAGAATTCTCAACCTGGAGGGAAAAAAAACAAAACCCGCCATACGTTTCTTGCTGTTCTTTTGAGGCAGTTTTAGCATTAACTTGTTTTAGTCACTGTGCCTTACTTTGTCAGAAAACATCCTGCTGTGAGACTGCATTTATGAACCAGAATGAGGCTGATTTTAGAGGAATAGGTTGACACTTGGGGGAAATAAACTTATTCACTTTGGCATCAAGAGTTAGACGAGAAGATTGAGTCCACACTCGTATCTGCCCATTCGATATGAAGCTACAGCCACCTGTTGGTTATCTTTGCTTAGCATGTTAGCCTGGATCCATCCAAAGGTAGTAGCGTGGCTTCCTCAGACATACTAGTATCGAGTTTAATCTCTGTAAAAACTACAAGTTGTGATTTTATAGGAGCAATGACGTCCTGGAGTCTCCAGAGCCCCAGATAGCTAGTTTTCCCCCTGCTTTCAGTCTTTAAGCTAAGCTAAGTGGCTGCTTGATTTAACAGATATGACAGTGCTATCAATCTTTTCATCTAACTCTCAGCAATAAAGCGAATAAGCGTATTTCCCAAAATGGCCGCTGTTGTTTTAAATCTGTAGCTTAAAATCCATAATTATTCAAAGAAATTGTTAGAAGAACTACTTTCAACAGCTAACACTTGACTTAAGAAACTGAAGGGATTTTAAAGCTTCACAGAAACAAAATTAACAATTGCTCCAATGTACAGACTCTGCAGTGTTTGTTACTTAAAGTGCTTACACTTAAATCAGTGAACGCGTTGTTTAAAGTTGAAGGCGAGAGGCCATTAGCATTAGTGTTTTACCCTGAGAAATTACGCATTTGTATATAAGGAGGGGAATTGTGTTGGCTTTCGGAGTCCAATGACGACATAAGCGAAACGAGGCACAGAGTTTCATTTTCCATTTTTAATTTCGAATGGCCATTTGTGTTACGTTTCAGTGCATGTTAAGGGGTTATTTGCAGCACTATCCCTGATAGCTCAGTTCCACATGGTAATTTTGACATCTTGAATGTTCCTAACTGGATTGCATAAACGACATTTCCAGTAGTATTGTGATTGAGAGCCCGGTCTCGTCAGCTTGATGTGTAAATGTTATTCAAATATCATTTTATTCTAAAAGAGAAAAAAAAAAAAAAGAAGCAGTATTACCTGAGTGTTATTTGTGCATAAAGCATTTTGGAAGTTACATTTGACTATTCATTTCTGTTCTCCTGTTGCTGTCCTTGCATTGAGTTGAAAGTGGACTTTATAAAAGCCAATGGCGACATTGAACTTTTGACAGTGGTTGAGGACTTTTTCAAGATGCTCGACTTTGTTATCCAAATTACAGAAAGAGATTATTGTCGGGTTGTGGCATGAAGGTAAATGTTAGAATAAAAAACTAGATATTTTATCAGTCTGTTTTGTTGCTTTTGTGAATTTTAAAGCTGTATTGATATTTTTTTTCCACCCACTTGGGGGCAGCGTTACACGCTGAAAACAGAACATTCCCATGTTGTCACTGCATAAAGTTATCAAACAACTGCATAATTACGCCTGTAGCCATTCGCATTCATTTAGCCATGTTTCTGGTGACCACTTTAACGCAAGTCCAACATTTACTCTGCTTTGGTCTCCAATAAATGCGGAGTCAGTTTGCGGTTACGTGCTGAGCAGGTAGCCTAAAGCTTGCTTATCAGAGCTTTTTAGTTTAAAACATTTGGCTGCTGAAAGTGGAAACAGGGTTAATGACTACAGAGTTTGCAGGCCAGAACAACTAGCTGAAAGATGACTTATAGAGATGTGGAAACTGCCAAGTTGGGTGATAATTCTAAATGTATCACTATGGGCAACCCTATTACATTCCACGCAGTAATTTGATCCATTGTTGACAGAATAATGATTAGCACAGCTTTAAAAATAATCTGTTAAATGAAAAGGTCATCATCAATATGAAGCAGCATTAAAAAATTAAATTTTATGTTGATAATTTGACTTTTTTTTTTTTTAATCCTGCCCTGCATCAAGATTTGTTGCATTTATATAAATCTGTCCTATTTCCAGTTTACTACTGGTTTCGTTGCAGATTCAACAGATGGAGTGAGCAGAAAATGCAAAATCAAACTGTCAGCTAACATTCAAAAGTCACGTGATTGAGACAGCCAATCAGCTGTAGAAAGGGAAAAGCATGCGGCAAACATACATCAGAATAAATCAGAAATAATATATTTGCTCGAAGCCACCCTTGGGCCCAGTGTAAACAGGATTGTAGTTGTATATCAGCGCTTTGCTCTCCCCCTCCTCTGACTCAAATCTGTGCAAGTTCCTCCTGGCTGAAAGGATAGAAATCAATGCAAGATTTACAGATCACAGAGGCTCTATCATGCCGCTGCTGACTAGTTCGTGAAAGAACCAAAAATAATACGGTGTGCATACCTTCACTGACAAAGAATTCAGCCATGTAGAAGGTGGTCTTGACCGCTGATGGAGAGTGTGGAATGTAAGGCCTCGTCCATTCAAATGCATTTTTCTCCGGATGCCACTGTGTCCCATAAATTGGGTAATCGCGTGCTGCCGAGGAGGAAAGGGAAGAAAGTACTCATTTAAAAAACAAAACAAAAGTTCCCTTCAGTATGATGTAGCTGTAAACTTGTATGACGCTGCGTTGTAACTACCTTCCACAGTTGACACAAACTCTATTTCTCCGTCTGTATTTGTGGAGAGAACTTTGTAGAACTTCTTCAGCTCCTCATTTGTGTTATAAGTCTGAAAGAAACACAGACGGAGAGGTTAGTCACAATGCACCCAATTAAATTACACCCTGCTTTCTATGTTCTTAGAGAAGCCACGGGGAAATGACCACAAACCACTGATATTGGTGTGCTGTGGCTCTTGCACTGTACTCCTCTATTATACCTGTGGTGGGAAATCTCTGTTCTCTCATTATAACAGTATTGAGTGACGCACCAACACTGCCAAACTCCACTTGTGAGAGTTTTCTGTCAGCGGCTCCGAAGCCAGATCTTCCATGAGTTCGGCTGGGAAACCTTTAAACATCCTGCTGCCTTTGGTTTCTGGAAATGGGTCATGACATTATGATCATTAATAACAAAATAGATTGTCCCCCCCCCCCCCCCCCCCAAGATATTTAAGGCGGTTAATGTAAAGAAGGTCCACTGTTTTCCTGTGAACTACGATTGCTCTGCGCTGCTTCCGACTCGACGTGGAAACGGATCAAAACACAAAAGTTACCTAAACGTTTGTGACATGACCAAAAGCACTAAAATGTAGATAATACTGTATGTTCACGTTACATTGCTCCACCACAAATTTGACTTAGCAAAAGTGGCCTTTTAACCTTTTCAGCAACACTTGTCAGTCTTATCGTTAAGATGGCGCATAATGTTTGAAAAGTGAACTAAATTAGGTGCAGCTCATGGCTCACTTTAAAAATAATCCTCAGAAGTCAGCTGAACCTGGATTTTCAGAGCTCAAGGGCAACTGTATGCATTCCATACGCTGCTGATTTTGACGTTAAGCGTTCTCTCATTGATGAGTAATTAATAGTAAATCTGTTAAGAAGACAAAGCCATACCGTCAGTGAAGTTCAGAGGCAATGGCACACCACTTGTATTGGTGTTTGACAGTATTGTCTTCCCACTCGTCAAATAGGTCAGCTGCTCAAATCCAAGACAGGTGCCCCACACAGGAAAATAGTCGCCCCTCTTGTTTGCCTGAAACATCACATGCAGTACATAAACCGGCATCAACACGCCAAAACCTGCTTACTAGTATTTGACACTTTTACCTCAATAGCAAGCTCATAAAAGATTTTTGCAGCCCTTTCATAGCCAGATGAGATAATGCTGACGCCTCCGCCTGGGTAAAGGATCCTGGTAACATAGACACGACACACAGGGACTGAGGCACGGGTCGCAAAGAAACAGAGAGGTCATAAACTACATGTTCTGTGTCTTTTTTTTTATTTTTTAGAAGGAATACATAAAGGGTGTGGACAAAATAAGAGGTGCTCATTTAACTCCATTTTACCTGTTTTTAGGTCAATGCGTTGTCAGGCGCTTGGTGAGTTTGCTGCTTTACCTCATTATATAATTGGGTTTGCAAATATTCAGCTAGTGCTGAATATCTAGCTCCTCTGTAAGTAGCCTAAGGGTGCCAGTACTGTTACATATTGCTAATCCTTTTTAACCAATTACCTAACTTCTAACTTACTTTATTTATCTGCCATTGTAATAAAGATTTAGAGTCGTTGCAGCTGGTGCATCAGTCACTTAACATGGCACAATTGTGTCACGTGGTAAATAGATAAAAGTCCCTAAACGACACGGGGGCAAAACGTAGAACAATTGCACTGGGCGAAACAAATACTTCATGGGATATTTGCTTCACAACAACGGCTTAAAAACAAGCCTCCATCACGTTGAGCTCAATCGCAGCAGAGCGCCGTAAAAGGCACCATGAAGCTTCTCTTGTTTTGCCCACCCCTGTACATAAAGTCAGTTGTTTAATTTTCGGGAAAACCAGTCAGCAAATGTTACTTTGTCCGATGTCATTCATAAACATGTCTGTCCAATCGCACAATAGAGGCTTTGACTGCTCAGTGGGCCACTATATATTACAGAGCACATTTACCCATTGATGGAGTTGAACAGTCTCTTGTACTCCTCCAGTGTCTGGTTAATCCTGGAAATGACAGGGGGGGTTAAAAGGTTTCCCTTCAAACACAACGTGGTTTCTGAAGAGGAGGAACATTAGTTAGGTAATGACTCACATGACAGGTACCACCCGTGCCCCTGCTGACTCCAGGAACTTCACATAGGAGGCAGCGATGGAAGCGGTTTGCCTTGGCTTTGGGGAATACACTTCTTGGGCCAGTACACCTTTTAAAAGAAAAGCCACAGCCAGGTTAAACACCTGTACGTCGTTGCGTGACTCGACGCGTCTGTCTGTACGCAGGCTGTCACTTTCCAAACTAAAAACAACAACAACAACAACAACAACAATACGGGCCGCTGACGCTAAAGGCGGAAGCGTTAGCTCTAACGTTACAGGCATCAAAATGTAAGTTAGCTTAACTTAATGTTGCCGTAAATAACGTGTAAATAAACTTACCAATAATAGGCCTGTCGTTGGTCTTGCCTGAGGAATAAAACGGCAGACACGAAAGAGAAATGCAAAGCAATAACAAGCTCATGTTTCAAAAACCTTGCGCCGCACGTTTGAGAGTCGCCATTCGGCCGCCGGTTACGTCGCTGGTCACAGCACTTCCGGGTTAACTTCAGAATAAAACCACTTCGCGTGACCTCGTGTATCGACTTTTTTTTTTTTGATTTCCATAAATAAACGAATAATTAACCAGCAAGATGCAAACGTTGTTTGTGGCGTTTGTTGTTCCAATTGATTTGTTAAAGTCATTTAAGTTAAGAAATGCTCATTTTTGTCCACAGACTTGACCTATTTCCTTCATTGCTCCAGCACTAGATTATGTCAAAACATTTTCTTAAAAGCTGTATTTTATCTATACATATCATATAATTATACATCGTATCCCGTTTTAACTTTTTAAGCTGTTATAGGTTAAGTCCACACCGAAAACGGACGTATGTTCTTGGATCAATGACATAAAAATACTTTGAGGATATTCTGGAAAAACTGTGCTATAAATGTTTTTAGTTAAAACACACACACAACTAACATTTATGAAATAAATTACAATTGAAAATTCGATTTAAATGTGTGTCTCTCCCCCCCCGTTTCCAAAAAAACCCCAAAATGTTATTTATTTTTTTAATTTAATCTCGGGGAATACAATGCTCCTGAGCTAAAGCCAAGTTTGTTATCTTATATTCAATGTTTACATTTGACATGAAAACCAGACCCACAACATGATACACTGTAATAACACGATTATTTCACTGATCTTATACAACTCCATGTATACATGCAAAAAACAACACTATGAACTCTTTCCATTGTTCCTGCACTGATAAAACAATCATATGGCCCCATTGCTTTACTTTAACTTTAATGTTCATCCCTAAAACAGTGATGTAGAGTCAATATAAAATCAATGACATATTGCGGTCTGGTGTATTTCTACTGACTGAACTTCACATATGGCAGTAAACAAAAGGTATTATGCTGCGCCACAGCATATTGGCGTTTCCACTACGGTTCAGAACACTTCCCTGCTTTGCTGATCATGCCTCAGGTCATGACATCACATCCAGTCTGATTGGTGACGGTTAGGCGGTTAATGTTCACATCAGCAGTAGCCAGCGTATCATGCAGCTGGCTGATGACGTCGTCAGACAGCACCCGAGTGCGAGCCAGGACCCAGGCGAAGTCGACGTGGAAAAGGCCAAAGTAGTCGGAACACGAGTACACCAGAGCATATGACTGGTAGTCTGTGGAGAGTACCCAGTAGGGAGCATCCGGAACACCTGGATACAGATGTGGAAGGTATAAAATAGAATAGTGTATTATGAGTGTAAAACATAGATGCTCACTTTTCAAAAAAATAAATAAATACATCCACACTACATTTACCTTTGAAGAAGCTGACACCCAGAATAGCAGGTTGAGATGGGTCTTTAACTTTGGCAACACCCTCAATTGAATTTATCATCCCGTTATACCTGTACAGAGAAGAAGAGAGGGAGAGAAAGAGAGAAAAGGGACAACTAATGTAAATAAGGATTTCACTTGAATAGTACAATAAATACAAATCCATCGATACTTATTCTTAAGCAGAGTGAGGGGTGATGTATGAATATAGACAACGTTTAGCCAAATAAAAATGTTGGAAACAACAGCCTAGGTTTTTACATAGGCAGCAGGGTGGTTTAAATCCTTACAGCAGCTCGGCATTGCAAACGTTGACGGTCCCATCAGTGAGAGGACTGTATGTAGCTTGGTTACATTTTCCTCTCTCAAACCCAGCTGGGAGCTTCTCTATTTCATACCAGGTGCCCATATACTAGAAGGCGAAGAGAAGCACAAAAAGGTTGTTAGTGAGCCGGTTGGTCACCAGACTCCATCAGCAGCTGTGTTTCAATGGCACCTCCTTCAATAAGACACTAAACCTCTACCCGTTTATTTCGTACAGCTAAATACGATTGGGTATCAAATAGGCAAGATAGGCAGCAGTGCACACATGACCAAATTCAAACAAAATCAACACACACACGACAAACGTCATCAGAATGGATCTGAAGAATATTCCTGCAGTATTTTACCTTGGTAACGTTGAAGTCCTCTTGAACAGATGGCTGGGGGCAATTGCCACGGTGGAAAGACTGACCGTCAGCTGCCGCGGCAGTCAGCAGCAGCACCAACAGCACCTTCACTTGAAAAGGTAGAACAGTTAATGTAGCGAAACTGGGTCCAGTCTTTTGGTTAAAAGCAAAATGGGAGTACAACAGGACGCCACCCAACATCAGTGGATTGATAAAGAAAAAGCTTACTACCTGGAGAGCCTTCATGTCCAAGTGTTCCGACTGAAAAGGACAACCTCCAAAAGACTTCTATGTTGTCAAAGCAAAGTAAGAGCACACTGTAGTACTCTACCGTGTACTCCAAAGTATCAGCTTGTACCAAGCTGAGAGCGGCTTGGCATGGAAAGAAAAAACATCCAAAAAAGTGGACCTATGTGTTTGAAGAGCTTTATTTAGATACTGACAACAAAACCTTTAACCTTCGGTACAGAGTTATGTAACGATCTCATTCAGTAGAATGACTTACTAAGATATTCAGAACAGTGTCCTACTATTCCTACACTATTCCTACGGTGGCTATAGCAACATTATTTCTATTAACCCATAGATTATTTTTCAATTACTCATGTAGTCAACAAAACATAAAAAAATAATGATAAATCCCAACTTCAAGACGGCAGCGTTAAGTGACCTTCAAAAAGGAATACACCACCAACAACAGATGATTTGGATGCCAAACGTTCAGCCTACTTAGGCTTCAATGGTGGCTCTGAAAGGTTCGTTTCTTGCTCCTCCGCGGATAGCAGCAGCTGTAGTCACCTAAAAATGTACACTCAGTTATAATGGGATCCAAACAGTTGTCCAATTATATGGTAAAATCTCCCTCTGAAAGATTACAGTAATGCACTCCTCGCAATTTGCTGGAATATGGACACGGATTGAGGAAGAAAGAAGAAATCTTAATATTCGAGTCTCCGCGTCTCTCTCCGTGGTGCGGGGAGATTCAAACTAGAGCCCAGCTGGTATATTTCCATGGCCTAGATTTTAGCGTCTCACGGATATTATTGGTGTTGGTGTATACGGCGTGTTGGCCAGTAAGTACCGCAAAACTGCAGCAAAGAAATATCAAAGCTAGGTTCGAGGAAACTTTGGAAACCGTGTTATCATAAGATGTCCACCGAAGAGGACAAAGAAATGTTCACTTTGCAGCTGTAAAATGTCCTGCTCAGAACATATCTTGGACATAATTGTTATGACCAAATAGGTGCCATAAATCACTTTGGGGCAGCAGAAAAAACTGTAACCATTACATTGACAAGTGATCACCTAAGTTGCTGTTCTGGCTAACGCGTTGGCAAACGGTTGGGTGTTCACACAGCCAGCAGACGCAGAGCAACATAAGCATTCATTTGGAATTACAGTAGGTTTCCTCCCCCCACATGCCAAATACAAGTCCAATATTCACTCTTCTTTAGCTGCTCAATCACATTTAAAAGATTTAAATTTTACATTGTTACTTGCAGTCAGAGGTCTTTGGAGTTGTTTTGTGCACTGAGCTGAGAATGAAACAATAACAGGTTATGAAAAGAGAAAACTTTATTCAACAAAGCACCAATATTTATACAAAAACATGTGCTCTCACTTTTTCCCCTTTGGAAATTTTTTTTTCGGTATTGTTTTTTTATCTGCATGAAAATATTTAGTTTGTGTCAATTGTATCTCTACACTAAGTGGAACATTTTGTTTTGACTGTTCAACATTCTCCAGAAATCTATGACTGTAAAAAAAAAAAAAAAAAGTACAAAAAATAGGAAAGGAGGCAAAAAGTGAGAAGAAACAGTCATTTGACAAACAACAAATGATAAATTACATTCTTAAATTTAATCTTCTGGTTTCATGTTATGTGCTGTGACGGTATAAATAAATCATTGAAGTTAAATTAAATAGCCTATTGAGAGTTAGAGCTTCTAAGATGTGAGATCAAGATGTATGAAAAGCTACAACACAAACATGTTCAAGGATGAACATTTTAAACTAGGAAACATTTTAAAAATAAAGTACAGTGCATCAAAAATTACTTTGGCGGCAACACTGGTTGTCTGGTCATCCCACTGTTGGACGAGGGGCGATGTAAGTTAGGGAAACAAACTTCTTGCCCTTAAAACATCGAGTAAACTTCTACTGAATTTTTTTTAAGCTGTTAAAACTCTTCATGACAACCTGTAAACAAAAAAAAACAGTGAAAGTAGCCCTTTATGCTTCCATCACTGAAGTCTCCAATCTATCTTTTGTTAAAACTGCCACGTTTCAGGACCGGTGCAGATTCCTGCAGCCCAGCTCAGTCTCTACTTTCAGTCTGCTGAACAACAAAGAGACAAACTTGAAAAAGAGACGTCTTATCCTCAACACACCTGGGGGATATGTGGGGGAAAAGCCATTTGTGTTACTTAAAGTTTGATTCTTTCAAAGTGACACAGATGTGTCTTGTAGCAAATGAGTCCACTTTTCTGGAATAAAGGTTTAAAAAGGTGCTGCGTGTATCATTTTAACACGAATAAATCATTACCACATTCTCTTTGAGATGTTAGCATTACGGTCATGATTAAGTACAAGAAGACTGACAGCTTCCATCAGCCTCTGTGTTGCATTTTACATTATGTGCCGCCAGGTTGAATATAAGGGGAAATCTGCTGGATTACTTTAATACACAAGAGACATTCCTTTAAAGAAAAAGGAGCAAATCTGGATCGCAAGCATTCCACAAAATTATTTCAATTCCACAGCGTAGCATCGACTTCCCCAGATTATATCTTCGCTGTTGTCAAGAGTTTGTTACTGCCTCTTAACTAACTTCTCGCTCCTTAGATGTCTGATGTCAGAAGAGGGAGGAGAAAAAGAAGTACTAACATCCTTGTGAAAGACTGGGTGTTAAATGTGGTCCTCTGTTTTAAAAACCACAAAATGCTACACGTAGCGCCAAAGATGTGCTGAAAACGACGTCCTTTTCTAAGAAAGACACTCAAATATTTTCCCCTTCCCCTATTTTACGGTGGCTGGGATAGGTTCCTTGGTGGAGTGGTATGGGGAGGATTTAAGGGGTTTTGTGGGTCTCGATGCAAAGAACGATGTACTGGTTGGAACAGCTCCGCGTCTGCTGGCCCAGGAGCAGACCTGAGATAAGGCTTGATGACTGGCCCATGACAGACATGTGGTCCGCTCGCCACATCTCACAATGTTTGTCGACCACTCGGAGACCCCTGCTGGTGGAGCCGTGCCAGATACTCTTCTGAGGCCTGACCGATAGATGACAGAAAATATCAACGTGACAGCAGAAAGACACAAAGGGAAACACAAACAAGCAGGGAGTCGAACAGGTTTACTGACCAGAAGGGGTCAGCTAGAACATCCCGGCCGTCAAATGAGTAGATGGGTATCCTGGCATCGATTGGCCCCCCATCGGCATTGAAAATTGCCCGCCAGTTTCTAAACATCACGTCTCCCTAAAACACAATGGGTTAGATGCAACCAGAAGTTCTTAGTCTGTCCGGGCATGGAAAAAGTTGTTTGACAGTAGAAAAGAGCAGGGGGGGGCGGACTCACCCTGAGGTTGGTAACCGGCAGAGTTTCTCGGAAACCAGGATAGACCACATGGACCAGGTCTTGCCTGTGAGAAGAAATGAAAGCGCGGTAGTTTGGAGCCAAACCCATCGCCTTGGCTTGCTCATAACACATCCGGTCAGCCGTGTTAAGCCCCATCATGTCGCCCGAGTGGGGCTGGTTCAAGGCCACCAGAGTGAGCTGGAGGGAGAAGCAACAGATCTGTGTCAGTCCACTGTAAGATGCTACCAGAGTCCATTTCACCTTAAGGTTAACGAATGATATCAAACACTCAGAGTCTTGAGCCACCCCTGCAAGGGTTAGTCTGCACTAAAAATCAGCATATTAACAAAAAATGTAAAATGTATAATATATCTTTGGGTGTCGACCACAGTTCTTCAAACAGTTCAAGCATTTTGACCCAAGACGACCAAAAACAATCAAATTCGGGGAGAGAGAACTACGCTGTGAAAACCGTATAAAAATATTAATTGTCCTTGGGTTTTTTTATAAAAGCATGTGTTACATAATGTTTCATAGCATCCCTCTCCAAATAAATTCATTGTAGAATATTCAGTATACAATACTTCAGGGTAAAAAGTCAAATTAAGCCAGTTATGCTATATAAATTGACACTCACCCTTTCTGTAACTGAACGTATTCGTTCCATCGTGTCTCCTCTTATCTGATATGCAACTCGAGGCTAAATGAATAGTTAAAAACAGATGGTAAAATGGATAAATAATTCATACACAGTACAACATTTCACGATAGCATTTTTTTTTTTTACTGAGCAAAAAGCCATAAAAATAAGAAATAAGTACCTCATCTTGTGGAATAATGTTACTGGAGAGGTAGATCAGACTGCCGAGCTGTGGAGACAGAACAGAAAAAAAAAATAAAATCAAGACCGCAAATTAGATTCCATATGTTTCATGCTGTCCTTATATGAAATGTGTTGGATGTACAACAAAGAACCTGAAATGTAAAAAAAGCTCCCAACAACCACTTGGATATGTTACATTATATAAACATATGCACGCATTGCATTTTGAATGAGGAAAGAAATCATGCATTAAAGTTAAACGAATAATGATCATGTAGGACTGTCCAAGCATTGAACTTTTACCACCGTGTTTCATGAAAAGCTCTTGATATTTAAAAAAAAAAAAAATCAATAAAGAACATTTTGTCCAATACTGCTGTACACTGGTTGATTAATCATTGATCGTCTTCTCAAACAGAGAGACCGTTTGGCCTTCAAAAAAAGTGTTTCCAGTGGTGATAATGGGGGGCAGAGTCACAGCCGGTGAGAAAGTCGCAAAAATAGAGACTGGATCAGATCTGCAGCACTCGTTCCTGAAAGGACAGGTTTTCCAATGCCCATAGAATTTTTTAAAATCAGGAACGAATTTAGACGGGTTTCAAAGTCAACTCACGAAGCTCACTCACTGCGTCGCTGACCATGAAAAGGTCCAAGTATTAAACAAAAAAGCCATTAAACTGTTGTTACACCGTTTTATTTGGTTCATTAATGTGAATGTGTGATGTTTTGCAAATAATGTTTAGTGTCGATATCGTTGCATATCTTTGGTACAGAGGGATTTCACGGCGGGTTTACCGAACCTAAAAACACATAGAACTGGTGCAGTCAGTACCTGTATCTCTTTCCAGCCCTGGGAAACCTTGAGGAAGAGACTTCCTGTTGTTGTGACGTACGCCAGAGTTCCCTCTGCATCCCTGAGGGTGTGCTGCATCATAATCTCACGGGTCGAAAATGTTTTCAGCTGAAAAACAAATAGAAGAAAAACCGTCCCTATCCCTGGAAAACTTTGATATTGATACTTTGATATTATGGTATGGATTTTACAGCAAATTATTTGGATGCATCGGTGGTGTGTAATCATGCAAATGTTGATGGCATGCCGGTTTATCATTTATATGTAGTTCAACAACATGGCCAGAAGAAACTAGTTCCCTTACAGATGCTGTGTTACCCGAAGGTCCAGGAGGTCCAGCTGGTCCAGGAGGTCCAGGGGGGCCAGCAATGGTCAAAGCTGCCATAACAAAAATGTCAGCACCTTTCATACGAGCTCATTGTAACTGGCTGTTTGATCTCATCAGCCACGAGTAGGTATGTGAACTTAAATGACTAGTTCTTTACAGTATTAAATGACTGGTGAAGAATTGTACCCGAGCCATATCTTGAGGATGACCAAGCGGGTCCTGGAGGCCCCGGTGGCCCAGGAGGGCCCACCGGTCCTGGTCTGCCATAGCCTGGGATACCTGGTGAACCTGGCACCCCAGGGTGGCCCGGCGCTCCAAGCACTGACTCTCCTTTGGGTCCCTGAAACGTGTCAGAAAGATTGCTTTAGAACATGCTTTTGTCACAAAGATGACACGATGCGTATCCTGGGAAACTGGACTCACCACAGGTCCCGGTCTCCCTGGGATTCCTGGTTGCCCAGGAAACCCTGCCTCTCCCTTGTCTCCTTTCTCTCCTTTAATGCCCTGGTCACCTCTTGCCCCCTGTGATTACATTGCACACCCACATCAGACCTCAGACCTGAGGCCGATGGCACATAAAGCAGCATGGCCCAAAACTAGATTTAAAGAAAAGCACCTTCATATGAAACTTACCCAGGCTGCCTTGGGAAGCAATGTGTCTAGAACAGAGAAAACAGAGGAGGGCGTTACAACTGGAAACGGCTTTATTCACAGGATTACGTTTTTGTTCTTTGTTTTTGAAATACCAGGAAATGTTGGGAAAGTACAGCGAAAACAAGATAAAATGTCCTTCTTAAGATAAAATCAGGCCATTAAATTCACTCATTAAAACACACTTTATAGACTTGTTTTTTGTAACCTATTTTAACCTAATGGGTTATTTCTTCTCTTTGGTGGTATTTAAAAAGGCATTTATTGTTTATATGGTATTAAACATTTGTCATTTTCAGTGTCCATATATTGGGAGAGCTGTTATCCTTTCATTTGCTTTAATACGGTTGACTCACTTGTTGGCGCCGGCATCCCGGGAAGGCCTCTCTCTCCCTTTTCTCCTTTTAGTCCCGTCTGACAGTTACCTTGATGCAGAGATTGGTTTTTAAAAAAAAAGGGAAGAAAAAAATGTATATTGCAAGTATGTTAGAAACGTTTTTTTTTGTAATGCTACTACCCTGAGTATTCTGTCAAGTCGGTCTGTATGGAAATGTTTTGACATAAGTGGTTAAACAGACTTCAGGCAATCAAAAGAGATGACCCAACCTACCAACTGCAATGGTTCCATTGGGATTAAGCTGAAATAATGGAGCACAAACATGAACAGCAGTCAGTGATGACTTCAACAAAGCTTGTTTTACATACAGACTAAAAATCAGGGTAATTATCCAAGAAAGGAAAAATTGTCGTAAAAGATCCCATTATCAAATCCTCCAAGCTGTACTGTTAATAGCATAATCAACATGCAAATGTCACATGCAGATTTTCTGTGGATGAGATTTTAGTACTACCTTCATTTTATTCACCATCCCAGCCTGGACATGCAGCATGCAGGAATATTTTAGAACCATCCTCGGACAGCTCTGAGTGAGTAAAGGTTAGGTAGTACCAACAGAAAAATCAAAGGAAATGTAGTGTTAACAGAAAGAAAGAAGTAACAACATGCACTTTTTATCCATACACCGAAGGAAAAGAGGGGAGATGTGTAAAAGAGAGAGAATGGAAGAGAGTTTGTGATCAGGAGACGTGTGAATGGGCTCAGCAGACAGTGAACTACTGAGGTTTAATGAAGATAGGTGGACACTTAGGATGCAGCCCAGCCGTCCCTCTACAGGCCTGCAGAAACAGTAGTTCAATCTGGACAGTGACTATTATGCAGCATGTGCTAAAGGAAATGAAATATGCATTGTAGCATCTGTCATAGACTTGATTTAGAGTATAAACATAGGCGGAGGATGACAGATTATATAAAATTATATAAGAGTTTAAAAAACTAAAACAATTAAAGTTACCTAGCACAGGCTGTACTGAAAGCATTTACACAGACAGGTTTAATCAGCAATATGTTTGCATGGACAGAAACTTACGGCCATTTTGCAGTGGGGTCTGGGCGGGATGGGGAACACGGTCTTCAGAAACCGGGGGAGGAGAGAGGACAGTGAGCGCATAACAAATAACACACACCTGAGGATTGAGGAGTATTGAGTCAGAACTGTGCGGTAGTGAATGTGTATGTGCTTACTCCTTTGGGGCAGTTGAATATTCCAGGGCGGCCCGGCAGCCCAGGGGGGCCAGGGGGGCCCTAAAAAGAGCAGAAGAAAGAAAAGACAAGAAAAAGAAAAGGGTGAGCTTTTTCAACAAGTATACAATGACTAAAATGAGAAAACTAGGTCCTTTAAAACTTGATGCTGAGGTAAAAGTAATATTAACAGCTACATTTACAAATGTCTACAGTCTTTTCGCACGCTCTTCATTTGGCTCCAGCGTGTGACTCACCTGCAGGCCGACAGAGTCCCCTCTCTCCCCTTTCGGTCCCATCAGGCCGGGACGACCCTGCACAGGCCGACATCATCCATAACCATTCAAGTTACAACAACAACAACAGTATGGCAACTGAGATTGGGTTGAACTTGAATGACTTCCGAAGGGAATTTGGGTAATTTGTTGACCGAGTAAATATGTGATTCCATTTACGTAAAACACAACTTAAACTACGGGATGGGAAGCTGTGCTTTACATAGCACAAGAGAAACAATTCTTACTTGAAAGGAACCTGAGTCTTCTGATCAAAGAACCAACAATCAACATAAGGAAGTGTCAGTGTCTATAGTCCCTCTTAATCAAATTGGAAATGTTAAGCGAGTTCATGGTGCTTACCGGTCTTCCTGGGAAACCATATTCTCCTTTGGGCCCTGATGGTCCCATAGGCCCCTGTTGGCAACAAAACAAAGTGACTTAAATGCATCCATAGCATCTTCATCCATAGCAGCGGAAACCATTGGAGTTAATGGCGTTCTAAAACCTGAACGAGTGAAAGGTTTTTTGCTTGTGATGCTTACTGGAATTCCAGCGGGTCCGGCGACACCATGGTCCCCCTGCAAACAAAAGGTACATTTACACTGATGTGTAGAGTTCCACTGAAAATGTTTTCAAAAATAATGGTCATGGCTCATTTTTACAATAAGCTATTTATACTGACGCTCACATCCCAAAGAACGTGCTTAAACGCAAAAGAAGAATATGAGGAAAACGCTCTGGATGTCCAGAGTAAAAAAAAAAACTAAACAAAAAAAACCCCCAAAACTGTGGCAACAAATATAACCTTGACTCCCTTGGGTCCCATTGGACCAGCCTGGCCTGACATCATGGATCCATCTGCTGCGAGGACAAATCCTGGCTCACCCTTTTCACCCTGCATGCATACACACAAGTTAACAAACTGCATGTACACAAATATCAACTTCTTTGAAACTGGGTACACAGACAAATAAGGGTACAACTCATGCTTGTTTCGCCTATTTAGTCTGTTTAGAGATCATGCAAGTATTGTATGTGAGCAGAGACGAGGCATGCATGCCACGCTTACTTTCAGTCCTGGAGGTCCTTGAACTCCTGGGATCCCAATGTCACCTTTTAGACCCTGTGGTCCCTGTAAACAATTAGGAAATAAAATGAGGATAACTCTGTCATGAATAAAGTTAAAATGATTTCTCTACGTGTTGTCGTATCCACTCATTTGTGTCAAGTACAACGGTTCTGAGGTCACTTCTGTGTGGAATAGGAAACCTGACAGCTGAAAGCATTAACTGGAACACAGCACTGTTGCACTCTGCAAATATAAACCAACAAAAGCTCTCTAACCACATATGTTTTGTTGCAGTGACGTCAAGATCGTTTGGTCTCTCACTGACTGATTTGTTCTGTCTGATACTCACAGCGGGCCCCTGAGCTTCAAAAACCCCTGAGAAGTTGAAGGCACCATCTGTGTCGTTAAGTAGAAGCTGGATAAGAGGCAGAAGGAGAATGTTGTCGATGTAACCAAACCGACTCAATGAAATCAATCACTCTGGTTACACAGTATCATTCAAGTCATACAGATGACTGTTCAAGTTCTCATCCCTCAACAGGTAGAAAGTTCCGACACTGGACTTTTAGCCTAAGTAAGCCTCGCCACGACTGGCTGTGGTCAGGTGCTACTTACATCCTGGAGATTAATAATGGGTCCTGGTGGTCCAGGAGGTCCCGGAGGGCCAGGTAGACTGAGCCCGTCCCGTCCCGCCTCTCCCTGAGAAACACGTTTGACAGTTTAGCCTAAAACGTGCATTGGGAGAGTTTGGCCACATCACATATCCAACTCTTCGACGGTTTTACCTTTAATCCTGGATCACCTTTGTTCCCCTTTGGTCCCTGGAGATAACACGAGAAAAGACAAATTCTGTAAGTTAAACATTCAGTTACTAGTCTTTTTTTTTCATGCCGTCCTTTTGTTTAAATATTGCATTAAAAAGTAGAAGTACATACTTTGTACACGACAAGACGTTGTACAGATTGTTTTAGAAATTCCATACAGCAACAGATTTGTATTAATCAGCTTTTAAAACCATATTTCCAGTTATCAATTCCACCTAAAGTCACTATAGGAGCCAGTAAAAATTGCTCTGAACCACTTGTAAAAGCTGACATTTTAATAAAATCCTTAACCTGTTTGTGTATCTATTAGTACATCCATTTACTGACCTCTTCCCCCTTTATTCCATCCAGCCCTGGAAACCCTGGTGGTCCTGTAGCACCTGGCTCCCCCTACAGAGACCACAAAGAAACATTCATATCCATCACTGGTATAAGAGAACCAGCTTCCATCATTTCACTAGTGGTAAAAATGCATTTCCGAGAGCCCCATGTAATCAAGTAAAAATGACAACAAATGATTTCTGCCTACTTCACACGCAGCTTTCTCTGAATGAGTTGGTGAAAAATGACAAATTCCTATTACAAGATTCACTGCAATAAATTGTGATGGTGATCATTTCTGTAGCGAGGTAACGTGAGGAGGACAGGTCAGATTAAACAGGAACCACAACCTGGTAAGAGGACAGGGTCTCTGCTCTCCAGAACATCTTGCTTTACAGCTGTTTACTATGACGTGCTGAGATAACCCTAACATCTCGAAAAGCATAACAGAACGACAAGTGAACTGAACTTGACAGCCGACTCACCTTTGGTCCCAGCTTTCCTGGGAGGCCGTCTAACCCGTCTTCACCCTATGAGAGGCAAAGAAGGAAGAAAATTGGCATAATGGCATAACCAGACTTTAGTCCACAGAAGGACTAATACCGTAAATGTCACAGACACACAAATCTCTCACCTTGGGTCCTTCAAATCCAGGGATTCCAGGAGGACCCTGTGTAACAAATACTGGTAAATTAATCTGATGGTATGATGAAATTCCACTGTATAACAAACATAAAAGCTAAATATTATGGTGCATACTGCTCCACATGCTAACGCACTCAATGCAGTTGTACCTGTGGGCCTCTGGAGAGCGCAGCTCCAAAACCCCTCTGTATCCCAGATCCTTCCAAGTCCTAAAACATTGGACAAAAAGAAATGCGTAATAATCTAATTGTGTCTAAGAGCTGATTGGCTCCAAAAAAAATAAAAAATTGGAACCGTTTCAAGAAAATCCATAAAATGACCACGCCTTGCTGGATAAACATTTGCAGTGGAAAAGATGACAATTTGAGATTTATCTGAATCCGAAAACTATTGATAACTGAACTACCTATGTGCCACACACATTACAAACTAGTTGGTCATATAAGAAATAAAAAGTCAGGGTTTGTGCTGAGACCAGGCAGATGGGATGGGATGGGAGGGGGGTGTATGGGAGATATTATAAATAAAATTGAATTGAGTTTCTGCTTGGATTTAGCATATATCCCAATATCACAAATCAGAATTTTGCCTCAAAGAGCTTTATAATCTGTAACATATGACACCCTCTGTCCTTAGACCCTCGATTCGAATAAGGAAGAACTAAATGATAGAAACCTCAGGAAGAGCAACAGAGGAGGGATCCCTCTCCCAGGACGGACAGACATGCAATAGATGTCGTAAGTACAGAATAGATTCACAGAAAATTATAGTACTTACAATTATGATGAAAATACAAACATTATCCTCTACTGTAATCCCTCAAAAATATAATCGTACGGGTGTTTGTTACCTGCATATATCAGTATTTCCTAATTCCTTATGATAACAACCATACTAATGTAGTCTGTGACAGGTTGAGCTGTACTGTAAGTGGACCTGTTACGAAGGAGACCGTACCTCCAACTCCAAGGTGAAGCTTCTTCCAGGGGGACCAGGAGGGCCAGGTGGACCCCTGGGACCTGGCTGCCCTTCTGTACCCTCTGAGCCTGGTAGGCCTGGAAACCCTGGAGGGCCCTGATCTCCCTGCAAGAGATGTGATATAGCCCCTATTCAAAATTATCGTTAAAATCAGTTAAACCAACACAGCAACTTAAAGCACGAGGGGGGAGGAGTTAACAGAAAGAGACCGGTAAAAGGGTGAGGGAGAGACATGGATGTTGGATAGTGACGAGAGAGGGAGAGAAGTGGCAAATGGAAACATGCGCTAAAGAGTGAAAGAGAACCTGGAAATAAAAAGGAGAAACAGGGGTGTGGGGGAGTGCGACTTCAATAAAAACAGTGAATAGAGACATGCCTTTTCAAGGTAAATGTAATGTACAAAATTCACCTTGGGTACAATAACAATATAAAGGGGAAACATAAGTATGACTAGTAATATCAGCAATGGTGGGTCACTGTCCAGTTAGGGGTGAGATGCAGTGAAATAATCAAGGTTTTACCTTTGGTCCTGGTTGGCCGCTCACGCCAGGCTCTCCCTGTTAAAACACATAATATAATAAAATGGCATGAACTACGGCAATGACCAGAGAGCGACTGCAGTTTCCGGTTGGCACAGAAAGGCAGAGCAGCTATTGCAACGCAGATTTGTTTTACACTCGAGCCCCTTGGCTTTACTAGTCCACAGGGTCACCCCGTTATGGGCGTGGCTCTTTGTGTTTGGGGGTTATTTTGTTTGTGTGTAATTGTTTTTGCTAACAGAGCTCTAAGAGGCCTGCTCAAGGGAAATCAGAGCGAGCTCATACAAATCGGCAGCATGGTAGAAGTAACACAGGCAAGAAGCAGCTGCTGGTTGGAGTGCTGTACATTAACATAGGAGGAAATAACCCAGAGATTTATAAAAAAACATTTGTACTGGGTAGGTCTCTGCGTGAATTCAATAGTTTGTAAGAACAACAGCACTTCAGGGTTAACAAGTGGCCTTCTCAACTTTGTACATTGTTTTTCTTTGACCATAGTAAGAATATATTGTGATGATGCATGCTATGTTGCTAATATTCATTAGCCTCACCTTGTCTCCTTTCACCCCTGGATCCCCATCTTTTCCATCAACTCCCTGTAAGAGTGTAAAGACTATATTTACATTTCATGCATATACATCTTTTCCAGATACCTATACCAGTGAGAATTAACTTTGTACGTTCACTGCACAGTTTGCATCGGTTATTCAACTGTTGGTACCAGTGATATTTTTGGAACTAAAGTGGATGCTTGTTGAAAGCTAACAGGGGTACAATGATTAAAATAAGAACATATTAAACAAAAGCTAATGGGCTCCAGGGAACTGAAGTGAATAAGCCTTTTATTCACCAAAACAGTGCTGCAGTAAAGACTGTAAACCTGGGAGTAGTCCATTCACACAGTTAGTAAAAGCTTGAGACATTTTAAAAAAGACAAAAGACACATTTCCCCCAACAGATGTTGCAGCTCAGACCATGTTCTGAAGCTTTTATAGTAGTTTCTGGTTAAGTGCTGTTACTGTAGCTTGAGGATAATTAGAAAAGGACATGACGTATTTGAACTTGTGGTACATGGGCACGTATAGATATAAAATGGGCCCTTAGTGCTGTACAGCACACCTTCTCACTAAGATTTACAAATAAACACACACACCTCAATCAATATACAGTATGCACGCTCTTCCCTAATGGCCTCACTCTCTCTCACACACACCCAATATGTTTGCAAATTAATCAATACTGTGCAGCAAGCAATGGCAGGAAAGCAGTGCGTGAACATGGGTTTTCAAATGAAGTTGGGGGAAATACTGTCTTTTCGGCCCCTTTGGATCTTATGGGACCAAATGTTAATACCTGACCAGACCCTGAACCAGAGCCACTAAACCACTCCTCCATCACCTGAAAACAGAAGCTAGGTCAGCAATGCAGGTGAACGTCTTTTTAATACAAATTCCTACTGTGTTGTTTAAGAAAATAAAATGGTCCTCTAGCAAATTCTACCTTAAATTCAGCTGTGCCACGTAGATTATACAATTTTATTAATTACAATACAATAGATATTGTAAAGGAAATTAAATGTTTATCACCGACATGTCATTACCTACAATTATCAAATGAAATGTAATAAATTATAATAATAATAATAAATTATTATTAATCCTCCCCAGTACCACCACATTTTCAGTATTGGACCCTTGTTGCTCAAAGGAACCACTAATTAGACAACGAAAAAGGGCCACAGCCTGGTTCTACAGTATATAATATGTACAAGAACAACAATTTCTGTGTTATTCTTAAAACTTCATGTCATATGATTTTTCTCTTATTGATATACATGAAAAATAGGAAGTAGCATTTACTTACTGGCAGTCCAGGTTCCCCCTTCTCTCCATTCTTTCCATCTTTCCCAGGGGCCCCAGGTGGTCCAGGAAAGATGTCCTCAGATGGGGTTCCCGGGGGCCCTGGCTGTCCCGGGGGGCCAGGAGGCCCCGGGGGCCCCTGATGAAACAAGCCGACAAATCCCAGGTCACATCAACGGGGAAAGTTTTAGAAAGAGCCTTCCATGTACCTGTCTAGCTATTAGTCAAATGTTCGCGAGTGTCCGGTGGGGTCAAAATGGTGCAACGCGGTGACAAAAGCTTGTTTTCAGCACCCGTACAATAATGAGAACAACTAGCAGTAACTTGAGATAGAAACAGCGTCAAAACAAACAGTGCAACATGTTAACCTTGAACCGGAGATGACTAAATGAGCAAAAATAAATAGACTGAAAAAGAAAGTGGGGTTGCAATGTGATGCTAAATATTATCTAATCAGGTCACAGAGAGAGAAAACAAAAGGTCACTTACCCTAATAATCTCCGCATCACTGTCAAAGTCTTCAAATCCGGACCCCTCCTAATGAACATGTGCCATATGATGGGTCGATTAGTTAATTCAATCTCCACTGAAGCCCACTATTACTGTACTTTATGCTGGGGCTGAACTGGAATGTTCATTTGTCAATCAAGTGCCACTAATAACTACAGTACACCAGATATTGAAGAAAAGGTTTAATAATTTACCAGGAACATGGAAGACTTGCTGGGTAGACCTGGAGGTCCGGGGGGACCTGGCAGTCCAACACCAGGATCACCCTGAGGGAGACAGCAGAGGGATGTTTATTTGTGCATTTAGTGATAATTACTGATTTATACAATGGCCCATTTTCCACGACAATTCACACAGTAGCGATGTGTCTGTAAATACCCTATTTACATTCTGACCATATTCAAGTCCAGATATCGTTGTATTAAAAAGGGGGATATTTACCTTTTCTCCCCGAAGACCAGGCTCGCCCTGTAGTCCTGGGAATCCTGGACTCCCAGTTGCTCCCTGGGGAAAATATAGTTAGAGCAGTGCTCAAAGCCATGTCAGTGACCTCAAACATGAGGTCATGTTTAAACACACATAACACTGTTTAAATGTTACACTTTATTCAGTCACAAGTAGTGATATCAGGAATAAGGATGTGATGGTAGATCTGTGACCTTAATGTAGCGACATAAGTCCGCTTAGTATCAGCTAACATAAGTGTAGCGCTCTCGCTGAGTACCTGTGTGCTGAAAATGGGTACATTCCTGCCTTCGTTTCCCTCACAGACACTAAAAAATGACTCCCACAATAATGAACCATTAATTCTATAAGACTGGAAAGACTTTACTCACTGGGACTCCAGTTTCCCCATCGCTTCCCTAGAGAAAAGATAAAAATAGAAAACCAATCCATCACTTTATCCTTGGACCTGTAGGGCTGGCCTAAACAACAGAATGTGCTTGAAATAGCTCTTTTGAGGTTCTGTAAATAGAAAAACTACATTAGTTTAAAAATAGAATACATTGGAATATTGCAAATATAGCAAACAAGAAGATAAAACTCACAGGCTGACCATCTTTCCCAGGAAGTCCAGGTGGGCCGGGATGTCCCTGTGGTCCTTGTGGACCCCGGGGTCCCGGCTGTCCCCTCTCCCCCTCTCCCGAGGCTTGTCCTGGAGGGCCGGGCGGTCCTGGGGGCCCGGCTGGACCTGGTTCACCTCGCTCTCCTTTCTGTCCTGGAGACACCTGAAGGGACTGAGCGTTGAATCAACTCAGCGACTGATTCATTCATTCATTCATTGATTCATTCATTAGCTGGACTATAGCAAGGCATAAAAAAGTGAGCAGACTCAGTTACACCGACACCGCCGCCAAAGGAGCCAGTTGTTTGTGCATAAATTGATTAAACAAAACTTAATTTTTTTTTAATCATCTAACGTGTGTCACTGCAGCTTTCTTTAGGATTTTTCCCCAACAGTGACTACAGCATGACACCAGAATTTCATACGGGGCAACGTTGGAGTCTCAGTTACAGTAATTGTGACACCCTTGCACTACAGGATCTTGGCTCAAGGGATGTGTATTTTAATAAATCTTGCCTATTACTGCTCTAACTGAACACTGAATAAAAAGGTATTTTTAATCTATGTTGGACATTAATGAACAACCATACATTTATTACTTAAAAATCTTAAATATGTGCCGCGCTTTACATTCTCATCTAAATTATCCAGAAAATAACTACTTACAGTTTCAAGTACAGAGGCCGGGGGATCTGTCTTGAAAGATTTTACTGTAACAAAGAAACAAAGGGAGCACTTTCAAAACATTTGCCAGTTTAATGTTCAATAAAAGAAGATGGCACTTCATTAGCATGATTTGAAAAGGTGTAACCATACAGAATGGTAACCTATATGACCTATAAGGACATGACAGGACATGAACAGAGAGACAGACGGCTGCTTCTCTGTAAAGGAGGGCCAGCTACAATGTCTCTTCCAGCACCATCTGCTGGCTAATTTGGGAAATCTAACAGGAGGAGCAGACTTTGTCACGTAACAAAGCATCACTTCAATATCAGCACACATCTAAAAGAAATTCTAGTGTGCACGTGACTGACAGAATTAGGTATGTTTTTGGCTTAATATTGGCAAGAAAATTTTAGGCAAGTCTGTGTTGCCACCAAAGACACATTTCCTAAAATATATTAATATAAAAATAAGATTGATGTTTGTATTTATTTATTTTTTTAACCTTTTATTGTGGTCCTCTCCATCTCCTGTCCAGAAGTCTCCTCTATGTCTTCATCATCATCATCATCACCACCTAGCGACATCTCAGTGGGTGGAGCTGGGACTGGGGTGCTGTAAGTGGGGTCCAGCTCTGGGAGGGGCTGAAAAAAAACCAAAAAAAAACGACATAAGGTGATCATTTGCATTTATGTTTTGTTATTTCTAGGGCTTGTTTTTAGTCATTCAGCATGTTTTTATGCAAAATATTCCATAGCTATGCATAGAAAAAAAAAAGATCCGCGTGTGTATAGATTATTATTATTTTAGCTTTCGACTTCTTGATGTATTAATAAAACAGCAACAAAAAAAAATCCAACAAAAAAGTGGCTAAGGAAAAAAGAGCGACGTGAGTGTTTTCCACAGATGGTAGGAAATGTCTTCTCTTAGACCAGCTCCAACTGCAGTGTCAGGCTGAGACTGAAAGCAGCATTCCACACATTGCACCAAGCTGGCTCACAGCGCCTTCAACATTGTTTCTGCATTATTTTCACAAGGTCTGCTGTGGTGATAAAACCCCATGCCCCGCGGCCTTGTTTATGAGGGATCTGCGGAAATGAGTGGCAATGAAAAAGCAAGAAATCTTTTCTTTCCTGAAGAGAGTTGGATTTGGGATTCAAGTCTGTCTTTCTGACTGTCCTGATGTGGCGGAGGAGGACATTTTTCAAATAGCACAGCACTGGCTGACTAAGGCCTGACAAACATCTGGAAAACACACCTCAGATACTTTTAAATCTTAGTTACATAGCACTAAGATACTTTACGTACCATCAACAAAGTCAGAGTAAAATGATTTCATTTGGGTCACAGTGGCCTGGAGTTGAGGAAGAACATGTGGGTAAATAAGGCAAATGTCTCTGACCTCTCCTGATAAGGTCTATTTATGTCCAAATCTGCAGTAGCTCCAGTAACCAAGCAGGCTGTGATTGTGCTGTGAGCTCCCCAGTGCGAATGTGTGATAGTAGAGTTTCACTGGATAGAAAAACCTTGTAAAAAAAAAATCTAAATGAGGGAGCTGTAAAGGAGTGTTTTACTGAATCTCAGTAATAAAGAGTACCTATTAGCTGGATTTCTCTACATGGATGGAAAGTAACTGAAAAAGTACTCTGCTTTTAGAAATTACTCATTTCCAGTAACAAGTCTCAGTACTCTAAATTCATTTTACTTCAGTAGATTTTTCTTTGCTGGTTGCATGACAATCTCACAGTGACAAGACTCCAGTAAGGCAGAGTTTTCAAACGTTGGACAGAGCCAGCGGTGTCCCACTGTCACACTATTTCTTTCCACCCCCGGCTTCTCTTCTGTTGCTCTGTTGTGTTCTTTTTTTGTTTTTTTTCCCCCCAGAGAGCACAGAGCTGGCAGGGAGCAGCACACATCACCATGTTCTAGTCTCCACCAGGCCTGTAAGGATAAGAACTGTTTTCTTTGGTCCAAGTCCAACCCCGCTCAATGGGAAGGACGGCGGGATAGTGTGGCGTGTATGAGTGTGTATGTACACACCATGGTATACGCTTTCTCCTCCACAATCTTCTTCACCTCGTCGCCTCCTTTAATGTCTTCATAAGCGTCATCACCACTTCCAAAACCAGAGGCCTGAAGAGAGAAATGAGAGCAGGGGAAAAAGGAGTCAGTAGATAAACATGGAGACGGACAGAAACGATTAAATGCAAACAAATGCCATCGGATTTCAGTCGGCAGAATAAGAAAGTGAAAGAAACTCGGAAGTTAAGAAAAGAAAAAAAGAAAAGAGAAAAAGATGAGAGGGGAGGGACAGGAAAGTATGGGCTGGAGGAAGAGCATTAGAAACAAGGAGAACTAAATCAACATTTTATTTAAGCACACTGAATTTTGAGACTGATCAGTGCTGAATGTAGAATGAGATATTTATTCTCGTATCAAAACATCAGCTAATCCATTTAACTTATTTAAGCCATGATGACACATTTCTGTGCCTTTATCATATGGGCCCCTGGATAAGACCACGTGCGTGAAATGATATAAAATGTGGATCATTGTTAAGACATAACTAACTGTTAGTGATGTGCGCGCGTGAATGTTGTATTTTCAAAGGTGTGTATAAGCAAAAATATGTTTTAAACGAAAGATGAAGAGGAGAAATCAGCAAATTAAGTTTAACATCACTTCAGTACTGTTGTCAAGTTTGAGTTGTATTAATTATTGAACAATTACATAATATATTAAGGTGTGTCTCACATTCATGGTTGTACTAAATCTAAATGTGGTGTAAAGACTACATATTGTTTCCCTATATGGCCAAAAGTATGTGGACACCTGAACACTATGGGCAATATGGCCTGGCCGCAGTCGGCATTCCAATTTATCTTAGCGGTGTTGGACGGGGTTGAGGTCAGGGCTCTGTGCAGGCCAGTCAAGTTCTCTCACATCAAACTGGGAAAAGCATTTCCTTATGGCCCCGGCTTTGCACCCGAGGGCATTGTCATGTTGAAAGAGGAAAGGGTCTTCCAGCAACACAAACTATCGTCTAAAACATAATTGTATGCTCTAGAATTTCCATCATTTGGAATAAGGAGCACCAAATACACAATAGTATGCAGACAGGGCTGTCAACATAACTTTTGTCAATATAGTTTACTGTTGTGCACTTTTTTCCCCAGCAGAGGGAGGAAGAGTTCCAGGTTTGAGCCTGTGTGCTCTGACAGAACCAATAAGAACCAATAAGTTCTCTCAGACTCAGTGTTTGTACGTGTGTTTTTGTGCGCGCACTCACATAAGGATCGTCCTCCTCGCACTGGTCATCTGGGGCCGTGGGATCGGACTTCAGCACCAGCTGCTGGA
This sequence comes from Coreoperca whiteheadi, assembly GCA_011952105.1. Taxonomy (NCBI): domain Eukaryota; kingdom Metazoa; phylum Chordata; class Actinopteri; order Centrarchiformes; family Sinipercidae; genus Coreoperca; species Coreoperca whiteheadi. The sequence goes on along the minus strand of CM022493.1, from coordinate 8,613,816 downwards.
TGGAGCCCTGGAGAGAGGAAGAGGAGTGGAAGAAGAAGGAGAGTCCGTGTTATGTTGCCTGGTAATTTAATTAATTCTGTGTCATTAAATTTTATTGAAGCTTAGCGTACATTTCCCCACACACCAGCATACCGCCTCCTTCTTTCAGCAAAGCAGTTTATCCATCTCTGCTTCCCTCATTACCCCACACATTATTCAGCACAACTGCACACAGTAACACGCAAATGGACATTCACAAACATCTGGCAGTGGAACAGGTGGTCTCACAGTGTCTTCACATCAATATTAAAGCACCATACAGAATATTTGTGCAAATTCCCATGCAAAATAATTTTCTTTTTTAGTGGGCAAGTACCATCAGCACTATATTCAAAATAACAAATTTAGCTGTTCTACATTTTGGGTTTCAGGACTCAAATCGTCAACAGGCTTGAGACTTAAATATTATGGGTCATTAAATTAAGTATTATCACACACGCTATGGGTCATTTTTCTACCGCCTCTAATTGAGATACTAATCTTTGGCTTTATAGAGTAGTACAGTTTGCTCAGTGTCCAAATAAATAGAGACCCCTGTTTAGAAATGTTGGACCATCTTTGAGCCTGGTAACAGCTGTTAACATCATGTCTGTGTCGCAACAAGGGACCTGAAATAGTATTAATACTTTGACACTTCACCACTGTGACAGTTTACCAGCGTTTAAGCTGACGATTTAGACATCAGTGCTTCAACTGGCCAACGTTAATGGGTGGATGCTCCTTTATACAGAAAATGCATTGGAGTGCATCCCAAATATGCTAAATCTTGTGATAAGTGGTAATTCACCTAAATGTTTCTAGAACCACCCCTCGATTATTCTTGTGCTATGACAGGGAGCATTATTTTGCTGTCAATACCCATTTCCTAGGGAGTATGAACACGATAAACAGAAATGGCTGAATCTGGTCTGTAAAGATGTTATGGTACACTGGTTACATTAACACCGGTGTATTGATAACTTAATGCCACAGTGTATACTAGTGAATGCCCTCCAAAGCCCCATTGGCTTTTTAAAGTTGTAACGGCGCATGCTGGGTTTAATGGCGACCAGCACCTTCTTTGGCTTGCCATGGGAAGGAGAGGCAGCCTGCGTGAATCTTTGCCGTTATAACCCAGTACAGATATGACCAATTGATTAAGCTACTATTGATTGTGCCATTTACCAAGTCTTTAATGTGACGTCCGCTGACAATACTTCTGATTGACTGGCAGGTGTCTGACCCTTAACGTACCAATCTATTTCAACTCTACTATTTCCATTATTTTCTGACGCTGAGACACCTTGTGGTACATTCCTGCTTGGATTAAAATGTCTTTATGAAATATTGAGCTCTGAATTCTACTTTCTAGTTAGAGTTCTAGTTGATCCCAACAAGCGCTAACAAAGCATTAAACTTAAAGGCATGAACTTTTATATAACGTTCTATTCTGATCTATAGTGTAACACTGAAGTTGTAGCGTCACACAGGAAGTGATGCATGTTTGGTTAATGTAGAGAAATGACAAAAACAAAGCGGTCATCAGTCTGCAAATTTCTCAATCCACTGTTTTTCGTGTGTGGTCGTCGAAGGTGAAGTTTTGACCTTCTGTTTCTATTCTGACAAGTTATCACAAAGAATTTTAAATCCTTTAATGTTTTTATAAGCAAGTGTGGAAATGTCTGATGTATGTAACCATGAAAAGACGGCCCCACTTCACCTGAAGGGGAAAGGTGTGTCTTTCCAATTATTTTGTGTGAGTGTGTGTGTGTGTGTGTGTGTGTGTGTGCGCACATATGCAATTTAAACCTGAGTCAGTGGGTCCTTCCTCTTATTAGATCAGCAAAAACTTGATAAAGGCAACTTCAGCCAGGTTTATTGATATGGAGTTCAGACCAGAGGACAAACGCCTGTTATTAATGGCCTATGAAATGTAATGGCGGTGAAGGAGCGAGAGGGAGGGAAAGAATAGAGGGCAAGAGAAAGAATGGGTGGATATGAGTTGGGGAAAGCAAACCAAATCAGAGACATCTGTTTGTGCAGTAAACAACACATCTGAAATAAACAAAGAATGTGCCACGCAAACGTTTCCACTTCTTTCAAACATTTTAGTATGTGAATTCGCCCCTAAATTGAGTCAAGCCCAACGTGGATGGATGATTTAGCTGGTCAGTTTGTAAAAGGTTTTTAATTATGCGAACGTAAACACTTGAAGGCAGCGGGAAGATTTGTCAGTGCCAGGCTGTTTGAGTGACACATTTTATGGTTGCTCCAAAGCTTGCCAACACACACACACACACACACACACACACACACACAGACCTATGCCTATAACACAGATGACTGCATCCAAACGTGCTCTTGAAAGCCTCTTTGATGCAAAGAGACACAGAAAACACTAAGATGCATGCATGCACACAATGAAGGTTAGCAGGAGATCTTTAAAAGTTCATACAGGAGCTTGTACCGGAGAGTGTAGTCACATTGTGGGGACCCAAATTCTTTCACACAGGGGCCGGACCTTCCATTTGGGCACAAGGAAAACCATTTATTTTATATTTGCGACTTGATTTGTGGTTATCGGTTTATTGGAATTAGGTTAAGGTATGGGGTCGTACAGTAGTTTGCTTCATACACAAGTAGTTTAGCCCATCGATTTACTGCTGATCATTGGGTACCTAATGATCGAACTGAATCTAAGGCAAAATCTGAATGGTTGCTATGCATATAAATATATGACAGTAATATGACAGAATGCAATACTTCAGTGGTTGGCATGGTGCTGTAGTTAAAGACAAGGTTATATTCTTCTATGGTCAAACTCTGCAATAGTTCAAAAGAGGCGTTCTTCACTTAGGTTACAAAGTATCAGAGCTCCTACTGATGGTAGTCTTGGATATGAACCAAGACTGTTTGTGTATATTTTGTAGTCTGGTCAGTGTCCACGGGCTGCTAGTAAGGAGTTTTCAGATGTCTGGGATGCGTAAGAAAAAGGTTAAGCACTTCTGAAAAGGTACTGTTCTGTGTCTGCAGGTACTGGCACTCGCCCTGTTGAGGAAAGTGTTGTTGCCAAAGCAACAGAGAGTAAGTAACTTTAGCTGCTGCTGGCCGTGTGTGTGTGTGTGTGTGTGTGTGCGCGTGAGAGAGATTACTCTCAATGCCAACTTCACTGCGGCTGAGGTCAGCCCTCTTTTAACGGATTTCAAATATGCTGTAAAGAAACTGACACACGTGTTCCTGCACATTATCAGATAATGTGATGAGTCTCTTTTTGCCACAAGGGGTCACCAGTTAATTAGGTTTAAAAAAATAATAATAATGTACCATGACTTGTGGACTGTAAGGTGATATGATAAGATAGCAATTATTTTCTTATTATCTAAGTGAAAGCTTTGTTAAATGTTATTATGTAACATTTAAAATAGGTGCTTGAGCTGATCTTTTATTGCTACCTCTGCAAAGTTGCAGTTTCACATTTGAATCCAGCATTTATAAACTTCAACAGCTGCATTCTTAAAATCTGTGGCAAGAAGTACTCAACACACATGCACACAAGCTGAACATAAGCATACTTGAGAGTGTTCTTCCTCAGCGTTATGGGTAACTAAACACGGTCATTTGCTCAGGGAGAATCAGAAAACTGAGAAAAAAATGGTTTGGTGTCTTTCTCTCTCCCTCTCTTTTATTCCTCTGTACATGTACGGATGGTGCCAGCCACACACAAACACTTTCCAACACCCAGCATGTTGCAGTGAACGTACGGAAAGAAAGAAAAAAAAAAAAAAGAAGAGTGAATAAGTCAATGTGGGGGAAGATATTTTAGTATCTGTGTTTGGATGTGTTTGTTCAAGTGAGGCTGTGTGAGCGTACTACTGCAGTGAGCTACTGCTGCTGCGTGGCTCTTATTGCTCTCCCTGGGAGGAGATGGAAGATTTCTGACGGAGCTGGAAGTTCAAATACTGAACAGCTGGAAACCGACGATCACTACTGGTCCTCTTTGTCTGAGAGGAGAGGAAAGAGGGGGGATAAGGAAGGACTGTAAGAAGTGCGGGAAGGGAGTGGTGAAAAAGGATGGAGCTTAGTGGCAAGAGATAGGCGAGAACAAGCTTTAGAGGACCTCTGGGTGATGTCACAACTTATGTTGGCCATACTGGAGGTTTACAACCGTTTAGCAGTGGTGGCTACACAGGCTTTCATGCCAGAGAGGAGCGATACCCTGGGGGATTTTCTGCTGTTGTACTCCTTGAAGGTATGAGTGCTGAGCAGTATCCCTTGCTGGATGGTGCAATTTTTAGTGAATCTTCAATATGGCCACTTAAAATACTTGTTTCTGATTGGCTGGAAGGTGACCAAGCCTTGATATTTTATCTTGAATCAATAAGTCCGTCCAAGAAATCCAAAAATCTCAAAATTGCAGACCATGTTGATGCTGCTTTGTGCCCACATGCTATTTATTTTATCACTAAAAGTAGCTCATAAGACCGAAAGAGGTAATCCTATTTCACTAAGACCTATTCACAATCAGTCAGTCAGTAATTAGTGTTTTGGAAAAATACAATGATAATGAACTTTTAAAAATCATCATTTGGTGGCAGGTGCGTGACTGAGATTCCAATAAGCTAAAAAATGCTTTAACATTTTGGGAAATACACTTATTTGCTTTCCAAGTTAGATGAAAATATTGATACCACTCGCAACCCCAAATATGGAGCTAAAGACTGGAAACGGGGGGCAGTTGGCCTTGCGCTTTCCAAATTTCCCAAAAAAAAATCTACCTAATCAGTGGGCTAACGCAGTGGGATTTTCTTGTAGAGGTTTTATTTCAAATAAATTGGTATTTTAACAAAGATAACAAAACAGATTGTTCCCACAAGGCTTTGACAGAATGCCAATGGATAAGACTCGTGGGATAAAAACAGAGTAATTTGATAATAAATAAAAAAGTACACTAAATTTAACTGTAATACTATGGGGAAAAACAACTTGTCCAGTGTCCCTGCTACCCTACCAAGCCCCTATAAAGTGAATCAAAATCCTCCACTGACAAAAATAAACAAAACAAATGGGTTCATGACATCAACCTTTAGATTAAATGAAAACATTACTGTTTAAATTAACTTGTCGCTTTTGCTCTATAACATAAAGAGATTTTAAATGGTAGAACGAAGTGATTTTGGTCTACTCGAGCTCGCCATGTTGTAAATACCCACGTCAGAGTTGGCTTTCAACCACTGTAGGTAGAGAAACCTATTTGATAAATTGTCCCAGCAACAAAATGGACTCCCCTCTGAGACCAAAAAAAATCCTGAGCACACATTTTCTCTCTCCCTGGCTCATTGGAAATCTTTGAAACTCTCCTCAGATTTCTCTAATAAAATCTTAATGAGAGGGGAAAAAAAGCTGCTTGGCTCTAAGAACTTCTTTCCACTGTCCTGGAAACTAAACATCTTGTAGTCTGTCCGTCAGATGACCTTGCATAACTACAAATCAATCGGAGAACAAGCGGACAAAGGTTGCAATGCAGGCCTGGGTTATTATTTTTAGGTCACAGATCATGTCTTTTTCTAGCTTAGCTACTGGCCACGAGTTGATTTACTCAGAAAATGAATTGTTGGCATGTTTTATAGTATGCGCTTGGCTCTTCTCTTATTAAAATGTAATATTTTCACAATGCTTTGGACACGTTCCAGATTTAACATCTTGATAAGACTGAAAACTCAGGATACATTTTTTGGCTCAACTCTACTTGCTTATCCCATACATAGTACATAATTGAATGGTATTCCCTTTACACAAAACTACTTTCTCCTCATCATCCCTCCTGTTACATTGGGACAAACACAGCCTTTTTTTGAAAATACATAACCGCAAATCATAGATGATTGGGAGCAAAGTGATGAAGCATTTACTGGTTTATTTTCATTTACAAGAGCACCGAGAGCACAACACAGCAGCACATGTGTTACTACCTATTCTCCTAGATCTGATTTCTTCAGCACTTCTCTGTCACACAGGGATATTTTTAACAACATTTGCATGCGATTTGAACCTACCACGCATGCATCCTTACTATTGTTTGATCTACTCTTTTAAATTAATTAAAGAATTGGCATTTGCACTCACAGTTGCACTCAGTGTAAGTCATTCAAGATGAGAGATCAGCTATATTCCGATAATGTAAATCACATACAGCTTGTCATTTATGAGCTCTCACAGGATAAGGCAGTGCTCATAAACACATGTGGTCATTCATTCCTTGTCTTCTGTGGCGGTCATAAAGCTGCCAACAAAGACTATTGTGTTCATGTCTCAAATGTAACATAGGCAACTGCCCAAACGCCACGTTTGTTTCTGCAGCTAAGAGTGGATTTGACGTCTACTGTCAACCCATTGATCCAAACCCGCCGACATTAGGAATGAGGAATTAACTACACAGAAATGCAGCTCTCATACAGGGCTGACAAGTGAGACACCGAACAAGGAAATCCTGAAGTGCTCATGTTGCAAGAGATGTACACAAACACAGAATAGTTATGTGCACACACACACACACAACAATAAATCCAGTACCATCCAAACTCACCACAAACCTCGCCAGGCCCGTACCCCCAGCATTCCCTACGAAGATCCCCGAGCTGGCCTCGAAAGTCAGAGGCTGAGGACTCCTGATGAAGTCAACTCGGTGGTATTCCTCGCAGTCCATGTAGAGACGTACCTGAATGACAAGGGCACATTCCCACATACTTATCCCCAGCAACTGATAAATAGAATACTTGAAGCATCAGTGGAAGAAACTTTCTTCCCACGTACTGTACAGGGACACATTTAAGCTCTCGGCATTTAAGCTCTCGGCTTACATCCTCACATATTAAATAAACATCTGTAAAAGATAAGAGACCCACAATGTAGCCTATTTAACACATCTGTGTAAGATCAAAAAAGGGCTGCAAGCAACTCAGACTTCAGATTTGACAGGTAATGTCTATATTTTCTACAAACAAACACTTATCTTTCAATAGTGTTCTGATGCAATACGTCTGATGATATTCTGTTTATGACTTTTTGTCAACAAATCCCTGGAAACTAAAACCAAAAGTGAATTTCACCTAATAAGTATGGTGTGTGTGTGTGTGTGTGTGTGTGTGTGGCTAAAGCCTGATGTCTCTTCTTCCTCTGTGCCATAGAGCTCCATTGTTGCCCAAAAACTATTAAAAACACATCAGTGAACCACATCCTTACACTTGGTGACATGTTCCTTCATTACAGTGAACACAGGCACTGGAGTGTATTTTGAGACTCACATACACACGACTAAAAATAGTCCCCAAAAATTCACTATTTGCACCCATTTGACTAATGTTTGCTAATAACTAAATAGTCAAATTATTTAGCCTGTTTTAAAAAATAAAAGTATAATCGAGATCCGTTTTTAAAAATGAACCCATCCATTTGTTATTATAATGCTTGTGCCTCAAAAAACATTTCACAAACATAAAATCAACATAAATAAAAGGGTCCATTGGGTTACCAAAGATCATTTTTCCCCACTCGGAGAAACTGAAAACTTTCCCAATAATGTTTCTGGGAAAATAGTTGGTTAGTTAGTTTGTTTTTATGCGTTCCAGTACAACCCTGCGGATTACATGCAAAATCCTTATTGTCTCCCGCTTTCAAATGCAGTGCAGGGGTCAGCAGATGCAGCCGATCCCGTCATTAAACTAATCAGAATATGATCCTGATTTACTGTTGCTGAAATGCCACACATAAAGTCGTTCCCCAAACAAAGTGAACTGAACACAGTACACCCACCTCTGCCCCCTGTACAGTCAGGGTAAACCTCGCCCATCTCCCTGTCAGGTCTCCCATTTTGAAGGAAGCTGCTTCCTGGGTCCCACCTCTTGTTCCTGGGTCGGTGTAGTACAATATGACTCTCTGGGAACCATCCTCTACCTCGGACAACGCTATACCTAAGTGTACAATCTTACAAAGAAATCAAGACGTGTAGAAAATTGTTATTTACTTTCTTTACATGTAGCAGAAAAGTTGGTGCTGTAGAAAAGAGAACTTCGCCTACCTTTTGGTAAGCATCTGTAACGGCGAACAGCACGCCACCACGCCGTGTTGTAGGTTTAGCTGTGACCGTGATGGCAAAGTCATAGTAGAATGGGTCGGGGATGAATGACTTTGTGAGGCGGCCCACGTTGGCGTCCGGGCCAAAGCTGTAGGCGGGGTAACCCTCGAAACCCGTAACAAAGGAGACGGAGGGAGGAAGGGGAACGCCGATCAACTCTGTCAGATCCAAGGCTCCCTGAGAACCGCTGTCTGCAAAACAAAACAAAACATGGAGGTGGAAACCATGTTAGTGGCCTACTGACACCTTTACCAAACAAAAGTGAAAAGAGCTGAAACAGCCAAACAGGAGAGGTACAAGAAAACTGATTGCTGCCATATGACAGTAACACGCGTCAAAATGTTCAATTTAACAACTCATGCTTTTGCTTTCAGTAGGTGCAAAGAGCCTCAACCATCAGTCACTGCAATTAGAGTATTAATGATATATGACAAATCCTGTTGTCAGAGAGCACCTGTAGCCAAGTGAAAATCCTTTCATTTCTGAACAATCTGGCACATTTTTCTAACCACACTAGAACGGTACTAGTGTGACACGGTACACAATCCATAGAGAGGAGGGGGCCAGTGGTGGTCTACAGCTCAGGTTTGCATTAGGGCCCCCTAGTGGGTTAATCCAGCCATGGGTCAGAGGACTGATATGTTATCCTAGGAATTAAAGCATTCCACAGTGCAGACCGTGTGGGAGCAGTAGTCATCTTATAATTTATCTTTTCATTTCCTACTACAATCAACAAATTTAGAAAACTAATTAAATTTTCAGTTAATCTTTATACACAGCTCTGGAAAAAATTAAGAGACCACTTAACATGGAGAAATCAGTGTTAAGTGGTCTCTTAATTTTTTTCAGAGCTGTATGTGTGTGTGTGTGTGTATATATATATATATATTTTACATTTGACCATGGAGTTGGTCAGAACCATGGTGAGCCACAAAGCCCTCCTGATTTCCATCACACATTTTCTCCACTCTGGATCATAATAAGACCGTCTGGGAGGTTCCATCTATCCTCCATTCTGTCTTTAGACATTTAGAAGTTCGACTAAACATCAGATACGCCCCATTAAGTTTGCCAAGAGGGTGAGAAGGGGCTTCCATCAATCTAAACGCCCCCCACCCATGCCATCTTATTCTGTAAACTTCCCATTACGGAATGCACACACTTATCAACAAGTCTTCAAGCATGGCAGACAGCCTGTGCTCTTATTCTCTCCCTCTGTGGCACTTTGTGAATGCCTACCTACCACAACATCTCTTTTCTCCACCTCTTGCTCTCTCTCTGTCACACATGCACACTCACAGCTTCCTCTACACCTGGTTCTCCTTAGTGGGAAGACCCCTGGAACAATTGTCTGTTCTTTTAGAGTGTATAGGCAGCAGGGTATGGAGGCCTGGGCGTCTGGAAGGCATTAGGTTAGACTAATACACACGTGCTGTGCAGTGGCAGCTCCTGTAAATTAGGCTTACCACATGGCACGTGTGTGTGTGTGAAGGAGCAGCAAAGACAAAAAGAGAGAAACAGACTGAGATGGAGAGTGCAAACATTAAGACTACCATGAATGCAGTGTGTGTGTGTGTGGCCACCAAAGCTCCCCACAGCAAAAGAGGCACACTCCTTTACCCTTGCATTAATTGGATTAAAACCCCTACAGAGCTTTGCAATTAAATAAACAATGAAGTGGAACCCACACCATTCTGCTGTATAACCTGCACTGCATCTTAATACTGTAACTTAGCTGGGTTGTAGTTTAGCTGCTTCTGTACAAACACTGTCTCAGGGATCCAAAAACATGTATTTGTTAAGGCCACCAGTAATTGTGGATGTTGTGGTTTTAGAACTGTTTTTCATTCCTTAGACTTATTATCTCAGACTACTCCTAATTTTCAAAAATAGAGCCAAAATCTGGATTTGATTGTGATTAAGCAGCCTCTGAACCGTAAAATACTTCATTACGTTTTGGAAGACACTTTTGTCCAAGTGCATTCAAACGCCATAGGAACAAACACTAGACATGATACGTTTTGGAGGTGCAATGAACAACTGAAAGCATGTTCAGTGCTGCAGTGCTTTGTTAAATTCCTCTCAAGAGAAATAAAAACTGAGTACCCCTGAGTTGAACAGAATTGGTATAAACGTAAAACTTTTAATGTGTGACAAAGTATAAAAACTTTCTCTAAACTGTCTTAACTTTCAGGCACTCATTTTATTAAGCTGATGCAGTGAAATCTAATCTATTTTCCAAATACGCTAACTCATTTCTGATTGCAGAGAAACTTGGAATCAGAAACTGGTGATTGGCCTGTTGGCTGCCTCGCCGTTAAGACACGGACGTCTCTCTATATCGTCTGTGTGTTCTCAGCGGTAAAGTCCTGCCAAAGTGTGTCGGCCAACAATCCCACAGCTCAGCCTGTCACCTCGCTCCGTCTTTGCCCGAAAGTGACATCACTGCAGATGTTAACAGCTGGACAGATCGCCATGGAAACTTAAAGACACACACACACACACACACACACACACACTCTCTCTCTGCACTCGTTCAAGTTCTCATGATGTAGCAGGAACCCACAAGAGCTTTGCTGAATCAGGGCTTGTCCGGTGTCGTGCATCATCCCAGTGCCATATTTGCAAGTGACCAGCTGAACATTTTGAAGAAATTCAGCTGTACTGAAGAGTAGTCAATGTTCTCATCTTAAGAATACTGTGACTAATGAAAGCAGAGCATTGAAAATGTAAAACATCCTAGACATTGTCAGCTGTGAGAAACTTGTGAGTAACTCGGGTCAGGGTGTGACTTCTACAGTAATCAGGCTTGGCTGAGTCTGAGCACCACCTGCACTGGAACAGGGCTAGAGAAAGAAAGCAGAGGAGATGAGGAAGGCTCTGGAGAGGCTCATGTCCTCTCGCTAGTGTTCACAGTAATAACTTCAAGGTGTATAAATCAACTACAAGATGCTGCCATGTGATTAAGTCTTTGAGTCATTGAGGAATAAGACTGGCTTTAGAAAGGTGAACTCCTTTTTCTTGGGAAGAGGCAAAATGTTTGGAGAGGAGATTAACTTGCTTACGGTACTTCCAAACATCAGGATGTGACTAGTGTAAATCGAGAAAGCAAGAGATCACTATGAAAAACTATGCTAAGGAGAACATTTAACATTTATGGTGCCATGTTATTCTTCAGATATTGTGTGACAAAGAAATTAGGAAGGCGGAGCCCAAAATGTCAGTGGGTATAGTGGAATGTTGCAAACTATTTCATAGAAAAAGTTATGTAAGCAGAAAATGTGAGTGCTAGTCTAAAATGGGATTTCTATGGCCTTCTGCTCCTGACTGGTAGCGCCCTCAAATATTTCAGGAGACTAAGTACAAAAGAAAGGAATAGCGCTCCCTTTGTTCTACGTGAGAAATGTTTTCTACATAAAAACAGTAAATCAGTGAGATTTCAGTGTCAGTCCTATAGCTCACAAACAAACAGAAAGTATTTCTTTTTATGAAAGACTAATATGAATATTCTTTCCTGTCAGTGTATGTGTGAGGGGGTGTGTGTGTGTGTGTGTGTCAGCGTGTATCTAGTGTTTGCGTGCCTGCTGCCTTTCCAAACGAGCACCAGCCGACCCAAACACTGCGGTCTCTGCAGGGCTGTTTCTTAAATGGGTCAGTGTGTTGTGGGAGTGTGTGTGTGTGTCTCAGTCCCAGTGTGGCACACTGTTATGGCAAACTCAGACTATTATGAAAGTGCAGTACCCTACTGAAAGAAGACACGAGGATTGCCTTTTCAAAATAGAGCAGCCTCTCCTTTTGTAAGAAAAAATGAGTGACCGCACAATAGCTGCACAAGTTATGTTGGTCATTAAGATTAGATGGAACATAGCAGTTATGAGCCCTTATCTGGTACTTTTAAAGAGTTAATCATCTACATTTCAAAGACAAGATGTTTAGCCTTTGTAATTAATTGACTTAAAAAAAAAGGACATGTAAGACAAGGGTATATTAACATACAGTATATTCCTGGAGAGTTGCATGACTCTTTTGGGGAACCTTTTGGATCCATCAGACGAATCTGAGAGTGCTGCAAGGGCCGATCTGCGTAACTGTTTCAGGGAACATTGTGTTTGCTGGTCCGAAATATGCAATTCTGGGGATAAATACAAAGTTCAAGTGTACAAAACTACAACTGCAGTTCAGTTTGAGTGAAAACCGGTGAAACCAAACACCAGAGCACAAGTGAAATGCATGTACTGAAATCAACAAAAATGCTGTGTGTAACATAACATCAAGCAGACAGGGCAAAACTCTTTGTGCACCACTACTGATATCATCTTTCCAGTTGAGATGGTAGACTTAGTAAAGCACACACAAACTCCCATATACATGTACAAATAACTTGCTCTCAAGATGGACAGTGTCTTCTGATACATACATACTGTGTAGACAGTACATACAGTGGAACAGGTGATTTAAAGTTCAGTGTTAGAAGGAGTTTTCCCTACTTTAGACACATGTATAAGGCCCACCATTTCAGACTAAAGCGATTGGTCTATTGTAAGTTTGACTAAGGTGTATACCATAAAACATGTCTAATTCTAGTTCAGGTTGTAGTTTTTGACTTCAAAAATGTGTGCTTTGTACTTGGACTTGGCAAAGAAATATACAGTATTAGGGCTTGATAAAAAAAAAAAAAAGTCATAATAATGTGGTGATGATGGACACAGTAGTTGGACAGCTCTAAATGGTGCCGGCCAAAGTCGCTCAGCTGTCAGTCAGTCCACAGCAGTTTGTAATGAGCTGTCACATCTAATGAGAGTAAATGGAATCTAATCAAACCTCAATCATCTATAACTCCACATCACAGATACTCCGATAGGAACATGCTTTGCACCAAATGCACCTCTGTATGTGCACGTACACACACTCCCACAGCAATCCAGAAGAAATGGCTCGGAAACTTTATCCAGGTATGTAGAGCTGCAAAACCTGTGTTACACAGCAAATCCTCTGTGGCTCTGGTCTCACCACATCTTACAAACACTGTTCTCTCTCTCTCGCCCTCTGATTACACAGCGAGAGCCTACCTCTCTGTGTAACCATTTTAACCCTTTTATTTCGTTTCTTCCCAAAATTCTTTAAGCTGGACAGACTTGAACTTTCAACTTATCACAAAAGCACATCTGCCAAAAAACGTTAAAAGTCATAATTGTGGTTTGAGTCAGCTCTGAATAAAAACAAAAGGGGAATAATGAGCAATGGTGGTGAAAATTAAACCAAGACGACAAATACAATGGAAACACTGATTTACAAACAAAGTGATTTTTTTCATTTCTTGCCAGCAGACTTTGAAATACTGAATATCTAAGTGTCCCTGAGTGCAACTGCAGGGAATTCACCTGCTAACAATTGCATTACCAAGCAACAATAACTTGCTTTTGACAAAAAACATAAAACCAACAAAAATTCATGTGAATTTGATTAAATCCGATGGCTGCCTTGACAGTAGGAAATAAATCAGACATGTGATTTTTGGAAAATGATTAGTAGCATTGTTGGGCACAATTGGTTTGGAGTTAATACGCTAAACACACAAAACTACACAGTCTTAAGATTTTATGGACATCACCAGTTATTTAAAACCGGTTTCATTTTGAAGAGGCTTACTGCAGATAACCAGACGTCATCCTCAGGTCTGTATTTAAATAAATAACCATTTTTAATATGTTTAAAATCAACAATCAGACTCAAACTGGGATTTCCTTTCTGTTCCATTCAACAACAGCTGCACAATTAATCGAAATATTATTGAAATGGCAATATGGCCTAGTGCAATATCCAAATCGCAGATGATAAAAGGTCAAATGTGTTACAAAACAGCAAATTAAGTGCTATAGAGATGCCCTGGCCTACAAATCTTGTTCTTCAGATGTAAGAACACATGTTTGTTTGGTACAGACCAACATAATTTGTCACATTATTGCGATTTTAATAGTTTCAGTGAAAATGAAAATTACGATGCAAAAGTCATCATTCCCACCAATCGTGAATCATATTGCAATCGTAATAGCTGTCAAAATCATCGAAATAAGTTTTTGGGTTTTTTTACCTTATTGCGCAGCCCTACAACAGATTAAGGTTTCCAAAGGGCCTCAGATCTTTCCTTCAGGTCGACTAAACAAAACACCGCACAACCTTTCATTCAGAGGCTCACGGTGTTTGACTGACAGAGCTGAGGTGATGTCAGCCATGTGTTGTAGTGAAAAGCAGTAAGTTCTAGGTAGATTTATAAGACCACACAGCCTGTGTATTTAACTTGAGAACGTACACAAGCACGTGTGTGACCAGGTGACGCTACAGGCCTCCCATTTAGCACAAAGCTGGTCTGTTAGCGTTGAGCGGTTGAGCGTAAGCGCCAAGTCAGCACAGTCATTAAGAAGAGGAGAGCAGATTTAAGTGTTAACGCTCTCACTGTGATCAAAGACTCACAGCGTTTAGCTCAGCGATGAATGATCTTGTTCAGGGTGATGTCAGAAACAAAAAGGCGCACCAACCCCCCCCACTTGTATGAATGTCTGACGGCAGAGATTAAGCTTGTCTATGTTAGCGTAGCATATGAAGAAAGACTTCCAAGTGCTACAGTAATTATGTGTTTCTTGTGTTTAGGGATGTCTTGAAACGTCACACTTTGCTTAAACAATAACAATATTATTTGTGTGTCCTAGAAAGGAGGCAAGCTTCTACTACAGATGCTGGTAAATCTAATTCTCACCTCAAAATATATATTTTTACAATCCCTCTGAACTTCATGGATTTACATAGATGCTAACCGGTGTATCAAAGTACATTTTCATTCTCCGTTATGTAAGCAAGGAAGTGAACCCCACATTCTCCCCAAGTCCACTGAATGATATAGTGTACCATTCCCATGTCCCTGTCCCACTCTTTGGATGCGTTAGAGTCCAAAGAATAAGACCAAAAACGGTCTCTTGGGAATGTGGCCGTCATGTTCAAGTAGAAATGTGAGATTCATGTATCTTAGGAATGAGGTAGCACCTGCATATGGGACTCTCCTGAATGTTTGGAATGTGATAGTCATGCTCAGATAAGAGTAAGAGGCCTGTGTGCCTACCATGTGCACAGAAAGAGATAATCTTAACACTTAAAAAATGTCTCAAAGTCAGTAAGCTACCATATTTGTTCAATTTGATTTCAGAGAAGTTGTATCCAAAACAGACAGTTTGTGGTTGATACTGCACTCATTTGTTGATCCCAGTGGGATAACATGGTGTTGCAAGCACCTTACTGCAGCAACTGAACCATATGAGCCACACATGGAGACAAATACTGTAAAGATGCATGCAGGATGATTTGTATGGGAAAATCTATCTCACTGTTAAAAAGCGCTTTGTAGTGGTATCTAGCCATGCAGATAGCTTTGGTGTTTGTTTTATTTGTCCACATTTTGAGACATGTGTCTCTTTCAGCCTCCTAGCTTATGCAATGGAGGGGCATGCAGTTTTGTTTGTGCTGGATTGCAAAAAGAAAGCAATGTGTGTCTTTTCAGAATCAGTACCCTGAATAAATCAAAACTCAGTGTATGCTTTTCATTGGAACTACTTCTTAACAAAAAGTCCAAAAACTATCTGCATGGCTAGATTGAATTAAATCACAAATTAGGGCTGCAACAGAGAACTGTAAATTCATTATAGAGACACCTATTTAGTCCTTAGGAAACACAATGGAGTCCTTCATATGCTCGGAAATGCAAATAGATATCTGGAGCTGCCATGTGGGGCTTCCATAGCAGGAAATTACCTAGTGCAGCTTTAATGTATAGTAGATGTATAAAAGGGGCTTGTTCTCAGTTTGGTTAAATCCAGAAAATGTCAGAATCGTCAGGAAGCTCCCTTAATGTGAAGAGACTGTAGGTTCCTTTGAAGCAAGTTTGCCGTGACCTCGCAAAACCCCTTTGCAAAAGAGTTCAACTCATACACAAGATCAGAACATATATTAAAAAGTACATTAAATGTTTGTTTCCTTGATGCCGTTGAGTGCAAACAGCAGTCCTCAAAGTACAAAGACATTTTCCCCAATAAAGCCAACATGAGTTAATGCTCTAATAGCCTTGCAACAGGACATCAACACAACACGGCTGATTATCCCATAAAATGGAAACAGCTTTTACAGTGATTTAAATTTCAACTACTTGTGAGATGAACCAGATGGTTTATGGGAATCTGAATAAGCCATTTCAAACCTCGCCATCCTCACTGCTGAAACAGAGCCAAAGATATTTCCACAGGTATTTTAATTCATATTTGGATAAATCTCTCTCGACCTCTCTCTCGCCCTTTTCCAAGCTATCAGCAGACTCCATTTGACCATGTTTATCAGGGCGATTGCAGTAAAAAAAACAAAACCACAGGACTAATTTAAAGAGCCAATCAGTCTCCAGCAGACAGGCCATGAGAGGGTTTTTGGAGTATTTCCAGCTTAAACTTTACGAGTTCATAACATTTGGGAACTTTTGAAATGACAGAATTGTGTTTAAAAATGAGTTTGACAACAGCCTGTTTCCATTGTTGCATGCCATATTTATCAGTTGATGCTGAGTAGGTGTGCTCCACATTCATTCGTAGTGGTTGGTTATATAAACAAAGTACTCCTGATGCAGCTGCTGAGAACACGAACCACAGCAATGTGCAATCGTTACTGACTGGAGAAGAAAAGAAAATCCTGTCTGCAATAATTTGCCGTTACCAACAACATCAGCACCGATCACATCCAAATTCTATCTGCAGGATTTCAAAACCAATCAGTTTTCATGACACATTATGCTCTTGGCTCAGTAGCGCTGCTCTACAAAGTTTCGGTGCCAAGACTGACTCAACCAAAACTCTACCCATGTCCCCAGTTAACCCCTGTACAGAGCAGCTCTGCTCCCCACTGAGAAAAAGGGCTACTTCAGCATTGTGCTAGGGAATGATTATTTTTAGGCACGAGCAATTAGTTCCCAGAGTGGAAAAAATAAATAAATAAGTAAGAAAAGGCAATTACTTCGTAGGATAAAGGGAAACGAGTCCTCAACATTAAGATGTTTTTGGGGAAATTCCACAGTAGCCAAACCAGTACAAATAATACAGGATCCTGCAGGGAGGAAATAATAAGCTGGATGGAGAGCTAATGTTAAGTGACTTTGGCCACAGACTGAGTGATACAAAATCACTGTACTTAGTATAATACTGAGTTTTGAATATACTAAGTATTCAGGAAATTTCTTTAAATATTTCAAGACTGAAAACAATGCTTCTTTCTTATCAGGTTTTGAACATGCTTTGCATGTTTTGTTGGCCTTAAGATTATCAAGGAGCCCACAAATATTTAATTTCCTATTATTGCAATACTTGTATGTGTCCAATGAGAATGACAATACTATGTTTTCATAGCCTACGCATATGTTAAGAGTGCAGAGGCACCCATATTTTTGATAATCAACCTAGAAAATGAGTGACTCCTATGAACTCTTCCAAATTCGTTTCGATTTCCACAATTTGTCAGACACTGCCTTGAAATTTAGTGTAAACACCATATTGCAATTGTGGACCAGACACACCTCTTTGTTGTTGTTGAACAAGTGAAACTTATCCAGCTCCAATCTGCCAATTTCTGCTCTAAGGAATGACTTGTTGTACCCACCACAGCAAAATGAGGTAGTGCACAGTGTCTCATTCTTATTGATGCCAGCTGAAGTATTGAAACCACTCAGCAAGACTCCCAGATGTGAGGAGATGGGATTTATTATTGCACAGATTGTGAGCATTCACTGATTCTGAAAGTAAGCGCCGTTGAGAAGTGTTCAGTTTGGTGACCTCTGCATTGTATCCACTTTTTGACAATGATGTAGTTGTGTTGGCTTTGTTGGACCATGAACTCTGTGCATTGGATTGAGGGGTTGGGATCAGAAAGCATAGTCCTCTTACAGAAAAACAGTGAATTGCCCATTGCAGGTCGGGAGGACATTGGTGCCAAAAGTGAAGGAGCTCAAATAGCTTAAGTAGCTCAGATCTTGTTCACAAGAAACTACAACAGATGCAGCATCGGCAGTGATGCAGGTGTTTTACTGTCGCCGTGGAGGTGAGGAACTTGCTACTAAATGTGAAACTCTCAATTTGCCATTCCAGTTACGATCCAAACCATCACCTATGGTCCCAAGTTCTAGGTAGTGACCAAAAGAATGAGAATGTGCAAACAAGTAGCCAGAATAAATTAAAGCAGCCAGTTTCTGAAGAGCAGGAGACATGACTGAGGAGACAGACCCTTGGGGTACCCAGCTCAACTTGCTACCACTGTGGCTAAAAGGACAGAAACCTGATGGACAAAATGTATCAACATACAGATGAAGCATCATTGCAGTCCCATTTGTTCTACGCTACTGGTGCACTGCTCAAACTAAAAATACAGCAATTAGGTTCCACTTTACAAAAGTCAATAAGTACAGTAACCACAGTGGCTGTTGTCATGAAACTTTTATCATGATTTTAGCAGTGTAGATGTAGTATGGAGATTACGGTAACAGCAACTCTCACTGTTGAGTAATCTCATAGCCAAATCACCTTTACTGCTGTGCTTCAGCAGCATTACGGAATCATTAATCACCAAGTTGGGTTTGTCGTCTTCTTGATGCTTGATAAGGGTGGATTTAGTAGTTTCAGAGTATTTACAATTTAATGCTCAAGTTTCACTATTTGTGTGCTGGAGGATTTTCTATACCAAAATGTTATTTTGTAGGGGGAAATATGGTCAACGGAGACCATACAAGTTGGAAGCTGCAACAATGAGTGCATTACTAAATAGAAAGCTTGCTTAATGCAGCTTTAAAAAAAAAAAAGGTTTCCCTTTCTATAGCTCTCTCACACTGCACTACACACCAGCACACACAACGGGAGCCTTATGTGTGACAGGTAAAGTGAGGTCTGGACCGGAGTAAAAGGGGCTGAGCGGTAAGCAGAGCGCATTCTTGTGTTTCTTCCAACATTCATCTTGGGGAGCAGGGTTGACTGTCTCTCAGTGAGGTGGACCAGCTTCTTCTCGGCTGGTGGTCTTACAGAGTACTGTCTACTTAATGTATGATAATGTATACAGTGGACATCTATTACTGAAATACACTGACTTTTGGTGTAAATCTGCTCTTTGATCAGCTTTCTCCTCTGTGAAAGATGGGTCACTTGCAGTTTTGTGCAAATGCAAACAGTTTATAGACAAAGTTTTTAATCTAATGGTGTAAACACATTATGTAGTATGCACCAGATGTAAATCAAATGTACACAGAGAACACAGATGTCCAACGTTTAGGAGCAATATAGGATCTAAAGTATTATATTTTGTGTCCCCAAAATAGCCGTAATTTGACACAAATACCTTAGTTGGAGTTTGACTTGGAAAAACAGTAGAAGTCTGCCAGGAAAGACTGGCTGATGATAAACTGGGGTTTAAAGGCAGAACTGCTGTAGGTTTCACAAGGGGTAAAAAAAAAAAAAAAAAAAGGTCTCAGTGCGACTCCAACAGACCATGGAAGAGGAGCATATAATGACTTCCTAATGGTGTAACTGTAGCATCCAGGAGCATGGGGGTCACTGTAGGTCAGGCCCAAATAAGCTTGAAGTGTCATGATTTAGGTCCGTGATGTTAAAAGATAGTGCTGAAAAATGAGTGGGCTGACTGTTCAGAATGTCTTTGGTGCAGACTAGGCACTTCATGTTACAAATAACTCATGAATAACTTTATATTTTACATGCTATACCTTTCATACACCTACCATGTCGAGTTACACTCAAAGACTCATTTCTTTCTACTAAAACGCTAACTAAACTGGGCAACGACACAGGTTAACACTGACTTCAGGAATCTATTTGGCTCAGTATTATAAGAATTCAAACTGTCCCTGCAGATTCAAAGTTGTTTGTTGCGAGTCTGGACCAGTGATTCACAGCTGTGGAGTGTGCCCATATAAGCCAACACTGGACAGAACTGGGGTCACTGATAAGGGTCTTTTTTCTCCGTGCCTGTACAAGCTGGCAGGTCCAAGGCTGCAGAGAGCCAAAGGCCAAATAGTTTAGTCGGTTAGGTCAGTGGAGCCAAGTATTGCTCCTGTCTGTCTCACCACGAAACACACACAGCCTCCAGCTTCCTGCTCCTTCAGAATTCTTATCTTTCATCTTAATATGGGGCACAGTGTCACCTTTGTAAGGGTGAATATTTGCCGTGTTTTTTTCTTAATTTTTCACAGGTCACTTTTCACCACAATATCAGAGTTACATGCAGTTGTGAGGTGCGTGTTTTGGCTATTTAAAAATAACAACAAGAAGAGTTAAAACTTTTTCTTCACTGCTTAGGTATAGATATACTTCTGTATCACCACCATGTCCTAGGCCCGTGCATTAATTAAGCTTTCTAATGTACTTAGACTACAGATCATGAGCAAGTGACATTTGAAGTACCAGTCTGTACAGTTAAAAAAAACATATTGGTCTGATTAGACAAGCCAAAAATAGATATGGGAGTTCTAGTTTTCCCTAAAACTCGTCACGCCAAATTTGGAGTTTGCGGAGTCAAGAAAACCTCAAATACGTGAAAAATTCTCAATAGTTGGAATGAGATTTCATGCAGCTTACAGAGGGACGCTGGTGCAGAAATTCTTTTTAACAAAAAAACATACATAAATGTAACAAATATAACCAAATCTTGTCTTTCTAGAACATCCAGTTTTGCACCCTTAATAGTCGTCGTCCTAATGCTGAGTTCACTGCAGGGGTACGTCGTATGATTTTTAAGAAAATAAAAAGAAAACATGGTTTTTAGACTCACAGGTCTCACAAGTGGCAAAACCTCAGATGAAAAATAAACGCCTCTTATAAAGGAGGGCGTGACTCTACAAAATCTAATTTTTGTTTTCTAACTCCTGAGGTTTGAATTTTTGTACCTCTCATTACCATTTGGATCTGTTAATATATAAAGTGATGCCTAATAGTGTTTAAAACGTTTTGGAAGCAAGTCTCCATTACTCTCCCGTAAAGCTAATTAAAGCAACTTGAGGCAGGTGGTAAAAGCGGATGTCCACAGGGGTCAAATGTCATGGGGCTCCGTGTAAACGGGGCATTGTTTCAGCTTACCCCAAGCTGTGCTTAACCAGCTGTAGAATCTCCACTCTGACCAAAGAGGAATGATGGGCTGACACAAAAAAAAAACACTGCTTGTTTTTGGCAGTTTGCCACCACCACGTCCAGCCTTAAACGCAGAACATTTGGAGAGAAGGTGAAAAACCTCTCTTACTTCATAGTGTAAAAGGTGGGAAGAGGATTAACTGTTGATTTCTCGATTGAAATTAATGTGATGAATGAGCAGTAGGGTGAAAGAGAGTGCAAGAGAGATGATAATGAGAGTGAGGAAAGGTGATAATGTGGATGAGAAAGATCGAAGCAATCAAACATCAAGTAAAAGAAGCCAACGAGAGGAAAGTGCAAAGCTTCTTTCCCACTTAATCAAGAAAACAACTGGGATCTTTTGACATGGCTGTGATTTGTCATGGCTCCAGCCAGAAGAGACAAAAGGAGAAGGAGAAAAATGCTGACTACTTGAGTGAGAAAGAAAAATACGGAGACAAGGGAATTAAAAAAAAAAAAAAAAGACAGAAAAAGAGCGAGAAAAACTACAACCGTAGCACAATGTGTTGAGGTGCAACTGAAGGATCAACATCTGCAACTGAACATCACACTGTGACCTTTTCATTTTCATCCACATCAGCCCCTCAAGCCATAAAGAAATCCCCTAAGATCCTCTTTCCTTATTTTCCAGTGATGAATGCCAAGGCTTTGCTGTCAGGCGAAGGTTTGGTGTCTTTGTATTCATCACATAGGAGATACTCGTGTAGCTTATCCAAACTATTCCTACAGGGGGGTGGGGGTGGGGGGGGGGGGATCTGAGCGATACCATCTGCTTTGGCTCTGCAGTGCGAGTTGTTCACTACAGTCTGAAGAGTGGGCCCTCAGCCGATCTGCTTGCAGGCCGGTCTATTCATTGACTCAAGTGTGTCCGCTTCCATGGCGCCGCTGGACTGTCACTGTTTTGACTGGCCTGGCTGACCCAGATGAGAATGACCTGGATGACCTGAGCTGAATGTGCTCATTTCAAGCTTAAAGTTATGTTTATTCAGTAGATATATACACTATTCATAGAGCAGCCACTTTTAAGTGGTGCCTATAAAAAAAGGTTGGTCATACAGACAAGCGCAAAAAAAACCAAAACCGTGTTCGTCATCAAAAATGTTAATCTGAAAGGTAATCATCTTGTATCTTGAAAATATGTAGATACATCATATCCTATGTCTGAATGGTCAGTGCCAGCATGTGGAAGACCTTGCCCACAAACCTTTGGTCTTGTGGCTTATGTTGGGTTACCTTATGGGTTGTGATTTGAACCTCTTACTGTAACAACGTTTAGTTCAGTTTTGGTCAATTTTCCACCTACAGCTCACATTGCAAGAGTTTTAATTTGTCTTTCCAGACAAAGACCTCTTGACCGAGGGGGAGAACTTTTGCATCTCAGGAATTAACAGTAACAAAAAGAAGAACTGGTACCTGCTACCCAGGTGGAGTTTCTCTATAATTTCTTTGATAGTGCACTGTTCTGTTTATACTGCTTGACTGACAAGTGATCTCCTGAGAAGTACAGTGAAAAAACACCACCCCAATTATACCTTATCACCAAACCTGCTGCCAAAATGTGCAGATTACCACTGTAATTATTTGCTATTGTGGGTCAAAATGTAGCCCAGGTTCACTCCGTGGAGCAAATGACTACAATACTTGACCCCAGTGTCCTACAGCAACTGAGAACACTCAGCAGCTGTTAGCATCAGTTCTCAGTCCAAAACCAGGTCAAGCTTATTGGCTTGTTAGTCTAACTTGAAATTCCTCTTGTCTCTCAAGTGCTTGGAGTGGTGTGGCCAAAACAAAGGCTGAGCCTTTTTATGAGTACTCATTGGGAGGTGGACAGACATTTATTTAGTAAGTTATTTACAGAGAGGCTGAATTTTTCTTGTCAGGGTAGTTAGACATGGGATGGTACTCAATTCTAGTTGTCTGGACAAACTAAGAAAAAGTATGCGAATTGGCCTAATGTGCAGGGCTTAGACAGTGCAGTGTGTATTGAACTTGGCCTGCATTGACCTACATGCAAGATGAAGATAAGTGGCAGTAAGAGAGAGAGAGAAAAAGAAAGCATTGAGACTAGATTGAAAGAAAGGAAGACGAGAAAGCAAAGGGCAGATTAAGAGAAATACCCAATACAGAGAGCAAGAGATGAACAACAGAGGAAAAGGATAACCAATATCCCAACAGTGTCATTTCTTGTGTGCACTGTAACGATCCAGCTACTTAGTACCCCCAAAGCCTGTGATGTCTCTCCTCCATCTGCTGCTCTGCATGGCTAAAACATCTGCACTGTTTTATAGCCAAGGCTAGTAGCTTCCAACATGGTTTTACTGGCCATAGTCACACTGTGACCATATTACTCTTATATTACCATCTTTCACTTGTGTATCTCCACAATGTCAACTTTTCAATGAAAAACTTGTGCATTGTGTTTAGCTTGATGATAGAAAGTAGGTCTGTTGGGCCATGGGTGTTGGCCCAACAGATCGAAAAATCTGAGCTATGAGATCTTCACTTCAACTGTTTGACATTTTTACAGCAAAGATGAAACAAATGGAGTTAAGGCCATTGTTTTGTTATTACTGGCTCTAACATCTGGCACTTCATCCTGTTGAGCATAAATAGAGTAGTAATAAAGTTAGTGGCAGACATGGAAAGAAGCCAGTGAGGCTTGCCTTGTGATTGCGGTCTCTTCTTTATTTGATGTTGTACAGCAAAGACATATGATAAAAAAAAAGAGCATGAGAAAGAACTAAAGGCAGGCCATTCAGTGAATTATAAATTAGCAACATCACAACTATGCGAGCACTGGATTCACCTAGTTTCTCCTTCTATATGCAAATGTCAGTCAGTCAGTCATTTTCTACCGCTTGTTCCCATTAGGGGTTGCGGGTGACTGGAGCCTATCCCAGTGACTTTGGGCCTTAGGAGGGGTACGCCCTGGACAGTGGCCAACTCGTCGCAGGGCTGACACATAGACAGACAACCATTAACTCTCACATTCATCCACTAGGGGCAATTTGGAGATATGCAAATGTACTGTATTGAAATGTCTTTGACCATTTACATTACATTACACTTAGTCATTTAGCAGACGCTTTTATCCAAAGCGACTTACATTTGAGGAAGACAATGGAAGCAATATAACAAGGTACATGGTACAAGGTAACAAAAAGCATAAGTGCATCAAAAAACGAGTCTGATTAAAGCCTAACACAGTATACAAAGCTAAGGAAAGGAAGGGTTTTGGGTTTTTTTGGGGTTTTTTGAGCAGAGGTAGAAAGGAAGAAGAGTTAGTGATTGTCAGTTAGGTGTTGACGGAAGAGATGCGTTTTCACGTGCTTTTTAAAGGTGGCTACAGAATCTGCTGATCTTGTAGAGGCAGGCAGATCATTCCACCAATGTGGAACGGATCCAGAGAAGGTGCGCGAGAGTGATTTTATTCCTTTTTGGCATGGTACCACCAGACGTTGTTTGTTTGCAGAGCGGAGGGATCTGGCAGGAGCGTAGGTCTGTATGAACAAGCAAAGATGTGTTGGTGCAGAACCAGTGGTGGTCTTGTAAGCCAAGAGCATCGCTTTGTACTTGATGCGGGCGACAATAGGGAGCCAGTGTAACCTAATGAAGAGAGGGGTTACGTGCGCTCTCTTCGGCTCATTGAAGACCACGCTTGCCACCGCGTTCTGGATCATCTGCAGAGGTTAGGTTGTGCAAGCAGGGAGACCAGCCAGCAGTGCATTGCAATAGTCCAGTTTGGACAGGACAAGGGCCTGGACTAGGACTTGTGTAGACTGCTCCAATAGGAAAGGTCTGATTTTCCTGATGTTGTAGAGGAATCTGCAGGACCGGGTGGTGCTGGCGACATGGCTTTTGAAGTTTAGTTGATCATCAATTACCACCCCCAAGTTTCTGACCGTGCTGGACGAAGTAACGGTCATTGAGCCTAGTTGAATGGAGAGGTCGTGGTGAATCTTTGGGTTGGCCGGTATCACAAGCAGTTCCGTTTTGTCCAGGTTCAGCTGCAGGTGATGGTCCTTCGTCCAAAGCGCGATGTCACTCAGGCATGCCGAGATGCGAGCAGAAACAGTTGAATCGTCAGGTTAAAACGACAAGTGGAGCTGCGTGTCATCCGCATAGCAGTGATAGGAAAAGCCATGCTTCTGAATGACCGAGCCGAGGGAGGGAGGTTAGGTCGAGGTCGAGAGTGACAAAGAAATGATCTGATGCGTGCAGCGGGGTGACCTGAGCATGATGAGTGGAGCAGCACCGTGTGTAGATAAGATCTAGTTGATTACCAGACTTGTGGGTTGCTGATGTGGAAACCCGCTTGAGGTCAAATGATGCAGACAGGTTGTTTAAGTCCGCAGCCTGTGGCTTTCCAAGGTGGATGTTGAAGTCCCCAAGTACCACCAAAGGAGTGCCATCTTCAGGGAAGGATGAGAGAAGCACATCCAACTCCTCCAAGAAATGACCAAGCTGACCTGAGGGGGGATAGATGACTACGAAGTGACTTTTAACAGGATAGGTGATAGTAACAGCATGAAACTTGAAGGAGCTGTTGTCACACAGGGATGATCGCTGTTTACCCCCCCCAACTGCTGAAGACCATGGTTGTAGTCAGCAAACCTTAGGTGTCTAAGGGGGCTTAATATAGAGCCGCGCACTGCTATATCCAAAGTATAATTGAAATAGCAAAAGTACTGAACATGAAGCTACAGTAGCCACTACGTTAGTAGGGCCTGGTCTCAATTTTTTGGTTTTATTGTCAATAAAATGGCAGAAAATAAGGACAAGTGCTCACTGCAAGTTTCCAGATCCTGAGGTTTCATTTGCCAACTAACAAAAGGCTTCAGTTTACAATGATGTTGGATAGAGAAAAGCTGCAAATCCTTACATTTAAAAAAAAGGTGGAACCTACAAATAGTTGGCATTTTCTTTTGAAACAACTTAATTATTAATTGGTTGTTCTAATTGCTATCAATTCAATTTCTAATGACAAGTCCATTGATGATTAGTTGGAAAGTTAATTATTTCAGAGCAATTTGAGACACTATGGCTTAAAAATTGATGGACAAAGAAATGACTATGAAAACATAGGTTTTAGATTCACCCTCCTTCTTCTTTTCCTTTCGGCTGCTCCCTTTCAGGGGTCGCCACAGCGAATCATGCGCCTCCATCTAACCCTGTCCTCTGCATCCTCTTCACTCACACCAATTAACTTCATGTCCTCTCTCACCACATCCATAAATCTCCTCTTTGGTCTTCCTCTAGACCTCCTGCCTGGCAGCTCCAACCTCAGCATCTTCTACCAATATATTCACAGTCTCTCCTCTGAACATGTCCAAACCACCTCAATCTGGCCTCTCTGTCACTCCCAAAGAGAACCTCAACATCTTAAGCTCTGCTACCTCCAGCTCTGCCTCTTGTCTTTTCTTCAGTGCCACTGTCTCTAAGCTGTACAACATCGCTGGTCTCACCACCGTCTTGAACACCTTTCCTTTCATTCTTGCTGATACTCTTTTATCACACAACACACCTGACACTTTTCTCCACCCGTTCCAACCTGCTTGCACTCGCCTCTTCACCTCTTTTCCACAGTCTCCATTGCTCTGAACCGTTGACCCTAAGTACTTAAAGTCCTGCACCTTCTTCACCGCTGCTCCCTGTAACCTCATCGTTCCACCTGGGTCCCTCTCATTGACACACATGTATTCTGTCTTACTGCGGCTAAGCTTCATTCCTCTGTTTTCCAGAGCAGACCTCCATCTCTCTGGATTCTCCTCCACCTGTTCCCTGCTCTCACTACAAATCACAATGTCATCCGCAAACATCATAGTCCATGGAGATTCCTGTCTAAGCTCATCTGTCAGCCTGTCCATCACCAGAGCAAACAAGAAGGGGCTCAGAGCCGATCCTTGATGCAGACCCACCTCCACCTTGAACTCCTCTGTCGCACCAACAGCACACCTCACCACGGTCTTACAGCTCTCATACATGTCCTGCACCACTCTAACATACTTCTCTGCCACTCCAGACTTCCTCATACAATACCACAGCTCCTCTCTCGGCACCCTGTCATACGCTTTCTCTAAATCTACGAAGACACAATGCAACTCCCTGTGACCTTCTCTGTACTTCTCCATCAGCATCCTCAAAGCAAATACTGCATCTGTTGTGCTCTTTCTAGGCATGAAACCATATTGCTGGTCACAAATGCTCACCTCTGCTCTTAGCCTAGCTTCCACTACTCTTTCCCACAACTTCATTGTATGACTCATCAGCTTTATTCCTCTGTAGTTGCCACAGCTCTGTACATCTCCCTTGTTCTTAAAAATTGGCACCAGTACACTTCTCCTCCATTCCTTGGGCATCCTCTCACTCTCCAAGATCTTGTTAAACAAACTAGTCAGAAACTCTACTGCCACCTCTCCTAGACACTTCCATACCTCCACAGGTATGTCATCAGGACCAACTGCCTTTCCACTCTTCTCACCCAAACACACAAAAAAAAAAAAGCAGAAGCAATTACAAAAAAGGCCAAACTCTATTCATAGTCTTTATCTGTATCTAATGTCAGAATTGTCTTTCATTAAATAAACTGACCATATTGGTTCAACCACACTTCACACTGCTCTTGAGTGGAAACTTTGCGATCACCTGCAAAACCTGCTGCATGTGCACAATGTGCATCAGTCAAGAAACTGGATATTAAGCAGTTATTCTTCACTCTTGGAAACTACACACACAGATAGAGAGTGTAACAACCTCATTCTTCTCTCTCTCTAATAATGAATAGTCTCAGTGCTCTCCAGAATGAGCAGTTTGATTTACAGAGCGGGTGCTGAGGTAACCTAATCCAGAAGCAAATGTTACGACTCAACCTTGGTTCAGCCAGTCTAAAAGATGTACAGTATGTCTGCAGGCACGTGTGTGTGTATAAGTGTGCGAGTTCTTGTGTGGGTGTGAAGCTTTCCACATTTAGAAGCTGGCCTCTCTCCTTGCTAACACTCACCTAATAACAGAGGAGATTGCATGTAGCTGTTAGACTCCATAAAAATCCTCAACAAGTACCCACTGGCACCCTGACAGGCTCTTTGATCCTGAACATCTGACCTGGAGCTCATTTCCTCATCCAGGAGATAAACTCACAGCATGACGAGCTTGTCCTCTGCACACAAAGTATCTCAAAAACCAGATAATCAGGATTTCCTTATGAAGTTCAAGTTTCAAGATTTCTGATATGATTCATCGTCAACTTTGTTTTGTTTGTTGTATTGTCTCTAAATCACCAAAAGTGCGTTTCTGCTCCAATTTAAACGTTTCCCTTCTCCTAGGATTTTACAAAGTAAATTGGTTCCAGCCCCTCTGCCGTGTACTGACAATGCATACACATTGCCAACAAATGCTGAAAAACCAAAAACACCTGGGATGGACGGCCACATGTCCCAAAAGGTAAGAAATAATCAAGACGCTGCTTCTATCTGATTATAGAGCTCTTATTCTGGGATGATTTGATGTAAACATGTTTCTGTTTCTGTGTGTTGCTTTGCCAGTGTCATTGCCATAAACATCTCCATAGTGTAACCTGATGTGAATGTGTGCCTGAAAGGATTGGGGGCAATTTAGTAAGTGTTTTCGTATGTTAAGTGAAACTTTATAAAGCATATATATATTATTTTATAATATATATACACACATATATAAGTACTTTAATCTCTCCCTACAACACTGTCACTCTGAGCATTCAACTTTCCAGACCCCTTTTGTTCAACTTCACCTTACGCCAGGGTGACCGAATCCAACAGACGTAGGGGGCTTTGGATACAACAATGTATCCGACACAATCATTTTTTCATAGTGGAAGACGACTTACTCTGTGTGTAGGATGCCTCACGTACTTGCCTAATTTGACATGTCTGCAATGTCCTCTGTGACACTTCAGACGCCACGACTGTTGACGTTCCTGACCTTGGAAGTCCCTGGCTTCTCTTGCCACATCACATTATGCACATTGCACAAAGAGAAAGTGCAAGCAAGTTCTGAATGTTTGGGGTTCAATGTGTAGTTTGACACGTCTCACTGCGAAGCCACGGCAGTGAGACTACTTTGAGTCCACAACATTCTTAGGGAGCATAATAAATCCAATTCATATTTTTTTTTTACACTGCTCTTTTTAGTTATGGTTGACTGCTGCTGCTCAACAAACATGGAAGAACCATGTTTCTGAAACCACAATCCTTTCCCATTATAAACTAGGGGAGCCCTCAGTCACAACCCTGATGAACACCATGTTACCCTCCACTTCAGAGCTCCAGGGTTTCAAGACAAGCCAAGGCTTCAAAAGCAACTGTAATAAATAATACTGCCAACCTGCTTCTTTTTTTCCAGACCATTACATCTACGTTTCATCATCTGTTGGACACTTCACAGAAAGCTCCTCAGCAGACTTCATCTTTTATAAAAGATGCTGAGCATGGAGTAGGGGTGAGCTGTCAGGTTTACAATCTTGCCATCAAAAACATGTCTTTAGGAGTGAGATGAGGAAAAAGAAGGATGAAAAGAAACGGTTACTGAGTTAAAGGCTAAAATACATGCTGAGAAATTTTCGAGATAGCCAATACAACGCTAAGTAACAGCAACAAAGTCTTTCAGAATGAATGATTCAGCCTGCTAGTTTTAGATGAAGATATTTTGCCTGCACCCAACAAGTTTTTACATCTATAACTCTTAAGTCTTCACTTTTATTTAAGTATACTGTCTTTTTAAACCACAAATCTAGTTTTTTGTTAACGTGTTTCTTCTGACCACATAATCCTGAAAGGAAGGGGACAAATGTCGGAGGTTTCGCTCTGGTTGCCCACAACCAAACAAAAGAAAACTACTTCCTCTCAGTGGCTCTGGCTGACAAAAGGTGACTTTAATTGCTACAATCTTCGGCAATGATTCCTCTACTCTTCTGCCAAAAGTGGAGCTCTTGCCAAAAGTGTTTGCAGTCAGGTTATGTTCAATAATGCATCAAAAGCAAAGTGATTTCCCAGTTGGTGTTATTTGCTGAGAGGAAATTGGGGCAGAGTTCATGTTTCATATCTGCTGCCAGTGGGAGAGTTATCTAATCCAGGGTTGCCTGCAAAAGTCAGAAGTCTGCTCAGGCAACCACAACATCACATTAAATTGGTTCTCTTCCCCACGGCCATGTTGCCAGGTTAGACTCAGGTGTTAGAGTGCTCTGATGAGGGGAATATACGGGGCATTGTTCAAACGGAAAGAGAAACTTTTTATTGAGAGCTAGGAGCTGATTAAGGAGTTGATTTGTGAGTAGAGACTTTGGAAAATTGTGTTTTGCTCTCAATCTTGTATAAAACTAAACCATACATCTATGAAAACACTTTCATCAATACAATATCACTCCATTCAAAAAAGTTGAAGATTTTGGCATGATTACATTTTACGTCGATGAAGAGGCATTTTACATGATATGTATGAGGAGGTCAGAGCAGAAAACTACTGGATTATAAAAATCAAGGATGCCAAAAAGGTAATTGCACAACTGTGATGGATAAAAAAAAAAAAAAAAAAACAACCAACATAATAGAATCCACTGGTTAAAAACTGTATCTCCCTACCAGACAAACCAGACAACATTTACCAGCATTTCACTGTTTCACTGCAGTTAATTTCAGATTCTGCTTGCCAATTGCATACTTCTAACCACCATGATTTTCCATTAAACCTACTGCCTTCAGCTCCCCCACATTGCCAAGTTTCATTCAGTTTTTAATGGGACCACGTCACTGAACCATGAGGGAAGTAGCTGTTTTGGGGAAGGCAAATTACTTCGTACAAGGACCACTTATGCTAAACAAACAGAAAAATTCAGCTGATTATGTCATTCCAATGTAGTGGAAGTGGCTCGACTACTGACAGAAACTCAGTTTTGCTGCTTCTTTGGAACAAATATAAAAAACTGGTCTTTTGTTCTATTAAACAACATCTGACCCTGAGTCCCACGCTTGGGTAGTGTCGCCATGACTCAAGGTTCACTGTCTGGATTAGAAAGAAGTTGCTGAAACAGCAAGGAAATGGCATTTTTGGGAGGACAAGAGCCAAATGTGGACTGACCTTTGCTCTAATGTCTGTGGGTGGTTGGAGAACAGATCTGTTTCTCTCTCTTTACACTTTGGTTGAAGAGGCCATTGAAAAGTTTGGAGGTTTGAGTGCCACACAAGGGCAGTCTAATGACAAACTATGTCTCGCTTGTCCAAATTGGATAGTTAGTTTCTTTAACCCAATAAAGTGGTTATCTTAGTTTTAAATTATACAAAAGATAACCGCGCATTTCCACTAAAGTCTTATAAAAACATAAGGACTTTTTTCAGGGGCTGAATAGGTGATACACTAACTCTTTGATGCAAATGTTTTTTGGAAAATGGATCGGTTTTTCTTTCTATGCTGGTAAAAAGAAGCTGCTGAAAGCTTTAGATGGCAGCATTGTTTAACCAAGGCCTGAAGAAGAAGGAAAGCTCTCTGCTCTCAGCATGAATAATATTTGAACGTTTCAGCCACTAGATATCTGAAATTGTTCCCATGACCTCAAATGCTAATATAGCTTTAGCAAATAGTTTAATGTAGATAATTTTTTCAAGATTTTGAGAAGTCCTCCATTTACATTCAAGACTGGTTGTTCAATGTCGTGCTTGCAATCATTATTGGTCAGCAATGGTTTTCACACACAAAATGTATTCTGAACAATTTGCTTTTGTTTTTTTTGTTGAAAGTGCTTTGTACCTACATAATTGCATTCATTGAAGTGGATCCCAAAAAGGCACGGTTAGTGCAATGTTCATCAAATTAAGACACAGATTACAGTTTACTTAACTATTTCTTGGAATCAGAAGACAAAATACATGATTCCAAGCACATTTGTTTTCTAACAGAAACCTGAAACTGTAGCTAAAGCTCCTTTTTCATGTTTTGTCATCTAGCAAAGCGTTGCGTTTGCTTTGGTCACCTAATCAAAACGTGTTTGAGAAAACAATGCCAGTCTGATGATATCTCTTCCATTTGATTGCCCAGTTTAACATTTCGCAACAAAAGTATACGAGAATAATCTACAAAGCTTTGAGGTTAAATAATCCCTGTTTAAAGTAATTAACATGGCTGGTCACTGTTTTACTTGTCAACTTTAGTACACAAACCTGGTTTGCTACCAAATCTGAAACTAACTTTATTAAGAAAAGGTTCAACAGAACCGGAGCAAGATATTTTTACCTCTAACATAAGAGATAATACAGTTTGCAATTAGAAGACACATTCGCACATCTGTTAACGCTTTAGTTTCATTAATCACATTTTGCTTGTTGTTAGACCACATACAAAAGAGGGGAATAATCAATCACATCTCTGGCCACTTTAACATTTGGTCATTATAAGTGTTTCAGATTCATTGAAGGCGGTACTGTACTACAGGCTGAAGTGAGATCCAGCTTCGGCAAGGATGAAAGAGAGCAGAGAAATGAAAAACACCCAAAACACTTTCTCTCAAAAATTGAAGCGGTTTGGATGGATGTTAAGAATCCCTTTGGGAAACTCTTGTCAGCTGTTTTGACCATTTCAATACGTTTTTAATTGCAGACTATCGACAAGTATAATTACAGAGACAAACACCTTAGGGCACGTCTTGACCTCATGATGCTGGATACTAGGAAAACACATATCAACCAGAGCCATATGAAACAAATCTAATATATTACAAGCCCACTGCTTCAAACAGAGATTCAACAAGTGAGAAAACCAGTCACTAGATGTTTGATTTAATGTGTGACCACACAAACTTGAGGTTATGTTTGCAGCCTTCTTGTATTCAGCTTTGCCATCTCGCCAAACTTTGTGGGATCTGAGTATGTATGCAATGTCTAGCAGCGAATCCAAATTTGCTGTGATTAGCTACCTATTGCAACAACAGCAGCGGTGGTAAAACTAAATTCAACAAGCCAACACTGCTGCAAATGGTGTGAACTCCAAATTAGAAGCCACAATCTGACTCCAGTCAATGAAGAACCTCTTTAATGTAGATGATCAAGACAAAATGTGTACTCTTTTCTTTATTATTAGTCTAGGCTTTAGGAGAAGGACAAAGTGGAGGGAAAGACAGCGGGGCAATCTACACTAACAGTAATTAAGTCTGGTGTAATAAAAGAAGAAGTACATTTAACAAAACGGAGGGTATTTTTTTCTTTTCTGATGGAAAGGTGCCACATATTTTTGGCTTTGGAGCGGTGGAAAGAGTCTACTACATGCACAAACATAAATACTGGTAATGCTAATGAGAGGCCAACAGCAGAAATGGCAGTAAAGAGCTAACCGCAAACCAAAGTGACAAATTGACTCGGATTTTCACGTAGTTATTTCCTGCACGAATTTCCAGGATAAATCACATCAGAATAAACAGCACTCTGCTTTTTCAGGACTACGGGAAGGAACAAGCAAAGAAAGTGAATGGTCAAATAAATAAAAAAGGATGACGAGATGAGGAGAGCCTAGAGACCGATGATTAATGAGAAAATATGAGAAA
The DNA here is from genome assembly GCA_011952105.1 of Coreoperca whiteheadi. Taxonomy (NCBI): domain Eukaryota; kingdom Metazoa; phylum Chordata; class Actinopteri; order Centrarchiformes; family Sinipercidae; genus Coreoperca; species Coreoperca whiteheadi. The sequence goes on along the minus strand of CM022493.1, from coordinate 8,579,903 downwards.
AATAAAGAGTAAAGGGGTCAAAATGAGGCAATGAAACACGGAAGGAAAAAGAAAGCAAGACTAACTAAAACAGATAGAGAGAAGATCTGAAGGAGAAAGAGACAGATGTTGATGTTTACTTGCCAGTGGTGGTGAAACAATAAGGTAAACTGAGACCAAACCATTAATTAGTTCTGTGGTGGGATTTTCAGGAAGTGGGTCGACAGTGTGCTCAAACACTACGCAGCTGTAGACCAGCTGAGCGCACACACACGGAGACACACATGCCAAAAAAACCACCATCAACGCCACCACTAATTCCACCTCCCGGTGGGGAACAATCTGGATCAGCGCTACAGATGCTCTTCAGGGAAAGCTTGTCACTCTTTTTCTACAAGATATCTTCATATTGATCCTTCATTACGCTTCAAGCTGGCCAAGAAAAATAAAAACACCCATCCTTCAGCAATAACAATGAATTTCACCAGAAAAACTTACATCATACAAGCACCTCATAATTCCAATAGGAATCAAGCAGGTGGTCCTGACTGAGCAAAGATGTTCCAACTAGGAAACAAGAAAGAAAAAAAATTAACAAAAACATACAAAGTGGTGAAACGTTCAAACTCGAGACTCTTTGTAGTAAGCGTGTCGGTTTACTGATGACCAGAAGTCATCTGTCAGCTAGACAGGAGACAGAAGAGCCAGAAGGTCCAACCCAGAAGGTTCAAGGTTGGGACAACATATCCGTCACATTGCCGAGTTGTGACCTGGTGTAACCTGGTAAAAGAGTGTCGAGTGTGAGCACAGATACATTATTTTGGCATAGGTTTATTAAAAGTGAAACTATGATTTTATTTTTACTAAAAATAAAAAGGTTAATCACCTAGATCAACTTGCCTTTGGGTAATGTAGCAGGGCCTGAAATTATCTTTTTTTGACCACCAGCCACAGTGACTTTTTAAACCAGCCAGTTTGGGTTTTTTTGCCTCAAAAAAAAGGTGAAAAACAGGAAATGCACAAACATTGTTCTTTAACTTATAAGAATACAGATTTAAGTGTTGTCATGTTATTAACTAAATCAATACAAGTAATAATAATTCGTAGAATATACATTTTTTAAATCTTTTTATTCATTGATTTCGTATACTGACTGCTGCTAATCTGAGTCCACAAAAAAATATTTCTTCCCACCACCATGTTTAAAGTTTATGGCACGCCTATCTCGGGAATTTGGGCAGGAAGATTGACAGGGTTACCCGCCAATTGCGAAATTTACCCACATTTGGCGCGTGGTCAGGTGTTAATTTCAGGCCCTGTAATGTAGTATAGAAAGAGAGCTCAGGATGAGATATAGAATTTGAATCAAAGGAACACTGCTGCTGCCAGTGATCCACCATTTGTGGATTTTTATTTAAACTCAGATAATCATTATTAGAAGTTTAGCTAGAGTGTTATGTTTAGGCATGTAGCAGTAAGCCTTAAAGAGGGAGAAAAACATCCCTATCTTCAACACTAAAATCCTGGTTTGGAGGCCACAGACTGATGTAACAAGCACAGATCAGTGAACAAAGGGGGGGGTAAAGGTGATATTTCAGAGTGAAAAAGGAAGCTTTCAGAAATCTGTTCCCACCGACGACTGCTCGGTCATTCGAGGGGCCCTCCTCTTGCAGCGCAAACACAGTAGAAGAAGAAGTATGCTGCACATTTATACTTCTACATTCATACGCATATTTGAAAAAAGATTTACATCATCATCAATACAGCATTCTAATTTACATTAGGAAAACTGACATCATATCTTATATGCATGCATGTTTTAGAGCCACACACAGCTGCTCTGCCCTCCATGACCTCATTAGACACTCAGATGCTCCGTTGCTGTATGATATGTCCTCTCTCTCTGTGGCCTCCACACAGCTGAACAGACACCTGCTTGTTTCAACTCTCTTTCTGCCCTGGCAGAAACTTTCCAGCCTGTTAGAAATTCCATGTTTTCACTCATCGGGCTTCTGTGGTGCAAAAGCCAGGAAGCTGGCCACTCCCAGAAAAATAAACGCCCTAATTTAGACCACTTTACATTATCATAAATTGCAGTTCTGATGCACATCTAATCCCTTCTGACGGCAACCTACTGCATGAGTGCACTATTTCCTACAGGAATGCAGGCCGATTCATACGTTATATCATGTGTCACATTTTATTCCGTAAAATGTCCTCACAGTACACAGGATGCACTGTGGTTCAGTCCCAGCCGTGCCCTTTACAGCTGTAACCATGTTTATGTGCTGTGATGTTCCAACACTCAGCTACAGAGTGGAATTTTCTTTTCATCCTGATGTCAAATACACTTGCACTCACTCAAACCTTCAACAGCCACAGGTTACTATTAACAGCTCTACATGAGCAACTGGCAGTTAGGAGCCTTGCTCAGGGGAACTTCATCAGTGGATGTTGATGGGATATATGGCGTTTCTCTTTCACTTTTCCCCAGCCATTTTGCGAGTTACAATTTTCTCACCTCTAGTCACAGGACTGCTCCTTTAAGCTTCACTGTATAAACACTGTTAGAAACCCAATCACACCGTCTGCTGCGGAGTTGGGCAACAGGGGACCTCGACCTATGATCTGTGCGTGAGGCTCAACATTGTTATCGGTTAAGAAAGTCTGGCCACAGCTGAACGACGACACAAGTCACCTGTCAAAACCGAGGCTTGGAGAATATATACACATCTATTGCTGAGGTATATAGTAGTCATAATGTCCGAAAAAAAAAAATAAAGGTATAGTTAAAACTTTCATACACAAAAAGAAAGCTATCAAAGGGAGTGTTGATCTCTCAGGTTTTATGCATGTTCAGTTTTGCTTCTGTAACAGCGCCATGCAATAAGGGCCCTCAGCATCTGCTGAAAGAAAATCCAACTGTACGATTGTACAGTAATTTGACCACGTATGGTATGGTGGGAGCTTTACGGCATCCACGCCCCGGAGCCCATTACTTCATAATCTGTCCATGTATGAAAGGTGATACCAAAAAGCAGAAAAAAGGACACATGTACAAAAACATAAACATAAAAGATAGATACTGACATATAGATGTATCACACTTTTGGAATGAAAACTTGCAGCATAAACAAAAACATCAGGAAGAAAAAGGAGTCAATGTGCCGCTCTATTTGCTCTGCATTGTCCAACATGAAGGCCAAGTGGGGGAAAATCAGTCAACCACATCAAACAAAGCGTTCAGAACATTTGGTATAAAAGCTCTTTGATGCCCAAAGCTTTGATTTCAATGAGTGACGACTGATGTTCATATAAAGAGGAATTATAGATAGGTTATCTCAAGAATTCAAATTCGTTAATACACCATCACATTTCCCACTGCTTTGGGAAGAAAAACTATTCACAGTTTGTTTCGCTGATCTGGTTACAAGGTCATTACAAATCAATTCGTAAAAAAGGTTCTACTGAAAGAGGACAGACATTAATAAACTAAGAATACGAAGGACGAGGGTCATGTGACATTTGGCGTCACACCTTTACCCTCCCACACAGAATCATTCCTATACTTAACACATCCTGTGTTTGCTCACACGGTGCCCACCTCTCACAATAGTGGCTTGTTTTGTCCAGGACAAATTTAGCTATTCCTGTTTACTTTCCAGGATAATGCACATGTTTTTGGGTCAGGGCTGTTTCAGATTATTTGCAGATACAGCCATCGAGGTCCAGAGACTGTGGAGCAGCCTCCCTTAAAGTGTTAAGTCAGCAGAATCCATAAGGCACTTAGAACATTTAACAGTGGTCCTTTTACTGCTTTTACATCATCCCCTGTTTTCTTCTGAACATTTTTCATGAGTTTATCACATCTCTTCATCAAAAAGAGTAAGAAAAAAAGTCTACGTCATGTAACAAAAGCAATGACTACAAAACTCAACACTGGGAGGAAGTCACAAAAACAACAAACTGCATCAAGTATGAGTGAAAGAAATTAATTAGGAGCTAGATGAAGTGATAACAGCTGTTATTGCTGGACCAAATTTGGCAGTAGGTGGGAGTAAACAGGAATAATCTGAGATGCAGAGACATGTGGAACACACACAACCAGCAGGACATCTTGAATCAGTTTGAGCTTGCTGACACATGAAAGTGCAAACTGTGACATTAAGGGACCATGTCACTCTACCAAGAGAGGCAGCAATACAGTTAAATGATAAAGCTGGGGAGTGGGTTGCTCACCTGGTAGAGCGCATGCCCCATGTACAAGGGGAGCCCTTAGCACAGCGGCCCGGGTTCGAATCCAACCTGTGGTCCTTTGCTGCACGTCATCCCCCCTCTATCTTAAGCTGTCCCGATCAAATTAAAAAGGCAAAAAACCCAAAACAAATAAATGATAACGCTGTTTACTTAATAACCAGGATGTCAGCTGCACACTCCTGGGGCATTTTGTGTTCAACTGTTCAGTCTTTACTGTTTGATGGCCAGAGATGATGGGGCTTTTGGCTCTCGTAAAAGGCAGATAGAATGGACAAATAGTTTTAACCAAAGCTCTAGTCTTGCTTGCCCACCTTGAGTCGAACTGGTTGAGAGGCCGCCCTCTATTTTGTAAAAGAAAAGGTCTGACCAGTCAAAAAACAAAAAAAACAAAACAAATCGTGATCACCTGTGATTTAATGAAAAGAAATGAAGAAAGAAATAAAGAAATGATCTTTCTATTAAAACTCATACACCACTAGTACATTTGACGTGCACAGTATAAACACACATCTGCATTGCCAAAGAAACATCTGGCCACTTGTGCCTGGTCTAACGTTTAGCGAGTCCTCATGATCTCCGTTGGTTGTTTTTTTATAAACTGGTGACAGCTTTGGTGCTCAGTGCTCATTGTTGTGATTCTTCCTCAGGAAAGACCTGCCTAGTATCGTGTGTTTCAAACACAAACTGTAAAGACTTTCATGAACTGGATAGAAGTTCACTCACTTGTGTTGCATCATGTGGCGGATGGAAACAAACTGGACCTTCATTTATAGGAAAATGCCACAGGCTTTTAAAGTCTTCAGTTCTGTGTGTGTGTGTTTTTTTCTTGCTCATTCATGAAATCATTGTTGGACAGGACTGAGAACCGTCTTGCGCTCGAGCTGAAATTGCACTTTTAATCAAAACCTGTCATGCCCGTGCAGGGCTGCTGTCCAGATGACCTACATCAAACTGAAGCCAAACCGGGGTCTCATTAAGTCAGAATCAAGACCAAACGCATGTGGAAGTGTTACAGCTGCCATTTTTTGCAGTGAGGTTCATCAACTACCTATGTTCACCTGGGTTTACGGTGGATTTTGGATCAACAGACTAAATAAACAGCGTTATTGTAGAAAGCCAGGTTTCAGGTACAGTCTCTCTCCGTCTCTACTTCCCTGTTGTGTTTTACGGTCTCTCTCTCTATTTGTGTAACTGCCACCTACAATTGTGTCAATTTTCTCCACAACTTTTGTTTGGACACAGGAGAGGAACCCTCTTTCTCTAGCACGCTTAGAAATCCGCTTCTCCTTCCCTAATGGTTTCCAGAATTTGAAAAAGCAACTGCAGCCGCCAAGCCGGCACCTCTGATTTCAAATCAAAACTGCAGACAAACACCAAGACAGTATTCTGTATTTATAATATAATGTTTGGAAAGCCTGTAAACTGTTTAATTAACACAAAATGTTGCAGCTTTATTTCATCAATATTCACTTTATCAAGAAACGTGAACCAGGGGTTCTAAATGCATCAACTGATTGAGTGTCAACTTACTAAAATGATTCCAAATAACTTGTTGAAAATGACTAACCACTGCAGTAATTATTCTTGATCTAGAAAAGGGTGAATTCACAGGGTTTGGTGGTCAACTCCACCGTCTAGTATAAAAACTTCACATTCATAAATCAATTAAGACACATTGTCAGTTGGCCAACTACTTCCAAGTCGACATTTCCTCCTTACTGCAGAAGACCAATGTTTGATGTCTTTATTCATATTACATCTTTTTTTTAAAACAACAACAAAAAAACACTGGGTTTAAGGAAAGTTTTAAAGCCGGTTTTGTTTGAGTAATACATTTAGATGCCCGTACAGTACAGTACGATGCCATGGAGCTTCCTCCCTTCATACAAAGAGGCACCTAAACATACACCGAACGTTTGCTTTGGGTCAGGACCAGTGCTGATGTAAAGGTGTAAACTCAGCTGACGTTCCCTGAACAAACAGAGACAAGGCAAAAATTACAAGTCCTGCTTTTGATAGTAGACCAGACTTTGTTAATCTTTAAAAAGTCAGATAACATGGTGTCACTTGCTTCAAAATGGTACCCATTTTTAAATTAAACTTGAAGCCTATCTATGACTCAAGAGCGAAATGTTCTGATTCATAACAGCTTCATTAAATGTGTTCCATGTATAAATCTGTTAAAGTCATAGTGCACCCAGTTTATCTAACAAGTCGTTTACCAACACCATTCTTACACCCCACTGATCTCTAAGGACTCGTGTCGTAATCATCTTCGTTGTTCTCGTTGTCACCCATGTCCTCATCACCCCCCCACAGTGTAATTTCTCCATTCTCCAACACTCACATCATCAGCCACATCATCTTATTCATTATTCCCTAATAGCCAACTGTGTCCTGGGCATTCACGTTGTTCCATCAAGATAATTAGACGCATTATTATTTGTGAATAATTACCATGTGTACAGCAGATGGAGAGCAACATGAAGGAGTTGCATGATTGCATGCGTGTGTTCTTTTTGTGGGTGTGGTATATAGGCGAATGTGGGCGAGTGCAAGGTGTGTATATGCGTGCACAATGAGCATGTCAGCACTCCAAGGAAAAGATGTTGCATTGTATACTGTGTTTGTTTACTCATTAGTAAAGATTCAAAGCAGCGTATACCCAAAGAGCATGCTTTTATGATTCTTCTGTATAATGAAAACCATGACTATAACAAAACCATGGCTATACTGAATGAACTTTGTTCATTTGTTTACTTGTTTATGTAGTTTTCAACATCTTGAACATATTCCACTGGAATGAGTACATTTGATCCTCTATTCATTTACTCGCTTACATACTAAAATCAATGAATTGCCTCATCTGTTCATTTACTCATTAAATGTATTGGTCTGGCTTGCATTCATTCACCTAAATCATTACTCTATGTAGCCATTAACTCTTTCATCTGTTCATTCATTAACTGTTTTGCTGATGACTCCATCCATGCATTTGTTCGTTTATTCACTTATTTTTGCACATGAATTTTATTTCTTGCATTCATGTACTCAATTATTTAACCATTAATCTAGTTGTCTGCTTAGGTCATTTTTCCATTCGTTCATCTGTTGATACCTTCATCCATGCATTTGTTCATTTATCCATTCACTCACTCTATATTTTTTCTCTCATTTTGAGAAATAGTTGTGAAGTCAGTCATTTATTCACTTATTCATTAATTCAATGATTCTCATTTGTTTATTCTTCTACACATATTTCTATCTTGCTTTTTACTTTCTGGATCATTCCTCTGATTAAACTGTTTTCACATTAATTCATTTACTATCTATTAAGGTGTTCATATATAACCAAGCCTACATAGCTTTTACCAAACACTGCTGATTTGGACTTGTCTTTTTCTGTCAAATTCAAAATGTGAGGCAACACTGATCTTCCATTCATAGAAATTATTTTGTTCTGCTGCATCCAACAACAAACATTAGTACACACTACTAACCTACACATCTGGAAGAAGCAACATGCACTACTTCACACCATGGAAACAAATTATATCAGCTTTATTTCAAAAATCGTGCACCGAAATGTGAATGTTGCCACGGCGACAACTGTTTTCAAGAATATTTACAGCGTGCAGCATGGAAATATTTGTCCCTAGTGCTCTCTCTCTGGCAAGTGAGCCAGCATGCGCGTGTGCACACACACACACACTTCTTTTTTTTCCCCTCTTGAAGAAGTGAATCATGACAGAGGATTATGAATGTGGCAAAAGCACAAACAGCCTGAGAATGGAGCCTCTGGCTCAGCCGGTCTCTGCAGGATCTACACTAGAGGAAACTGGACCATGAAATCACACTTTAAAAAACGTTTCTTTAGTCAGACACCAACCAAACGCCCCCGCCCACCTCACACACAACCATTGTCAAGCTCTGCTGTGTTGCAAACGTACATTTCTACAACTTCTTTGGAGTCAAAACTCATTCCTACAAGATCACATTTCATTTCATAATTAGGCAGAGGGTTATATTGCAAAATGGTTACACAGGAAGCCAAACTGGCGTTTCATTTAAAATGTCAGACTCTGACAATTAAGCTCTGTGGGGCCACATTAGCTAAAGAGACCCCGTAATTATTTGAGTGGGCCCAGACAATGCTGCTTTTGTGACATGGAGGTCCTTGTGGTGATCATAGGTCATGATATCCACACACACAGAACTGCATATGTCAATCTGGATTCCAGCACACTGACGACAGCAGTGATGGCATATCAGCCTGTCTCATGGCCAAGGTTAAAAATAATAAAATTAAGCTTTCACACATAAAGGACAATGAACCTTGATCACTGACAAGCACCTTCTAACACACACACACACATTCAAAAATCAGTAGCATTACATCATCTTTGCTGCCTTAATTATGCAGTGCTACTGATTACAGTGCATGTCTGTTAATGTGCACGTTGTGAGGTTTTGCCTGTTTCCAATAGCAATGGAAAAGAAAGTCTGCAGTTCTTTCAGCACTAATTGGGAACATGCTGAAGTGTCCTGATTGATCCATTCTTCATGGAATAAATCCAGATTTAAGCTATGAAAACAGTCTGCAACGACACACTGTACAGGGGCTCTGAGAAACATATCAGTCAAGATATAACTGAAACCATCATTTCAGGAGAAGCCAGCGGGTATCTGCCTTATGGGCTCTGATGTCATGAAGCTCATCTAAAAAACAGTGGCTCCCCAAAAATGCCCAAAGAATTTGGGGAACGCCGTTTCACTCTCTACACTGGTGCCACCATACTAAAAGTATAAACAGTGTTATGTACAGTGACCTTGGAAACAGTCCAATCCAACATTAAGCATCCTATGGGATACACTGATCTTATCAAATGGGGCTTTAATGCAAATATGCCCTCAAAATGCCCGATCGACTTTCCCATGGCCTTTGCTTTGTAGGCCCTTTACCATCTACAGGTAAGTAAAGACCCAAAATGATTTGCAGTGTGAGAGGAAATAAAAAAAAGTGGTATTTCTATGATAATGCAATAATAATAATAATAATAATAATATACTCAAGGAACTTAAGTGTGTCTGTGCTTCTAACATTGCTTGCCTTACTCAATATTTTGTAAGCTACAACATCACTGTATCATTACTAGGTTAATTAAGTTCATAACATCCTAAACTTTCACAACATTCATATGATCACCCAATATCAGGATCAGTCTTGTTGTAATTTTGCTGTTTAAGCATCTTTCTCATAGTAATGTCATCCTGTGCTGCAGTGTAGCACGTTCAGTTTCCAGGAGCAGAGCGCAACAGTTTCACCATTCACATTCAGGAGATGAAAACTCATGAGGCAGCAGAAAGTTCACCGACAGTAAGAAAAAAACAAAAACAAAAACAAAAAAAACACATGATACAGCAGCCAGCAAACAGCGAGTGCACATACCGTCCAGCAGCTGATAGGCAGAAGAGCGACGGCAGCAGAACCGGAGGACTAGTAGAAATAATCCAAAGAACCAGGGAGGAATGCTGTATAAAGACAGAAGTGAAGAGTTGGAAAACCGACTAAATGTTGACTCAGAACAACTTCTTTATAGAAAAAAACTGTGCCTTTCATTTACCGTGAAGTCATCTTTGGTGATGGTAAGCTTAGATCCAAACTAAAGTTGTCCTGTTCATGTGTGATAGTCTTGGTAAGAGAGAGAGCCCACTCTGCCTCTCTCTCTCTCGCTCTCTCGCGCTCACTCACTCCGAACTAAAAGCCTCTCACTCTCCTCCTCCTCGCTTGCTCTCTCTCCTCCTCTCTCTCTCTCTCTCTGGTTCCCAGTCAAACAAAGGCAGCTTCAGTGCATCAGACTCTAGGGGCCCTCACAGCGCTGAAACCCGACTCCTCGTGTTTCTCTACAGACCACAGCTTTCTAATCCAGCCCTCCCCTCAAGATCTCACAACCCCAAATACAAATTAACACACTCCAGTTAAATCCTCCTCCCGCTGCTCCTCCTCTCTGGTGTTGTTTCTCTCACGTTCCCTGTACTTTAAAAGCACTTTTTTAATGGGACCTTGACTTATCGAAGAAGACGCGTCGGGAGCTGCAGCATCAAGTCCAAATACTTCTTCAAGTATATCTATTAAAGACAAGACATTATCATTGGATCAAAGTAAATACTCAAAAAGCTAAAACGAAATCAATCCATTTTCTGATGCTTATAGGTCCCATTCGTGGTGACTGCAGGATAAGCAGGCTACCCTGGCTTCCTTCTACCCAAGCATGTGCTCCAGCTCCTTGTGGAGGATCTCGAGGCATTCCAGGCCAAATTGGAAATTTTATCCCAGCCTGTTGGATCTTTCCCAGGGACTCCCAGTTGGAAATGTCCTGAATTCCTCCACAGAGAGACATCCAGGAGGCAACCTGATCAGATGCCGAGACCTCTCAAGTGGCTCATCGAACCCTTTGAAAACGGACCTCCTGTGGCCGGTTCAGGGACACATACGGGAGATCGTTGTTTGCATGGTCCTGCTTAAAATCAATCTATTCATGTGGTACGCTTGTGATGTCATTACCTTATGTGCGGTGCAAAATGTGGTGACAGAGCACTGGCGCCAGGATGATTGCCCCCGCACTGGCCGCATTGATGTATGATCCTGTTGAAATCGATTTAAAATAAAAACCATAATACCTAGAGCATTCATTCTTTTTGCAGCGGAAAGCTAAGGCTTTTGTCATTAAGTTATGTGCGAAATTGCGGGATAATGTGTGGTGGCGCCAGAGGAACGCGCCTTTGCATTCTGCTCATAAAAATGAGCCTCTCTCAAAAACATATATAGTTCAAATAACTGGTGGAGTGTTAAGAAATATTTTAGATCAATACGTTGTGTGTTTAGTAAAATTTGATGAAAATATGCGATTTTTGTATTTTTTAATGACACTATTTCAATACTCAGCCCTGCCACGAGTTGGCCACCGTCCAGGGTGTGCCCCGCCTAAGGCCCAAAGTCACTGGGATAGGCTCCAGTCACCCGCGACCCCCAACGGGAACAAGCGGTAGAAAATGACTGACTGACTATTTCAATACTTTTATCAATTATTATGGTTTATTGACTTAGATAACCTTTAGATTGTACAGATTTTAGGGCTACAAAGCATTTGAAGATACTCCAAGAAAGGGCATCACAATGGCACTGGCGGACCATTTCTATAGCCGAGTTCAAAAAGGTTAAAGGCAAAGGAGCATTGGTACAACTCCAGAGCTCCTTCTAGATGTCCATGTTCCTTACGCTGTCCCTAAAGATGACCCCTTGCACCCTGCGAAGTAAACTCATTTTGGCTTGCTCAGTGACAGTCTTTTGGTAACTACCCAGATTCATGACCATAAGTGAGGGCGGGACCATAGAAAATGGTAAGCTTTGCCTTCAGGCTAACTTCCCCTCTTCAACAGGACAGTCCGGTACAATGCTATGCAATCCACATCACTATCAATGCCACTCCAGTCCGTCTCAAATTCTATTTTACCTGTCCCACATTAGAAGACCCTACTTGAACTCGTTTAATTACAGTTTGCTCACAACCCATACAAAAAGGCCTCCGATTCAAAGCTGCAGAATTTCATCCATCTTCACTATAAACTGCCCCTAGTGTGTGGTGGTGGGCATAGTCTGATGCAACAAACTGAAAATCATCATCAGCAAAGAGATGCATTCCTGAGATGGCCAAAGTCAACACTTTTCAGCTGGTCCAAGAACTGTGAACTGTGGGCTGACATACCTAGACATTTTCTGTTCAGTAAAATAACCTTAGTCATTAATTGCTTCTCGTTTTCAAATATGTGACAAAGAGTTATGACAAAGTACGGGGAGGTTACACATCTGTGCTGGTGATGATGCCATCAGTGATTCATCTACCACAATGTCTGGTCTCAGCAGCATTGTGCAGTGGTGCCAAAAAGGAATCTGCCCACAATAAACATCCACCAGTCTAGCTGCAGGAGCCAGCGCGGTAGCGGCGTGGACTGATAAAGATGTGTTCAGACCTTGTCTCTGACAGCTCAGACAGATAAGAGCCATCATGGCCTGTGAGCGATGCTGAGACAGAGGCGGCATCAGCGATAAGCCGTCCTCACTTCACTGACCTCATGCAGACTGACCAGTGCTTTTGTCACGTGACATTCCTCCTAAAATTGTTGCAACTCGGGACAAGGTTAGCCTACTCAGTAGAGCGCGTGCCCCATGTACGAGGCTACAGTCCTCACCGCAGCAGCCCGGGTTCAACTACGACCCGCGGCCCTTTGCTGCATGTCATCTCTCTCGAATTTCATGTCTCTCTTCACTGTCAAATAAAGGCGAAAAAGCCCAAAAATTATAAACTTGTAATTTGTAGCAGGTGTGTCAAATGCTGTCATTAACTAATGAGCCCCTCGGTATTGAAGTAGTTGACCTTCGGTGCCAAAGTCTAAAATGAATCCCGATCTCTCAGGAACTGCATTTGTTTATACAAAAAGTTATGTTTTTTTAGGGTGAATTTTCTGAGATCCAACCAGAATCGCATTTTTAATAAAAAAAACAAACAACTGATAAATACTATATCCCTATTTACAGCAAAAAGAGATTTACAGTAAGATATACTGACATGCAGTCTCACCTCAGAATGCCTGACAGGCGGACTGTTTCTCTTTTTCTAAATGCCTTGTCTGTAGTAGGTCAGGTTTAGTACCAGGCAATCATTTTCTCAAATGAGCGTTGGCCTGGAGTGTTGAAAGTGGAGTTAATTTTTCATTTTTACCTTTGCTCCTAATAGGGGCTGCTACACTTGCATTTATCACTCCTTACAATAATCTGTTCAGTTTAGTTGTAAGACTTTATAACCCTTTATAACATGGAAGAACATGCTTACAGGTGTTCACTTGGCCTCACAGGTGCCCAGTTTAGTCACTGTTTGGGTCAGGGCAGATGATGGAGCTCTGTTGAGATAAAAACAAGCTTTCAACTTAGAGATTTGCACATTAGGTGAGCCTGTGTGTGTGTGTATACATTCATACTTTAAAAGCAGCTGGTTGGTGGAGGCAGATTTGGTTTGATGTAAAGAATTGATGCACATTGCCGACAAAACTAGCACTTATTTATCTCATGTAGTTTTTGCGCTGTACTGCCCAGAAATCATGCGTTAAACACTGACATCATTCTCTAGTCTTTGATTCTGTAAACCTAAATGATGATTTAGTAGCCCAAACCTAACCACACCTGAAATATGGGACGCAAACTCCAGTCTCTCAGCCATCCATCCTGAACAAGACTTTGCTGCAGCATAAGAACGTCACACTTGCTGCATTGGAACAAAAAGCCAGTAAACGTAATACAGGCAGTAATTACATTTCCGAAGTATATTTGCCAGCGACAATTTGTTATATATAAACTAGAAGTTTTCACATGACAACCGAAACAAAAATTGATGCCTCAATTTATAAATGTGGGGAAAGCTCCCATTTCCAAAATCTCAAGTGATAAACCTCCAAAAACATTTTGTTGCCAAGATTACTCTACGCCCCCTCTGCACCCACACTCAGACTTTTAGGTGAGTGTTCCGAGATCTCCATAGTACTCTGTGTATTTGGAGGTAAACAAAGTGGAAAGCCCACTGTTTTGTGAAGAGAGAAACAAGGAAACACGGAGCAACAGACTGGTGTTTCTATGCAAAGAAAACAGTAACACAGACGGGGGAGTGAGAGCAAGGGATTTCAGCCTGTGGGTGGCTGCAGATTACCAGATCGTCATCGCTCTTTAGCTGGCAGTTTGTGAGAAACCAGGCTGAGCTGACCCAGCTGACATGAAAACACACCAACGAACAAAAAGAAACACATCTGCTTGCTTTCAGTCTGAAATGGGAGGCTTTATTTTTTTAATTTATTTTTTAGGGAATTTCCATGTTGTGAACTTAAGCAGTTTGTGGTCGTAATAGACTGCAGTGCTGCCGAAAGACATTCAGTGATGTAGTGGGAGAAAAACCCACCAAGAGTTGAATTAAATAAAATTCACAGTGAAAACAACAGGATTGTGATATGAAACTTTTTGGGAGAAGCACAAACTATAACCCTACTTTGATGATATTGGAGTTGGATATCTCAATCCTGGATTTGATGTTGAGAGGAGATGTGACTACAGGACATAAGAAGCCAAGTGTCGCGGGATAAAACAGAAGGAGCCCTATGGAGCTGATAAATGTAGACTAGAGTGAGAGGAAGATGGAATGGCGCCCACCAAAGTCAACGTTACTCTAGATAAGCACCTTTTTCTGCAGCTCAGGATTCCTCGCAGCACCGCTGACCCACTGTAGGTGTCTATTAAACCTCAGACAACAGAGAGAGAAACAATAAAAAAGATTAGGTGTCAATGACATGTTTGAATGAATGTCATGTGTTGATCACCACCACAATTTGTCATCCTCACATTCCCTTCAAAGGCTTTTACACCATGCATTTTCCAGATAAATGTGTTCAGGGTGGGACTCTTACACATATGACATTTGGTTGAGATTAGACCATGTACAGTCGTGTTACAAACCACTTCCTGTTTCACTTGAAACAATGACATTCACCGACCCGTAGCGGCCACACCGTTCAACTAAAACGCAAGTTTTAAACAACTTTTCATCGCGAAGGTCTTTAGATTGCTCTGCAAAACTAAGTTGATCCGACTAATTCTCTAGGAGGAGTTTGTTAAAGAGTGGAGCCTTGGGATGATAGATGCACCTCCCACATTTCGTACATGTAGGTGAAACATAGGCTGGGGGCTGCTTTTTTTCCCCCCCAAGTTTATAGGGGGTGCTACCTTTTGCTACGCCCATACAGAAGACGAACAACATACGTACTTTTTCGCCACTTCTGACAAGTGTGCAAAATCTGGCGAGTTTTTTGGAAGCACTTTTAGCCCTTCAAAACTGCACTTTATTGGGGGGGAAAAATAATAATCAGAGCAATTCGCTCGGGACCTAAAAATTAAATAAAGTGTTAGAAATAATTCTTGCCCAGACGAATCTCATGGCTCCTAAATGATTCTGATTTCACCGTTCATTGGTTTTCTGTTAAGATAAATTACAGTTTAAAGAGTTTTCCCTTTTTATCTCAATATCTCATGTTTCCTAAAAGGTTAGATTATGCAGGTTTGATGCCAACTTTGCCACGTGCCACAAACCAAATAATCAGAAAAATACACGAGCAGTATGACGCTTCAGGGCAAATGATATGATACATATAAATCCAGACAGCGGCACATCTGAAATACGAATCTGTGCCTAAAGGTATGTGACGCGGTTCATTATAGATGCAGGAAATCACACTAACTTGATGCAGTCGGTTCCCACTACGGGACACGCTACGTATTGTTGCATGTAAACGAAGTAAATATGGTTACAGGTAGAGCAGTTTTGTACAACAACAGTGACTGTGGGTGGATAACGAGAACTCCGTAGAAATGTAACTGTCAATACTGCATTACAGTAAACTATCCATGCTATAGAGGTTTCATAGTTAAAGTATAATGCATAATCATGCTGGCTCCAAATCAGCGCCATACCATTTTACCATCACGTTAGAGAAAAAACACAACTGAAACTCTGATATGTCAAAATGATCATGCATTTAGAGGTTTTAAGAAATACTGATCTGCATCGTACAAAGACCTACATTATTGTACAAACCTGCACTGGTTGTTATTTTGGTGTTACCGTAGCCTTATTTTTTTAACCTTTGCATTTTAGCGAGTAACAGCTTTTTCCAATCCTGAAGCAGACACATATTACACATAACGTGGCTTCTTTGTGTTTTCAGCCACTCATCTTCCCCTCCTTTTCACTTTTGCTCCCTTCACAGTCTCCGTATGAGTGACACGGCAGCCACAGCCTTCAGGTTTGGGGCTGCAGCGTTAAGAAGCTTCTTCACAAAGCCGGGGGCGTTTGCGGGGTTCAAAAGGTCACACATCCTTTAAGGGTGGGATGATGGTAGAGCTGCAGTATGTGGTCCTGTGCGTTCCAGGTTACACAGAAAATAGCAAGCGCTTCTGGTGTTTAGGCTGTAATTCAAACGCAATGTTAACAAAAGGGGTAGCCCTGCTACTGAAAACAAGCAAGGAGTCCACTATTCAGTCTCAGAATGATTGGCAGGGGCGTGAGCTACAAGGTCAAGCGGCTTTTTTTCTCCCATTTTTTAAAAAAAGTGAAAGACGAGCTTTAAATAAAATGGATTTCAGACCCTGAATAGCCTATTGAGACCAACTAGACCTATACTTTCATTTTAGGGTTTTGAGCCCTGACCACTAATAAACAAAATAAAATGTGCTGCAAATTAACATAAAATATAACAGTAAGACATTGGGGAAAACCTTGTACCGCAAATGTTTTTAACTTTCACAATCTAGCCTTTTTGAGTTTAACAAAAATGTATTTTTCACCCATCATACAGTTTTCCCTATCTGCAGACTATCAGGCAATGCTTTATCTTCGCCAGATTATGTTCAAATTTGAGTTATGCTGTTTTTTCTGACATGGAGCTCAAATAAGTAGACAACTTGTTTACATCTCTATGAAACTTCTCCAATTAGGCTTCACATGTTTAGCTCAAGTTCTTCACAGCCAGTCACTCGAAAAGACGATACCCTCGCGGGATTATGGGAGTTCGCCACGTTATGAAATTCTGTAAGCATTTGTTGTCTTATTCAAATCACTGGTCTGCAAATTAAAGTTAAAATCCTGCCAAAAATTTAAGGGAAAAAAATGGGGGGGAAAGACATGGCTTTAAAATATGTATTAGGTCCACGTTAATGTTTCCTTTACACTTTTGTTGCTTTATTAGGAACAAGGCTGTGCTTACGGGTGTTTAAGCTGCTGGATCAGAAAGCTGTGAGAGAGGCCAGTGTTGTCGAGTTGCATTTTAAATCCCATTTCTCTTTAGATTTACTTTCCCATTATGGATGTTATTATAGTCTCCAGGTGTAATCATCCTTACAGGTGTCCCTGGCTCCAACTATGGAACTGTAAAATGCCAAACGTTTGACCTCTGAAGTGTCTGTCCTTGACTCTGCAACAATACACAAGGCTTACTCACTGTATGTAAGCCTGGGTGACGATAGGATCAATCGCGTGTGTTAAGAGAGAGACTGGGCTGCAGTCTGGTAATTATGATGTTAAATTGTCATACTGTGTGAGGGCTTTGCTTGGAATTTAAAGAGTAAATGTAAGCAGCCTGAATTTAATGGAACAGTCAGAGGAGGATCCAGTAGCAGCAGCCAGATATTGTTCATTCATCCAGCGCTTGGCTTTGCAGCTGCAGCTATGAGAGGAAAATAAAAGACGGAAAACATGAGGTTTCATTTTGAGACAGGAAGATTGTAACATCTATACTGTATGATGCAGTCTCAGTTACCTATAAAACAACTAAAATTAGTAAGTGAACCAAAACATAATTAAAAAAAAAAAAAAGGTATATCTAATTTTAGAATCCTTAAATGTACTTGTATTACCTCTATGACTCCTTTGTGTACTTTTTAATAGATACTGCCTGGCATTAAAGCCCAGTTTTAGTTCCCAGTTTCTTCATCACATATTGTTGAAAATGTAATTTTCTTTGCTCAGATAAAACTAAAGTGGTACACACTGTCCTTTCCTTTACCTCCTCTACCTCTATTTGTGGTAAGTTAGGTAACCGGGAAGGTATGGCGTTTGAGGACATTGGCTGCATCACTAGGCTGCTCATGGCGAAACTGAAGATTCCTGTTTTGTGGTTTCATCCCTAGTGGCCTCCAGTGTGCATGAGACTGGAATAAGAGTTAAACAACATCTGAATGTAATTTAAGGTACGAGTGAATCGTGTCAAAACCTTCAAGAAGAAATTTAGGGAGGGTTTTGCCTTAAGCGTGGGATACGGATTGTGCTATACAGAGGTCTCGAGTGACCAGGCGGAGATATACCTATTGTTTTTTGGTGATCTGTGCGCTCAAACTCAAATGTGCAGGTGATTAACGTGGGTGAGCAGCAGCTGGTTTCAATGAGCAGCAAAGGATTAGGTGCATTCCAGCACTTCAATAAAAACGCTATATTTGTTTCATCTTAAGGGTGTAAAATAGTTTAATGTCAAAAGGAGTAAATGTAAAATTTTAGGTTTTTAAAGCTTTATTCCAAAGTAAAACGGGTGCTCAGGTTATCTGATTAAGGGGGACGCAACAGTGTGTTTTGGCCAGCTAGCTAGCCGGAAAGCTAATTTACTAAGCAACAGATGCAAATCCTGCTGCCTACCACTAATGCCCGCTCTGCCAGACAAATGCAAGCCAAACACAAAACTTGATCCTATGTAAAATAACCAGTTCCCGCTTAAACGGCTACAGCACAATCCCATCAAGTGCGTCGCATGAAAAGTCAGAATGGACCTCTAATATGGCTGCTAGATGGAGGCCGACATGCAGAAAGTGATCATGATAGTAAGTAGTTAGTAGTAACACAAGAACACCAGTTTGAGAGTTATGTAAATCTACGAGTGCATGTATGTGCATACATATTCATGAGTGTGTATGTACAGGTGTTGCCGACACCTACAGCCCCCCCTGCCCCCCCCCCAGCGCCCGTTCATTCCACTGATGTAAAAGAAAACACGGCTGGTAAACACAGTCAGGTCTTAAGCCACGAGTCTGCCACTGCCATATTTCACTCTGGCCAGAAAATATTCACTTGCTTCTCTCACATACTGTCATCTGTTCGCCAAGAGGTTCAAAATACGCCTCCCTTTTTTTTTTTTTTCTCATATAAAGCAAAGACTGTTCAAACATTTTTGTATATCATCACCTTCCTGGGTCTGGTAGTGTGAGAAACCGGGTCAAGAAGTTTGTTGGAAACCAAATCTCTTTGAATTAAACTGTATATTTAAAAATCAGAATTGCTTTCAAAGTTAGTGTTACTTTCAATACAAGATCATTTACAAATGAAAACAAACATAACATGTCTTCCATATATCTAAAGCGCTACCTCACCCTTTGCTTGAGTTCATTTCGACATCCGCACATGTAAACATGCTCATTAGCAAGTTTGGGCTGTTGGGATTTTTGTGATTTATGAACAAATACACACTGCAATCAAAGAGTTTATTCAAAATTACAGTGCACGGTCTCACGCCCAAAAATTCCCCATTTTCATACTGTAAAGAGACAAGAGTCCATAACAATAATTCAACTGATGCAACAAGGGAAATGAGCTATACCGTTTATAAGAATTTGAGGAAAATCCCTCCCTATTCAAGTAAATTTCTCTTCTGCTTAGGATCAAAATGCTTACTGACATACATACATCTGAAAAGGGAGACATGAATCCATTACGTACAGTGTTGAGATTACAACACTGAGTTATCTGGAGAGAAAAGTTGTCCTTGTACACACAATTTGGAGAATGTTCAGGAAAACACAGACAGTTGGAGAAAATTGTTCACTGCTTGCCATTCCAGGTTGGCAAATGGCTCATGCATATCACACAAATCACCAGACAAATTGTTTTCAAGGTGAGGAATTGTCTTCAGGAAACGTTTTCTCTTTGCAAGCGTGCAAGTGGCGTCTCATCCAGATGTCTGGTATTAACATCTGACGCTGGACAACCTAGCCTCTTTCCCTCGCGTTTGCTGTCCTGACAAAAGCCCCTTCGGACCATAAATAATCTCCATCGCGCCATCCAGTGTTTCCATTCAGATCTCGGACAACAGACCTCTGAGCTGCGGGTGGATCACATTTCTGAGCATCGATCAAAAGTCACTTTTCCAGATGGGGAGCTAGAATTTCAACACTCAACTTTTTCACTGAAACTTACATGTCCTGTTTATGTTGCAGAAAGCATATATGGAGCAGAGCTTTGTTTGGGCCAAATACAGAGTTTGACTACAAAACACCGTGCAGTGATGTGTGAAATGAAGCTGGGTGCAAGTGTGGGTTGTTGAATGAGCCAGGAAAGGGGCAGACTACGGATAAAAGCCTATTCAAAGCATTCATAAAGATTTTATTGCACTGTGTTCAATTTAATTATCATCTTTTAGATTAGATTTCGAGCTTAATGGAGCCAGATCGTGCTTATAGAGTTCATGATTCAACAATCGACGTCCTATTGATGTCTAATGTCTTTTGTGTTCATTACCCTCCAAATTAGAACCTTTCAGTTCAACTGAAAAGCTGAAAACAGTTTTCTCAAAGTAGTCTTAGAGGGTGTTCATTCACCTTGCCTTCTGTAACAGTACATGGTGACATTAAGATAACATTGCTAAGCTGGCAAATACTAATGACATAGCATCAAATGAAAATAAGCTTAAATATCTCAATACAATTTTTTTTTAAAAGACTTTAGACCATTGACCCCATGGACTGCAACTGGTCTTCATGCTTTGTTTGTGAAACTTATATCACATCATGTTATTGAATAAAAGTTCTAGAAAGAGTTTAAATTACGACAATCAGTTTCTTGGCCATTTTGAACCTGCCTTGTAGAGCAAGTGTCTATAAAAAAATTATAATAATCAGAAAGCATGCAAATCTAATTGGCTGCTGTTTCTTTTGTTCCTGTAACACATGGCATCTGAACATATCAATGAGAATACCAGCTTTTTCAGTGTTACATTGACATTCAGCCTCTAACATTGAAAGTAAATTAAACTAACTTTACTGTTGATGTACTTCTGACGTTTACATTGGCCTCTTGTATGTGTGTGAATAATAACTGTTCTTTCTCTGTAGGAAAAGGTGGAAGTGTGGCGTTATATGACCACAAAAAGGCGGTTGGGGTATCAGACTTTCACCAACATTCATGGTTTCTTTTAACCATGACAATTTTTCCCCTTACCAAGTAGTTCCTTAAAAACCTAGCCAAACCTTAACCATAGGGGCACCAGATCAAACAACAGTAAACAACCTGAGCTGTTTTCCTGCAAATGGGATTCCAGATCAGAAAATGTCCATATGGGTAGTGTCAGAGAAGACGCAAAAGCAAAGACAGCAAAGCTGAGCTTGGAAATGGACTGAAACAGGGTTTGGATTAAGAAATGGTCAAGCATCTAGCTACTTCATTCCTGGGCACCCATCAGTGCACTGGCATATTTCTGGGATCTAGCCGAAGTGGTGTAGGTAACTGTTTTAGCCCATTGCGGTACGAACTAAGACCATTTACCTAATGGAACATTAATTATGTCGGCACTGGATTTTTCTTATGCAATTGTACAGGTTCTGCCAGTTTTGTTACTGATTTTATGGCAACTTAGTCAAACACTGAAGACTTATAAAGAGGTCAGAGTTTCCTTCCTGCCAAGCAGCAATGTCGTTGTGCATTCTGAGAAGACTGATGAACAACAGCAATGCCAGCTGAGGTCATCCACAAAGTCTGTCCCAGATACCATCACCGGATCTACATCTGTGGTTGGTTTTCATAGCTGGAAAGGCGATATGCAGTGGTACTGAAAGCTTGGCAAGAAAGCAACTGCTTGTCCAAGTAGAAAGGCGTGATGTTAACCAAGGGTGGATGCAAACAATCTTTTATTGGTCAAATTTATGGGAAAATTTGTCATGGATGGCAACTCTAGTACTGATTTGTCAAACCGCTGTGAGAAAGCATTTGCAAGTCAGATGGGACTTCCCTGACAATTTCCAAATTTCGGTGGAATGCCTTAATTGAGGCTAAATCGTTTTACAGTCTGGAAGCGTGTGTGTGTGTGTGTGTGTGTGAGATCACCCAAATTAAGATGCTGGCTTTTCTACTCAAAGAAACCAAAAGAATTAGTTTTGATGGAAGTACTGTACATAAATGTGTACGTCTCAGAGGAGAACATGGTCGGTGGTTGGAGAGTAGGCACACATGAAGGATTTGCCCTACAAAATCTTGACTAAGAATGCACACACATACACAGTCCCTCCCCATACATACAGCTGTTCACTCAATGACAATAGCCAAAAACAAAGAGGCCTGGTCTCTTAATCGTCCCGAATGATGGCTTTGTTTGTACTTTGTGTCTAGAGTAAGTCCAGAAACCTTAACCATCATTCAGCTTACTGTCACCACTATATTACACCATATTATCTCCACATCCCTCTTCAAGGACATGCCTGAATACACATGTTATGTAAAGGCTGAGGTAACAGCATGATGAAACGTTGAACTCGCCAAACACACTCAACTGTCAGCAAGGATCTCCTGGCTGATGGAGTCTGCAGAAAACCGGGAAGGTGAAGGAGTTTCCAGTTTTCAACTTCTGGCAGCCAATAAAAGTGAATGTTTGATTGCAGGACAATTAGACAAAGGTTTCTTTTTCCCCCCAATAGAGGTCATTACTGGGTCGAGGTTTTCATCAGTGCCACAAACTGTTCATCAGCATTGAAATACTAATTCACTTCTATTAGGGCTGGGATTCACAGTGGTAACTTACAAGTTAGCAACAGAAGATTCTATGAAACACAATATATTGCAAGAAAAATCATCTTCAATACATCAAAATATCTGTATCTGAAGAGCAAAATAGAGCACCATCAAAGGCAAAATCCCCTGCCCCCTCCAAAAACAAACTTCTAGATTTATTCACTGCATTATATAAAGAAATAAAAATAAAAGTGTCATAGTTTTATAGACAGCTGGGCTGAAACAGCGTGTACCAAAGTGCAGAGAGTCTGAGCCTTTTCAAATCACAGCAACATGAACACATGTCATCACTTCAATGTCAACCAGCCATAAACTGGCGAAAAGCGGAACCATTAAGAGTTCAATGGTCTGCAGGGAAAGAAAAAATACAACGTCATGCTATATTGCAATACTGATTATTTGTCCAACTCCCAACTAACTTAAGCGTGTTCCTGAAGCATGCCCCACATGCTGTGAGTGCACATAAAAACATATAATCTATTTTAATGAACACAGAACTGTACGAATGTTGCTAGGAGTTAAAGTGAACCCAAAGAGGTCATCACCAGGACGATGCACTGTCCATCCAAAGACAAAGACAGTATGGTGTGTCTTTCTCTGGGAAGTGTCTCATAGAGATGTAGACCTCCCCAAAATATGATGCCATCAGACTAATTTGAAAGATGCCACATAAAAATCTGTCCTTGGTGGCTTTAAGTTACAGTAGTCAAAAATATCCATATTGACTTGGCTATAACATGCATGCAAAACCGTTCATGAACAGAGATTAGTATTTTAATACATGGTTGGTCGCACCAACCTCAACTCTTTAGGAGGTCAGATAAATTGGAATGTATGAACAAAATGTGCTTGGGAATCCACCACCAAGTGAAAAACCCAGATATCATCAAGGCTTTCATGGCAGGAATGTAGATCTCAGAATGAGTCTCCTGGTGAAATCTGTTTCACAGCATGCCTCTTGGATTGTTGCTTTACTATAATTTTCTTTCTGATTTGAATCAGAATTAAAGTGATTAGTTTTTCATTTTAGAAGCTGATCTTATGGAAATTAGTATTTTGTTTTTTCAAAAAGTGTCCTCTCGAGTAATGTTTTATATACTTCAACTCGCTGCAGCTTCCACAGTGGGGAGCAGGTTTTTAGTAGCCATTGCCACATGTGCACAGCATTATGACCCTGAGGTAACCCAGACCTTTCAGATGTAATGATATGAAGACACTAACTTAAAAATCAACTGACTTGTCTCTTCTCACAAACAACACACACGGTTGTTTTCATGCTGTCCTCTCCTCCTCTCACTGAGGCTGAGTGACCTCTTCTTTCCCTGAGGAACACATCACTGACAGCCTCTATAAATTTCCATGACACACACACAAAGGCATACAGAGCATACATGAAGAGGGACTCATACAGGCAGGACATGGAAATAATTAGCACTTCAGCGGACGTCATTCTCAGGTTTACCAGCTGTTGGTCTACTCTGAAGGCAAAGAGACCAGAATAAGCTTTATACAGATTATTTGTAGTGGGGAAAAAATTCTGAGGGCATTTAAAACAAATCCTATAGGTTATATGTCAAGGAGTAAAGGTAATGAAATGTAATACTTTTGCCCGGTGAGGTCAGAAAATGTTACTTAAAATAAAAACAAAATTTAAAAAAGGGTATTAGCCTACATAATAGGACCTCTGAAGAAGCAGTAGGAACTGCAATAAAGCTCATCCTGGGCACTCTCTTTGGATATACAGTACACTAAATTGCCTTACTGTCTTTTCAGTTTTAGTATCCAGATGGCTCTGAGTAGCCAAGAGACTGTCCCCACCAGGAAAACAACAGCATCAGTTGTCAAAATGTATGAATTGTGTAAGAGACCACTGTTTGCATCCTGTCTACCAACAGTCAAAGATGGTTTCATTTGACCCTTACTATAATCTTTCCCTAACCGTTACCGTGTCGTTCTGGCTGCCTTGCTCACCAGACCATTACCATTGGAGTGGCAGATCAGAAAACACTAGACACTGCAAATAAATGGATATTGAGGAGACTGTTTTGTGACACTTGACAGATGACCTTTTTTGTTGTTTAGCCATGACGACTTGCTGGTAGCCAATCAAACTGCGGTCTGGTGCTTTTTTTTTTTTGTTCATTTGTTAAAAGCTTGATTGATGGATTCATTCAATGATTTATTCACCCACTGTCACTCTAGCTTCACTAACTCACTTACACTCTTTATTTTTCTGGGCAACTTATGTATAGTATACAATTTCAAAACTTGCCAGTGGCTATTTTCCTACTGTTGTTGGGTGGTTAATTTTTCTACACGCAAGTGTCTGACAGCACTTGAAGGCGGCATCAGACTACTCTGCTCTCAGAGGAGGGATACTATAAACTGCAGATCAGTCTCTAATCAGGAGTTTTCCTCTGGCTTGCAGGCTTCAGATTAAGCCCTTTTCCAGAGAAGCTCGATCTTAGACTGGGCTCTTTGCACCAAAATCCCTTGTGCTCTGGGTTGCCAGGTTTGGGATTGAACTGGGCGTATATTTCCTAAAAATCGCAATCAATCCACACTACTGTTTTGCCAGACATTATGCTTCTGCCAGGCATTATGTAAATCTATTTCCACCAAACCTCTGGGTTGCTAGGATTTGAATTAATCTCAAAGTGTTTTCTCGGAGGATGAGAGGATGTACGCCTCCGTGCTGGCAGATATTTCTGTTTTTGGAAAATTGATTTAAATCAAACTTCAGTTTGCAGGTTTGGGGGATCATTTTTCAGGTTGTAACAAGAAAGGTGCCGCGGGTTGCCAGGTCTGAAGCTGGACTCACACGTTTCTTTCCATGTGAACCCCTGATGCTTTTTCCGGTGCTGATCAAACGACATGCCTGTGGCTCCTGTTGTTTGACACAGAACACACATTGGCTCAGTTAGTCAGCAATGCACACAGACTCGTAAAAAAAATAAATAATAAAATAAAAAGAACAATCAATGAGGCCTGGGTTTGATTTTTGTCCCTTTTCCTTTTCCTGTCCAACCCAGAGTAACAACGGAGCAGATGTTAAATGGTACAAAGGCGACTTTACTACTTGCTACCGGCTTTGCGCTGTTAATTATCTGTTTCCACCTGCAGACCTTGGAACGTTTTAAAAGTAGAAAACATTTTTTGCCTCCAAGTGACACTTTTAAATGGTGCAATTGCTCAGCAAGTTTCTGATTTTGGTCAATTTAACTGCATCAAAATTAATAGAGTAAAAATCCAGGTTCACCTTTCAAAACAGCCTTGCATTCATTATATAAAATGTGACTTTGATTATATAATCCTCTTCAAGTGGAAAGAGATTTAAAACTTAATTCATTCAATTTGAAGGAGGGCATTAGCTGAGTCAGAGATACAGATGGTTATGCAGCACAGTAGAGTAGAGTAGAGTAATTGTTCCCAGTGTGACCCAGACTTTCCACTGCTTTAACAATAACAGAGTCATTAATCTCCTATATCCCATCTTATCTCTCGCACCAGCGACTACAAGCCACCCTCAGTGGATGTGTCACTGTCCACATCCTGGTTTGTGTGTGTGTGTGTGTGTGTATGTGTGTGTGAAGGGAAAGATGTGACAGAGGGGGTGTCCGCTATTGTAACTGCAGGCTATTTATCTACATTAGCCAGGAATTATATCATCGGTCAGTTTTATCATCATATTGAGACAGATGTTTAACATGCCCTGTCCACATTACCTTCTTTGTTTATTAGGCCAAAACTGCTGCCACTGATTGTGCTAATCAGATGTGTAAATACATTTTTTTTAAAATAGGGGAAACTAAAAGTGTATTGACTAAAAGGGCAGTATAGTGGCTGGCAGCCACTGCTGCTCAAAGCATGGACTTTGACCGTAATACATGTCTTTTTAAATCTTTTATCTACCCCTCAGAGACTCGCAACACTGTTGAACTCTCACTTTAAAATGTCTATTACATTAGATTAATCGCCAACTGGGTTCAAAACATAATAGTGTTGCGAGTCACTGAGATAGAAATCACAACTACCGTTTCTGGACGAGAAAGATGTACATGTGTTTTGCACACTGATGGATTAAATGTAGCCTATTATCTAACCGTAGGTACAGTACATTATGACAAGACATCCCAGTGTGATATCTACTCTATATTAGACCGGATTTCAAGATCCACTTTCGCACAAAATTTTGGTCCTGACAGACCATCACTATTGTTGTCAAACTTATGCTGAAATCTAACTGGCTGACAGTGGGCAAGATTTTTGGAGCACGAGTACAACCTGCCAGGGACAGCTAGGGCACTGTGAGAAATCTTTCAAATGCACCGGACGTTTAAAGTTTCAGAGTTAGGGCCATTTGACGTTATAATGGTGCCATTGTGCCAGCTATAAACATAATGGCAGGAAGGCTTTTAGTTCGAGCCTGCGCAGGACCACCGAATTCGGTTGCAATTGCACCACTAGGCTACGATTAAAAGTTATGGAAATGAGAGTTAAACTGGCTTGCCTCTAAGATATTAGCTGCCAGTGAGGGCAAAGGTTTTTGGAATATCACTGAGCAGATTATTTTACATTTAGCAGACACTTTTATCCAAAGCGACTGACATGAGAACATTCACACACACCGAAGGCGCAGCTCGCGACCAATTTGGGGTTCAGTACCTTGCTCGGGGATACTGGCTGGGGGAAGCCGGCATCGAACCGCCAACCTTCCGATTGGTAGACTACCTGCACTGCCACCAAGCCACAGCCGCCTGATTCAAATATTCTATTTACCACATTTAGGATTGGACTAGAATCGCAGCTATTATTGTAGTAATCGAGTATTCTACCGATTATTCCATTGATTAATCGGATAAGAAATACTTTCGCTTTATTAAAGAGCAACAGTAAATATGCAAAAAAAAAGACCGATCTCTTAAATTGGTTTTAGAAAAATCTACAATTGTATATCTTGAATGGCATACAATAATATCCGTCAAAACTAAACAAATTAGTGCATTTAAGTGGCATATTACATTCTGGGTTTTAAATAAAAAACCTGAAATGCAAAAAACAACTTTTGCTTTAAAAAAACGAACGAAAAAAAAAAAAGGTATATATACTTAAGATTCAGAACTACAAGTTTCAACTTAACTGCAGCTCAGGCATAACGTGAGCCTGTACTGTCTTTGGAATTTGCAGGAGGCAAAAACAATTATCCCACCGACAACAACATGACTGCAGCATTTTATTTTCTGTGGTTATTTTCTTGAATAAAACATAACGTTAGCCAACGTAGGGATATCATAACATTAATCAGCATAGATTAAAAATAAATCGATAGCTGCAGCCCTAGTTCCCAGCTCAAACTGCTTATCTGAAGTGCCAAAAAAAAAATGCATGAATATACGAAAAGGCACAGACAATAATAAAGAGCAAAGAGAACAGATTCACAAGTAGTAGATGACAAAATGAGCATATCAAACATGAGGAGTGAGTACACCACCACCAACGAGCGACAGAGATCATGTGTGTTTTTATTTGTTCCCGTGACCTCCTATTTCATTTACAGTTCATCCCACACCGAGGGCTACGTTTGCTCCCTGAGCGGCAGGATCACCCGCGACACTTTACCTCCCCAGTGTCTGATCCGTTCCTCCAGGGATCCTACCGACTGAGGCAACCGTTCACCGTTTAATATTTAAAGAAGAAACACCAAATCCACTCCTTGGAGACTTTTACCCACTCTGTGCAGCCTAAAGATTCATTGCCTCTTGTCTTTTTTTTTTTTTTTTTACATAAAATACGCAAGAGTCACAAGGAGCGTTGGATTTCACTAAAGTACTCTTCAAATCCCTCTCGGTTTATTAAAGTTGAGTACGCCAAAGACGTCAACAACCATGTCAATGGGAGCAACAGACAAACGGAAAACTTTGTTAACTCTGTTGTCAAGATGAAGCAATTTAGAAACTTTAATTGGGTTATCACACAGTGGAGGAAAAAAAGTGATGAGAAAAAAGAAAAAAAAAAAGAAAGGCTAAGAGGTGAGTTGAGACTTAGGAGGAGAATTAAATATTATTTGACGTACATCATGGACTGTCTTTGTATATGACACCTCATTACCTCCCGTCCTTCTTTCCCCTATGAATCTTCTTTGTCTCCATTTGTTCTAAGAAACTCTCTCCTCAACTCAACTTCACATACAAAATAATCTCTATTATTTATTTCCCTGCACTTGCACTCACATGGTCATTCCTCACGGGTCAAAAGAATATTGTGTTTGAACACAGTATGGCACCTTGAGAGAATCTCAAACGTAAAATGCATCATTCGCCATTGCCTCGCCCAGTCTAAATTAAAATTAAAAAAAGTGGTGAGATTCTAGTTTCTATCTTTGCAATGTTTTTGGATAATATAGACGAAAACCTGCAGGGGACATGAAGAGACAAAAATGGCTTGATTTGAACCTAAAAGACCCCTGAGCTCCCTGAATGTTTAAACGTTACACACTTGCATGTAAACACAGTAGGATTACATGAATGTAGATTAACTCACGGTCACTCACCCCTAACATTGTGATTAACCTTTCTCTCCTCTGTCTTTCTCGGTCTCTCGCACAAATGCTGGCAAACACACACTCCCAGTCACACAGGAATGCAAGCTTTACAGGCATAATAAATTCCTGCTCATGCAGTCATACGTAGGACGCCGCCGGTGCCAACTGTCATCTGACAACCTTGAGCTTTCCCAGATTGAGAGCATTCCTCTGGACTAAAGACAGTTAAAGCCTCCCTCTTTGCTATCTTAAATGGTAAAAAAAAAAAATAGTGATTTTGATACTGCTGCAATGAAAAGCATGTCCTTGTGTTTAAAACTGTAGATCTTCATCTAAAATACACATACTGTGGGTGGATGGACGCTGATAAAGCCGTGTGTAGGTGTATGAGCACACTCCGGATCTAACTGGCCTGGGTCTTCTCGGGGGGGCGCACCTGTGCCAAAAGTCAGGATACATTTACTGTTAAGGATTTTAGGAAGCGGCTACAATGAACAAACACACGCCCCCCTGTTGGTGGCACACAGATGTAAACCAGACCTCAGCTGGGTGGCAGGGGGGGGGGGCGCGAATGCTCTTTCGGTAGCCGAAAACTTCAGTTTAGCATGTTTTTGACAACGCTTTGATGTTGAATGTTGTGATCGGGAAAAGAAAAGAGGGAATCAGGCTGGCGATTAAGAAAGCTGGGGAAGAGGATTCAACGCGTAGAGATGGCTAAGTTGAGCTGATTGTCTTTGTCTTTCCCTTTGCCCCGTTTTTCCATTTTACACTCTTTTCTTTCTCAGAAATTCTCAGAATAGGCACTCCGCCAATTTCACCCATCAAAATCTGTTTACTTGTCGACTCAGGGTTTAAAAAAAACAGCTGTATGTCTTCTGTGGCGTGCTAGCTTTGTCAAGTCAGATGATGATACCATCAGGGATGCCATAATCTGCTGATTATTTTCTCAACTAATCAATCGTTTGAGCAATAAAATGTCAGAAGAGTGAAAAATGCCCATTACCATTTTCCAAGCTGTCATATTCAATTTGCTAGTTTTGTCCAATCAACAGTTCCAAAAACAAACAGTTTAAGACTTGGTAGAGTAAATGCTATTGCACTCGAATCATATCATCTTTCACATCCACCGCATCCGTTGTTTTCATACATCATGAGGTCACCAGGTTGGGCATCGTTGGGACAAAAATGTTCCTAATCCTGTATTTAATATCAATAATGTGGGAGCTTAAAGCAGCCATTGACTTTATCTGCACTGCCACCCTGACAGGCAAGACCCAAAAAGCTTTGAGAAGCTGATCGGCATTTATTTTCATCTATTCATGAAAAATACCCACGACAATTACTCTCCATCCTAAAAATCTATGAAGAATAAAGTTCCAAAGTAAAGCGCCATTTTGGTTCCCAGTCCCACTTCACCTCTGTGGACTTTAATAGATAAAAAGGGGAATATAATTGGTACCAGAGCAGCACACAGCCTTTTTCTGGCCCACAAGAATGACATTGAAATGGAATCACGAGGTCTAGACCGTGGTGTCACATCCAAGAATTGAAAAGAACAAAATCCATTAACACTAATCAGTGGAAATAATGTGTGCCAGCTGAAGACTAATGACTTAAAGAGGGATATTGTTTAAAAAAAAAAGACGGATTCTTGAGGTCAGGGATAGGTTACTATAAGCCCTTTTTTAAAAACAGATCTCGCAGTACTGCCAGAGGCAGAAGACCGTGATTACGCCGGCTTTTGCCTTTATTACACTGAACCAAACATCAGCAGAAAGCTGCAGAAAGCATGCAGGCGTTCCTGAAGCAGAAGAGGCCTGGCGTGTAACTACAGCTCTGGCGTCTAGTGTGACGAATAATATACGCGTCGGGCAGCAAATCTGCTCTCTAAACATCAATAACGGCGGGTGAACGGAGCGTTGAGGGGCTTTAGCTACACATTTATACCACTCTGCAAACGCATGAAAAGTTGCTGTGCATCGTATACAAAATGACGCGAGCAACGGCGGATTCACCAGCATCAAACCCCTGATCTGCCCATCGGTGGACGACGCGCTCTACCTCTAAGCCACAGCAATAATCACGTCTCAGAAGAACGTCGTAATATAAAAAGGGGCTTTTGTTTTTGTTTAGTTCGAGCAGAGGATGGAAGTCCAGACACTTATGTGCCATTAATCCCATATTAATGGAAATTCACAAAGACATTGGTAAATGATTGGCAGTAGTTATAATGACATGACTCGCAAGTCTCAAAACATTGTCACTTCCATTTGGCTCGGTGTAAGACAAATGTGTCATCTTCTCTGTGCATCAAACAGTGAGACAAAGCCACAAACTGGCCTCAAGACAGTTTCTGGTGGGTCACGACCAGCGCTGTTGGAAATGTGATTGTGGGAAAACTTTGACAGCAACTCTTTGTGGTCGTATTTTTATTTTATTTATTTAGTTTTTTTTAAGTAGGAGTGTAAAGTTAAGTCATTTATGACACTAAAACTGAAGGTATACTCTACTGAAGAGACTTTAGCTTGGTTTGCAATGCATACATTCTGGACACTAGTGTACTTAGAAGCCTATGTCCCAATATCAGAGACAGAAATCATAGTTGCATCCCTAGAAAAATTTGCCAAAGGACCCCTGACTGATGTTTACTCACACACAAGAATCTACAGAAGTATCCAATCTTGTCCTTCATATAGTTTTAGTATGAAAATGACCACAGATAGAACTTTAAATAGAAATTACTGCAGCTAGTTTCACTTGGAATATAGGCACTATTACACAAAAAAAAAAAAGGCTTATTAATCTGCTCTAATATGAAGCTGTCCTCTGACGACCGCCTCGTTATCTGACTGTTTTTCTCCTGGATCTTTGCAGCCCACTTCTGAGAGGAAACCGCGGCAGGAAAAGCCGGCGCGGCAGCCGACAGGGACAGCGTGGGACGACACAGGTGGTCCTTCCATTTGACCGGGGGTGGAAATGCAGAAAATATGCTGTCATGACGATCAAATTCATTCCCGAACCTCTGAGCTTGACCTTTGGCCTAGCCTTAACCTAATTGTGAACTCGCATCAAAACCTTAAAACAAAAAAAAAAAAGAACCATTCTTGAGGCAATTGAGAATTTGTGTCCTGCTCCACACGTCATACAAACACATGGCCACAGATGCAGTAATACAGCCTATACTGTAAGGCACACTAGAGGGTGGCTGTTCTGGCCTATTTAAAAGGGGGGGGGGCAGTGCTCTCAGAGGGGACATTTAAAATGAACCCTGACTCAAGTCAGAAAGGTGCCCCCAAAAAAAAGACATTTCAAGAGAGAGAGACTGCGGTATTCAACAGTAAACGGATTTAAAAAAGAAAGCCAACGGACATGACAAGTCTTCCACTTCCTGTTGTCTGACCAACAGTTCAAAACCCAGAAGATATTCAACTACAGTGATAGAAAACCAATCATCCCATCTGAGGGATCTGAATCAGTGAGTGTCAGACATTAACATGTATTTTTTTTCCCCCCCAACTTAATAAGTGACCAAAACTATTTATTGATCATTACAAATCATTTCAGCACTAAAAGACACGCTGCAAATACCGCAAGAGGTTTGGATACTTCTCTTTGATAAATTGTTGATCTGGAAGATTGCGTTGCCCAATCCCATCCACCACACACACACACACACACACACACACACACACACACAAAGTAAAGTAGACAGGATCAAACCCCAGGATCAACAGGTCAGGATATACTCAGTGGTGGAATACCAGTAACCTCACATCAAAGAGTGTCAGTGTATGTATGAACACATGGCTTACTAACACACTCTTTCAGCTACATGTATCTAGTCTTAACAGGCGGGGGGTATTCTGATCCAATTACGCGCAGTACATTTATCCAATGCCATAAAATCAACAACTGCGCAGCAAGAAGACTAACGCCACCACGGGCCACTCGGCAACCAGAGAAAAGGCAAACAGAGCCGAGAGCCTGACCAGACACGGGGCCAGACGGAAGGAGAGCGGGCTTAACTTGATCGACTCACGTTATTTGAAGACGGAAGGCCGTCCTCCAGCGTGGTTAATAAAGTCCACCACCCGTTCTTCGTTAAACGGGTCGCCTGGCCTGACTGTTTCTCACAGTCAACGCGTGATTGGCTGACACGTAATAGTCTCAATCAAAGGACATGGCCTTCACCTGGCCCTGCAGGTGTGCGCACCTGGGGGGGGGGGCGCTGTTTCGCTTATTTGAATGAACTCAACGGAGAAGGGGGCGAAGGACGCGGCAGAAACGCAAACTAAACACACAGTTTACAGAATTCCTTTTACTGAAATGGAAATGTTCGTTTGAATATTGGAGGAAACATGACATACGGAAGTCGTATAATACAGACAAATGTCATGTAGGAAATAATAAAATGGTGATCGTAAAATGAAAACAAATAAGGATAACAAATAGAAATAGGATTTTAGGGGGCCAACAAAGGCCTCCTTAGACCCACCCCAGAGCTAGAAGGGTGGGGCTGCCGGTGAGCGTGTGAGCATTTTGAATCAGTGGCAGCACAACGTTACAGTGGCAGTAACCTTTCTTATGACATATTTTCAATGGGCATCCATGTCATACAACAGAATCATAGTGGTATGAATTGCTGGCTGGTTTATTTTTAGTTACACTCCGTTTTCTTACGTCTTTCCACTGTGTGTGACAACATGCAACATACTTCTTGGCAGAGTCAGAGACATACCATAACCTGGCCTTTAATCAACGGCCCAAGCCTGTCCTGAATCCAACAGCTTTTACCAAAGAATTTCGTTCTGGGTCGGGTGCGTGCTGTTTTGTGATGTAAAGCTTGAAGCTTGCGCTGGGTTGGAGTTGGGGAACCCTCCTGACTAGTTTTTTCTTCTTCTCTTGCAGCCACACAACGTACATGTGCATCGGTGTCAGCTCGGAAGTGTGTTCAAGTCCAAGAGAAGAGGTGACTGGAAGCGTTTGACCACAACTTTTAACAGCGCTACAGTGGTGTGTCAGGGGCCCTTACAATCTACACATGTTCTCTACAAAAGTGTATGCGTGTGTGTCCATGAGCATGAGCGTGCTGTGTGCTTGAGAGCATGTTTGCAAGCATGGGATTGACTTGTGTCTGTGTGTGTGTGTGTG
>CM022493.1:8488308-8545537 GCA_011952105.1 Coreoperca whiteheadi | reverse complement strand
TAGCTGTTAGTGTGACTCAGCCTTCTCAGCCTCTGCCTTTCTTTCATTCATTTTGTTTGTTCCTGTTTACTCTCTGAGCAGCTCCAAAGTGCGGCCCATTAAAGACAGGCAGGACCGTTGCAAACACAGTTACGAAGCTCAGGAAAACAGATAAAAACTAGCTTCCTTTCCAAAATCAGAAAGCAGTTTTCCTATTAAGAAAAGTCTGGTTTTCCCAAATGCATCGCAGTGCTCTGATACCATTTAAGGAAGCAGCAGCAGCATCAGCAGCAGCAGCATTACGAAGCAACACCGGCCTGCAACAGTGTTTGAATATCTATTTCCTCTGCATTTCCCATTGATCCCACCTGCTAATCAAACTGCGGCCGATGCTGCACTGTAGTTTTACAGTTTCAGCCGCGCAACATGCAGTGCATTTGTTTCTTTTGTGAATGATAGTATGGCGTTGTTTGTCTAATATCACGGCTTTTGGCAGCCTTTAACAAACCCAAGACAAAGCCCCAAAAACGTCAGCCGGCGTTAACAGAGATGGGTAGATTATTTTTAGGAAGTTTTTTTTAAAGTTGGAAAGACAACATTAGACGAGGGTGTCGGTGGACATTATGGATAAGGATAGAAACAGTTCAAATGCCGTATGTGATACGCACACTGCCACGCCGGAAAAACCTCATGGGAGCTGATGGGTTTTTTTTTGTGATAACAGCTGTTTCCGAGATCAAGAATGAACTTTGAAACTCAAACGAATCCATGTTTAACTTTGTTAAAGTAATGATCAAGGCTGCGGTAGATATTAATTCTTTCCCTTTTCCGAAAGAGCAATGAAAGAAACTCTTACTGAGACACTGAAGTTAGTGGAACATCACTTAGCCCAGATGTGCTTTCAGAACTTTGGTTTTCTAGAGAAAATTGGAAAATAAAACAACAGACATTTCAAACTCAAATATACAGTATATATATATTTCAGAATTGCATGACCTTGCATGACCTCTAATGTGTTAACGCCTTTTACATTCCAACTGGACCGGTGAAACACACAGCGGTTTACCTACACTAGTCATTTTTGACAATCTTTGAATCAAACACACTGAGGTTTCTCCCTCTAAAATATGTCAAACTCTAAAAGCCTGGATACAAAACCTCTTTCAGCCACTGGCCTACATAAAAAAAAAATATATATATATATATATATATATATATATATATATTGCACGGGGGAAGCAATTACAATTAAATACTTTATGAACTCTAATGAATGGAATCAGGAAAACCCATTTGCCGTTGTTTTACTCAGACAGTGACGGAGCAGGGAAAAGTCAGGAAATGTAGCATCTCTAGAGTGTTGGAGCCATTTACATCCTGCTGGTCTTCGTATCGGCTGGCCCACTTCCTTTTGTTAACACTGAACCCTTTCAAACGGGTGTTGTCTAACTCAGTTTCTATCCAGGAGTCACTCAAGTACCTTTGAAAGTTTTGCGAAAGCAAGAGAAAGAGACGGCTTTGTCACTTTCTCTTGCTGAGCATCTCTCTTTCTTCTTCTTCGCTGATATCATACGGGTCGTGTTGTCAGTGAGTCATCACGTCGCCCCGCTCACCTCGCAGGAACGCTTGCCAAGCTCGGAGCGCGCTTACATAAGCTCCCACTTCAAATGAATCAAGCTGAAAGCATGCGAGGAGCACAAGCCTTTGCGGGAAAGAATCCTTCAAGACAGTTTCCAGAGCTGGCAGATTTTTCAGAGGGTCTAATGAAGCAACTGGCTGTGATCCACATCCAGTTTATAATACTTTAGCAGGGAGGAGATAACTGTTAGACTATCTTGATGTTACTGCATTTGGTGTTTTAAGAGCAGCATTTTGAACAGATTGTTCACTTTTTAATACATTTTACAAGTTAGTAGACGTTTTGGCCAGTTGAAAAAAGATATGAATCAAACTGTTGATGAGGAATTGCGTTCGTCTGGGTCGTCCTGTCAGAGAAGAGGAAGGCAAGAAGCTAGAGAAAAATCTTTCCTGGCTTCTTGTATCTTTCTGATAATCTCATTCCTCCTTCTGAGACGATGTACGGTTACCGGCAGTCTTTACGAAGCGCTTTGATCCGCGTGGCTGCTCTGCTCAGGTTCTGGGGATATCGCTTACAGGTAATGAACGCTCCCTCTATCTGCCAGAACCTCCGCACAAACTCCTACCACCTTTCCCACAGGGATTACTATGTCGTTGTGTGTGTCCACGGCCGTGTGTGTTTTTGCCTGTGTGTATGTGGGGGTGTGAGTCGATCCGTTGGCAATGAACGGCTAGCAGCGTGGCTGAGGTACCGCCAAGGTAACAGTGAAGGACTTCTGGAAGCCATTAGTTATTGCGAGGTGAATGATGTGAGGCAGCTGACAGACGCAGCGTTCGGTCACATTCGTCTTTCTGTAGCAAAAAAAAGGAGAGTGAACCAAGTTAATCACTGATACATTAACGACACTGTGAGATGTGGTATATTAGAAACGAAAATGTGCTGTATCGCCAGCCCTTGTGTTTGTGTTGTGTTATATGACATAGTTTCCCCCATAAAATTGCTTATGGGAGGTAACCCCCTTTTCCCTCTCAGCTGATCTTTGGCGGACTACAAACAGCGGCTACAGACAACAGCCAAGGTTTGTTGGCCGTTAAAGGTCCAGTGTGTAGGATCTAGTGGCACCTGGCAGTGAAATTGCAATTTGCAACCATTTGAATACCGCTTGCGTCAACCTCCCGTTCCAAGCGCGTAGGAGAAACTACGGTGGCCATGAAACGTGTGAAAAAACACAAGAGGCCCTATCTAGAGCCAGTGTTTGGTTTGTCCATTCTGGGCTACTGTAGGAACATAGCGGTGCAACATGGCGGCCTCCATGGAGGAGGACCCGCTCCCAACGCCTCATTCTAAGGTAATGAAAACACAACGAATCTTATTTTCAGGTGGTTATACACTAATGAAAACATACTTATAAATATGATTTCTGCCAATAGGTCCTCCTAAATGTTTCATACTGAACCTTTTAGAGGGATAAATGCTAATTAGCTACAGATGATTTAAATCTGTCAGTGATGTTTGTCATTTTAAACAGTGCAAGCGACAGTCAGCGCCAGCTTAAAGGAGCCTGCTGACGTGAAATCCCTTTTGTATATTGGTCCTTGCTGATAAAAAAAAGAACAGAAGAAAAGAAGAATAGTAGGTTACTTCCCTGCCGTTAAAATTGTGTTTCCCGCAGTGCCTGCCTCCACAGTTGGTGTTATGTCTTGGGTTAGGCTATGGTTAGGCTTAGTGGAGATAACTGGTTGGGGTTGGGGATAAGGGCGGGATCAGGTTAAGGCAAGGGGAAACACATATCGACAGGTGAGCAGCAGACTTTGACGCAACACAGCCAATGCAGCGGTTACTTTTTCCAACGTGTCATTTCACAGTTCCTTTTTCGTACGGATTAAACAAACAAGATATAAGGTGGTAATAAGTGAGCCTTAGAGGTGCTGGTCGGCGGATTTTGTTACCTTTGGACAGAGCCAGACTAGCTGTTTCACCCTGTTTTCAATCTTGATGCTAAGCTAAGGTAACCCGCTTCTGGCTGTAGCTTCACATTTAGTGTACATAAGAGTGGTATCGATATTCTCAGCCAGCTCTGAGCAACAAGGTGAATAATATTTCCCAAAATCTCAAACTGTTCTTTTAAAATTCTTCTCTTTATCTCGTGTGGCTGTCGATGTATTTGGCCGTTATTGCCATAATGTTGGTGATGAAAATGTGGTTGCTCTGCCACAAAACCTCTGTATAGTGGAGGTGAGCAGCCACAGTGTCTCTTGGTCTCTTCTTTCACATAATGTTTTCTCAGTCAGCTAAACCTTGGCAAGTGAATGCACACACACACACACACACACACACAGTGTATCACTCTGTGAATGAGATCTACGTGTAAGCACCCACACTAAGACAGCACAACTGTCACCTCTGCTAACTGTGATCCAAAAGAAAGTGAAACTTGAACACACACGCAGTCACACACTATTCGCATTTTAAATTCAAATCAGCTGTGTCGAGAGGCCCGCGGGGGCTCACTCCCGCTTCGGATGTTCTCCGGTTACAGGGACGCGTGGGTGCTCGCACTCCATCAGGCGTAAGCGGACGTCCCGTCCAGCGCCTGATGACATCGGCAGAGTGTCGCCAGCTGGCGTTACTCTACTCATGTTCCATCACCGGGAATTCACTGTTTGATTCACAAAACATCCCGTTGATGTGGTGAATTAAAACCTAACATCTACAGACGAAATCTGCCTAATTATGCGACTGATTCTTGATATGGATGATGTTCACATTTTGCATGATGTTCTCACCATGAGGGTTGATTTTTCATTCATACTTTGAAATATGACATTTTGAGGGACATCCTCATGACGTTTGAAGTTTCAGATATTCCATGTCAGTGTCAGAACAAATATTATACGATCAAATAAGTCCTGTTTTTATTAAACCTGGTGTAAAACCCTTTTACATTTGAGTTAATTCAATATTTTTAGTTACTACATTTTGCTAAACAAAAACAAAGGGCTAGTTATAAGAATTTAGAGATGATGCATCATTTAGAACTGTGAACTCTTGCAGAACTTCTAATCTCCACTGAAGCTCATGGACCACTGAGAGAGCTGATATTTGAGGTACGGCAGCAGCCTGACACTGTGGATGTGTGGTAGCTGGTCCCTGACAGCTGCTTCCCTCCAGAGGCCAGCTCTGCAGAAACACAGGAGAAGACAAACCTCCCATTTAGAGTGATCCACAGAGAGAGGCCCGGGCTGAGGAACATCCTCCCTGCCCTCCAGGCCAACATCCTAGTGTTTCCTCTAAATGTTGCTCCTTGGGAGCTGGGGAGGCCTCTGAAATAGCACTTGGAGCCGTATGACGACGAAACCCTCCACTAAAAACCAAATAAAAAATAGATTATGCTATTTATGGGATATTTTTTTATGCAGGGTGGCTCAGCACCTTATCTGTGCAACGTGAGAGCATCAAGGGCCCCCAAAAGATGACTCAATCACTATAAAGGGGCCTATTTTGCGTCATATGATCTCTTTTATTAGTCATTATTAATCATTCAACACAACAGCATATCCCCACTGATGTAAATGGGGTGGACAGATAGAAACGCCTCTCAGTATAATGCAGTTCAGTTAAATTCAACAACAACCTTAAATATTGTATGAGAGAGGGTTGAGTTTCTGTGCGAAAAACAGAATATTCATGTTTAAACATGGGTTGATTGGCGGGGATGGGAGTTTTTTCACAGGGTCGTCGTCTGTCTCCTCCTGCATTCGCACCACCGTGCAGTGAGCTGTCAGCCTGAGCAGCCTTGAAGCGCAGCAGTTTTTGAGGTCACATACACATACCACCCTTGAATCTTCTGCATTCCGGAGGAGCGATATTGTGTAATACTGACCATCAAACGTAGGATCAAATGGTTTCTCCTTGTAATAGACTCAGCGTTCTTTCCATCCTCGTCGAGTCAGGACAGACATCTATTTTTTTGAAGTACAAAAACTTTGACTATCTTAAATAAACCCATGTCTTTCTTTGCAATTAAAGAAACGTGTATGCATTTATATGATAATCGCCTATTTTCAAGCTTGAACTATCTATTGCATGTTGACTCACATAAGATCCTCACAAATGCACACATAAAGAAAAATGAGCAGTCCAGCTGTTCGTCAGCTCCGGCTGCCTTAAATGAACTCATTAAAAGGGAACGTCAACCGATAGTTTGACATTTTGTGGCATAACGTGCTTCACTTCTGGGGGTTACAGGAGAAGATCGATACCACTATTGCACCTGTACAGTGAATATGACCCTACCGCCAGCGCCTGGTTAGCTTAGCTTAAAACAAAGACTGGAAACAGCGGGAAACAGCTAGCCTAGTTCCAAAACTGAAAAAACCACAACATGCATGGACGCGGGAAGTAGGGGTGCAGAGGGGGCCAAAACCATCAGTTAAACTACTGGGATTTTTTATGGGTAGTGCAATGCATTTGTGGTAGGAAAGAGGTTTAAATTTGTTTTTTATCCGTTGTTTATCATTATGTATTGGTCCATAATACGGGAATATTATACTACCCTGTTTCCCCGTTTTGTGCTAAGCCAAGCTAACCGGTTGCTGATAGCTTAATAGTTAGGCTACTGTACAGATGTGAGAGTGGTATTGACTTTCTACAAATAAACTATATATATGTTACAAAATAGTTTTTATTAATATATATCCATTGACAAGTGCTGACAGAAGTTAGAAACACTGGCTTGATGGTGAGTGGTAAGTATTTCCGTGTCCCACCAGCTGTGGTGCACATGATGTAATGGCCTAAGTCTATATTCTAACTGATTATCGCAGTAAAAGTCAGGGTGTGTGTTAAGTATAAAGTATATCTTGTCAGTATTTTGTAAGATTAAATGTGTGCTGGGGCCTTTAAATTGCACAATTAAAGCAATGGATGACGCAAACTGTGAACAACACAAGACTAAACCATTCCAGTGTGCCGT
The DNA here is from genome assembly GCA_011952105.1 of Coreoperca whiteheadi. NCBI lineage: Eukaryota > Metazoa > Chordata > Actinopteri > Centrarchiformes > Sinipercidae > Coreoperca > Coreoperca whiteheadi. The sequence continues at coordinate 8,539,004 of CM022493.1, read as the reverse complement.
CTGAGCTTAATTAAAAGGAGTTGCATCAAACAAACAAACTGTTCTTTGCTTCATCCTTCCCCTTTCACTCTCTCCCCGTGTCTCTGTCGTTTCCCCGTCCTCCCCCCCATCACCTCTCAGGGGAAACAACCTCCGCGAGCCAACTCACCCCGTGCTCAGGCTGTCAGGGCAAAATAAACACGACATCTTTTGGACCAAAAATGGTCTTTTCAGCCCCAGAAAGAGGCATCTCTGACCTTAAAAAGTAAAAAAGGGGGGGGGGGCATTTCCCAGCACAGGTCACAGTTTTTCACATATGATTCACCCTGTTCATTTAATACATTCCCTTCCCTTGATATCCTGAAGGCATCATATCTGGGCAGCAGGGGGGAGCAAGTGCAAGAACAACGGAATTTAGATTAAGTGACACAGTCCTCCCATGGACTGCACAATGAGACGGCTGCTTCCTGTGGAGTGCTGCTGTGGCAACACAGACAACATGCACCCATGCCAGTAAGTGTAGAGATTGGAGGGATTTAAATAGCAATGAAAGAAGGTCAAACCCCTGATAATTATTGTACCACATTAAGTCACATTACCTGGTTCACCTATAAGACAACAAGTTCAAATTCGATGAGGATACAGCGGGGTGCAGTGATGTTCATTCAGTTTTTAAAAACTCCACTTATAATTTAGAAGAACAAATGACTATTCCCGCCTTTTTCCAGTTTGGGGGTGCATAAAACCTTTCAGAGTGCAGTTTCACGCAACCACGTATAAGAATTTTTCTACGCACATCTATAAATGGTACAATGGGAATATAGATGTGCACGTCGAAGTCTGTGTAAAGTTTTCCAGAACCAGCTCATTGCTGGCAGGAGGTCCACAGCCCTATCAAAGTGTGATGTTTTATTCTGCCGCTGTAACGGCATGGAGCAGGAGGCATACGGTAAACTTGAAATGAACCCAAGTACTTCTTGGATTAGTCATTTAATGGCCCAGTAATATACAGCAGGTTGGCAGCCAAATGCACGTTACAGAGGGTCGCAAATATAAAATAATGGGGGGGAGCCGCTTTGTCACACTTTCGCTCTTTGTTTACCAGCAATTTGTTAACGTTACGAACTGCTTCTGTGCAAACTAAAGCATTTTGTTTGTGGTACTTGCAGTAATGAAGGTTGTCATTAAAAATTGTGGCTGTAATTTTGTTCATTTTACGGGCAACGGCCAGCAAAGGTTGCTCGCTGTGGTTTGTCAGGCTAGCTGGAATTGGCTGCGACTGGCAGAAAGTAGGACCTAACATACTCACAGAAAACTTTAGCTATGGTTAAAAGTTGTCATTCGAGTGGTGAAAAAAAAAAGACAACTGGGCAGCGGTGAAATGGAGTTGAGCGGTAATTTGTATGTTTAGAAGCTGAAAATGGAAATGAAGCTTAATTTATGCTTGGCTGCTCGACATGAACTATATTGCAACAATGTTGATGAAGGAGCAAAGACTGTTGAAGTGCAGTGGAGCTTCTGGCCACCAGAGGCAGCACTGAGTGCAATGCAATGCAATGCATCATGGGTTTCACATGGGTGAGTTGACTGGAAAGGATGGCCTTTTTTTTCTCCTTTCGTCCCTCCGCTGAGTTTGTATTGTCAGCATTTTTCTGTTGCTGAACTCAAACACCATAAAATCAACAACAAAAACAAAATATGGAAATGTCTCAATATCCTTTATGTTTTACATGGAATAGCTTTTGCCAATTTTAAACAATTTGTATCACAATGGTGTTTTTAGCGAAGCACAGTCAGTTTCTTTTTAGGGTGGAGCATCAAAGCAACTGATATTCACTGAGCATGAAGAAAAGACCTCGCTAATGGCTAATTATGTGTCAGATAAGGTCAGTGGAAGATAACGGTCAAAACCATGTGGGGGGGGGTCCATATTTAAAAAAAAAAAACTCTCTCATACAGTTTTTCAGAGGAGAGCGAGGAGCGCCAATCACAGGAAATCCACAACTTTTGGTACAGGGGCTTTCCAGTGTTGCTATGATGCTAATGACCACAAATATACTTCGACCCCTGAGAAGTGAGGGTGTGTTTGTGTGTGTGTGTGTGTGTGTGTGTGTGTGTGTGTGTGTGATGGCAGGAAATTACACATTAAGCATGACTGGCGTCCAAAGTGCTGACCGGTCCAAAGAAGATCTTTGGGCTCATGAAGTTTTGGCCACAGCCTCTATTGTCTGTGTATGCACTTGATCCTTGATTTCTGTGTGTGTTTGTGTGCCCTTACAGAATATACATGTCTTTGCCGCTGGCTTGCATGTTTAGCTTTGTCCTCCCCACCCTACTGAATCAGTGTGAAGTAACAGTTTGGGCGCCTGACGCCTATGTGAAAGTGGCTTTTTTTCCCCCTTTTTTTCAATCCTGCTCCACAGAGAAAAAGTTAATGAGTTTTCAGGATGACTAACACCACTGAAATAGTTTGTCCCTGTTCTGAGATCAGAACACGTCTGAGCTAACATCGTTTCTTAGGTCGATTAAAGATGAAAGATTTGCTCAATCAAAACTGGATGGGAACAATTTGAAGTTTTGCGTGCAGGCAGAACCTTCCATGCAAGAGAAAAATAATTTTTCTAAGATGCAAAGGCCAGAAGGGGTCTTTGGGAAAGCTTTAAGCATTATTTAAACAAGAAGAAATCCAGGATATCAAAGCCACAAAGACAGGAAAACGCAGGAATTTCTGAAACTTGTATGTTCCACCTTCTGTCCAATCAGTGGCCACTTCCTTCACCCACGTAACTGAGTTTTAAGGTTCATTTAGTGGTGGAAGTGTGTGGAAGTAAAAAGAAAACACAAAGAGAGTAGTTATTACAAAGTATTTTTTTCAGCAAGATGCTGTTCCATGTATATTTTGTATATTATGGATTTGTAAACTTGTTCTTGATTTTTCAAAAGGTTTACATAGGAAGTATGAAATCCTATTTTCTTTCAAACTATAACGATGTGAGTTTCATAGGCTTCTTTAGTGCCATACTCTTCTACTCCTTTACTATATTTTCTAAAAAATACTTTAACAATGAACAAAACTAAGAGTCTGCAACTATGTAGTGGCTAGGGGCTCTGTGAGGCTGTTTGTTTAGCAGGTATTTGGTCATATACCAAAGTATTGTACAAATGTATTACAATGTTATTACAGTTCATCCTGATGGGTACATGAAAGTCTGCACAAACAGGCCATAGTTTCAATGGTTGTCGAAACATTTCCACTAGGATACATCATCTGGGGATCATGAATATCCACACAACATTTTGTGCCAATCCATCTAGTGCAATATTTCCCCGGATAGGGAAACATTTTGACTTGCTAGTGGAGCTACAGGAAAAGTCGGGGGATCTCCAAAGTCTTTGGGAGTTTGTCCTCTGGGCACCATGAATATCTGCACAAAATTTGAAGGCAATCCATCCAATAGTTATTGATATATTTCGGTCTGGACCCAATTGGCAGCCTGACTGACCAATCAAGATTGCAGTCACTAGAACCAGGCTGCTAGTATGGCTGAAAAACAAGGAAAAAAACCTGAAAAGTGCAAAGACACGGCACAGCAGCTTTTACTGAATCCATGAATCCGTATGAATCCACTTATTCATCCAGGCCCTCGTGTCATGCTGAGTCAGCGATTTGCACGTTTTAGTAGCCACGCATGGGACGTCAACTTCCAGTGGTCTGAATGGCAGCTGAAGCACGCCAAAGCACGACGACCATCTGCGGGGAAATGTGCTGGGTGCGAAATACAAGATGAACACGTATTACGGAATAACAGCAAACGGAGTCGTTCTCAAAATGTAATGCCACGCTCATAAGGCCCTCCACCGCCACCAGCAGGCACGGTAAGGACCTCACAGCATGCTGACCCCATGCTGTCGGCTCTCCCTGGGCCTCGCCTGGATCGCGTCTTCTCGGAAACTGTGAGGCGCCACGGGGCGAGCACCAGCGGCCCGCCAGGCCACATGATAAGAGCCTCCCGCCAGAGGAACAAGCTGGGAGGGAAAAGCTGATGTTGGAAGTCACAGCTGGCCATGCTGAGTGGTGCAGACGAGACAAATGTTTACTGTACTGTGCTCACCTCGTCTGTCCATATATGAATATCTAAATAATGGTCTGTTGCATTCTTCTCACTTTGGTGACTCTGCTGCTTTTTCATCCTGTCATTCAAAGTGTTTAACCGGGACAATGACATTTCTTCCTTAGATTTTCTGTTTTTGTTTATTTATTTACTTTCACTGAGTTCCTGCGGGAGAGCGGCAGTTCTTTTCTTTGGCTGTAGCTGTCTCTGTTCATGCGGTTTACACAGTTCTTCGTGAGCTGCTGGGGCTGCTGTTTGAAAAGTATGACACTTCCTGTGCGCCAGAAGATATAAAATACCTAAAAATACCTATCCAGCATTGAGTGTTTACAGCAGCAAGTGCAAGAGCTTTCAGGAACTGGGTGCGGGTCGCGTCTTTATTCTGTTAAATCTCTGCTACAGAGGTGCCAATCCTACTTTGATTTCTAAGAAAATAATGTGGGTTGTTGCATACATTTCACATTTCTCCTTGGGCATTAACTAAAATAAGTCCTTCAGCTAGAAAACAGTACATTCTCTTACTCTTAAGTGTGATTATGGACAAGTGCCTGTTGAAAAGAGACCATTTCTTTGTCACCACAGTGGAAAAGCTCATTTCAAGCTGGCAGTTTAAATGAAACCAGACAAAGGGTTTGCTGGCAGAGAAGGAGGGGGTCTCTACTATATTCTTGGGTGGCATTCAAAGCTCTGTGAACACTTAAGAGTTAGCCTGAATATGCTGACTGTGTGCAGACAACAAAAGGGGGGAGGGGGGGTGGTGGGGGGAGAACTGTAAACAGAAGCTCATTGGATTATAGATTTAAAAACAAGAAGCCACCATAGAATAGAAAAAGAATAAGCACAAATACAACAGAAAGGAATGAGGGGTCATTTTAAAAACGGTCGTGAAGGTAAACCTTGGATTTTGCCACACCCGTTTAGGACAGGTAGGCAAGGTAACACTTAAACGCAACCATGTTTTGAGTCTGACACATGCGCACTAAGCCTTAAAAACACCAGCGTGTGCATTTCCTTCTAGGAGCTCGAAAGTGCAGTGCTGCCTGAGAGGCTCAGCGTAGGGCTAATAAGTGCCCACTGGACATTCTCCAACTTCAACTCATACCTGTAACTTGAGAAGGTTTTCTTGCATGTCTTGTGTGTACATGTGCGTGCAAATGTTGTTACACATTGAGTCATTTTAATAAGTCTACAACCATTATTTGACACACCCTTACAACATATTGGAACAGCGTCATATGCAGCATTTGCTAGCATTTATACACCACGCCAAAATCTATTGTCCAAAAGCATTATTTAGCTCAGCTGCATGACATAAAATACACTACATTCATCCTTGCATCCTTGAAGCCTGAACATACTGTAGATCGAAATAGCGTAGTAGCGTCCCTTTGGTATCACTAGAGGGAGCCACATTCCAGGATAAAGGCTCCTAAATGACTTTCTAAGCTCTGATTTAAGGAAATTTACTGTTAATGCCAGAATTAGCATTTTAAATTAATCCTGCAGGCTATGAGGGTTCAGATGGAAACATTTTGCATTGATGTGCTTGTGGCTTATGTTTTTAAATTGTTTGTTACCCATAATGCATTAACCTTTTTTGCCGTGTGCCAGCCATTAATCCTTAACCATCTGTAAATGTTGTGATTTTCTGGTCACTGGACTACTTCTGTTCCCATGGCTGTGAGATGAAATCATCTGGGTGCTCTGCACAGTATCAGCCATTCCCACGTCCTGCACATGTGCTAATAAATTCCCCCCAACATTAACACGGATGCACGATGAGGGGAAAATAACACGGGAGATTTACGGATGAGTCACAGCCCCGGACGGAGACCTGGACGGGAAAGCTTCAGTAGCGTTTGGAAGAGGCATAACAAACACAGAAAGGGATAAAAGGAGGAAATAGGGGGGTCCGGAGAAACAGAGAGGTTGATGGAGAGCACTTGCATAGCTGAGTCAGATTCATTATCTGATGAAAAACCGGAGGAAGGGAGGGAGGGAGGCAGGGAGGGAGGGCGGAGAGAAGAAGATGAGTCCAAGAATAGGGGGCGAGGAAAATGAGGGTGATGAGTCAGAGTACTGGAGAGAAAGAAAGGGTGGAAGGAAGAGATCAGAAGGGGCCAAGAGTGGATGTTGAAAAAAGGCAATAAGACAGGAAACACAGGCGTTAAAGGAGAAGACGGGGGAGACTGTGACAAATAAGACGTGGGAAAAAAGTAAGGTCAGGGAAGATGATTAGCTAGTCAGAGCATGGAAATGAAGACCCCGGAAACATATGGAAAGTTAATGAAGAAAAGAAAGAAAGAAAGAAAGAAAGAAAGAAAGAAAGAAAGAAAGAAGGAAAGAAAGATAGAAGACACCAGGATCCGGAACGAACGGATGTGACAGAGAGGTGAAGCGATGAAGGGGTGAAGAGGTCAAATTAGAGTGACATGGTCACACTCCCGTATTATGGCAAGATTTCAAATGCATAGCAAAGTAGTCCAGTCTCGTCAGGAAACAGGCGACTGCAGACTGCTACAGTATAGTTACACCTTTTCTAACCGAATCGCATCTAAAATGAAAACGTCTGACAGAGAAGGCCGAATGTTAAACAGCGAGCCTTGTGGGCAAAATGGGCCCGGGGAGGGGGTGAGAGATGATGAAGAGGTAAACATCTGTCCTGTTTCAGATGTTTGGGGTTTACAGCAGAGGACCCGTATTCGCCTCCGATGTGCGCGCCAGGAAGGAACGTGTCCTGGAGAAGGTCAGTACCAACAAGCACATTTGAATGTAAACTTATATCTGCACTTCGTGAACAGTGGTTTGGACGTGAAACCATTCCACGGGACAAGTTGCTCGGGGTTTCCAAATGTGAGACGGCGCCTCCCTCTACTGGCTGCGAACACACCCACAATCAATGATTCTGATGACAAACACCCGGTACCATAAACAAAAGTTACACCAAAGGTGTTGTAAAAGGGAATTCAACTGGATTCACAAAAGTGTGAACTAGCTGTCAAAATAGTTAGGATGAAATCTTGTAAACATGCACATGAAGTCGGCAAAGGTTCAACGTAAATATAGTAAAACACGTACAATTTGGCCTCACCGGAGCTTAAAACATTGACATGAAGCTAAATGAATTGAACAGTTGTTCTGATGAATTAACTTCAGGCTGAACTTCATAGCGAAACAGCTGAAATAAGAGGAGTGCTTCAAGATAGTGATGCAGAAGGTGCACGTGGGGGGGGGGGGGCAGATCGTCCGTCAATATTTGCTCGGTCACAGATCTGACAAAGTGGTGGATGGAACAATGACAGTTGAACAGGAACTCCAATGGAACTGAGCCAGTAGCCACTAGCAACAGAACAAACAACTGGAAACAACTGCCGCTGATGCGCACACACACGCACACACACGCACACACTGTGTAGTATTTAACTAGAGAGTATGCGACCTATAAAATATGAAATAACACAATCGTAGTTTTACTAATAAAACTTTAAACTCATGAGAAATAAAATTCACCATCGCTCAGTTAAGTACACTTTGGCCTGCAGCCCACTTGGACCAGTAGCTTATGGTCAACTTTAGATAGATTTTACCGTGTAACTGATATTACAGAGTCGGACACGGACTTTATGACTATTCTGCGCTTGTGCTACTGCTCGGCCTCTTTTACACGTCTGCACTGAGGGGTTACAGTGGCTGTGTGCGTATAGGCTCCGTAGCTACACTGTAGCAGACGTGCCCCTCCTTAAAAATGGTCCAACACTAGTGACTCAGTCAGGTAAACACACAATGTGCAGTTTTTTTAAGAGCGTTTCATTTGATTATCAGAACTAGACACGTCACTGAAGTCATATGGCCATTTGATTCCATTTCAAACTGATGTTGGAGGCAAATTCAAACCACCTTTGTTGACTGACTGTGGGACTAGGTTTTGATATTGAAGTGCTGAATTGCCTCTGTGCAGTACAGCAGATTCTGTCTTTTTAAAGGCTTTTAAAATTGTGTTTAGCGCGTCCATTCAAAATGTACAGGTATTGGGCTATCGTTTGACACTTAGAGTGCAATTCCTATTTTCTCCACGTGGTGGAGCTACAAATCTGTGATATCACAGGCTGACACACGGTGAATGGAAATGAGCACCAAGGGATGGGAATGTATGAAAAATATCCAAATCATAAAGTTGTCAGTAATTTTGAAGCATATTTATTGACGGATTTAAAATCAGTTCTGTTCTAACTTCTAAACTGTCTTAAGGACAATTACATATTTATCTTAATTGCTAAATTCAAGTTAGATGTTTGATTTTTATACGTTAGGTCACAAAGGACATCAACAAGTGTTTAGCACTGAATAATGTGAATTGATTTTATGACTGCTCAGTGTGTGTATGTGTGTGTCTCAGCCCTCTCATCATGTCATTTCATGCCCATGATGTCCTGTAAGGCATTTATTGTTTAACCTGGTGTGATTTTAAGAGGTCACTAGAGTTCATTCTCAATCTCTTTGCAGCCCCGCCATTGGTCAGTCGCGCCCACAGTTTGTGCCAGCATACGATTAGCCTTTAGGCCGAGACTGTCTTAGAGCATTGGGCATAAGGTGGCCCAAGATTAGTGTTAAGTAGTTTGTGAAAACAGTGTTCGTGTTGGAAGAGACTGGAGTTTAACATTTCTAAGCGGCAGAGCTGCTGTCTCCGTAAAAATGATCTCATTGGCTGACCTAAACTTCAGGAGGTGGCGCTAAATTAGCCCGAGGCCTAGCGAATAAGGCAAGGGTGAAGGTGCCATGTGGCGTTTTCTTGTAAAAAAAAAAAAAAAAGAAGTTATTTTTACATTTAGCGTTTCTCACCAAAACACATTGTGTGAATCCTCGAAACCAGACAAATGTGATGCATTTCATAAAACATTTGCAATTTGGAGGTTTCAAATTTTGCATAGTTCACGTCCATGTTTGCTAGCTTGCACCCTTCATCTTCCTTGACATCACTACATTTCTGTCGTTACTGTTGCCGACTGTCGAACGAGCAAAAACAAAAAGCAGTAAAACTGCCGCGGGTAAATGTGGGCCACCCAAATCCTCGCACGCCCGTTCTCACCAGAGTGACGGAGCAAAGGAGGACGTCAGGTGACGTAGTGTAAAGAGGGACAAAGTCCTGCGTTAGATGTAGGGCGAGGTGTTGGGTGGGTCAATCAAACACAGGACTTTCACCCAGGAGACTGGGGTTTTCGTCACGTGTGAAACCCAGTCAGTGTTGACTTGTTTAAAGTTTTAAAAACGTTACGTAGGTGACTTATGTCACGTGACTTGCCTAACTCATTTTAACCCAAACCACGATCTTTTCCTTAACCTAACCAGGTAGTTTTGTTGCCTGAACCTAACCAAACAAACTGCGACCGTTTCAGAACAGTAACCCCGTGTTTAACGTCACGCAACGTGGTGAAGCGCTACGCCTGTCGTATATATGCAATTTTGGGAGTCACTGACAATCAGCCTATTCCGTGGTTTAGCTATGAGGACGTGTTGCAACAGAAATCCACTTGTAAGAACGACTCTTTTCATTAGCGCTACTTGTGATCAAACACTCCACAGGGTACCTTTAAGAGAGGAGGCACTATGCGAAGTCCACTCTTGCTGCTAACTGGAAAAAGCAACCTAGCCTATAGCTAGCTAGTTAGTCTTGTGACCTTACAAGACCAAGAAAGCTCTATGCATCGCTATCAACGAACACAAAATGTCAATTCCACTGAAAAACTCAGATGATCACATTTGTACGTGGAGTAGTCTGCTTGACACACTGCACAGCCGAAAGTATGCGGAAGGGACATTTGGACAGGGGGTTTATTGGCCATAATAGAGTAATAGTGTAATCCCTCCGTAAAAGTAGTATTCAAATCCTAGCTGCTTCCGATTGCATACATTGCAAAACAGAAGCAGAGATAGATGTCCATACCCATTACATACACTGCATCAGGATTTGCCGGTTTGGCTAACAGTAGGAAAGTGAGTACCTGTAATCCACAAAATGTCAAACTATTCCTTTAAAAAGAAGGAAAAACACCTCTCAACGCTATTTTATGGGACTTCATCGGCAACTGGATGAGGTAATGCAAAAGAATATTTAAAACTGAATTTTACAAAAGTACCGGAGGACAGCAATAGCTTTCAAACTCAATACTAGATTCAGTGACTGGGCCTGACATTTTTTGCAGTGCAGGAAATGCGTTCAGCTCTATTGCATGTCACACTGACTGCGACGGCTCAAACTATTGAGACGTAGAACAAAGATGAGGCACTGATGGAGACTCCACTGGAGAGGCTCTACAGCAGTGAATAGGAAGTTGGATGAATAGGATTTGGAGGGGTGACAAATCGAACGGGGGATTAGGTGTGTGTGTGTGTGTGTGTGTGTGCGTGTGTGCGTGCGTGCGTGTGTGTGTGTGTGTGTGTGTGTGTGTGTGAGAGCTACACCAGCTGGCGGAGTCCTCCTTCCGATTAACTGAGGAGGCGTGTGTGTGAATGCGTGTGTGTTTGCGAAGCGTGCGCTTCATCCGTTTGTACTGACACACGTAACCGGATATAAGCCCACTTCTGATGATCCCCGAAAATGTGTACATTTCAGAAGTTAGTTAAAATCATTAAAAAGCACAGTTATTCTTAATATTTTTATATTTTATATGATTATACGATGTTATGGATCCTCATCATTGCATTGCCAGCAAATTTTTGAGAGAAAAAAAAGTTGTATTTCTTATTTTATATATTCTACCAATATCAGCCGCCTTACTTCACTGAGTGTAATAACCGGCAACATATGGGTTAATTCAAACACCTTATAATAAAGCATAGTAATTCAGATTTTTTTTTCCCCCACTTGCTTTAACATTAGTGAGATCAGACTCTTTAAGATGATTATATCAGCTTCTTTATCAGTGCATGTGAAGCTGCAAGTGGTTGCTATTCCCAGTAGGAGCCTAAAAAAAACCGCAGAGTGGGTGCTGTCATGGTTGCAGGCTATGGAACATGCATGTTGTCTGGGCTCCCGTGCCAAATGATGTGGGCGCAAGTGAGCAAAGAGAACCTTCTGTCTCCACAAACAGATTCAGACCCCTTAAACCACCGAATTTGGTTTGCGATGCACGGCTAAAGGCCATGCCTGCAAACAGCCTCTTGCTGTCAAACCCAAACCCAAAAGCACAGTTTTCATCACACCCTTTTCGCGGCGGAAATATTGACGCGTCGCGGCAGGAGAACGCACAGGTGTATTTATCGGCCCTTGTAAATGCGGCTTCCCATTTGGATTTTCCGCGCAAGGCGGAGAAATGTGTTTCTCGGACATGACCAATAGCAGTGAATGCACGAGTATGTTCGGGGCCTTCTGTGTAGAAAGTAACATTTGTACATTTATTATTTAGCTTTAGCTTATTTAGCTTTTTTTTTTTTTTTTTAAATTGCCTTACTTCCTGCCTGTTCCCTGCTTCAATGCACCTCTGTTCATGCTGAGATACAAAAGCCTACGCGGTATGGCCTGAACATAGAGGAACACACACAGACACAGACACTTCTGCACATATTTCGCAGAATCACAGTAGCACTGCTTAAAAGGCACTTTTTTTTTTTTTTTTGGCTGCAGTTAAGATTAAAATACAGAGAATTTTACTAGTCAATTATTCTTGGACAGCAGGTGCTTTCACCCAAGCAACAAGCCAATTATCTCTGGTATAATTATCTTCAACAGGCGACATGTAAAGACTCTGCTTGCCATTGATTGACCATTGACTGGCAGGATTCGCCCTTGTGGCAAATTGTTTTTTAAAAATTCGTCTTCTGCCCCCGTGCATTGATTTTCAAGGGACAGCGGGGACGTCAATAACATATCCAACTCACCACTGATTTAAACTGAGAATGAGGCATATAACGAAGTGTTTCACTGAAGTGTTTCAAGCTTAAATCTTGCAAGGTCATTTTTTTTTCTTACAGGATGTTAGTCTGGAGAACATCTGTTAAGAATCGACTGGGGCTGGCAGCCGCAGCCGAATGCCGGACCAGTGAGCAGACTGTGGGTGTTTGCATGGCGACAACTAGCAGAGCTGTATTTTCAAACCCAACTGCTGAGCTTGAAAAGGTTCGGACAAATGCAGATAACTGTGTTTTTTAAAAAAAGGTTTTGTGAGCCTATTTTTGAGGGTGTTAGAGTTAGGTTAAGCAATTTTTGCCAATTCAGTGCATGTCTTTTTTTTAAAAACGTTTTAACCTGACTCTTCGCTAGACCCCTCCTGAAGAGCAATTAACCAATCATAGCCTCAGCACTATTGGCACAGCAGGCCTGTCGAGCGTTAGCTCTAGCGTGGCCATACCTCCGGATGTTGGCCGAACAGTCCGGATTTTAAGCCCCCTGTCTGGCGTCCGGCGCAGCCTCAAGCCGGACACTAATTTGTCCTCCTTTTTGGAGTCGCGCTGAATCGGCCTGAAAAAACCCGCTCTAGAATCTCTATTGGGACTAGAGCTGTAATCGGGCCTTAAAAGTTAGGCCTGACAAGGACCGAGCCCGACAGAATTCGGCACAGGCCCGACATGTACATTTTGACTGACAGCTTTTTAAAAGCCCGAACCCGTTTACAGCCCAACATTATTCAAATGTGCGCACGCTTTCTTCTTCTTTAAATTTTACCTGCAGGCTACAAACCAACTTTAAAGGTGTATGTCGCCACCCACTGTATCAGAGTGTGTAACATCACTGTATCATGATACCATCGATATGATGGACAAAATTGCATTACGATTACATTGTAGTTGCGAGCACACCAGAGTCTTATGCAATTATTCTTGCCTCTCCTGCTTTTTGGTGTTATGGAAATGGCCACCCTAGTTAGCGCTCTGTACATGCTGATGAGTTATGCTTAGGGCTGTATATAACGAATATGGAGGGCGCTGTATTCTTTTCTAGACTTTCCGAAACCAAAGACATGAGCTCCAATCGTGAGCACGTCGTGCTAACTATAGCTTACTTCCTGCAGTAGTAACCGTGCGTTAATTCCCAAATCAAGGAGCACATAGTTAATGCAGTTCATATGGTTATAGTTAATACAATTTTAACTAATGTAATTATAATTATGACTTGGGAATTAACACGAGCTATAGTTAGCACGACATGCTAACGATTGGAGCTTATGTCTTTGGTTTTGGGGGCGGCTGTGGCTTGGGGGCAGAGCAGGTCGTCTACCAATCGGAAGGTTGGCGGTTCGATCCCGGCTTCCCCCATTCATGCGTCGAAGTATCCTTGAGCAAGATGCTGAACCCCAAATTGCTCCTGAAGCTGTGCCTTCGATGTGTGAATGATTAATTTAATTTGTACTGATGTAGCTCCTGCCATCAGTGTGTGTAGGGGTAAATGTGATATGTAGTGTGAAAGTGCTTTGAGTAGTCAGACGACTAGAAAGGTGCTATACATATACTTCATTGGTTTGAAAACATGAACAAGCTTGGCATACTTTCATACTTGCCTTGTCCTATTCTTATAATATTAGGACAAACTAGCTCAACACTGCAGTACAAGATGCTGACTTTTTGCCTGCAGCTTTAGACTTTTAGCACAATATCACACTGTGTGGCCATCAAGTGACGATTTCAAACCCTTTCACAGGGTTCTCGTTCTAAAACGGTTCAGCTTGGAAGCTTTAAAAGTCAGCCGGAGACAACGTGGAGCTAATGTTAGCTTGGTCAGCTAGCTATCGAGAGCTGACAAAATCTGCTAGCGACATAGTTGTTTCAGCCGGCAAAATGGACGATTGTGGGCTAAAAATGAAAAGCTGCTTTTGTATACTTCTGTCTGAAATCAAGGAGCCAAAAATGACAAAAAGTTTTAGGATTGGGGCTTTATTATTCTCTTCACAAAGTGTCAGTGGACCGCAGTCATTCATCTGAAACAGTTAGACAACATTAAAAACTGGTATTTTGTGAATGAGATTTTGCGTCTCACAGATGAGATCCACCAGAGGACGAAGGGGGCAGAAGGAAGTACCTGGCAGAATTTGTGTATGCGGACAGTAAAAGACCTTCTTTGTGATGTGACACACGCACACTCCCATGCATGTATGCACACACGCCCATGCAAGCCCCCCCCCTCCGTTTGAAATCCCCGTGCACTGGCCTTAAGAGGAGTTCTGTTGCCGGGTAAATGCAGAGGAGGGAGGCGGAGAGGCAGGTGCTGCTGCCGGGGAACAGTGAGCCACTTGTGGCTCTTTTGAGTGTCTCTCCACACTCGCCCATCACTCTGGTCCCCCCTCCACATTCACTTCATCTCACATGCTTTCACCGCCCCCCCCCCCATCAGCGCAAACAGGTGTGATTCCTTGCCTCCTGCCTGTCAAGTCTCCCACTCCTCTTCACCATTTGTCTTTCTTTTCTTTTTTTTTCACCTCTACCTACAGAGTCTATATGGGTGGCTGAACCCATCGGAATTCTAATTTGTTCATTTATTATGACACTGTGTGAGCATCAAAAGGACGCGTGTGCAACCTATGTGCGACTCAGCCCATGTTTGAATGCCAGTCACATCGTTGATCCAAGCCGGCCATGTTTTCATGCCTGCTGCAGCCTGGCTGTTTGCCTGGAAGACGAGACAGAACAAGGAAAGAAAACTACAATACCCTTTTAAAATGGTGATAAATCATCGCTTTTAGCCCTGGACGTACACACAGGTGATTCTGTGCAGACTAGCAATGATTGAGCACTACACAGACTCCGAACAGGATTCTTTCAGAGACTTCATATTATTCGTTGTCTTTTTTACCGTCGTATTCTGTCGCCGTCGGCGTGCACAAAACCTGCTCCACAGATGAGTCTGTCACCGCCGTGACAATTCTCTCAAGGGTAATGGGGCTCTGAAAGAGGTAACGCACTATTAAGAAATGATCAAACTCCCATTTGGGCCATCAGCGCAGCTCATTTTTCTGTGCTTTGTCTCACCACAGACGGGTGGCTCTGCCAAAACAAAACCCGTGCAAGCCTCAGATTTCAACCAGTACATGAAGTCTTTTTTTGCCTCTCAAAGGTGCTGTTTGACATTTTAACATCAGCAAATCAATATCACATCCATTTTGTGTCATACGGGCCTGTGTGTGGTATTTATTTGAATATAATTTATATTTAATTGCAGACCTTCAGAAAATCACTGTAAACAGTCACGGCGCAATAACAACGAAGTATCCACCAATTACACCATGTCTGCTTACGCATAAATAATGTAATGTCAAAGGAGTAGTTTGACATTTTAGGGAAAATGCCAAACCATTCCTTTAAACAATGGAGGTACATTATTTGATCTGGCATGTTTAGCCTCTGCTGCTGTATCCCTACACCTGGGCGACTGTACCGTGTGCTGTCAGCTGCATGAGTTTGTGGGACTGTGCCTGGCTCACAAGTTAAGTCATGAAAGAAAAAAGGAAGATACAGTGGGTGGAAAAACGGCAGCAGCTTGTTTTAGCACCTGTAGACAAAAACTTTGCTTTAGGAGTCAATGTTTGGTTGTAGCGTGGAGAACTGCCCTTACGGGGCCCTGACAACTTTGTTTCAGATCTCAAGTTTTTCTTGATAACATGAAACATCAAGAAAGAAGACCGACTGCGGTGGAATGCAGAATTAAAGAAGAACTGGGAACAAGATAGCAGCGTGCGGGTACCTTTTTGCGGTGTTTTTTTTTTACTGTATTTCCAGAGGATTCCACAAAAAAAAGGAAATCACTTCCCCATGACCATACCGTTACCGCCCAAAACCTTCAAATTCAGGCCACATCACACGCTGCTAATGAATGTTTCATCGGCCCTCCGGGATGTGCAATTAAGGCCCCCCCATCCTCCAGCCAATACAATGTTGTCCTGATTGTATTTTCAGGTTCATTTCATATTCACACCGCAGTCATCTGAAGGCTGGCCCTGCCAGTGACGAGAAATGCCAGGCAAATACGGACATAGGCACGCCCGCGACCGTCGCTCCTCGCAGGCCCGGAGTCGTGTGCGGAGAGGAGCTCCCACACACAAATCAAATGCCCTCTCATCTCCAGCGACCCGGGCGCAATCAATTTCTCATTCTCTTCTCATTGTTGACACCGCTGTCGTCGCTGGCGCCTTGCTGCCTAGCAACAAAGTCCGGGCAGACGTTTCTTCCAGCCAGGGGAAAGCTCCCCCCCCCCCCCCCCCGGAGGAATGACTGAAAGGTCACTTCACTCCTCGCCTTGTCTGACAGCGCGCAGATTGTCTTTTCTGGAACCTCTGCCGAGTGTGTGTTTACGTGCTGAGCGGGCAGAGCGGCGGCAGTTTGCTCTCCGCAGACCCGGTGATCGAAGCGGTGAAGGCGGGGTGGTGGGGGTAGGTCGGCTGCCAGCAGATCCATGACGCCACACTTTCCTCCTCACGGGCCGACCGTGACCCCCCATCGGATTGCGCCATTGTTCTTGTGCGAGAGGTCCGAGGCCCTGTGGAGTGGTATTAAAAAGGAGAAGGCTGTTTGTTTGGTTTCGTTACCAGCCGGGTCATCGCGTTGCATTTTTCTCCATCTGTCATATCAGGTATGGGGAGGTTTTACACACCGACTTCATGCGGAGATGTGGGAACAAAGCTGAGCACTCTCGAAACAGCTTTACAGTGGAGGCCCATGGGGGGCAGCCCATGAGAGATCAGGCAGTTTTTGAGGGTTTTGGTCTGTCTATGGATTTTCATCAAGCCCAAAACATTGTGTCTGATTGAAGTCACATGGAAAGACAAAGCCCACACCTCTGTCATGACCAGCAGCAGAATTGCTTTAGTGCCATTGTTGTCCTATGGAAAGAGCAAAGACACCCCACCTCACAGCGGGGCATTGGGCCCAGCTGACCCTCTGCAACTGTGTTCAAACTTCAGTCAGTTTCACGTTTGACTCTGTTTGCCACCGAGATGCCACGGATGTCATCCAAAAGGGATGACTGGACGACACAAATCTCAGTCTCTGTGTTCAAGAACTGCACAAAACCACCTTCAAATCGTACCACATTCTTGACAGCAAGACTGTTACGTGTCGGTTGGGGCTATCGGGTTTGCGAACTGGCAGCTAGTAAATAATGACGCTCTCCTTCTGCCTCTCACACGTCGGTGACATGATGAACCTCCACGACTTGCTGATCGTGTGCCTGGCAGCATGTGGCCGCTCTTAAAATCCAACGGCTGCGACAAAATGAACTGAAATGAAATGACGGAAAGACTGCCGTGACGGGTTTCTCGCATTTCAGCTGGTAGTCAAAAATGACGCCTGGGTTTTTTGGAGAAAGGTTTTCTATTTGTAGCCAATGAACCAAGGTGTTTGAGGACGTTAGACGAGAGCTGATCTGGGGCGAAAACCGGAACTTCAGTTTTGCTGTGATTCAGTTGAAGAAAATGATGAGACATCCAGTTAGTACTACTCTCAGCCAGACACTGGTGCGCCGGTTTAATCTGACCCACGCCTTTAACCGCGCCGGGTTTCCTCTAAAACACAGCGAGGCGACTGCAGCAGCGAGGGCCGCGTTGAAAGGGGAACAGGGACGGGGCTGAGGTGGAGCGCTGCACGTTTATTCAGCTGAAGGCGCGCTGTGATTGCACGATGGGAGAGGTGACCAAAATCCCAACCGGGTGGCTCGCCGCTGGTGGGGGGAAGCAGATTGATAAGGTGTGGGTGGCATTCTGCTCGGGAACTGAAGTCATGGACAATACAAAAGCAGAGCGCAGCAACTACAGAGAAAATGCGTAATGGAAGAGAACAGTAAGGGCCCCGTGTCTCATTCCCATTCCCCCACAGTCACCTTCAGCAAACCTTCAGTTTGCCTGACTGCGAGTGGCAACAGTCGGCGGGGCGGGTGGATTTCCCTGTTCTCATGTCAGAATATTTGAATGTGTCATCAAAGTGGCAGCTCATTTCTGGCACAGCGAAACACTAAGCCCCGCGCCAAACACTGGAACAAGAGGCCTGTCTGAGGGATAATATTAGCATACTTCCTCCGCGGTTTGATCCGAGAACCAATTCAGGCGAGACTTTATTGAGGCAAGTTGAATGGTGCAGTGATTGTGGACCTTTGTGCCACTGGCATGGAATACAGACTGCAGCACAGGCTGTGGATGCATGTAGTGTGTGTGAGTGCGTGTGAGAGGGTGGGTTCCTTTCGCTGACTCGAAGCAGAGCACTGCGACGCGTCTCTTCAATCCGAGGTGCAGACCTTTCCTCACAGCTCAACCTGGGCGCGGAAAACGGCGGACGCAGAGAACATGTAGGTGCAGCCAAAGAAGGTGAAAGAACAATTTGGCATTTTGGGGAAACATGAGGTGAGGAAATCGATATTCATTTAATCGTTTTGCTGCCATGTCCAGGAATCAGTCCGGGGAGTTCAACGCAATGACTTTAAAAAAAATAAATAAAAAATGACTTGCTACCCACAACGCAGAAAAATAAACTTCTTAACAACTTCTAATTTTTCTCATTCAAATGCTGGACCCTGTTCAGTTAACGTCTGAAATCAAGAAACTGGTTTTGGCAGCACGTGTGCAGTGTTTCCTAGCCTACGCCACTGGGTGCGCTACTGTACTGAGCAAATCAGAAGTCTGTAGTCATCAAAACAAAAAAAAGATATTTCCTTGTCTGACTCTGAGTGTGATGGTAAACAAACCTATTTCACAAAAGTTTTCCCTTTCCATCAAATCCCACAGAAAAGGGGGCATATAAAAAAACAGCTCTGACAGCTTTGGGCTGCTTTCCCTCAATTTTGGCTGAGTGGCCAAAGCTGGAACCTTCGACTCTTTTTGCTGAACGTGTCCATAACCAACTTCGGGGCAATGAAAAGGAGCTTCACTTTCTGGGCGAGGTGGCAAACAAGCATGTTTCCCAAAATGTGGAGCTGTTGTTGTTGTTGGGTTTTTTTTAAACACAAACCCACAAAAGGAGTAACACAGGTCCCGGGAGAGCTGGCCCATGTGCCATTTGCACCTTCAGTGTTGCCTATTCCTCTAAAAATGTGCAGTTAGTCGAACTGTTTGCAACTTAACGACGAGCAGTGAACTTGTGGGGACGTTGTGTGCTTTGCAAATGTGCAAATGCGGGTTTTGCAGATGAGAACTAGCCATTTTGCTAAATCTGGCACATTAAAGTACAAAGTGTAGGTCACCAAGAGATGTACCAAGTTGCTATTTTATTCACGTTTCTGGGCAGTAAGCTGCGGATGCGTTTGTGTTCTAGGCACCTAGAAGGAATCAGGGCAACCTTTTAGCTCTATGAGCGGATTAAGTAGCTTTCAATAGAATGAACGAGTTGGATTTTTGTATATGGTTAAACAAACAACATATAGCAGGCTTATTAGTGAGCTTTAGAGGTGCTGGTAGGCAGATTTTTACCTTTGGACAGAGTGGCTGTTCCTGGTTTCCCTTTGCTTCCAGCCTTTATTCTAAGCTAAGCTAACGGATAAATATGAAAGTGGTGTCAATCTTCTCATCTAATTCTCGGCAAGAAAACAAATGAGCACATTTCCCAAAATGCCGTACCATTTCTTTAACACAACCATGGATAGTGGCGCATCTACCGGGGTGGCTTAGGGTGGCCATAAAAGAAAGCCTTGCCACCCCAGTTGGCAGCAACAAATGAAAAGTTACGGCCAATTTGACAATTTACAAGCGCGAATCTCCGACTGCAGCGAATGCAGCACGAGTTTGTCTGTACGAGTTTGTAAATGGCAGCCTGGGCCCTTCTGTAGTGTGTACATACTATTTCTCATCAAACTGTGATTACATTCAGTAGGTATATATAGGCTACGTCTGCCATATGTTGCCACCCCTCAACAATTCCTGGCCCCTCTCGCCACCCCATGAATATTTTTCTAGATCCGCCCCTGACCATGGGTAATGCGGACGAAGGACGTGAAGACGGGTTTCTTGGTCATCGTGATGAGGAGCGGATTCTCAGTGAAGTCACAGCGGTGCTGTGTCTCTGCGCGGCACAGCCTTCTTTCTGTGGTTAACAGCCCCCATCGGCAGCAGCCTGTTGTGACTCATTTCCTTTGCAGAGAGGGGGGGGGTCTGAGCGCTTCAGCCGCACTTCAGAGACTTGCGGGTTGAAAGCAGGGCCCACAGCCGATGCCACTGCACCGAGAGAAAACAAAGACAAGCCCCAAATTCGGACTTGTAGTTTTGCGCACGCCGTTTCCTGTTCTCGCTCCCTTGGTACGTGGAGTCAGCTTTCACAGACACCACCGCCCGGGCTGCTGCCTCCGGCCTCACACCTGTCGTCTGACACCGCAAGGGGGGGGGGGCAGTGTTAACAGGCCTGCCCAATCACCACCCCCACCACGACCCCTGATCCAGCGGTGGCAAACAGCTGCACTGCGTTTGTCGGTCACGCCTTGAGAGATGCGCGCTGGTCCCGGAGTGCGTCGCGGATGCAGAGGAAACTGGGAGCTTAAAGATCGAGTGAACAGCTAGCCTGGCTCTGCCCGAAATGTAAGAAGAGCTGCCTACAAGCACCTCCAAGAAGCCTTTTAAATACATAAAAACACTATCGAATAAGAACGACATTTTGGGGGTTTAAGAAAACATTTGAGTCTCAAGATTTGAGAATTGTGGACCACTGAATAATAAGTAAGTGCTTGCCGAAGGACCAGAACATTTACTACGGACAACTGCGCTGAAGGGCCTCAATTAAGTTGAAACACAAAACTGAATGCCTTGCAATTCGAGTATGAGGACTAGAAGGTCCCTGAAGGACTTGCCTCGAAAAACAAGATCAACTCAAACTGAATAGAGATATCACTGGTCTGTCATATTGTCATCGTTTGAAAGGGATATATTCCTACACACACATCGGCTAAACCAAACTGTCACCCTTGACTTCCTCGCTTTCAGTTCCCATATTTACACACACACACATATATAAAAGACACCAGAGTCCGAATAATTCACATTTAATGCCCTGGGCTTTATTGTCTTATTTTAGTGAGAGTTCTGTGACATTGTTTTTCTTTTTTTTTTTTTTTTTTTTTTTTAAGTCTTTTCAGCCTCCAGGTGGGACAAGTAAACCTTAAGGATATATCCTGCCATTGGACTGGGCATTCAGATTCTGACAAAGACGAGAAGCACTACTAAGTAATGCTGCCTTTGTGCCTAACTCTTCACAGAAGAGAGTACATTAAAATTCCCCAAAGGAAGGCACCCAATACTTGTGGTTTTTGGCCTTGCAGCCGTCTGGAGATTCTTTTTTCAAAGAAAAAAAAAAAAAGAAAATAAAGACAAAAAAGGGGTTCGAGAGAGGAGAACTGCTGTTTTCCCGCAACCCCTCATTAGCATTTTTTTTGTTATTTAAAAACTGGAATGATGAAACACGTACAGCGATTTCTGCCCATTCACCTCCCTTATCACCTATGCATGAACAAGTAACAAATTAACAAAAGAATGAAGTCTTTCAATAAACGAAAAGCTTACAATCAACTTGACCACAAGAACAAGAAAAATAACTATACAAAAATAACTGAACTTTTGTTGTACAAAAATGTTGGTGGGATAAAACAAATATAAAGGGGACTCTGCTCGCATGAAAATGAAGAAAAAAACCCTTAAAAAAACAACTAAAAAAAAAAGCAGCATTGATATTTATCAAAACGAACAAAAAAACGTCACAAAAAAATAGTGCTTTAAATCAGAAGCAGCAGAGGCTTCTGGGAAGAGACTTCATCCCTGTTTTGTTACTTGTGTTTGGGACAATGTTGATGGAAGCTCCCAGGAAGAGAGGGAGCGCCCTCTCTTCAAGTGAACCACGGTCGCCCGCCAACACTCCTCCTCCTCCTCCTCCTCCTCCTCCTCCTCCTGGCCTGTATGTATGTCACCATTGATTTTCACATGATCCACAGAGAGAGGCACAGGGACTCAAAATAAACGTGTTGGGGTGGGAGAGAAAGGGGAGGGGCCTGCTTTGTGTTCACAATATACAAAAATACCCAAGAGTCCGTAGCTACCTAACATTTACAACAGCACAGGAACCAACGAAGGTACAGTGTACAAATAAAAAAACAAAACAAACCAAAAAACAAAGAAATTGTAAACACAGCACAATAAATAGATAAAAACAGCAGGCTCCGCACCATGCACATGATGTGATAAAACTCTTCTCTATACAACTCCCACATCTCTCACACTCGCCACAAGTTACTTGGCTTACTTTTTTTTTTTTCCTTTAAGTTTGACTCCCAAGTGCAAAACATCACAAATGGACAGTTCTGTATTTCAAGTAATATATACAAGGGGGATATTACAAATACGTAGTTGCTGTACAGATACTAATTTTGCCATATTCATAATTTACAGATGTCAATCTTGTTCTTTTAACGGTAACAAAAAAAACCCAAAAATAATAAAACGGATGAGAAAAAGTTTAAAAAGTATGAGAGATGAGAATTGCAAGCGAGCGGCCGCAGCCACCCGTCCTTCTGTCAGAGTCCTGCTGTCCCTTTTGCATTCCCGATGCTACGATGCACAGCACCTGAAGAGTGGACCGCTCACTGCACCGCCACTACGTCACCTCCATGGCCACTGTGTTGTCTGCTATACTGTTCAGTGCTGGCTTGTCTTCGTCGTGATTATCCCTGCGGAGGAGAGGAGAGGAGAGGAGAGGAGCGGTTAATGCTGGCGTTCTTCATCTCCTGTGTGCTGGGTCGGCAAAACTGTATCTTTAACTGGCGCAGATCTCGTTCTCGGCGTGTGAATACTGAAGAGCTCTGACGTCACGCTATTTCAGCTCCTCTTTCAGGCGGATTTATGGGGATTCCCCGTTCTGTGGCAACCTCAGCGGCATTATTTCTGGCAGACACGGCGCCGGCAATATTTAGATGATATTTGCTGGGTCCAACGGAATACATAAGCCAGGGGTCGGTTTTGGGTACGTTAAGGCAAAGGCTTTACGGTTGCTCATCCAGAAACAAACACCGCATAAAAGCTTATCTGATATGGCTACAGCGATATTAACAAACTTATAAAGTTCTCTTCTTCTGGAGATGGAGATATGCATATTTATGAATGTGCATTTTCTGTTGTGTCTGGAACATGGAGGCGTTGTACGAAACGATGCCATAAGGAGTCAAACTGCCGTCTGATCGCCCACACCTGTGTGGAGGCTGCTCCGGGTAAAGCGTGAACTAATTAAAGCCTGTGGCTGCAAGTCTGTTTACGCTCAATCAGCATGAAGCCAATCAAAACAAAGAGCTCCTCTTTTGACATTTGTTTTTTCTTTTTGCAAAGAGATCTTACAGCGTCATATGTCTGATTCAGGAATGACGCCAATTCTTGAAAAAGACCAAGATTTGCAATTTTCGACCTCAACTCAAAACAGCATGTAACTTTACATTGTTACAGGAAATGCAGGGAGTTAATTGAGAAGATCGTTACCACTTGGTATACGAAGCCACAGCCAGGAGACGATTAGCTTAGCATAAAGAATGGAAGGGGGGTGGGGGGTATCTAGGCTGGCTCTGTCCAAAGAAAAGCCACCCACCAGCACCTATAAAGCTCACTACTTAACACAATACTTTAATGTGGTTCTATGCGGAAGCAATGTGCCACACTTTTGCTTGTCTTGTTGTCATGGTGAGGTCGCCTTTGGACAGAGCCAGGCTAGCTGTTCCCTCCTGTTCCCCGTTTTTAGGCTTAACTATGATCCTCTGCTGCTGGGCGTAGCCTTATATTCACCTGACATTCATGAGAACGAAACGGATCTCCTAATCTAATTCTCGGCAAGAAACAAACAAAAAATAATAATTCGTATTGCCCCAAACGCTGAACTATTCCTTTAAAAGGAATACTATGAATACTATACTATTAATGCTGTAGTGGCGTAAAAAAGTGTCACCTTGAACCGAGGTCCATGGACGATGCTCCAGAGACTTTGGGCATCTGCAGGTTGGTGGTGGCGGACAGCTTTAAGGCAGAGGGCGGCACGTTGCCGAGGGTCCGGGGAATGTGGCGTCCGGCCAGGCTGGCGGCCGACGGCACGCTCAGACAGATGTTGTTCCCGATGAGGACCTGAGTCGTGGCGGGGGTGGCGCTGCATCCCAGGATCCCCAGTGCTGCTGCTGCATGGGCGCTGGGGGTGGAGGTGAGGGAGGTGGGGATGGCGTTGGCGGGGGAAGGAGTGGCCGAGTTTGAGGAGGGCTGGAGGAAAGTCGGGGCCGCGGAGGTGGTAGTGTGCGTCGACTGGTTGGTCTGGTGAAGGGCTGCGGTGCTGCTGGAGAGGTGCAAGCCTTTGAAAACACCTGGTGAACAGGGAAGAGCTCTGGTAAGCACAGAAACGGATAAACAGCAGCAACACCACCGCAGAATCTGAATGTAGTAACACACACCATGTCGAATAATCTATTTCTGTCTGTGAATTCAACGACACCAGTTTAAGAGGTGCCCCGCCCAATCTAAAACAGCCGCCATGCAATACGTCCTCTCGTTGTGAAACTAACAGTGCTCAGTTTCTGTTGACTGTCAGTGAGGAGTTGATGCAAGACCAAGGTAATTTCTAATTACCTTGGTAGTGGTGTTGTTGTTATAGCTGCATCGAAGTGCTTTTTTTTTTCTTTCCAACCCAATTTCCATACATGAGGGAAAGGGGGGGAAGACTACTGACAGTGGGTGCACAACTACAAATATGTAGATGTGTCACTTTTCCAAATATTACGCCCTTAACATACAGTTCCCCCTAATGCGTCCCCATAAGGAGCTTTAAGGTTGTTTAGTGGTTCGCAGCCTTTCTGGCTTGTGAAGTTTTATCTACTCGTGAAGCCTCAACGCAAGTTAAGGACTTATTGTGAACATAAGCTTTGAGCAGTCAGACCAAAGAGTTATTTTTCCTTCTTTGATTGTTTCATTTGAAGGATTTTTTAGCCCCCACAGCGCAAATCCTGACAGACAGAAGTAGATGCTCCTTTCTCCGCTGCGAACCAACGCAGAAGTAAAAACCCATTTGCCCTTCATTTTTTGGTTTAATAAGTCAGTAATAAAATAAGTGACACTCGCCTGCACCTGGTAGGACGCCGTTGACGCCACTTGCCAGCACCAGCTCCTCTTTGGACTTGAAGGCCAGCAGCTGGTCCGTGGTGACGAGGGCCGAAGCAGCAAACTGGGCGCTGGCCTGGTCCAACGTCTTGGACACAAGTGCCTGGATGGAAAACAGAGAAAACATGTGGGTGTGTGTCAAAGACTTGACCGCTCTGCTGAAATATTTGAAACAGCTGAAAGGACTGAGCTCAGCACTTCTGCCGCCAAACAGGAACTCAGCCAGTGGCATTAATATTGCTCATGGGAATGAGGATGTGTCCCATTTCCTGAGGATGGGTGAACTGACCTTCAACAGTAAATGATTTCCATATGGGGAGAACTCTGGCTGATTTAGCTGAACCAAGCTCCAATATACCTCTGTTTGGTCATAAAAGCACACGTGCGAATAGCACGAAAAAGTACACACGGACAGCCGGACACAGGCCGGGTAGTAAAGGTAAAGTAGGTCCAAATCTGACCAGGATTCATTTTCAGAACCTGTGATGGCACAATAGCTGATACCGCTCTGCTTTTTGTGGTGTTAGCTTTACTACAAGCACAGGTGTAGTAGAGGCTCTAAGCTGCGTGTCCGTCCTTACTGACCTGCGAGTTGGTGCTTGTTGCAGGGTTGTTGGCTTGTTGCTGCTGTTGGCTCTGCTCCAGCTGCTGTTTCTGCATGATGGCCAGCTGCTCCTGGTGCTGCTGGTACTGCTCTGCCGTGAACACTGTGGACAGGAAGGATCAGATGCACCAGTCAAAACCAGAATTTGGATATTGTTTATTATGTGGTTCAGCTGGTTTAACAGGCATTTCGCCTTAGAGTTTTGATTTGTATATTTTATACAGCAGATACAAGTATGTTTTTTTTATTTTTAGCTTGCAATAGCTAATATTTTCTTAAGATATTCTAAACATTTTAACAGCTTTTTAAACTGAAATGACCAAGTTCTGTTTTCTTAAAAATTCTTATTTGGTCAGGAAATTTGAAAATTGTCAACATAACAAGGCAGTAATTGTAAAGCTGGCAGCTTTTTAAGACCCAGTCCTCTAGGGCCAAATAGCATTCCTAATCAACATGTTCCCAGGGTGCTTGTCAATTGAAATTACAGTCACTGACATAAACTGACTGTGTGTAACTATTATTTTTTGGGGTGCCAGCCAGGAAATATCCTGACAAATGTTGACTAGTCACACACACAAAAAGTCATCCAACACAAAAGCCCTTAAATGCAAATCAACTCACATACAACCTTAAAATAGACCGTGTAGTAAAAAGACCATCAACACAACTTTGCTTGTCAAGCGTTAAAAAAAATGTATTAACACAAGGAGAGAGGCACTGCTTTCTGAATAAACAACACAGTGTGTGAGGTAAGAGTTCATTTCCCAGCCCTTGAGAAACACAGAATACTCAGTCCACCGAGGAAGAGACTAAACAAAAATATATAGATCACGAGTTCAAAACAAAACCACCAGAAAAAAAAAAACTTCACTTAACTTACTCAGTGTTAAGCTTGGACAACACACACACACACACACACACACACACACACGGTGATTCAGTCACATCACTCAGTCAGTCAGACCGGCAACAACAGCCAGCTCTTTGGTAATCGATCACATCAGGAGATCAACGATCCTTGTGACGTTTCTCCTTGCCTTGTGTTGTGTTGAGGTGAGTGGCGATGAACGAGGGACTTAAGGCTGCTTTCACACCTCTAGTTCGGTTCATTTGGTCCGAACCAAGGGCAAACAATTATACATTGTAGCATTCTTCTGCTTTTTTGGTTTCTTTTCACACCAGATTTATTGCTTCGGTCCGAACCAGTTTGAAAACGTACTAAAATGCAGTCACATGACAACATCCACATCACTCACTGGCCATGACGTATTTCCTAAACTGCTTTTCGATTGGTCAGAATTTACGTGCAGGAAAATTCCAACAGAAGAGGAAAAGCCAGCAGACAACAACACAACTATGGAGAGACGACTGCGCGGGCTGGTTTTGTTCCTGGCCAGAACCAGCCCGCGCAGAATGCGGTTCGCGTTCTCACCACAAACGGACCGCTCCAGAGTTCGTTCGAAAGCGAGAGCACCTCGTCAAGGAGGTCTCGGTACGCTTGTTTGGTCCGCTTT
Organism: Coreoperca whiteheadi; assembly: GCA_011952105.1. Taxonomy (NCBI): domain Eukaryota; kingdom Metazoa; phylum Chordata; class Actinopteri; order Centrarchiformes; family Sinipercidae; genus Coreoperca; species Coreoperca whiteheadi. The sequence continues at coordinate 8,511,733 of CM022493.1, read as the reverse complement.
TGGTGTGCACCCGAGTGCGACTGCTGCTTTCACACCTGACCAAACAAACCGCACCAACGGGGCAAACGAACTCTAGTACGATTCAACCGAACTAAATTAGGCAGGCTTGTAAATACAAGCTAGAAAGCCCAGTTTGAAGGCTTATCAAACATAAAGCCACAAACACAACGGTTTATGCCTCAGGGTTGTACAGCGCTCACTCAAATGTTCACAATGGCACATGGCATTCTACATGTGGTGCGAGCTTGCAATGACCCGAGTGGTCACAGCAGTGTGTTGCCAGTGTGTGCTTTGTGTCCTGGAAAGAGCCAAACGAGAACCACACGACAAACAGCATTGTAGCACACATTTCATATGAAGACGGTATTTCACTGTATTTGAAATAGCAAGAACTCTTAAGGCCAAAACACACCGCTGGCGAACAGCACGCGTCAAAAGAGCCGCCCTGATTATTTTCTATGTACAACCCCCACACCGCGCCGCGGCACTTCATGCCACTTTCCAGTTTCGCTGCCCCTGAAAAAGAAGACCCCTAACCCCCCATAGAAAAAGCAATGTTGGCCCAACTACAGATGTTATTTACCAGTTTGTTGCTTACTTGTCACTGTAGTTTTAACTATTCAACTTGTGGCTGCATCTAAAAGGAAAGAATTAAGTAAATAAACTCCACTGCTCCCTGCTTGTGGGATACATCCCGGCCTCCGTGGCAGCTCAACTTCCTTTCCTCACCTCTTGCTGTCCCTGTCTCTCCTGTGAACAGCTCATTGGAACAGCAGAGACAGTTGTTGACGCACTGCAGTCTGTTTTCCATTTAAGGCTCTGTACAAGCCATAAACTAATGAGGCCAAAACTGACAACTACAAGGGCGCAAATCTGCACAATATGCAACTTCAAAGTGGTATCAGAACACGGGCTGGATATTAAACCTCAGTCACTGTACGGTTCCAACCATACCAGTTTGGGCAGAGCATGGAAAACTGCCACGTACAGATAGGCGGCATTCAAATTTCTGGTCAGACTCAGTCTTGTTTACTTATTCTTTGATGAGCCAGTTTCTGATCATACTTTCGCCAATCTTGGACCAAAAGCAAAGTTCTTGTACGGCTACTTGTCTCAAAATAGAACGAGTGGTTTTGTGAAAAACAAACTAACCACCATGTTTATAATTCTCAAAATAGCATCTCTGGAAAAAAAAGTACTGTTTTGGTATTGGAACCGATGCGCCGCGATCTCGTAGGCCTTTTTTCCCAGCAGACATTTTGACTTGCCATGGCAGGAAAAGCACAGGTGTTATGGATAACATTAATGATGGCTCTTTTCTATTCAAGTGGCCCAGTAAGCAGGCATGCACAATACCAGGACCCTGAAACCGAAGCAGCTAAATGGAATTCAGCTCTCATTCATTATTATTCACACCTGTTTTTCCTATTGTGACATGTCAACAGGCCTTTTTCATGAGACGAACAATTACAAATAATATCCAGCCATAATCAGGGCCGCTACATGACCAGTAGTTATCTCTTTCAGCACACTGAGGAGAGAACTAGCCAGTATTTCTTCTGATTATTTGACAAAAATAAGCTACAATCCACTATTGTTAACAACATGAACAAGGATCAACTAGAAGAGCGATGCAACAAAGAAGTCTTCAGCGACAGCTAGAATTCACCTGCTCCAACCAAGGGGGGGAAAGGAAGAAAAAAAATAATACTGATTTCCTAAATGCGCTGAGATTAGGCCTGAGATAAATGGCTCTCTCTAGATAACCACCAAAACAAAGCAACGCCTACTCTCAGCTCCATGCCGTGGGCATACTCTACAACAAATTATTTGTTTTTTTCCCCCCAACCTCATTTCACTTTAATTACCAGAATAACCCTCAAGGAGGCAGCAATTTATTATTTCACCAAATCCAGACCGATCACAAAGATGATAGAATACAGGCCTACAGAAATGAGTTCTCTTCTATTGCTTTAACACACCTATTTCAAAAGTGGATACTTTCAGAAGGCCACTATTTTATAACTAGTTTTTAGATTTTTGTCTAGACAATCCCACTGCTAGGAAATTTTAATACAGTAAGTTTACAGCAACAAAAACATACCTGAAGTTTCATTCTTGCAAGATGTGACCGTGACCAAATTAAGTTTGCATTCAGAGTTCCCAGATTTGAGCAGAAAATGTATAATTGCTGACTACGCTGACCTCAAAGCAACAAATGAAACCTAACCTAAGTCAAGATTTCTCCCTAAAGTTGCCCAAGTAGAGACAGATTAGGAAGTTTGAAGCAAGTTAGGCCAGATTTCTGACGAACTCCTTTCCCTTGTTACTGCTCGACAGTCTGCTATGTTCCTCGGCCAGCCCAGTGTGGCTCAAATATTCACCAAGTTACCCTCGGCTACAGCCACCAGCCCCGACGCACTCCAGCACGTCTCATGAATCTATTTATACAAGGCCATTTCTAATTGACTCCTCCAAGCCATGGGAGCAGGAATTAATGTATTATAATATGGAAAGAGGGCCTGAAAGCGGAAAGTTCATGTGATTTACCAGCAGCATGGGGGTCTGGGCTGGAGCAGAGCAATCTACCTTTGGAGGTGCCTCATCAAAATGTATCACACAAGAGCAGCAGCAAGTCTCCACTGAACAACACTGAGCTGGCTTTTAAGTCGAACTTGGTTTTGGCACCAGTAACATTAACATGCACAAAATCAATTAAACAATGGCACCTCACAACATTTTATGCATGGTGACATTTTTCAATTACGCCCCCTCCCATGCACACCACAAAAGGCAATTCTTTCATTTTTGTGGCTTTTCGTATTGAGAGATGACGAGCTGAGTCTGACAGAGAGAATCCTTTAATAGTCAAAGCAGGCATCCTTTCCTGCCACGCCATCTAGCTGAGCTCTAAATCTCAATATTTGACACTTTGAGGCTTTATTGAAGCTCAGTTAGGGTTGGATATATGACAGTATGTCCCATTAGACGGCATAAAATATTGCTATACCATTAAAAAAAAAAAAAAGAGACCCCTAGTTGCGCTAAGGAGCAATGTTTTAACAAGTGGATCCTAGTTTTGTTTGTCTTGTGCGCGCGCACACATGCACGCTGGTGACGTGATACAAATTCCTGCCACCCATTTCACACCGTTCTGCTAATTGACAGCCCCCCCACAAAACAACCGGCAATGGACTCAGCCAAGTGTCGATATTGTAAAATTCATGGTAAAATTGTTAGTAAAAAGGGCCAATAAAAATCACACTCCAGATCAACCTAAAGGACAGAAAGTGCAGTCAATAAAAATAAATAAGTCCAATCTAAGGCAAACTGTATTTCTGACTAATGCTTAGACTGAATTCAGCAACTTCCTTTAATCAGAGCACGATGCGATCAGGCTTTGCTAAATTTACTCCCAGCAATGACTGCCAGAATCACTGACCTTGTAGAATGACAGCTTATCAAAACTATATTAAATCCTCTTCTGGTGACGCAAAGAAGCCTTGCTTACAATGCAATGAAGCAACGAGATGAACTGTTCCATTCTGTTTCTGTGTTCAGACCAATGAAAATATTCAGCTGTGCAGTTTAAAGACATTGCCAAAGATGCAAGAGAAAACATTGGGCAGCATGGCAGAGGAAACAACTGACTCACCATTGACAGGAGTAGGGGCTGGGCCGGTGCGGTTCTGGGAGCTGGCTCCTCCAGACAGGGTCCGAGTTAGTCCTGACACTGTCCGGCTATAATCCCTAAATCCTCTGCGAGACAAGTCTCCTGCACCCGAGGGGTGATTTGATAGCGTCCGTGGTCTGAAGTGCCTCCAACGGCAAGATTTAATGTTCAATAGAATCTGGCTGAGGTCCATAGCTGTTGGCGATGACGACGACAGGGGTGATGAAGAGGAGGGAAGGTGGGAGGAGCTGTTCTGGTCCGAGGTATTGGTTTCTGAGGTACTGGCATTGGAGTTGCGGAGCGGAGAACTTGGAAGTCGTGAGGCGAGTGGTTCGTGCTCCGGGTCAGAGTCTAGGCTCTGACAGATGGTGTTTAGATCTGCATGTGCTCTGTCCAACAAGATCCTGAAACAATACCAAAAATCCTTAGAATAAATCCCCATCAGCGGGATGTTCAAAACCACAAGTGAGGTCGGATGAAATGAAAAACATGCTGTAGTCATTATCAGCACATTACAACAACAAGATCCTTTGGTTATAACTGGAGTATTGCACAAGTCCTTGCATACTATTCATGTAATTACAATGTCCAGTGGGCCAGTCCCAAATATAGCTGGGTGCTGGGTGCTGGGCAACCCCCCCCCCCCCCCAAAAAAAAAACCCCATGCAGTTCTGCACTGAGAACAAAACCGCTTTATGAGGCTGTAATGCTTGTTAAAATCCAGAAAAAGAGCATGACATTCTTGCTGTTCTTGAGCCTTACCACTAGTGGAGTAAAACATTTTCAGTCGGCCTGTGGCTGGTACCAGAGCAAAGGCCGTGTCGTTAACTAAATCAAAACTGCACAGTGCCATTTGTAGATGTTGTACAATTGGACATTGTGCTGCGCTAGCTGAAATGTCAGGGAATAATCAAAGTCATATGGATACACTTACACATGTCTGTACTAAATTTCATAGAAATCCTTGTTGAGATATTTAACCCTGGACCCGTGTTGGAAAGAACAACAGGCAGACTGCTGGTCTGGCTAAACAAACACACTAAGCTCCATGTTTTCTAACATGATCAAGTATTGCCATCATAAGTACACATCATGTTGAAGACGACAGATAGACTGGTCCTTCCTTCTCCCTCAGGGCAGGTGATAAGATCGACTGCAGACAGAAACAGAACACTGCCAATCGCACCTAACGCAGTCTGTCTCCTCAACAACACCTGGCACTGTGGATCCCCTGGCTAACTCCTCCAGCCAGTGTGCTTTATTCAATCGTCTGTGTAATTACTGAGGAGATATCAGTGTAAGCTGCAGGACACGTTGCTGTTTAAACTCAGAGGCAGCTGAGTTTTCTGATTCGTCTACAGGCCACAGTGGCAGCTGAATCCCAAAACGTGACGGTCATGCTCATCATTTCACCAGCCAGCCTGATATTTATAATAGAAATGATCGCTGATAACCTGCCAAAGAGCTGTTATGGTAAACAACCCCAGCAGCTTCAGCCAACACTTGGCTGAATTTCCCCCTGCTCAGTATTGGTACTGGCAGCATTCCTACACACATTCCATTTCAAATTTCTACATTTTCTCAGCCTTCATTTGAAGATTTTGGTATATCGCGAATATAATGAATACACGTAATACCTGAGCAACGTGCCAATCATATCACACTTATTCTTTATATCAAAAGCAGTAGAAAGTGAAATGGTGGTTAAAAAGCTTCCCGAAATATGAAGTCATGCATACATCAGAAATAATCATTTCTTATTCAGCCAAATGTTCAGGACTTGGAAACAATCCACTTCTATTATGCGTGTGGACCTGCAGAACAATCCAAGCGTCACTGATCAAATCTCAGCAAGTGTGAGGGAAACCAAACAGCCAGACTGAACTCACCTGCCCCCTCTGCCCACGCGGCGCCGGGCCAAACCTATGCAGCGTCGTGGTATGTTCAGCGAGGTCAGACAGTAGCGGAAGCGCGGGTCGCCGAGCCCGCCCTCAGACGGGCTTACCCATGGCCAGTTGCCTCTCTTGTCTGGACGAGACTGAAGGGAGATGAGGAGGACATGCAGAAAGAGAAAATGGGGGGGGACGTCACATATTAAAATTGAGAGCAACGAAAGAAATTGGAAAAGAAAAAGGCGAGTCTTCGTTATTGCATTGTTCTGTCCAGCAGAGTGTGGAAGACTAACAGCCAGGGCAGCCAGACTGACCAGCCTGTTGTTGGCACTAAAAATAGAAGCATGGGAGTCACAGGAGGGCACTCACAGCGTAGTACTGACAGCCGGCCTTCCTCCTGAACGCATAGCAGCCATCTGGGTCATTCTCCTCTTCTTCCTCTGAGGAACCTGAATGGATCTATACAATACAAACTATTTAAGTAGATGAAGAGCTTTGGACTTAAAACCATACACCTGACACACTGAGTATATGCCTCGCCAAGTGTGATTTTTAGAGTTGCTGAAGAACAGTCAATACTGGCTGGGTGATTACAGCTTTCACTCTCTGTTCCTTGTTGGCTCATGTTTAACATTGGTATGTGGGGCAAAGGTTAAGTCAACTCATCTAAAACCAAATCATGTTACCTGTGAGAAGGGCTCGTCGTCTGAACTGGGGAAATCGTACTGGTTGAGGTCCTTGGGATTGAACACTGAGGGCCCTGTGTGTTGAGGCGCTGACAGAGGAGGGATCTTGGGTTTCTTTTCATATTTCCGTTTGGTTCGTACTGCCTCTGTCTTCTCCGGCTGTGAAGAGGGGAGGGAGACAGTACTGAATTTGTATACTGGAGTCTGCGTAATCAAAAAGGCATTTTAGGATGCAAAGCAATGCTGTCGGTGTTGGTCTAATGTTGGTGGGCTATGCTCAGGCAAAAGTGTGTGTAGAAACAACAGTGAGTAAAAGAGGCATTGATATGCTAATAGAAGCATGCGCCAGATGCCGCTGCCTAGCCAGATGGCTGCCCCCCCCCCCCCCCCCGCCGCCCCCACTCCGTGCCACCGTTCACCCCAACTTCCCCAGTGGGATTACCCCTCCCTGTCTGAACAGACTCCAACTCTACAAGGATTAGTCAGATCCTATTCAGTCCTTAGCCGTGGGGGACAAAGCAAACAGAGAGGCGGGGACTCGACAGTGAAGAACTGCTGTGTCAAATCAATGGAAGAAGTGCAGTCAGAATGATGGGTGAGGAGGGGGCAGAGTCAAACCAAAAATGAGCATCTGTAAACAAAAAGCGAAAAGTCAACCAGCTGGTGGAGGAAAAGGGGGGGGGTTGTTGGACACTGGAGCTAATGAAGTTATAATGAAGAGAGGTGACACAGAGTTCACAATAGTGCTGTGTAATGAAGTGTTACATATTTGGCATATGGCAACTCAGCTTTACATTAAATATTTTGAAGGAGTCAGCACATAAAGCATGTACCGTACCGCCTCAATGACATAACTCTGATTGCCGGGCATGAATAGAGAGATACACGACTGTCTGAGTGTCTTTTGGCTGAGCAATACCCAAGAGCCTGGCAAAACGAATTCCTCTAATACTCATTGACCTTTGGAAATGAATGTGCATTATTAGATATTTCTTTTTTGTTTTGTTTTTTTACAAATATGGTCATTAAATTGTTTTCGGAAAAAAGTCAAACCACTTTTCTGAAGAAGATTTTCTGAGGAAAAATACACATTCACAAGAAAACCTGCACCTTAAATGGTGAGGTTTACATTAACATTGGTTTCCTTATGAAAAATCTGTATGACAGTGATTTTCAATAACTCATGCCTAGTTGCCATTTAAAATTCTGTACTTTTTAAAAAATGAAAATGCCAAGGTCTCTTTTGAGTCAGTGTTCAATATGAAATACAGTACAGTGATGCGTTGTACAGCTCCTCACTTCAGCCATCGGTAATGTGTGAACTGACGCAAGGACAAATGTGAAGTCAATAACATTTTCAGATACTTCGGCAGGCATTCTGTTCCAACACCCACACTCATCAAGAGCCATGGACGGAAAACATTTTTCCGTTCTGTTCGTGCCATTATTACGAGCAAGCCGGTGTGTTGTGAATGTAGATGGCCTTACTTTCTTGTAGTCCTTCATATCCAAGTGGTCCTGGTGTCTGTACTGGTTACTGTTGGACAGGGGAATGATGGGGATGGTGTAGACAGGCTTCACCAGAGCTCGCTGCGCAAGGGCCTCCGCCATCACCTCACTGCCAAGGTCTGGCATCGCATTCCTGATGGGAAGGGAGAAAAGGGGACAGTTGTTGGTGAGCATAAATGGGGGCATATTTACAAATCCGCTGCAGAAAAGATTATTTTATGGTTAAATTGAATCACTATATTGAAAAGCAAATAATAGCAATGAATTTACAGAAAAAAGTGCCAGTGGTATCAGTACAGCTAACACTAAGAAAACCCTAAAAAAGGGGATACGTGGTTTAAGATAAACATTAAGATTTAGGTGCCCCCAATAATACATTTTAAGCGTTACCTTTTACAAGGGAGACTTATTTACAATTTTCCCAACCGAGGGTTGTATAACAAGATCTGAGTTGTATTTCACTTTATGCTACTCACAAAAACAAACGTTATACACAGAAATTATATACAGTTGATGAGGGAATAAATAAGTCATAGAAGGCTAATATTTGAACGACTACATTACCCCAATTTCATCATTTTAATTGTACAAAATTCTCCACCTTGCTTTAGTGTTTACTTACAAACTATTTTAATCTGCTCACTTTGCTTTTCCCTTCTGCTTCCTCTTTTTTTTTTTTTCTACACATGCAAACACCTGCATGCCACGCCCCACCTCTGTCTGCAGTTTACTTTCTTTGACAGCTGTTTTATAAAGTCGCCCCAAAAAAAACCCACAACTGGCGCTTTGGATTTTTTTCAGAGCATGTGCGATTGTCAGCAGGCCGCACGGGAGGGGTAGAGCGAGGGGACGTTGTCCACTTGTTAACTGATCGCGGATAGCGTCAGTTTTTACATTTTTATCAGACCTGATCAATGTCAGGCACACTAGTGCGACCAATGAAAATGACAGATATTTGGTAAATGGTCTTACCCTGGAGCCCTGCAACATACGGAGAAAACTGTGCATACTGCACGGTAGGCCTGCACGATTCTGGGAAAAATGTGATTTTTTTTCTCATGAAGCGTGATGTTTATTACACACATGAACCACGACAAAACAAACTGGCAGTACCAAAAATATTTTGGCACATAGAAAACTGCACATCGCCACAAGCCTAAAAGTTTTCATCAATATCCATTAGGGGTGTAAGGCATCGCAGTTGACCCGTGATCCGTAGGGATCACGACCCACGGCGCTCGCTTGACGAGTGAAACACATGACTAAAAGGTGCTTTGTCATTGGCTGAGGGTGAAGCCCTGAACTTTGTGAGAGCTGTCCTTTCAAAATAAAGGCCACATGTTTTATTATTATAATTTTTTTTTTTTTTTAAATCAAAGTCATTTAAAATAAAAATCGTGAACAGGGTGAATCGAGATCGTGATTTTATAACGATTTATCGTGCAGGCCTACTGTACGGTAATTTATACTTCAATATTCAGCCACATGATTGCTAATTAAGGCTGTCAACACCATTCAGCCGTGGCCAACAGACAAAAGCACCTCAACTTCAGTGCAACACACTACATACACCACGCAGTACACCTGGGTCACTCTACACCAGCGTAATATCATGAAGTGGGCCGGAGAAGCTATCTGCTGAGAACAGAGTGGTCCAGTCTGGGAGTGAGCACTGGCTTTGATGGCAGGCAGAAACCAGGCTGGGATAACAAGAGGAAATTGAAATGTCACTACAAATCAAAAGCACTTCAAGGAGAAGGGTCCAATTTAAGCTCACACTGACAGCTACTTTCAAAGCAAATTCATTCCGTTCAGATGTCATGTTTAGATGAATCGCAAAGGCACCACTGGGGGGTGGGGGGGGGGTGGGATCAGATCAAAGTAGGGCTTGGAAAAGAACAAAAATACATTTAAACTAAAAACAAAATAATACAAATATATTGTCTAGTGTACTGCCTAACCTGACTCAGGACACATCTGGAATCATGACTTCCTCTTTCGTGTGCCGGTAACTCTTTACAGTCCGATTAGCAATCTTGGAACCCATTGGCTAACAAAGAAGCCAATAAAAAAGTTAACCTCTAGGGTTCCGAGATTGATAAAAAGCTAAATCGTCGTCAGACAATAGCGGATGGGTTCTTAGATTGCATTTAAGCCACTGCGTTCTGCTTCTTTTGCCCTCCACACACACCGTTTACCAGCATGCCACCAATGCCCGCTGAAACGCGACTGATCAAAACTACATGGACTACAAACGGAAACCAGAATATCTGTTTATAGAAAGTACTGCCTAAGACGATTCTTGCAGAATACAGAGACGTCAATGAGCTAATTTGCTCCTGACACTCCTGAATAAACAGGGTGAACTCTATATTTATAAAGCAGTGTACACAACTATGCCCCCAATTAACAGGAGCAGCCAAACCCTTACTTTACAGAAAATACATGTCGACTCTTTTACACCATCAGACTTGCAACAGACACGTGTCCTAATGGCCTCTACTTGGGATTTCAACTTGGCAAGTCAACAAAAGCCTAATGAAACATGTAGGTTAACCACATAAGCCATCCAAAACACCACATGTGCTAAAAACCTTATCAGAAAGCTTTTCCAAAACACTCCTGGAGAGACCGAACGAGAGCACAGCTGCAAAACACATTATCCTAAAAAATGTATCTGTTCATAAAACATCTGTCATGCATTTTGCATACTCCTGCCTCATAAATCCCTTTGATAAAGTCTCCTCGTAGCAGCTACTTACATAACAAGGTGGCTGATGCAGTGCAGACAACCGTAACAACCACTGCCAAACTCTCTCCGGGCCAATTTCGCACGCTGGTCTTTCTTACCTCTTCTCCACAATCTCCAGCGTGAGGTGCAGCAGTTCCCTCTTGCTCTTCTCTCTCCTCTTGATCATCTCCAGGATGGTGACAGCGCGGCTCAGGTCCCTGCGCAGCTTCAGCATCTTCTCATACGACGCTTCGTCATTCTTTCGGTTCTGAAAATGGAACAGGGACAATTCAAACAAAGCCACAAGTGTTCCCACCTATACTAAAACTTTTTTTTTCAGATATCAAGTTCCTGAGGCTTTCAACTGTTTTTTTAAAACTTTGATTTTAGGGTAATAATACTATTACTAGCCAATGTACTGGTGCAACCTATACAACCTTCACATCAAAGCTGGATGTAGTGCTTTGTTCATAACAGAAAGATACCCAAAGCACAGTATTACGGCTGTGTATTATCTGCTTCCTCCCACAAGGATCATCAGAAATCAGAGGCAATACTCTTTGGCGGCTAATTGTCCCACAACGGGTTTGCACCTTTACCCCTTAAAATAAAGAACAATTCTCCAACTACTAGGGCACCGAAAAGCCATACTTTGCATGCACCAGGTACAAACGGCACTTCCATTTGTCTTGTCGTCTGCCTCATTCTCCCGGTCACCGATTCCTACCTTCCTCGTCTGCATCTTCTCCGTCCGTCGGCGGAAGGCCACATAGGGGTCGCTGGTGCTAGAGCCATCCCTCTTCTCCTGCTTGACGTTGGGGATGAGGGAGCCACCCTTGCAGGTTTTCCTCTTGCGGCTCCAGTAGTCGAACACCTCCTTGATCAGCTCATCGTCCTCCTTCAGCAACAGTTTGGCCTCCTGGAGGCTGACGAGCTGCGGAACAACAAAGGGAGAGACCCAGTCAGTGCAATGGGCACAGCACAGTGACAATACATTAACAAGTATTAATGTGTTGCTTGTAGAATAAAGATATAACAAACACAGAGAGAAACCAGGTGTTATAAAACAAGTTGCAGTCGTTTGAAACAGCCATAAACACTACAAAACAAAACTTTTTGGCTTTCAGCAGTGCTGGCTTCAGCCACACCACAAACTCATACGTCTAAGTTGGACAGTTGTATGAATGTAAGTACCCTATTTATTAGTCAGAGATGACAAGAACTCCATGCAGTGGCTTGGAGTAGAAAATGCAGTAGCTTTCCATAACTATTAAAGAAACCAAAGACTAAGGCAATGACTTAGTGGTCTTATTTATTCTGTGTAAAGCAAAGCCAGATATGTGCTTGTGCAAATACCATGCAAAACCAGTGTTTTCCCCCCCGACAGACAAATACCTGCTGTCCACTGCCTTTCTCCAGTCGGTCAATCATTTCTTCAAACTGCAGGGCTGTGATTTCCATTTTCTTCTTCAGCTTATTCACAAACGTCTCATCCTCTGAATCTAGGTCATAGTCTGGCTGCTCTGTATCCAAACTGAAAGCTGTGAGATGGAGAAGACGGGGTTACTGAAGAGAGAGACAGACACGTTAATTCAAAGGCAACGTCAGGAACAAGGCTGCCTGTAGACCCATCACTTCTGTAAACGCCACTCGAGTCGCCTGCACTGTGAATGAACTTGACTTCTTATCAAATAATTAAGACATCTCAGTATATCAAACATGTTTCATTACTCAGCGAAAAACTAATGTACACTTTGACCTTGCACCGACAAATTCACAATTTTCAGAAAAGCTGTTGAATGTGTTTGATTCAAATGTGTTCTACCATAGTGAAATGAAGCCATGTCATGATTTTATAATGCAAACTCATCTGTATTTAAACACCAGAACCTTTCAAGAAAGGTCAATAAACACAATCCATGGGGTATGAAATGCAGACGCCTTTATCTTCAGACAACTACTGCCAAACGTTCAAAAAAAAACAAAAAAAACCCACACCATTATTATTATTGTCATGACAAAGCACTGACATTGTGTTTGCTTCTGTGCCTTTACCAACTCAATGAAGCAGTGCTTCAGGACAAACACCAGTATCCAGGCTGGGAACTTAACCAGCCACTTGAGCATAAATATTGCCTGTGGCTTCGGTTAGTTGCCCGTCCAGCCACGGCCTGGAGAATCTTCAAACAATAACACATTAGTCTGGTCAAATGGGGAAGTGGCTGTCTGTTGTAATCCATCAGCTACTGTGAAAACTGGGCAAAAAAAAACCAAACACGTATGTTTACTGCACTGTCACAATGAGAGCCCCACTATAATCAACACATTAACCTGTCAAAACCTGAAACATTTGGAAAGGTATGCAGCATTCCCTCTCACTGCCCCATATTTAAACTGTTGGATAACAGAGCAGCACAATTCTGGGGAAAATGCCTGCTTCAGTGGTCCCTCTGGCTTACATGTTGCTAATTCAAACGTGGTGCATCTAACGGCTGCAGTATACAGCAAACAAATGGAATTTGTGCTCACATTTTCGTTGAGAAACACTACTTCACTGTGACTTCCGGTCTGTTTGTTTAATGCCATTCACAGCAGTTCAAGGAACATATATGGTCATTTTAGGAACCAGAAAACAAACCCATGGTTCCCACACCTTCTTAAAAACCAAACTCAAGGACTTTCCAGGCCCTATTCCCTTCAATTCGAGCACGACACATGGCAAAAAATTGAGCCACGGATAAAAGGTTAACTACTGCTACAACAGTGAGAATTCTTTTAATGAGAACTAGCAGGCTTTACAGAAGCTCATGGACAACAGTTAAAAAGAGAGGCCTGAATGTGTGTTACAGTAATGTCAATAAAAAAAAAAAAGAACTTCAGTTCGATTCTCACACAAAATATATAAATTGATACACTTTCAATGACCCATGTCTACTTGTATCAAATACTTTAAAAAGTTATTTTCCTTAAATTCACAAACTTTCAAGGATTTGAAGGACCTGTGGGAACCCTCTGCACGGAGCGCAGCCCGCCATCAGCAGATCAGAGAGATTACTCGAGCTGACGACAACTAGGCTCGTTACTCTAAGAAAGTGCAATAAAACCTCTGCGAGTAAAAAAGCCAACACTTCATCAATACACCTGTTCAGCAAGCATAAACATGTGAACATGCAGACAGCGATCTTTTAATCTGCTCTGTCTGCAGTCTCAGGGTTTACACAATTTGGCAAGTTCTTGTCAACTTGGCTGAGACAAGCCAGCCCCTCCTCCCTCCACCTGTTTTCTGTTTTGGTGAATCACATCAGCAGCAGAGGGGGGAGGACAGAGGACAGGAGGGAGGACGGATACTGACTGATGTTTAGAAAGGATCAAGAACAGACAGTCTGTATTTTCATGTCAGGAATATGATTAATTTTATTGACATTTTAGATTTGTTTCCACATATTTATTTGAGTTTATATGGGGACTTTGCTGTTGTGAATTTTACTGTTGCTGCTCTAAAACATTTAGTTATATTTAAAAATCTAGTCCTGTTCTGAATTTATTCTTTTTTTTTTTTTAAATAATATATTTTTTAAAAAGCAATTATTTAGTAATGAAAAAGAACCAAAGAGTATCACGAGAAGATGGCTGCGAGTTTATGATAATTTATCACTCACAGTTAGCGAGGCCATCTCTTGGGGGGGGGGGGGGGGGGGTTGTTGTCATATCATTTCTGATATGCAAGAATGTTTGTTGCTTTGCATTTATGACACATTGTGTCCTTGTTCTGATTCATTTACTTTAATAGGCCTGAAACCCTTCTACGTTTCTGCTGTGTTGTTGTCGGTCTGCCACAAATGCTTAAATTCCAGTGAAGCTGGAATGAGCTGGAAACACGAAACTTGGCCCCTTAGCTGGAAATGATGTGCATGTGCTTCCACCAAAAATATGAGCCCAATCGGCCACATGGTGGCGCTGTAATTAAGACACACGCAGAATGACTTGAAAATTCTCTCACAAGTCCAGCTCAATGTGCTCTATAAAAAAAGCTTCTTGGACAACTAAAGTCAGCCTAACTAGATTTTCCACCTTTCTGAATTAAAACCATAACACATTTTCACATATCCTCCAAAACTGTAGGTCTGATTGCTACCAAAATAACCTAAGCGGACCAAGCTTATCAAAAGTTGTATAAAGCTTATTGATATCTTATTTAGTTTTCAAGATATTGACCAATGACCTTCATAAACCAGGCGTGGCTCAGCACATAAATAGACCAAAGTCAACAGCCTTTGGGCCAATCATCATAAAACTTGTAGATATGTCCACATGAGTACTGGAAAAATACCCTGAAAGTTTCATTCAAATCGACTGCTAGGGGGGCGCTGCAAATGCAAAAACACTGGGTGTGGCTTAACAAATCAGCTATGAATCTGAAATTGCTTGTTTTCTTCATTCTTTTTGTGAAAATGCAAACAGGGGAGATTTCACTGCTTTTGTCACATCTAGGCAACACTTGACCAGGTCCAGATCATAATCTCTCAAGTTCTAATGGCTTGCACCCTGGAAATTAACGCTTGCTATATTTATTTATGAATATTAAACATGAAAATGAACTTCAGTTTTTGTTGTTATTTGATAACCGCTAATAAATACAACAATTCGTATAGAGGGAAGTAAAAACTGACACACGTGGTTTGACACAAATGAGGCCCGCTTAATTTGTGGCCAGTTGGACTGACCTCACATTCACAGTAATAACTGACTTCTCCAGAAAACCCAAACACACAAATCTCTCAATCAGCAGCATAAACTCTCTGAAACCGTCAGACACACCCGGTGCGTCCAAACGGCAACAACATCACCACCACGTGCTCACAGACCACTAACACAGCTAAGAGGATAATCCTGGTGCAGGCGGCCTGCTACTCACGCTGTATGTGAATAAGCTGCTTTGGCATCTTGAACTCCCCGGGGTAGAGGGACTCGTAGTGAGTGATGTTGCGCTCTGCCTCGGGGACGGGGATAACCATGTTGTCCCGCTTCTCGCCATATACCTGCTGCGCCGAGATGGCCCGCTGGAGATGGTGCTCCTGGAAGAGAGAAAGGAACAGCTGTTGACAATAGGCTGACTGCAATTCAAGGAGCTCTGCATTCTTTTTAAAAGTCCTTTTCTTGATTTTGTTGTATACGGTTGAGTTTCCCCCAGAGACATGCTCACTCGAGCGAGGCAAAGTGAACGTCCGTTTTATCAACCAGGACACAGAAACAGTTTTCCAGAAATATCGCTTCATTACATATGCATTGACAAATAAGTGTGTAACGGGATGGGATAATACTGCTGTTTCTTCATGAGTTGAATGCATTTTCCATTTGTTTTCCAGATATACGGAATCAGGAGCCCAGCCTCTTCCAGAGAAGAATAACAACCACAAAACAGCCAGATATTCCAGATTACCAACACTAAAGTACGGGCTTTAACAGTACAGGCTAGTAGGTTAAATAATGTGGTTGGTAGCATAGGATACTTGAGGTCAGTCCACACAAGCCTCAGCACAGTCACAGGGAAATGGCACTTCACACCGGCCGAGATTCCAATCCCGAACTCTATGTGGACGCTGTGTGGGGAAACTGCTATAGAATGAAAATAAATGAATTTCCTTTTTGCGTGTCTTTTTAACATCTTACTAAGAGTCCTGAAGCATGTAAGGGGAATTAAACCCTGTTCATTAGAATGTGCAAAACGTGATCGCAATAATCCATAAACAATGCATTTCAAACAGGATAGGGCTGCCACAGTCCCATATCCTCCTAAATCATTTTCTGCCCGCTTTTCTGATTATCTTTCAATTTTTTTCTTGCATTTCTTAGCTCTTATTTTCTACATTATCTTTATATCATTTGTCTATGCTTGTCTAATCAGGCAGAACACACTATTTGTCATAGAATGTTACGCCTATACATATACACCATCCTCGTTCTCACGGCTGTATCTCAGAGAAATGAGTCATCGCTAGAAGAATGGTGTAGGATTCGGGGCGCTGAACAAGGCCTGCCTATGAGATACAGCGAGTATCACCAAGTGTATTGGTGTGTCAATCCACTGCGAGTCCGCCGAGGTGAGATTCAGTCAGTGTAGTTGTACTTCAAAGCATGTGCTCTCCGGCAAAGACGTCATTTCGAGCCCTGCACAGGTAACCCTACTATCACAACAGTGACTCATTGTTTTCATTTGCAGCGGCTCGCAGCCAGAGCAAGTCACAAAGTCGGTCGGAAAGAAACTCAGTCCTAAAAGGTTTACAAAAATCCTGCTGCACAGTCTTAAGACATTGGATCATAGATTTAATACCTGCAAGTTTCTCCAGCGGAAAATCTGGTACTAACTAACTTGGCAGCACAAGCGAGCATGTTGGCAAATGAGTCACACAGTTTGACTCTTGAACTCAGCATGCACAGAATGTTTTTACATTATGTAATCTGATAGTCACCTAAAAGATGTGATGTAACACATAGGCGTACTGTTCAAAATATGCCTGAAGAACATATTACTGATAGACCTTCATGCACATCCTTATTACTGAATGACTAATATAATCTAGACCTACTTTAAGCCCTAGTAATTACATCTGCATCAAAGACATTGCAGCTTATTACAAATGTCACTCTGTAGTACACAATCTTGGTAGGCCTGCTCTCAATGGTTGATGCAACAGATGGCCAATCCAGTCAAATGGACTGCGGCCCATCTTCCTCTAACAAGTATTTTAACACGACTCGTACTCATTTAGCACATTACACACTTTTTTCACAGCTACAGTTGGTTGGGTGGATTTTGAGATATGGGTCAGTGTTCAATGACACACCAATTGTGGCTGGCAAATATGAGCGTCAACAAAACCATGCCTGTGCATAGCTAATTTTCCTTAACCGAAAACTATTACATTTTAGACACTTCCACACTTGCGTGGGTGTTTTAAGTGGTTAGGGCCTTCAGTATAATCCAAAGCCATGAGGAGCTCTGCGTGGAGTAACGGGAGAACCATATCAGAGCTGTGAGCTGGCATGAAAGGACACAGCATGTGGCCAGAGCTGAACCATCTGCCCCTGGTAAGCTTATCAAGCCCAGCGTTTTACACTTTCTCTAAAACCAGTACACAACGAACAGCTTATTGTGTTCACCGGACCATTGTGAATTTAACCTTGGACCTCGGGGCTAAAGTGCAAGTGTTCACCCGAGACGCAGCATCAGTCACCCACTGCCTGCTTGTTGGTGGCTCTAAACGAGTTTGGGATGTAAACACACACACACGTACCACAAACAAATTTCCATCTATTCACATATCACTAGTAATTTGTCACCAACTTCAGCTGGCGCGCTACTCTAAAACACGACTGAATGTGGCATGTTCAGACGCAAATCACAGATTTTGGACCAAAACGTGGTATTTGGCTTCCTTCTGCGCAGCCTTGTTCACTGCCACAAACACACAACCGCCTGCAATTATCCAAAAGTTATGAGTGGGCCTACATTTCACAAGCCCTTGCTTACCCAGTTTAAAACTGCTGGTCTAAAACTGCAGAGGCTGTGATTGTCCATCCCTAGATCTCAGCAACTTTAAACTTTCAATGTAAAACAAACAAGCTCTCAACACACAGGTTAGTTGCAATAGCATTCTTGCAATTCCCTCAGCTCTGTTGAATACCACTTTGACGGGGCGGCTGTGGCTTGGTGGCAGAGCAGTTGCCTGCCAATCGGAAAGTCAGCCGTTCAATCCCCCAGCCACACGTCGAAGCATCCTTGAGCATGATATTGAACCCCAAAAATGCTCCCGAAGCTGCGCCTTCGGTTAGTAAAAATGTTCCCATGTGTAAGTGGCTTTGGATAAAGCATCTGCTAAATGACTAAATACAAATATATAGTCAATGGTTACAAGCAAAAGCTACTGTACATCTATGTTGAAGGGAGTTGTGTCTTGAATTAGAGAAACATGTTAATGGTGCCTATGCATTAGGGCTGCCCAATTAATCAAAATGTTATTAAAATCGCAAGATGGCCAATATATACAGCCATGTAAAATATCAAAGCAGCTCTAATTTTCTTGATAAAAAGGTCAAATGTGTGACAAAACAGCATCAGAATGAAGTGCTAGTGCTGCAGAGATGCCCTGGCCTACAAATCTTGTTCTCGAGATGTAAAAAAACTTGTTTGGTACAAACCAACATATGTCACGTCATTATGGTTTTAATAGTTTATTCAGTGAAAATGAAACTTGTGATGCTAAAAAGGATCATTCCCAATAATCGTGAATCATATCGCAATCGTTAAATCTGTCAAAAATAATCGCAAAATGATGCAGCCCTAGTATGTATACGTGTTGACACAGAACCATGGTCTATAACATGTAAATGTTTACATCAAAATAAACTCTGGTATGGCTTAATCACATTGTATAATGAGGTAAAAGTCTAAAACATGTAGACATACAATCAGTCTCACCTACAAGCTATCTCTAATTCAACTAAGTTCAGACTGTGGGAAGTAACCAACCCTAGAACATGCAAACTTCACACAGAAAGACCCCAGCATGCCGGGGGATTCAAAAGCAGGACCTGTCTGCTTCCTCCAACAACTGAGCAACCACACTTTTACAGGATAAATGTAAAATAAACATTGTATGCGTCATTACTCAGTGATAGCCACCCGGCATGATTGTGTGGCCAGTAGTTAGAGGGCTGATAAGAAACAGACGCTGGCAAACAGAAGGGCAGAGTACTGCTTCATCAAAGAGTTGTCGGCCGATTTGACACGACCTTTATGTTAGGTCTCTGAACCTATGCTTAACCAGCACGGCGCAGGGTTTGTTTCCCTCATGTAACGTGTCAAACACACTCTCAAAAATCGCCCTCTGTGAACCCCACTGTCCTGCTGATGAATCCTGAGCTTTGTGAGTTAAGGAACCTGCATTAAGAGTGAGCGTAAGGAACCAATTAGACCTGAGCCTGGCCCAGACCTGCCGCTGCACGCTTTTGTTAGAGGATAGCCGCTTGGCAAATTGCAGCAGGCTACCCTGAGCTGCATCTGACCCAAAGTTATCCTGATCTTTCGCAGCTGTGAGCCTCACAACCAAGGCTCACAGCCTGGGATTTCCTCTGCTGAGGAATTGGGTGAGTTGGGATTAAGGGCTTTTGTGAATGGCGCACTGGGAACGAGTAAACTAGATTGTAGGACCTCCTGCAACTGTCTGTCTTAATCCAAATTTTAAGCTGACATGTCACTACGGTACGTTTGTTTCTAGAAAAGCTTAATTTTTACTAGGTTGTTCATGCTGAAACACCGAGTCGTCTTTCTTTCCATTCTTCCCTAACAAATAAGGAGGTAAGAGTTCAAGGACACTTCAAGAGAAAGCACAACTGAATGATAATGCCGGCCATTAATGGACGCACAGTGAGCAATGCTGAAACCCCTCAGTTGGAGTAGTTCCTAACTGCTCTGCCTCTGACCACAGAACAAACAAACTAATATTGAACCTCCAATTATCTTGTTCTCTCTACCCAAAGTGTTCTGCGACTGTCGAGACTTCACAGTGGCAGTGCTGCTTTCTGTCACGGCCACGGACGCAGATAGAAGAAAGAAAAATGAAAATCTATTTTTCACAGCGCCACGCGTTCCTTCCATTAAATGTTCCCAAGAAAAATAGATGACTCCAATAAAGGTTGCCACGGCAACAAGAGTGTGGCCTCCAGCAGGTGGTTGCAGCTCATGCTGACCCGAGGAAGGCACTCTGCTCAGCGTGTCAAGGCACACACCCCTTCTGAAATTCACAAAGCAAAAAACAAGACAAGCCACCACTGCATTCCTTTACGTCTAACAAACCTCAGACACAAAACGTGACTGATGTTTTACTACATCTACGACTCAAAGGACAATCGATGTCGGCCTTAATAAAACTACCACAAAACACAATTTAAGTACCAAAAACACGCAATGTTGGTGCATTAGAGCTATGCAGCTGCATTGTGGGTGTATTCCTTCAATTCAACGCTCATGTGGTCATTGTGGCGAGTTCTCTTTACTTTGAGTACTAACACGCTTTTCTAATTCAAGGCACAGTATAGGCACATGTTTACTTCATTAGCCAAAAATATGTCTTGTACATATCTGAGTCTGAGCGATACATAATTAAGATTTTTCATTGGCTTTTTGAAATCTCTACTCCATTGTTGACGACAGCAATATATCATGCAAACAACGTACATATTTGAGATACTTTGCTCATTTCTTCTTGTGTCCTTCCTACATTGCAGACTTTACTGACACCACCATTGTCCAAGTGACCCTTGTGATTCCTGATAAGCTACATCTGCTCCTCTGAACGGGGACTCAATCAAATATGTAGAGATGCATTATCAGCGCGAACGTAACAATCATAGACTCCCTGATTCAACGAAGGGACAAAGTGTTCCTATTAGCCACCGTCATGGCGGTGTGTGTACTAACTCTACTGCGTACTGCTTCTACAAACTGCAATATAGCACTAAAACACAAAGTCTTAAAGCAGAACATATACCCATATTTCCAGTTCCATTACAACTACTGATAGCGCAGCAATTGTGCTTTTAGAGGTTAATTATTTCTGTCAGCTTTGACGCCATGAATGCTGATGAGGCAGACATACAAAGGCACTTATTTAGGTGATTGAAATGACCCCCCCAAAAAAAGAAAAAAAGAGCGGTCCATCAGCTATGGATTGCCGACACCAGATGTATTCTTTCACCACATGCTATCACCAAACTGTAAAACCCTGATAAAGACAACCTGCCAGCAGTGTTGGTGGGTTATGAAAATCAATGCTAGAACCTCATCAAGATTGCACAGCGTGTGCTTAGTCGCTTCTCGAAGTGACATAATTCTCAGGCCAGTGTGTGGTCAGTAAGCAACACTCCATTGTTGTTAGACAGGATGTGGGTCAGGGAGCTAAGCCACACACAGCCTTGTAGTAAAACTGTCCTCTTTATCTCTTCTGCCACTCCGTTACGTAATGTCGCTGTGTGTATGTGCACAGTAGGTGGGGTAGGGATGGCATGGGAGCAGGATTTCTGCTGACTTTGTGGGCCCCCGTATGCGCTTTCCTTGTGTTTGTGTCTGCTGAGGCATCTTGGCGGCACAGAGGGCTCGGCTGCTGATGAGGTGACGGAGAGAAATTTAGCAGAGTGGGCCAGGAGGGGTAATACACACTAGCCATTAATGCTTCGTCTACAACCGGCAACAATAACCAGCTGTTAACTGATTACGACGTACACGCCACAAATAACTGAACAAATCCAAAACAGTTGTAATGTGGCGGGTTAGAGAAAGGCTATATCCATCCTATCCTAACCTGGCTTTGCATACTCCGTCTACAGGCCCAATGCAAATCGTTTCTACATTTAAACGTGATCTGAATGTGAGCAATGTGCAATACCAACCTACAGTAGTAAACAAACTAGGATGAAGTAGTACAGATTCCACAAGCTAAGATTCTGACAAGCTAAAACAAATATTAGACAACCACAATGTTATCCGGGGAAATAAATGACCTTATCAGCCATTAAACTATAGCCCTTAGTGACAATCCAAGCATCCAGAGGGTTAAATATAGCCTGAATTATAAGCTCATTGTGTTCGGTTCACAGACACGTGCAGACATTCACTTACAAAACAAACTCACAACTGCTTAATGTAACAAACGCACTGAAAGAAACCGCCTTGATCGGTTACAATGCTTTCGAAGTAATTACTGCTGCAATAAATACACACTTTAAATGTTGCCACACCAAGCGAGGCTCCTATTATCGCGTGTGCAGATGTCGCCGGCTCTGGGGTAACACTATCACCGCCACCCCATGCGTGTGGTAACAGGATGTTGCGTGGATCTGCAAGCATTTCTCGCTCTACGTTCACCGCCAAGCAGGCAGTGTGCAGCACACATGGCAGACCTGGAGCTGTCAACACGCTGCACCTAGCTGTCAAACCGGGCTGGGGGGGGCTCAGTGTCTCCCCCTGGCATTTGTTCACGGGAAGTGCACCACGTCCAAGGCCCATGTCCGCTCGCCTTTACCGAAGAGAAAGTCAACAAAATGGTGGAACAGATACAAGTCACGTGACTTCTTTGTGCTTTCGGGTGCTATTGCAAGTGAAACAAATGGACACAACACGGCTTACGAATAAAATATCAACCCGCTGCACGCTTTTAACGACACCTGCGGTAGAACCGGGTCGCAATACTGCGTATTCATCGAGATCCGTCGTGTGCACGAAAGAGCAGATATGGCGGCCATTTTGCACAAGCTTGCGCAGGCAACATAGTGGCGCCCCTCGGTATGAAAACACTGCAAAAGGGAGCCACCACCAGTCGGGCGTCAATAAAAAAAACATACCGATTCCTCCTCTTTTTCCATCCCAGTTGGCATCTGCGGTACTGCCCGGTTGATTGAGGCATACTCATGCAGGTCAGGCAAATCCTCACAGCGGAAGACGGGTAGAGGCTTACTAGCATCCAGCGCCCGTGCCCGAAACGACAATTTACTCATTTTTATATTAAAAGACGCAGCATAAATCTATTCGATCTGCTAGGAATAACAGCAGGTCTGCCTCGAGTTCTCATGGATGAATCTGTGACGGTCTCTAGGAGTCAGTCGGTCGATTGAGGGCAGGCTTGGGTCCGTAGCAGCGGGAACAGAGCCGCGCAGGCCCGGGTCTCGGTCGCTCTCTGTCGGTCTCTTTTTTTCCTAGGCTCCGCTGTTCCTCCCCGGTTCAATACGCCATGGCCAACATGGCGGACATTACAAACTCATGCAGCTCTCAGCTCGCTCCAAGCGGCCCAACCCCCTCGATCACACAAACAGCCATTCCCACGCAGTTTCGCGCGCGTGCGCGCTCGCGAGACCCTTGGGGTACGGGGGAAGGGGGGGG
>CM022493.1:8449673-8488283 GCA_011952105.1 Coreoperca whiteheadi | reverse complement strand
TAGCGACGGTGGGGGCAAGATGATGCTGATGAAGGGATGTGAACTTCCCAGGCTCGGGATGTTCTCATCCTGTGATATGCCGTACGAAAACACATTTATTCCATGTAAAAAAATAAAAAAATAAATAAAAATCTGTGGCGACGAAAACAATGAAACTCCTGTCTGCCGCAGCACAGCATTCAGGTAGATTATATTTCTGAGCCAAACGCAGTTACCACCCACAGGCAGGCAGTGTGAGACTGTTTTTTTAATAACCCTGCAAGGACACGCACAATTTTTAACTTCGGTTGTGTTCAAATTAATGTGCAACCAAAAATAAGACACATGCTCTTCCTATTAGAAACAATTGTTTTGCAAACATCGCCACCCTGTGGTACAAGCACTAATGCACTCTACAACTCTCCACTAGGATTACAGGGGAACCGTTGGTGCTGCACTTTTGTGTTCATGGACAAGATACATAAACATGGTCAGAAAAAGCTAGAAAAGTGGGTAAACATTCCCATCTCCACAACTATTTTTTTTTAAACGCGTAAATACAAATATTACATTCACTCATACTATACATGCACCTGCAGAGAGGGTGGACACAACACCAGAAACAGCTCACAATATGGTTGTGCAGTAAATACCAATTTAGTCAAGCTGTGTAATGCTGGTTTAGGATGAAAAATTTAAATGTATACACTTCTTTTAGTTATTCCTCGACTGAAACAGGTCTGGAGAAGAGTACTCTGTGCAAACTGAAAATGTGACGCGTTTACAGTTACGAAATTGATAAAATAACAATTGACAAGATGGCAAAAGCCTTACAAATACAGCCAGACTGAAGACACTAAAAGTGACTTTCAAATAATAAACATGCCTAAATTACTGATGCTCTTTTGTAGTTTTTGATAATGGGCATTATCCTTTTGTTCACCAGACAAATGATGTGCCTGACCAGGGCCTGAAATTAACTTTTTTGACCACCAGCCACTGTGGCAGGTGCTTTTAAAATTCCACCTGCCACAATGACCTTTTACCAGCCATTTTTTTTTCTTTCCCCTCATAAAGGTGAAAAACAGATATTGCACAAACACTGTTCTCTAACTTATAGAATACACATTTAAGTGCTGTCATGTTATTAACTAAATCAATATAAGTAATAATAATTCTTAGAATATACATTTTTTAAATATTTTTATTCTTGATTTTGTATACTGACTGCTGCCAATCTGAGTCCACAAAAAAATATTTCTTCCCACCACCATGTTTAAAGTTTATTGCACGCCCATCAAAATTATTTCCCAACTTCCCAGACATCAGAGGGCTCGTATTTCTGATAGCAGGTGAAGGCAGCATTAGTCATGTAGACAGGTCCTGGCGGCTGTTAGTTACAGCAGGAACCGTTAAGCAGAACTAAAATATTATTATTACTACTACTGGTGAAGTTACCGGGTACCGGGCATTTTCTCGCCGGTTCCTAACTCCCAAGGCACACCCACACACATCTGCACACGCACACACATCTGTACATGCTGAAATCCAACAAAACAGTGGACTTCGGCGAAATGTTTGTTGAGAAAAAATAAATAAATAATTAACTCAATTCTCATTGGTTACCCGCCAATTGCGCAGTTCACCCGCATTTGGCGCGTGGTCGGTGTTAATTTCAGGCCCTGTGCCTGAGAATTAACCATGAATAGCATGCTATGGTGGTGTAATAATGGTTTCTAATGGTCCTTACATGATGTTATGACCACAAGAAACAGAAATCAAGATACACTCAAACAGGCAACATTGTTTAATTTGTCAGTCGCCACCTATTATGATCAAGTGTAGCTTCATCTTCTTGTTTGTAACTGTCAGATGTGGAAATCAGCACAGTCTTCTGCTGCCGCAGCCCAAAAGCTTCAAGGGTGGGACGACGCATCTCGACAGGTCCTTCCGCACATTACTGATGTACTGCAGTGTTGTTTACATGTGGCCGCCTGTTCGATGAGATGCGTCTTGCCTTTCCCCCGCTGACAACATTAGACAATGCGGCAGGTATGCAACTGTCTGGCAGGAAACTAACTTCTAAAGCTGATCATTTCTGAAACGCTGAAGGCAATGTGTTTGGCACAAATGATCAGACCACATATTTTAAGTCAACGCAACGATACGGCTCGTACATTTTTAATATTTAGGCCAACAGCCGCTCCAACTTGTGCTTGATGTTTGGGTTTGATTTAAATGTGACCCAAAAGAGTGGCCTGCATACAGAAGGGAGACATGCCTGACACTTCAGTCACTCAGCTCAACAGTGGCCCAAAGACATGGAAGTAGACACACATAAGCGCAGTAACTACTTCAGTATTACAGTTCAATGCTTGTTGCTTCAGATGTGAAAGTGTAAAGGCTGATTAATAGGCCTAATTATATATAATCAAACATAGTCAGTAAGAATCCATATGGAAACTCTAAAACCTCATTCAAGACAAACTTCCTCCTTGCAGAACAAGAGCAAGCCTCATTATAGATGTTTCAAAGTATAATCTCTGCATTCTCAGGCTTTACCACTAACTGTCCCCTTTGTAGCTTGTTTGAACACTACGCCTGTCTCCAAACACACAGGCAGGGGACAAACTCAAAGTAAAAACCTGCATAGGAGTGGAAAATGATATCAAATGCGGATGCTTCCGTGCACCAGCGCTCACTGACCTTCACTCACCAGACCGTGACCCGGGTTTCCCACCTATGGGAAATGTTGGACCCAAAGCAAAAGACAATGCTACCCACCACCATCACACCAAATGATATAACATAAACGTTCATCTTCACATCTATTTAGTGATGTCTGTGACCGACTCTGATGCTATATGCCCTTTTTGTTATGTCTGCCTAGGTTCGTTTTTCCTTTCCATCTGCTGCAAGGCCGAGCTTAATCCCAAAGATATTACTTGATTAAATGAGGGAATATCTTGTGGAGGAAACGGTGTCCATCCCTTCAATAGATTTCCACAGACTTGGCAAGGAGCCCTGCAGCTGTTCTGGAGGCTCGTGGTGAACTGACTCTACACTAAGACCCTTCATCTTGGTATTTCCCCCCCTTTCACTTGTCACCCATCTGTACATTGTGCATACGATCTACATTACATTTAGTCATTTAGCAGATGCTTTTATCCAAAGCGACTTACATATGAGAACATTCACAAACTGAAGGCGCAGCTTCGGGAGCATTTTTGAGGTTCAGTATCTTGCTCAAGGATACTTTGACGCATGGCTGGGCGATTGAACCGCTGACCGCTCTGCAACCAAGCCACAGCCGCCCCCGATCTAAGACAGCGCATGCCCTTGTACCTAGGCGGACAGTGACTTGGACGTATTCATCATTACAACACGTGCGGGTAACGTTTGGCACTGCTGCAAAAATGCTTAACGCCAGATGAACTGTGCAAATGCAAACTGTCTGCGTATGCAATACTGAGAAATAGGAGAAACGGGTGTGCAGACGTTTTTAAAAATGTGGGTAGCCCCTATGGGCAACACAGCCCTGACCTTGGCTCCTCGATCCTTACATTGTGATATACAGGGGCACAAGATATGTAAAAAAAATAAATAAATTAAAAAAAAGACATACTTTCCTGTCATATTTAAAGAGAACGAGAAAGATTAGAAATGCAAATAACCTGTAGGGATGGTGGAGGATTCCTGTGGGCATGATGCAGATGTGGGAGGGGAGGCTGACCCGATAATCATCATCCATTTGGGAGCAATGGGCTCACATGTGTAGGCCATAATGGAGACCTGTGAAACGGGGCAACAAAGACATACTAATATATAAATAATCATTAACATTGCCCACCAGTCTGTTCAAAGTAACGCTACATGGTTAATATGACTTTATTAGCCACGAAGATGCGCCATGTCTGAGCATTTATTGTCACATTCCTTGGTTTCTTCTCTTTTGGGCATTCATTATAACCATAAACCGAAATACGTGGGACCACTGGGGATGGAATTTGGAACAAGATTTGACAATTATCTATACAACACACACCCACACTAGCATTCTCAAGTTCACGTTTGCTCTTTTTCAATTCAAATGTCGTTATGACTTCAATGTAGAAGCAATTTCCTCTGGACCGGGTTTAATAATGTCGAGCGGGTTCTGTTGCTACAGAGTGCACATCAGTGCAAACCCCATATGTGGAAAGAGTGGAGGGGGGGGGGGGTAAATAGAACAAGACACGGCAGAAAAAGACGTCTTAGCGAGTGCGGACGACAAGCAGCAGGCGCAGCTACGAAGCCGACCACAAGGCAGCTTTTAACGGGCTTGTGATTCGTTTGGAGCCCTAAGATCCGATACAGCTGTGTTTGCACAAGGAACGGCGACAGCGAGGCTAGCTGGCAGGCTGCTAACGCTAGCTTAGCCCGGTTACCCCGACCCTGCGCCATTTACCAGCCAGCTAGCACTTTGCGGACAGACTGCCAGCAGTTCAATTTGAACTCGCAACTAACTTGCCCGCAATTGAAAGGCGTCTATTTCGAGTCCCACAAAAGCTGACACGGGGGGGAAACTAGCTTGAGCCGGCGTTGCAACTTACCTGCTGCTAGCAAAAGCCACAGGGGAGGATGGTGGTGGTGGCATTTCTTCTTCTGGTTGTCATGCTAGCCCAATGCTAACGCTGCGTTAGCTCCCTTCAGGACGCCCTCAGAAGGAAAAGGATTGTCATTTTTGTTTTCTTCGAGAGTGCGGTCCACTCGCTGTGAGAGGGGTCCGCTGGCAACAAGCGCGGGGGTAGAGGAAGTGATCCTGTCGCTAACGGTAAACTTGGATAGTTCGCTAAGGTTACTTCGACCAAAAAAAAAAAATCCAAACTGACCACCAAGCCACTTTGCAGGCGCATTGTGATTGGAGGGTAAATGCCACCAATCACCTGTGGCGAGCTCGGGGAGGATGAGCTCACTGGTCCCCCGCCCACCCGCGAATCACAACAACAACAACAACACTAGTAATGAGGAGAAGAAGAAGAAGAATGATAGTGTAATTATTATAATCTTTTTTTAATTGCAGTTGTTTGTTCAAATCGTGCGTTCAAAAAAGCAGAAGAGCAAAGGCTACACATGAAAAAATATCCTTGCGTTTAAACACACAGCCACCAGCGAGGCAGCCTCTGACAAAACGTTACCAGTCCATGTATGTCCCTCACAGACCAACAAGTGATGAGCTGCAACAGCTACAATGTTGTTGTTTTCAACATCGTTGCCGTATTTGTTATGTAACTGCCTCCAGGGCTGGTCACCTCCCCCCAGCCCCCCACAACCCCCCCTAACCCTTCACATGAGTCTTGTCGCAGGGCAGGGCTGCCTCTGCTGCCTCCTCTGAAGCTGCGATAGTTGCACCACACAATTTATTTATTTATTTATTTTATGATCAGACACAGATGAAAGAGAATGCTGCACAGTGGAAGCATATGGAGTCATTTTCTCTGATCTGCTCCACCACAACTACCACCCACTTGGCTGTTAAAGCTGCATGCACGCCTGCCCAGTGACTCTGGGAGTGGAGGAGGCATCGCTATGATTAATATCGCTTTGCTCAACTCTCCCAGCAAGGTCATCAGCAGCCATCTGTAGGCAGTGGGGGGAAAAAAAGAACAACCCTAATATCCATTTAGATTTGAACATCCATTTGTTTCTATGCGAGCACACGATTCGGCCCAGTGCACTGGCAAAGTAGCTGGCACGTACACTGGCTGCTCTTTTAAAGTTGTACACTACATTGCACCATATCAAGCCTGCAGTGGTCTGTTTGATGAATTCACAGGCGTCTGCTGGAACACAAAAGCACCAAGTGTCCAATGTCGGTGTCCAAAATAGCACCTTCTCTGACTATGGAGGACTGTAAATGAATGTGAGGCTGCTTCATAATTTCCAGCACGGTGACAATTTCTTCTCCTGTCATCTAGAGGGCAGTGCAGACCCGTGTATTTTACACTGACTTTGGTATAAACCCCCCCCCCTCCGTGTCTCCACTGGGATTACAATACATAATGCAGAATGCTCACCTCACTATCTCTTGCCTTCTGAGACCCAAGTTACACAGCTGAGCCAACCGTCAGCATATGTGAGATTTTCCTCGCATATGCCTTATAAAATATGGAACTATATGTAATTAGCTTTTGTGGATTTTAATAATGTGAGGGCATTAACTTTGCATGCATCCCACAGACAACCAACCTTGTGTAACAAGCGGTTTTATGTGGGGGAATTGCTGTCTGAATGTGTGCGCGTGCAGCGGATGCCGGGAAGGGGAAGGGTTGGAGACATGGACACATACTGTTGCATGTTGAGATCAAAGGAGAGCAAGTCAGACATCAACATCCACCTCCCCCCCCACCCTCCCCACCACCAAACAAGTAGGACCAACTGCTGACAACAGTTCAGATGAAGGATGTTGTTTCATTGTGCTTCGCAGCAGGGATCCTGATTGAAAAGTAGATCTCTTTCCATGGCTGCCATCACTGGTCTTTATATTTTGGGTTGACAGTTGTTGTGATGGCACTCTTGTAGATGGGGTTGTCCCTCTGCAGCAGAATGGAAACAAGGGTCATCCCACATGGTTATTCTTAGGCATTCATTTTGTGTCACATGGTAAATCGAAGGTGTTAGTGATCAAACTTGATTTTTTTTTATTTCCTAGCAAACTTTGCCATAATACAGTTGTCATGGGGTGAACGCACACAACGCGGCATGTTTATTTTTAGAGAAGAATATGTATACATGCAGCCATTTTGTATATGTCTCGCGCCTTTCCTCAGCTCTTGTTGCATTGTCCTGTTTGTTATGTGCCGTGTTTACCAGCATGCTCTTGTTTAAGCGCGGTAGTAGTCGAAAAAAAAGTCCCTGCAGCAATGTCGCCAAGACAAACTCCTGCGTTTATTGTACGGCCTCTGACTGACAGGCACTGACAGAAGGGTTTGTTTGGGCAGGGCTCACCCTGTTCCAGCGTCTCTGCTCCAGCTCTCTCTGGAAGCGGGCAAACTCCCTGTCATGGATGCTGGCGAGTAGTTTCCATAGCAGCAACAAAGCCACACCCAGCACTACAACAGAGGCTGATAGCACTGCGGTAATCAGGATCACGTTCGGGCCTGATGGGCATTCTTCAGAGACAGAGGAAGCCATAGGTCTTTATTCAGACTGTTCCGGTATTTATTCCAAAAATGGATTCCAGGTGGATTTAATATGCTTGTTAAATCTCATGGTGGTGCGTGCAAAAAGCAAGTAGGATTAAAACACACAGACCACTTAAAGTAATATTAGTGCACTGCACGTGATTCACCGTAAGCAAAAAGGGCACATTCAAGGTGTTTAATCTAAAAGACAAGGTTCTCTGTTGAAGCCCTACTTCATTATTTTGGCATCCGGAAGATACATTTTTCATCAAGAAAAAAAGTCCCTAGAACAGCTTGAGCTGACAAAATGTATAGAATTGTTCTGTTGCTGTGGATATATCGGTGCAGTCATAAAAAAAAAAAAAAATAAATAGAGAACCTGCTCTGCCTACCTCGTTCAAGAGCTACATGAACATGGACAGAGTCTTCTTTTTGTGCAGTCCTCAGCAGGAAGTGCACTCTGCAGCCCTCTGTGTCCACTTCCATACACCTCTGAAGGCCTGGAGAGGGGGGCACTGTTGCTAAGACACCGGCCTGACCTACCAGAGTGAGGTTCAGGTTTGCACACCTCGCCTCGCACTCCTCTGGATTCATGCCCAGTGAGAAGGCCCTGCACAAGATGCATTCTCTGCGGAAAAGGACCATCAGTGTGATCAGAGCTGAAACAGTATTTAGGAAGGAAGGCAATGAAAGCAGACGGCGCTCCCTTGTATCTTTTTTTAAATCATGAAAAATCCAGTAAATACTAAAAACTTCCATACATCATTTTTAATTTTCACTTAATGCTTAAGGGTCGTGGTACCTGTGCAAGGTGCAGACGCTGGGCCAGGAAGGGCAAAGCTCACAAGTCGGCCCTTGGAAGCGGTTTTCATGGCAAATGCAGGCGCCACAGTGACAGTCCCCTCTGCCTGCACAAATCTGTTTATCGTGAGACAGACAAGACTCCAAGCTGAGAGGGCACTCACACGCTTGACCACGAAATCCTGGGAGACATACACAAACCCCGCAGACACACCTGCCGTGCCCTGGGATAGCAAAACATGTTAAACGCGTTTTTTTTTTCTTCTAAAATGAGATACAACCACCTGTTGGAACATGTGACACTTTGCATTTAACAGTGGTGTCATGCGTTACCTCCACACCGCAGTCCTCGGTACTGATCACAGCTGATATCAGTGCACTCACAGAACTGCCCATAGTAAGCATGGTTGGGCTTTTTGCTGCTCTTACGACAAACACACTTCCCACAGACACACTCTCCATGCCCGCTGCACACTTCTGATGCATTATCACGCTGGCAAAAGTATGAGTCAACCGCCTCGCGCGACTCTGCTTGATCGCATTCGCACGATGTTCCGACCCTCCCCTCTTTACACCTGTAAACACAGAAACAAATATCTGTTGCTTGATTGCTTCCTGAACCTGAGATTAAGCTTGTTAGGAAAAAAATCATGCCATCATGCTACGTCACCTACCTGCATATGCCCCACTCCAGAGTGCCGTTGCCATGGCTACAAGGACTGTGTGGGAACACGTCCTTTTGACACGAGCACTCGCATATGGGGCTCAGCAGGACCTCAACCTCTTCACTATAGCCTTGGGGCTTAATAATAATGCGGGGTGGTCTTTGTGAAGCAGTCACGCGCAGAGGTGCCGTAATGCTTACATTAGAGCTCACCTAGAGGGGAGGTGAGAATTCCTTGATCACAATTATAATGCTCCACTAACGAGGTAATCATAATAAGCATTACCGCCAATGGCCACATGCTAACAGCAGCACTTACACAACTTACCACACACAGAGCCAGCCACACAGCTACATACCTCGTCACCTACGGAAATGTTGGAGCACTTCCTCCCCTGCTCGTTGTGCCTCGGCTTGCGACCCTTACAGTGGGAAGTATAGGAGACGTGATAGCCCGGCGGCAGCTTGCTGTTCTCCATAACAACCTCAGAGGTCAGTTCCTGCAGTCAACAGAGCAGTTAACCCCTTAAAGATGAGAAGGTGTCAGCAGGCTACGCACAGGAGGCTAATGACCGTTGTGGGAAGGGAGTTTCGGCCTCACTTACATTATACGCTTCGACTATTATCTGCAGGATGTTGTGGGAGTTGCTGGAAAGCGTTCCGACTGCACATTTTGGGAAGATGCTTCTTAGGCCCTGCAGCAAAGCAACAATATCCTCAACATAGATGAATGAATGCGCTTATTGACAGTCCGCCAGCTGATTTATATGCTACTCTTTCTAGCAACCTTTCTGTTACGGTGGCATATAGACAAACTGAATGTGGTGTCAAGGCATGGATGCTTGAATTGGTTATGGTCGGAACTCCCCCCTCTCTGATGGATGACGGTAGTCTATGGGAAGGCAGTTGCATTTGAATATAAAACCTGACCAAAAAAACAACTTAAATGTTACCATTTTGGATTGATCGCCACAGGATACATGTGACTTACAAAGGATAAGTCCGTTGGTATTCTATATTTTGCGTTGTCTGTGTTGTCAAAGCCTGATATAGCTTATTCCTGTGTGTCGTAGACCTCCACTGTTGTTTAAAACACATCACTGAGGCACACCTTTGCACTGGCTGACATGTTTCTTCATTACAATGCACTCGGGCACTGTAGCTCATTTTGAGTCAATCCTACATGCGCCGTCGTGCTGCTGTTAATATACACTAGGGCACCAAATCCACACCATTTAGTCCTGCTCGAGTAACGTTTGCTAACAACTACAGTGCCCTGCTCTTTCAGGATTATTTTGGCAAGTACTATCACATTGTTAGTTTTCGTGTTTTCATGGTATTTATTTGATAATTAAAAAAAAAATGCAGAGTATCACCAGACCTAACCTTTTACATAACGTAATGTGATGTCTAGCCAGTATTAAGTTTCAGACCTGATTTGCAGCCATACACGTCAATCATGATTTCCTTCATTCTGCTTATTTACTTATTATACTTCTTTACTTCTTGAAAACCTATGCAAAGAGTATGGTTCAGACGGAGCACTAGATTAAGTGAAATCCACGAAGGACTCATGGAAGGGAGGCTTGTGAATTTAACATATTTCATGTGGTAAAGCTCCATTAAAGGGGTTAAAAGGCGAAATCCTTTCCATACACCACAGCGCAATTGCACGAGTTTACAACTGTGGTGCCACCACCGCAAAGGCGGCTTTACTTCTGCGCACTTCATAGCCCCAAAGCATGCATTTATGAAAAAAAGAAAAGGATGAATAATGAATGAATAGAATAGAGACAGCCGCTGCTGTACCTCATACAAGTGTGTGACCTCTTCGGTGACAGCGAAGATGGTCTGGATGTTCTTCCGTCTCAATGTTTCGGCGATGTGAGCCACCGACGGATAGTCCTGACAGAGGGGAGTCAGGGCAGAGACGAGACGCAATGCATAACACTCAGTTGAGGATACATATGTGTAATCAGTAGTTAAGCACGCTCTCCCTCTTCTCTCTATCGCTGTCCTCCCCCTTTCCCTCCCATCTGACAACTCTTTCTATCGCTCATTTCATTCACTCTCCCTGACAGACTTTCCATTTCCTCCAAATAGATAAATAAGCGCCATCCAGAGAGGAGCAAACACCAGCATCTCGCACATCCATTTTCAGCCTTGGGTGGCCATTTATCCACACAGAAATTGATTAATAATGTATCTATATTCACTCCACCTGTCAACTGTCTGGACTGCAATGAGGTCAAGACACATAACACTCCCACGAACCTAATGAGAGCGCTATATGGATGTTTTACACACAGGGACAAAGACATACACTCACAAGCAGGTAAATAGGCAGACACACACACACACACACACACACACACACACATTCACGCACCCTCACACATGGCACACACACACACAAAGAGATGAAAGCTTTGGTTTGGATTACTCCACAAACGCTCCAGCTGTTTCCCATCAGGGTGTACCTGTCAGCATCTTCTTTACTCAGGGAATTGTGCTGTTGATTCTGACCTTTAAATCACTGTCTTTGACTTCTGTCTGCAGCAGGCTGGACCTCTATTTCACTGCTAGGATTGCAGATGGGAATCAATTTAGCACGCGCTGCAATATCTGCTCCATAGGATAAACATTGTATGCTCCTCGGGACCACAGCTACCCAGTGCATGCTACAAACAGAGTTTTGTTCTGCTGAGCTAAAGCTTTGGTCTTTGTCTGTGAATATGAGCTTGAGATATCACAAAGCTGCAATTTTCCCGCCCACGAGGGAGAAGAACTTGAAAACAGACTGACCCACAAAAGTAAGGCAAAAGTGCTAGCAAACAAGTACCTGCTTACACAGCAGACATAGAACAATATTATTATCCCATTAAATTCATGTTTCTGTGGAAGTCTGATATTTACTCTCCTTTTATCTATTGTTTGGTCTCAATTAACTCCTGAGAAAAGTGTCTTGATCTTTAGCTGCTAGATGTTCCACTTCTTTTTAGAGTAGTTGCATACCTTGCTGTTTGGTGCCTGGCAGGCAGCACACTGGGTTTTTGAAAGGTTTTCTGATGAAAATAGCTGCCTGCTAGAGCTGGAAATGGGGTTGATGAGAACAATAAAACTTCTCCATGCAGTAAATGTGCCATAAAACCAAAACAATGAGCTAAATATAGTGATGGGTATCGGCGCCTTTCACTTTACACATATAATAAAGTGATAATATAACAAAAACATTGCTAAATGGGGCTTTAAATTATTATTTTTAAGATCTATCTAAGCTTAGTACCAAACCTGGGAATTTCCTTTGGTGTACACATTTTTACGCAAGTGGCACTTTCCATCGTTGGGAAGTACGATGCCGCCCAGTTTGCCGCCTCCTGCAAAGTGGAAGCCAACATCAGTAGAAAACACCAGCAGACGAGTCACATTCCTCCAGCTGACCTGCTCCTGCAAAATGAAGAACATCAAACAGTCAATGAGCTGCCAATTGGCAGCACATAGAGCACCATGACTGATAAAAGTATTTCTGACAGGCTTTGGGAAAAGAATTACCTTTCTGCTTTTGTAAGTAATCAAATGACTGTGGATGAGTAATACTTTATGCCTTCATGCTCTTTAGGGCTTAAATCAGTCAAACCAGTCATTATGAAAATATTAAAGTCAAATGTTCATATTCGAAAACTCATAATAGGTTTAAAATACACCCCAAACTGACTTGTGCAGTTTCCCAGAGGAAGCTTAGTATTCTGAAATACCCCTCTCATCTATTGTCTGCAGTCTTTCCACTTCCTCCACATAACGCCCACCAAAACGGAAAAAAAAACAATCTCGGTATTGCAGTCCTGCTCCCTGCTGGGCTTCCTCGCATTACCTCACACACGGCGGCCTGCATCAGGGCATCCAGGCCCCCCTCTGGTAAATCCAGGTTACCCGAGATCCGCTGACCCCCCACTTGCTCTGTGAAGAGGCTTCCGTTGGCCGTGAGGCTCAGGGCGTGGTGGTAGGTGAAAGGAGGGGTGCAGGGCCAGGGCTCGGTCCTCTTACAGGGGTTCCTGAGCATGTCCTTCGCAGTGCTGATGTACGGCATCACCGTCTTATCCACAAATGCACCAAAGCCTTTTGGAGTGGGAATGAATAGAGGGGAGTAAGCGGTAGCGCAAAGTTTGGAGAAGTGATTTTGTGACTGACGGGTGGAAAGTGAATAACTAATGCTCTCCCTTCTCTCGAAAGCTACCAGTTGTCCTTGAGCAATGCACTTAATTCCCAATCGCTCCAGTGGTGCTGCTCAGTGGCCAGTAAGATTATGATCTTACCAGGCAGCTCCCAGGTGTGTAACTGTGTGAATGTGACACAAGGGTATGCCATAAGAAGGAGTATGGAGGTATAAAAAGTTAAGAAAAATGATGTTAGCCTACATTTCAGGTGAGAAGGAAATGGAAATTGAGGTAGACAGACCCATTCTGAAGTCACTGGTAGTATTTCTAATCTCTTCCATGAGGTCAGCTCCCAACTTCTTGACATTGGGCAGGTCGTCCTCCATGGAGAAGGACAAATCCATCAGGTAGTACAAGTCAATGGGGTAGTCCTCCACGCGTTTGAACTTCACCTCAAAGCTCTGGGGTTCACCTACAATTTGTTTTAAGACATAATTCCACAGCTGTAGCACTAAGGACATGTCCTGGGTATTTGGAGGGGTTGGTGTCTTGCCGAAGAGTTTCTACATGCACACAAATCACATACAGAGAACATTTTAAGGCTGATTATGACATTTGTTTAGAGGCTGTATTTCAAAATGTGAAACTTTTAGGCCAGAAATTTAGTTAAAATGATTTTATATTAATTACTGTATGTAATAGCCTTTAGACCATCATGTGGAGAGATAGAAGTTATAGAATCCATCCTTTCTCTGCCACTCATCCAGTGGCTGCAGGCTAAGAAAGTTAGTACAGACGTCACTCTCCCCAGCACTGTTTTCCCGCTCCTCCTGGGGGATCCTGAGGCCTTCCCAAGCCGGATGATATAAAAACTCTCCAGCGTGTTCTGGGTCTGGTCCCGGGGCCTCCTACCAGCCGGACGTGCCCGGAAAACCTCCAAAGGAAGGCGCCTAGGAGGCATCCTGATCAGACCCCTGAACCACCTTAATTGGCTCCTTTCTACCCTTTTTTTAATTACTTTTTATTAGATTTTTTTTTACAATCAAGTGCTCCAATTACAGAGGCCAGATTCGAATTAAAATCCATCTGGAAAAATGCCCCGTGTGTCATTGTGATACCTTCTCAGTCACAGTGCAAAAACAATTTGTTTATGATAAATGTGTACCTTCCATCTCTACCAGCAGTTTCCCAGAAAGCCCACTGCTTCTGTTTGCAACCAGGACCTTTGCTTCCCATCCTGTGCCGTTGCCAAACACTCTATGAAGTTAAGCCATGTTCTTTCCTGGAAGAAAAGTGTCCTCCACTTCACTGGAGGTCTGGAGGAAATCTCATCACAAGTGCGATAACAAGACTTTGTAATTCCTGCGGCAGCACAGCCCGTGTGTTCAGAAATGACCTATTCTGGAAAGTTATCCATTTACTGTACTTAATTAGTTGACTGTTGTATTCCAACCACTTTCCTAAGTGTCTTATTTATGCTTGAATTTCACCAAACGCTGTGAGAGCTTGATGAGACAGAGATCTGAATATGGAAGATATCTCCTTGATGAACAGTGATGCTAAGACACCTACCTGGCCTGAGGTGCAGCAGGACAGTCTGAGGCTGGAGTTGCGTGACCTGCCTGTGTTGCTGAGGGTGTTTTTGTTCTTTAGGGTGGGACGTGACCTTTCGGTTCTTTAGAAGGACAGTGGAACCTCTGGGGTCTTCCAGGCGATCAAAGGGACAGCCCCTCCTCAGCAGCGCCCTGGCTGTGTCACAGCGCTCCCATGCGTGCTGGCCCACTCCTAGAAAATTCTTGACACAGGTTTAGGTTGCGTTCAACCCCTTATACAAACGCCCACCAAAATATGAATGAAAATTAAAGATACCAAGGCAGCTACGACGAAATGACACTACATATGTTCAGCTGTAGTGCAAAATAGTAATTTGCATAAAGAAATATCAATAGCTGCGTTTTGACTGCAGGAACCTTCCCTAGGTACTAGGAACCTTTGGAGGAACGTTTCCAACGCAGGGACCAGGCTCTAAATAAAGTACTGGGGAAACTTTTTACCCCCCCAAAAGGCACCTGCTCTGGGGGTAGTACTTTCAGAAGTACCGGGACTTTCGGGGTGGTGTTTGCTGCGCTGAACAATTCTGAATGTTTGAGATCCGAATAAAAATGTGGCGCAGCGTTGTTTTGACCGTCTGGATCGAAGCGTTGCTGGGTCACGGGCCAGCCTACTCCGGCGCAGCGGCTCAGCTGCTGGGCTGCTGTCAAACTTGGCATGACATGTCAATAACGAGATAAGATGTGTCAAATATAATGTAAATCATCTTTAACATAATGTTAGCACAGCGGGGACATGTAGTTTTTTTGATTTTAGATCATTTTTATAATCATACAAAATGTACAAATAATTCTGGGGACATAAATACATAGTATGCTTACAAACGTGATTGAATTCTCCATTTCTCCCCTCAGTTTTATTCTTGTCATAGCAGAAAAGCCTATGCAATAGCATTTAGTCAATTACAGGAAATGAAATCTAACTTTTAAAGCCTCCGTTGCCAGCTTTGCAAACTCTCCAAAATATTTACTATTAAATTGTAATGTCATTTTATAACTTCATAAATTATTGACTGCACATTTAAACAAGGAATTAATTAAAAAAGAATTCACAGCCTTTCCCAATAAGCGTCACTTTTGACAAAGGAACCGATTTGGTCCCAAACAGTGCACAGGGCTGCACAAATAGTGATCCCTTTCGACGACGAATGCGTGTGTGTGTTTCCGAGCACACTCACCTCCTCAGCACACCAAGCACAGTGTGGCCCTGCTGCCAGACACTCTCCACAGCTCCGGACCCCCTGACTTTGGCATTCGTGATCTGAATGGTCTTTAAGTGGAACAGAATCCAGCAGAAAGTTACACTTTTCCACCGCAATAAATGTACCATATCATATTTGTACACGCGAATTATTCTTTTGACATCCTGGTTTGGTATGTAAGGGTTCACTGTGGGAGCCAGGGGAAGTTACTTTAGTTTCGTTTTGTTTTTCTTTTCCTCTCCTTTTTTGTTCCCAATCATCAATGTCCATTTTTGTTGTCAGTTGCCTAGCAACAGTGCTCTCACAATTTACCACTTGAAAACCATATATATTTTGTAGTTAATTTTCCATATCAGAAATACAACCAAATTCAATTTGCAGACAGTCTGTGATTTGAATTATACCTCTGGCAATCCGTAGGCCAACCAACCACACTAGACATATATACAGATCTATACCACCTAATTCACATGCAGTAGGCAGATTTTAAGGAAATACAACAACTAGAGATTCCTCCAGTCCCTTTTCAGGCCACATGTTGCCACAAAGTGATTTTGAATCTTCCGAATGTTGTGGAACTGTATTGATATTTTTACTCAGACTCAGTGTCTTGCCAGAATACTTCAGCAAGCTACTGATTGGTCACAAACTGTCTGCTTTGGAGATTACGCCTGTGACCATTTAGTGGCTAGGCCACCCAGCCACATTCAGGGAACACCCAGATAGACTTAGGAACCACTTTCACTGCTTGAGGGGAAATCATCAAGTTTATGTTATTTTCCTACACAAAACTTTTTGTGTGTGTATTTTAAATGTAGCAGTTATTGTAGGTCCAGTGAAGGTGCTGCACTCTCACAATATCCCTGATACGCTAATTTGC
Organism: Coreoperca whiteheadi; assembly: GCA_011952105.1. Lineage (NCBI taxonomy): Eukaryota > Metazoa > Chordata > Actinopteri > Centrarchiformes > Sinipercidae > Coreoperca > Coreoperca whiteheadi. The sequence goes on along the minus strand of CM022493.1, from coordinate 8,471,830 downwards.
TAAGAGTTAGATGAGAAGAACAATGCCATTCTCAAATCTGTACACTAAATATGAAGCTACAGCCAGCAGGCAGTGAGCTTAGAAGACTGGAAACAGGGGGAAACCACTAACACCGTCCAAAGGTAACAAAAGCACACTTATTAACAAGTTACTGTCTGGCTTGTTTAAACTGTATAAAAACCAAGGTGTAAAATGAAAGGCTGTGGTTCTACAGGGAGGGTTGTTTGCCAGACTATTTCTTGGCCAGGAGCAGTGACTTGCTGGATTCTTGTCTTCACACCTTGTTACCTTTGGGCAGAATCAGGCTAGCTGTTTCCCCCTGTTTCCAGTCTTCATGCTACACTAAGCTAACCAGCTGCTGGCTTTTGCCTCAGGTTCAATGGACAGACATTTGCGTGTTATTGATCGTCTTGAAAGGAAACCGAATGAGCATATTTCCCAGAGTGTCGAACTACTTCTTGAAGTTATCGTTTGAATCCAGCCCGTTTCATTTGATCAACGTGACACTGCTGAAATGCCTCACAGAAGAGAATACATGTCAACCTGCTGTCCCATCGCATCCGAATCTGCACTGCATTTAAAAAAGAGCCACTCAGCCCAGAGGAGATGACAAGTGCAAATTTTAAGTGGCAAACAACTGGTGGGATCCAGGCTACAATCTAAATGAGAATTTCTGAGTAGGAAGAATAATGAGACAGTTTACTTTTATTGCATCCTCAATGAGAAAAGTATTGACCCACCTTGAGTTCCTGTGGCGTTGTATCTGCAGCACAATAACAGGACAGCGGCAAATAGCAGGCTCATCTGGAAAGAAAGAAGGAAAGCAATTTACTGACTAAAAATGTGGACCATTCTTTCCTCTCAAATCATTAAGGTGGAGTGGAGTTGTAATTGCTGTTTAAGGAAAATAATCTTTATACCGAGAAGCTCACAAAAGACCCCAACATTTGATCCACTGGGTGTTGGGTTTATACAATAGAAATAAGAGGCACTTACCTTGAACAATTGTGCAGACAAACATGAAGGGAAGAGGGGTGTGTCTTCCCTCTGGGGGAGGGACCAGATGGTTCCTCTGTTCATCCTGTTCAGTCCACTATCTGGGGGACTCCACCATCACTCCCTCCCTCCGTTACCCTTTTTCTTATAGCAGCCACAAGAGGATCTGCCAGCTCATGTTTCAGGGTCCTGAGCAGCAAATGATCTTTTCAAGTAAGGCCAAAGATAAAGAGAATAAGTCCTTGGTTTTCTGCTGAGAAAAGCTGAAGACAAGAAAAAGACACTTTCTGTCATACTTGTCCTCATGGAGTACAGGGCTGGTGTTAGAGAGCAAGCGCTATCTCCTTCAGGTTTTGCTATACACTGTGCTATCTCAATTGTTTGGCCGTGCTGACCACTGTATGCGGCTAAAGCCTACGGAAAGATATTGACCCAGCTGCGCACAAGCTAAATGGGTTTTGAGGGTGTTTTTTTTCCACCTTACCTATGCAGAAGCTTGGAAGTTCCCACTTCTAGCAAGAACAGAGCCTTTAAACCCCTGTGGTCAGAGTCACTGTACTGCAGCACAAGGTAGAGGAGTCAAGCAAATAATATGAGAGCTGATCCGCGTCTAATGGCAGGTTTATTTGCATCCATCTGGTGGGTTTTGCAGATTTATCCCACAGAGGATCAGCTCCCAGGCCTCTGTGGAAATAAACTGCCGAATGATCACATAGCATCACAGACTAAAATAATAGAAGGATTATCTGCAGTACGCTTTAAAGACTGGAAGTAAATATGTGGTGACTTTCTTCAAGATCAAGCAGCTTTCACTGCCCACTCTAAACAAACTGTAACTGTGAAGACAATAGAATTAGTCAGTGTGCCGAAATGAGATGGACAATACAATGATGCGACAGTTGGTTTGTTATTCCCCTTTGAAAGATAGTGGCACTGAGAATGGAGTGATAATAGTTAGGGGAAGAAAAAAAGACCACTTTCCATTATTGCTGACTTCTGTTTGGTTTAATTCAATTCAAATTTCTCTTTATCAGTCAGCGAGTGGAATTCTGTTTGCACACATGATTTAAAATAAAAATGCATAACAAATCTCCCCTTCCTCGACCATGCAGTCAGACGTCATTTGATGACACCAGATATGGAGTCAACTGCGCAGCACAATTCCAGTACAAAATATAAAGTTTTCTCACAGCCACACGAGGCCATGTCATTCTATGTGCAAAAGGGTTACTGACTCGTTTTAGAGCCAAATATGGAGCTGTCATCAAAGCCCAAAGACAGAAGACTACACACTGTTAACTCCAGCAATGTACGGAGACTTCCTCTTTGTCCACTGACATCCTACTTTCAGCACGGCGCTCTCTCTGTATTTCTGCTTGCTGACGTTGATCTCAGGTCACCGAGTATGGGCAGCCATTGAAAGGCATTAACCACTCTCCAATGCTCCCTGCTGGAGAAATAATGCTTGAGCCTCCTCCAAAATGACATCATCCATATTCACAATTAAGTGAGGCACTACATAGAGCCCTGTTGTATCTGTGAGAATCCAGTGAAGTGTTTGTTCCGAGTGGAAAACCAACCAAAGTCGGAATTACAGCAGCAGATGTATTTTACCAGCTAATCAACACTGATTAATCCAGCTCACCACAGGGCGACTCCAATACGTGACTTATCATCTGCAACCAAAAGCATTCATCATAAATGATTAAAACAAAAACGGGATAAAAGAATCCACCATATATAATGTGTGATATCGTTAAACAAGATTGAACTTCATTGGTAATTATCAATCCTACGTGCGGTTTAATGCACTCTCAGAACTTTCCCTACTCCTTTTGCACAATAGAATTACCATTTTAATTTAAAACTTCTCACTGAAAATAAAAAAAGAAGAATTATTTTGAATATACTGTTGTTTACAGCTTACATAATGTTTGGGGGAGATTACAGAGCTCGCTAAACCCAGAGTTTAATTTTAACTTGATAGAGGCCTGTCACCAAATATCTGGATTGTGCTTTCAGTGGTTACACAGGACTGTGGGGGCTGCTATGTAGGAGGAGTGACAACAAAAGAAAAGACTACAGCGTATTTGCTTCCTTCTGCCTCAAAATGTTAAAAAAAACCATGTAAATCTTCCTGCTGTTTGGTCGTGGGGAGTTCAAGTTCTATTTTAAAAGCGGAAAAAGATCAGAGCAGAAGTAGCAAGTTTTCTTCCACGTTTACATCATCCTTGCTAAGATTAGCTCGCAGTTTTCAAGTGATGAATTTCTCATTTTTGGAATGAAGCTCTTCACAGGCAGGTAATGTGGTGACTTATAATGATCTCGATGAGACCTTGAACCCATTAGACTGAGCTGTGTGAATAACCAGGGGCAAGAGACCTTGTGGAGGTGGCCAGCTCTGTCTCAAGACAAGTCTGGACCTAAAAACTGAAGGATATTCACTAACAGCTTAACCCAACCACGAGGAACTAATGGAGGAATGGAACTCAGCCTTCAGGGGAACGTGGGTTATTACTCTAGTAGAGAGGCCTGACTGAAGTCCAGAGAAGGCAGAAAACCTTTTTTGTCACAACACCTGTCCCAGACACTTTGGCTCCCTGTTTGCAGCTCTGAGGTCTGTGATTGCAATACACACGGAGCTGGGGCAGCTGGTTCCATCCCCTCATTAGCCTTCTCATGAATCTGGTGCTTTAGTTGGATGGCCCTCTGGCTGGATGTTGTATGGCTCTCTGAGGCTGAGTCGGTCCAGATGCTCTGCCTTGCTGCGGCTCTTGGTTTTTCTCCAGTGACGTTAGCCTTCCCAGGCCCGTGCTATTGGAATCGCCAGAGCTTGCCGTGCTGCTCGGGCACCGGGAGGAGCCGCGTGATGCCCGGTGCCTGAGGTTCTGGGAAATAGATCGATGGAGGTTCCTCATGGAGGAGCCGGCTGCCATGGTGACCATCCAGGGATGACGGATGGCTTGCTTGGCTGTCAGGCGGGTGGCCGGGTCCAACGGCAGCAGGCGCTGGATAAAGTCCTTGGCCAGGTTTGACACTGAGGGCCAAGGCTGTGGACCAGAAGAAGCAGAGCAGAGTGATTGCCATCAGTGTTAATATAAAAACACTCACCCCAGAAGATGTCAATTCAGCCTCCACACACAGACACTCTGGAACCCGCAGTCCTCTACAAATGCTGGCTGGGTAATTAGACGAAGCGCCTGCACAGATTCAAAGCATCTTCAAGGCGGGATGCAAGATTTCATTCTTACAAAGAAATAAAACTGTGATCCCTGTGTTCTGCAGGCCTAACAAGCAGAACTAAACTCAAAGGAAAGCTAAATGTCACTGGGCAAAGGGAAGCAGCAGTCTTGGCTGACAGAATACAAAGTCTGGGAGGTAGGGCAGCCCTGCTGTATGTGTGGGATTTGGGCGCATGCTTATTCTCTGCCTGCATTAGCTTGACAATGAAGGCAACACAGATGAGCCTCATTGGGATCTTTTGCTCTTTGTTAATTCCAATACAAATCATTCCCCTTGTCACGACCCAAGCTGACATTCAAGAATACTTTGAAATCTGCCAGGCCATCTTTCCAGTAGGAGAGAAGACATCCGAATCATTATCATAATTCAGAATCTTTAAATTATTCATCTCGCCTTTGGTTCTTTGTCACAAAGACAATATTGTGGAGGCCTGCCTGCCTCAGGAAATTGACGACCTTTGTGCTTCCATCTTATTTTAAATAAAATATTACTGATACAGACATTGAATTAGAAAGATGTGGCATCAGATTATAAAGATGGCAAAAACAACTGGTTATGGAGATTGGGCCATAACACAAGAACCTTTATCAGTGTCATAAAAGCAAATACACTCTCTTTCTCTACATGATGTTTAGTTGAGATTGTTTGAATGAAGTCAGGTAATGATAAACATTATTCAGAGACTGCATCCTTAATCACTTCTATCTCACCCTCTTGTCCTTAAAATGCAAATAATTCTCTACTGTGTCTGGCTGAGGAGAATAAAAGATAAATACAGTAAAATCTGTGTGTGCAAAACGCTCTCATTCTTCACTCAACCTCGCACACACTAAATCTTACTCTTTAGGGAGGTCTCGCTCTCCATTTTAATCCCGAAATGCATTTCTCTCCCCCTTTTTTTTGTCTCTCGCCGAGTAATGACAATTAATCAAGCATGAAATTGACAATCGCGAGACTGTTGCCGGTGAGAGGAATTCAGAGAAGCAGGGCCTCGCTTATTCTCACAGTGCACCGACTGGAGAGAAGTGTGTGTGCGAGCACAGTGCAGGGTGCACAGCCGCCTGCCGAAAGAGTCATGAAAATGCTTCTCGCTCAAACTTTCGTCTCATTGTGTTGTTATTTCACACCTGAGAGGCAGACAGAGTGACACCCGGTTTCCCTGGGAAGGAGAGAAAGTGCTTGATTGAGCTCCCACGACTAACAAGTCTGAAATTCCTCTTCATCTAGCACTGGTGGTGATTCGGCGAGGCTCCTTAATACTGTGCCATGAAACGCACATTTGATAGCAGCTGAGGCTAGCAGATGCCTTTTGTCCTTGATCGGAAATGATGGGAACGCATTAGTTTAGTGCACGCTGGGTATGTACAAGAGACGGCGGAGCCTTCACTAGGTGGGAATGATGCAGAAAAAAAACTCTTTGAAGAGGTAGCAAAAGTTTGCCTCCCTCCTGCTATCACCATGGTACGCCGAAAGAAGAAGAGACATAACTGTGGTGTTGTCCTGGAACTGAGCCACCAGCACGAAGTTTATCTCTCTCCCTTATTCCGTCCATTTTTCACGTCAAAATACACAAAGGCTTTATTGTGTTTGGAGGACGGGGGTGAGAGCCGGTGTTATACATCACTGTTGAGCTAGCCGAAGAGGAGGGAGAAGGGGGAGAAAAGCAGAGTGCAGATATAGCATGAGCAGTGGATAAACCTACAGGGCTTGGCTTATTGAGCAACATCTTGTTAGAGTGAATGAGAAGCTCTGCTGACTGTGTTTGCGGCGTGCTACATCTTTACCTGACAAAACTGTAATTGCAACAAATGAAGAAAACGCTAGAAGGTCGGATTACGCTAATGTGATCACGGGCATAATACACTTTTGAGTAATGAACTACTCCACATGAGAGTCGCCGCCTCCCAATTGACTCAAATCTGATTCACCTGACAGCATTTCCTGAGCAACAAAGCCAAGTTTAAATATGCCTCATCATAATGAGTCCAAATGTGGAAGGTGGCCTGCTAATTCAGGTGATTCAGCAGTAATCAAAATATCAATACCCGGATGCAGGAGAGATTGGGCTGTCATGTACAATACACTCTGGCCAAGTGGAGGCTGGATTTGTTCACCCGGCGGCGCTCACTAGGGGGCAGACTGGGCCAACTGTTACCCAGGTTGCCGTGCTGCTAAGAGACGCAGATGTTTGGGTTGGGTCAGGAAAGTGTGTCTTCAATAACACAGCAGCAGAATGCAGAGGAGGTTACCAGGCTGCTGTCTGGCCTGAACTAATGCAAGGATTTGTGCTTTACATACAAGAGGCTGCCATGGCATGAGACACAAAAGCATGCACGCACGCACGCACACACACACACACACACACACACAGAAATCCACACACACATCAGATGAGATGCCCTGATTCCGTGCGAGGGAAGCGCTCCGTCCTACGTGCGGCGAACGGATTGAGTGATAAGGTGCGAAAAGTCCCCGAGGCTACACCCGCTCTTCCTCTGCCCTGCTCGTCCTCTGCCCCCCTCCTTTCTTTTCCCTCCAATCTCCTGCACCCTGCCATCTATTCCCCGACTCCCCCACCCTCCCCTCCTCCCTGCCACTGTTGAGTAAACGCATCAGTGTGAGTCTGCACTACAGGTCTTAAGGCCAGGGGCTGTTGCACCTGTGGGGGGAATGCATGCATGGTGTGTGTGTGTGTGTGTGTGTGTGTGTGTGTGTGTGTGTTGCTAGTGCAGTACGGAAGCGGAACCTGTTTCGTGGGCAGGTGCCGGGGGGCCGTTTGCCATTCTTAGTGCGTCTCACCTCCATCTTACTGCTGAAACCCCCCCAGCCCACCCACTCACACACACATTTACTGCAAAGGCTACTGATACTTTTGGAAGAACGTTTGTAATTGCAGCCCTTGAGTGTTAATATGCATAGTGGAGAAGAAGAGTAACTTTCAAAATGTGTCCATCTGGAAAAATGATATTACCTGAAGTTGATCCCTTTTCATTACCCTTCTTTGTTGAATACTTGTTTACAATCTGCTGATGACACTATTCTGCAGTCTGCTATTGATGAATGACAAACTGATGTTTTACATAATGGTGCAACCTACTGACCTAGAGAGTCATACATAACGGTTATATACTTATGCAATGACCTGGTCAGAGTGAGACTTTTAGACTTGAAATGCCATAACTCACTCTTGTCAATAACTAGACATATTTGAAGGGGATTCATAACAGTAGATTGATAAATGAATTGGTATAAATGAATAGTGGAATTTGTGAAGGGATTTAACAATGCAGCAAAAGAAAATTACAAGAGTAGTTGAGTTTCAATTTACATCTTGATTTACAGCTTGGTTTCCCCTTTCCTATTCCACTTACCAAAGCTATTATCATTTATAAGTCCTAGTTGTGCCAAATTGTGCTAACTTGCCACATCTCTGCCATCTTGAAGGAGCAGAATGTGCGCTGCCAGCAAATTCATCCGATAGCCGATTAAAGCCATATTTTTTTAATGTTTATTTTTGGTGGCTCAGTGGTTAGCAATGTTATTTTAGGGCAGAAAAGTCCTGGGTTTGAGTCAAGCAGTCGTTTGGGCCTTTCTGCAAGGGGTTTGCATGTTCGCTTCCCCGCAATATCTTTTAATTTTTCAATGGAATAAAACTCTTTTCACATTAGTTTGTGTCATGCTACGTTGTCCAAATAACTCATGTCTTGCATAGGCATAGGCATAGGTGAAATTTAAACTCTATTTTGTGAGTGTGAGTGTGTGTCAGCCCTGTGATGGCGACCCGTTCAGGGTGCACCCTGCCTCTCACCTTATTAGGCCTGGTTAGGCCCCAGGAGCTCGTGATCCTGACCCATTTCAGTATTAGTTTCATAATCACGATTAAAGGCTCTCTTGGCACTCTGACTGCAATTTCACATGTGATCATATCATCTTTATTCTGGCCTATAGGCCTTTTTTACTGACGACATTTTAAAATGTCACAGCAAGGAAAAACACAGGTGTAAATAATCAAATTAATGATGGCTGAATTCCATTTAGCTGCCTTGGTTTCAGGGTCCTGATATTGTGCTTGCTCACTCACACTGCCATGGCTTACTGGGACACTTGAATAGAATAGAGTCACTGTTAATGTTAGTAGTGACACCTGCGCTTTTCCTACCATGACAAGTTAAAATGTCTGCTGTGAAAACGGCCTATCGTATTGGCATCTAATTACAGTGACAAGTAACATCTCGAGTCAGTGTGTTTATGTTGCTGTAAGAACACTTCTGGTTTTTCACTAAAGCACAGAGGATCCAGTCAGTCAGTGCTATCGTTACTCAAAATGCTATGAAAGGCATCATTAAATGAAACTCTTCAAGTCAATTGTAATATGTGAAGGGAATTGCTCAGGCTGTTGAAACTGTTCTCGTTCCAAAGCGAAGCACCCTCCTCAATGACATGAAGAACCCTTGTGATGGCAGAGGTTCATATTTTGTGGATACTTGTGAACCTTCATCACGCATTACAACATTATTATCACAGTGTGTGTATGTGTGTGTGTGAAACTGTCTATCAGAGAGGGTGGATACTTACACATGACTGAGAATAAGTATCTTGTCAAGATGGGATTGTGATTGATGGCTGATCCATCAAGCCCTGGACCGCTACTCAGCCATGTATGATGTCTTCATATTGTCTTCATATGAATTTACAGATTGATGCCTTCGCGGCATCTCAGTTGGCGGTAAGATGCTATATGTGAGGTCCTATAAAATGTGGTTTTCAGCTTTGTTCCCAAGGATTTTTCTCCACCAGTGTGGCCTACATATGAGCTGTGTCGAAAGCCACCATTCAAAACGTGAATTAAGCCCTTGCATAAACTCTAGAAGGATTTTGCACTATTGTTCAGTTGGTGGTCAGTGCAGCGGTAAACACAGGGATAATAGTCCAGGGCCTATGTAAGGGAGACTCTTGTATGCCAGACTAAAATGTCAAGCTGCATCCCTGAGAATCGGGCCAGGCTTAGCCCAGTGAATAATCCAGCGTTGGGTGTAATCAGCGTGAAAGAACAAGCCCGAACTCACCACTGAGCTTGACAGAATAGGCTGTTAAAAATACCCACTTCAGTTGTATGACAGAGAAAAGGAGGGCGGGGGGGGGGCAACATGCAGTGCCGCCTTTTCCCCATTCCCAAGCATTCTCAAAGAGCCATAGCAAGCGGAAACTCCAGACACCACAACAAACTTTCGCATTATCCATTCTTGTGCTTTACAATGTTGTGCAGAGGAAGGGATGACAACTAGGAAAAATTCACCTTGTTACCACAGCTGCACTGCTACATGCTAAACTGAAAGGCAAGGATAAAATAATGTAGCTATTTTTGGTACTTCTAATAGCATAATGATTAAGGTGTGAATCATTCGTGTGCAGCGAGTAGATGTAACAGCCATATGTGAAAGGATGAGTTGCTAGGGTTGGATAATTGCAACAAACCAGATTGTGTTGTGGGAAAAAGGACGTATGTCAAAATGGAAACAGCAGATGGGAGTTTTACTCAGAACTGCTTCTTTTTTGAGGCAGAGATACGCTGGAAGCAGAAATAGTCTTATTCATTGGGTTTAACCTGAGCCTGCAAAAGAATTACAGCTGGCCAAACAACTACGCCTTCTGTAGATAAACTGTGTTCCTGAGCTTCTGGTTGAGATCCACAAAACAAAAAAAACCCTTCCATTTCGACTCCATGACAGCACGGAGGTGGGAAATTGTCATGCATCAATAGAAGCAGGGGTCAAATCTTATGCGAAGGCATCAGTAAGCATTAGGAGAATGGCAACTTCCCCCTTTTCTATGAGAGAATATTTCTGAAGAACACAGTATGGATCTTCTGCATGAGCTGCTGCTACTTATTTTCACTCCTTGTAAGCACAGCCCTTCAACATTTAGCCCCAGATCAGACAAAACAAACAGTAAAATCAAAAGTTTCGGGGAACAATGTATGTAGTTAGTGTAACAGGTAAAAACTGACTTGTATTGCTATTGTATGTACATTTTAAGTTTGCAAGCACCCCAAAATACTATGGTTCCTTGGTTCTGTCCATTGGGTTGTAGCTGGACCTGCCACATGCCAATACATAAGCTACATGCCCATCCACCACCACAACCTCTGCACCGTTCTTGCTACATATAGGGTAACACTAACATTGGCACTGGATATAAATCGTGGGGTCCAATATGCATGTACAGTATTTCCAAGGGATACTGAACTGGTAATAGGATCGTCTGTTACCTCTAGTACTTCTATTTGCTACAAAATTTACTGTACATAACTAAACTCCAATATGCAATGAAAAACCCAGTGAACTTACATCTCCATAGAAACTGTATTTTCCTCTCACAATGGATCTGTACAGCCGTGTGCGATTGTCGTCCTCGAAAGGCATGGATCCACTCAACACAACGTAGGCGATCACCCCCAGGGCCCACAGGTCCACTGCACAGGAATAGGGTTTCCTCAGCAACACCTCAGGGGCCATGTACTCGGGGGTTCCACAGGTGGTTCTGAGGGACCAAGGCCTGTCTGCTCCGGTATGATCTCCCCCGTTGCTTCTGTCAGGGCCTAAAACTTCAGACCCTGTGCCACCAAAAGTGGCCAGTCCAAAGTCGGTAACAAGCAGCCTGGAGTCGGCCCCGGGGTGGTAGTACAGAAGATTCTCAGGCTTCAAGTCCCTGTGGGTGATACCCAGGTTGTGCAGGTATTCCACCCCAGCCAGCACCATCCGGAGGGCCTGGGTTGCGTCCCTCTCTGTGAAGTGGCCCCTGCTGACGACACGGTCCAACAGCTCCCCACCTGTGGCCAGTTCCAGCACCATGTAAACCCGCTGCGGAAACTGAAACACCTCAATCAGCTGAATCACATTAGAGTGGCTCACCCGCTGCAGCACCAGGAGCTCCGAGGCGCACACCTCACGGCCCTCTGGGGCCTCTACCTCCATCATTTTTATGGCGAAGGGCTGGCGAGTCGCCCTGTGCTCCACACGCACAACACGGCTGAAGCTTCCTCGGCCGATCAGAGCCTTGATGTCGTATCTGACAGGGCAGAAGGGGAATGATGACTCATTACAGCATAACTATCTCATGACACACTGTTGCAAAGCACTCAACGTCTCTCACTGCAGCTGCAGCTGTGATGTATGGGAAGATATCTGCATGTTGTATAGCCTACTGCAGCAAAGTCAACCAGGCAAATTCATATATGCACATATACAATGAATGTGATTTAGATCGCAGATGAACAAGGCAATTTTTCATATAAGCAGTGACTAATCAGATGTAGAAGGAGACATCCCCTTTCCTTAAAGACATCAGTTTTCTTGCTTTAATTGTTTCGACGCTTTCATCTGACAAGTACAGGAAGGCAGTCTTCAGGTATTACAAGGCCTAGGGCTCTCAAATGAATGTCTACTGCTACTGCTAATAAATTGTATCGCATGAAGGTCGGCGGTGGTAGGCTGATCAGAATGACATTAAAAGGCTCCCATGTGCACTACGAATCTTCTTAAGTAATTTCACCTTGTGTTGTGCTGCAAACGATCTATTTTTGAATGAAAGTTTAAAGACTGGCTGCTCACGGGGCTGAGATAATATCACTGGTTGACAGTGCAGCCTCAGTTATTCAGTATTCATTTCTTTTTCTTTTTTTAACTTAGTATTGTTACTTGAAATTGGAAAGACAAAAGAAGATCAAACAGCAAGTATGATTACACTAACATGATTTTTTTGTTGACATTCTTCTAAAGTTTTAAATTGTTTATCTGTTTTCCGCAGAAAAATGTCACATCTTAACATAATTGATGTTGGCACAAAATATAATTCACAGACAGTTTAACTGCAAAAAGAAGCTATTTATCGCTGTATAACATGTACTGGATTCAAGGAATTCTTACAGATTACTTGAAAAATGGGTGTGCCAAATAATAGATTTTTATTTGAAATGATCTCCTCTTTTTCCATTTAGAGGCAGCACCTTACTGTTATTTAGAAATGTTCTTGTGTTGTTTATTGATATTGTTCTTGAATACTTTCTGTTAATATTTACCTTGCCGTCAGACGCGGATCAAACGTGTCCTTATATGTGGAAACTTTGTCCTGGTGTCGCCCATCTCTGAGCGTCTGCTGTTGGCTGTTTGAGGGTGTTTGAAGATTCTTAATGCTGGTGGAAAGCCACGGACCTCTTTGCTTCTCCGTGCGCTTCTTTGGCTCATCAGCATTGTGTGCTTTACTAAAGGCCACAAGCGACTGCACTACACTTACATAGCCCTTCTTGGATGCCCCAGGCAGCACCTTACTGTTCCCACAGCCCATCACTCAGAAGCAACAAGCCATTGCCACGGAGGGAACAAAAAAATTCCTACATCTGCTGTAGCCTGGGAAGAAGAACACGAGCCTACATGGCAGCAGCTTGTTCCTGCCGGAGCATTCGGGTATGCATCCAGTCAGGTGTTACTTGAGGTGTGTTAAAAGCAACAGCAAGCTCCACCTACCTAGCAAATTGGAAGTTGGCAGGTGTGCGGACACACCCTCTCACTCACTTGTGTGATAAAAGTGTCAGGTAAACAGAAACTGTTTGAAGCTATTGTCACTCCTCTTGCAGTCGATTACCACAAAGATCTGAGCCTGAAGTAGGAAATTGTGGACTGAAGAACACCAACAAAGTCAAGATTCCAGTTTCACACCAGTAATAATATGATGTAACATATAGCCACATAGTATATTCCTTAAAGGATTTCAAAATGCTGTTCTATCAACTTCACTGGCACTAAAAATGGCTACCAGTTTTGGAAGCTCTGTTCAGTTGTGGAGGCATATGAGGACAAAATGTTCATCCACTTCAGGCTTAGAGGTATCGATACAAAAATTATTAGAGTTAGTGGGTGAAGCGATCTTTTAATTTTGCACCCAGTGTTTCCAGTAATTTCCACCATCCAAGGTAAACTGATATAAACATGAGACAAACAAAAATGAGGAAGACCAAAGACGGTATGGTCGAAACAGAGCTGACCTCAGCATCCAGTGGACAGAAACCTACGTGGCTCAAGTACTCACTACTTTAAGACTCCACTACATTTCGAAAGGGAAATATTGTACTTTTTTTTTTTACATTGACTTGACAGCTGTAGTTACTAGGTAATTTGCATATTAAAGGGGTACTTCAGCTATTTATTTTTTCAGTTTTATAAATAATAATAATTTGCCTCACAAGAGAAAGAAAAATCAAAAGCAGCAGAGGCCAAGATATCCTGACTTTTGGTCCCTAATTTGGGTCAAGTGCCAAAAATACTAGAACCTATAATGGATTCCCATAATGCAACTCAATAGTGTCTTGATGACATCATCAGGGCTATTTTTCTTTTGTTTTTATGAGGCTTAAGAAATCTCCTTCCAGAAGGATTGTAGATATTATCCAGCTGTTTTCACAGTCTGAGTAGTACTCCTCAAACTAACCTTCATGTGAAAAATTAGCTGAGTGCCCCATTAAGATTTGCAGTTTTGCAGATGATTCTGTACTTAAATGCAGAACTTTTACTTTAGATTGTGTAGTATTGCTCCTAAGTCAATTGTTTCTTCCACCACTGTTAAGATAACAGCGTGCAGTGTTGTGCGTCGTTCATTGAACGTGCTCTCATGTTTTTGGTGAACAGTGAACTGAACGCATCCGTTTGCAACTAATGAACGTGAACGTCATTCCCCCCCCCCGTGAGAGTTAGTGACACTCACGCATTCATTTTGTTTTACGGCACCCGGCATGCTGGTGTTTTGGGTCACTTAATCTGATCGGTCACAGATTTTTGAAACCAGCGAGCTGAAACCTCTGACCAGTCTTGGGAAATATGTGCGAGTGATTGATGATCACATGAAATCATTAACAAAGGGTAAGGCCGCGAGCCAACAGCCACAAAGTCCTCCACAGTAGTCAAACTCGCAGCATTTTGTAGCTGAAAAAAAATGAAATCAATGTGAACTAGTTCATTTTTTGGTAGGGTGACCTTAGTTCAAAATTCTAAATTGTGAACTTTGAACAAAATCTAGGTCATTTTCATCTGTGTGAGCTGAACCTCGAGTTAGCTCTTGTGAAGTGTGTACTTGCGCAACACTGATAGCACCTAACACTACAATAACTCGATCTTCTACCAAATTACCTTGAAACAGCTTTATTTTCTTGCTTTTTCTCTAGAGTTAAAGAACCCACATACATACAATTCATCCACTGAAACAGACATTGGTAACATGAAGGACTCATCCTCGCAGATACAGTTACATTTGTACTTATTATAGCAAACCAAGATACATTTACTTTTACAAAAGTGGCATCTAGCATACCACATTGTGTAATTCACTTTTATCCCCACTGAATTTCTTACTGACTGCAAATTGTGTCATATTATGTGAGGGGCTAATGTAGAAGCTATACGTGTTCATTGTATTGTTTGTATTGTTCGGCACAGTATGTTCCTGTCGAGCCTGTGACTAGAACTAAGCCACTTTTTCTATTTTCTGCATTATGTTGTGCTGCTGTCTTCATGTGTCCGCATTCTTCAGAGAATGAAGCGGGGAAGGAAAAAAATAACATACAGCCTCCTCCTCCCCCTGCCTGCCTCTGCCCTGTACATTGTTTAAAAGAGCTAAACCTTGCAGAAACTGAAGATGCCAGGAAACATGCACATATTTATTCATACGAGACCGCAGAGAGGAAGCAAGGGATCAAAAAGGGGGAAGAAGCACCTTTTTACCACAAGTAGTGTGCTGCACGCGGAGTTTAATTTATTCTTTTTCACTTGAGCAGCTCAGAAATAATGTGTTCATATGAGGTTTGTATAATAAGTTCATGTTTATGAATAAATTGTGCAGCATGTTTGTGTATTTAGGAAGATTTGCAGAGCCTGCTTCCAAAACAACGCTTTTGAAAAAAGTGCTCCATATAGGCTCACAATGTATGATACTTTGAAAGGATAATGGTTTATGCAACATGTTTTTTTTGGTGACAACTTTTAATCCGCGGTCTTGTTTGCCCTTGTGTTCAAGCATCACACTTGTCAATCAAAACTCTTGATTTTTTTCCTAATTTTTGAAGTTTAACTGTCTGCAGTTGGTGCTTTGTATGTAGCAGCTACTGCGGCTCATGCTAACTTCTTTTCCTCCTTTCATTTTCTTGTATTTATTAAAAGATGTTGTTGCTCCATGAGGAAAATGCACCATTTCTTGTGTGCCAGGAGGATTATTCCCACCAAAGGCCTACCATATGCCGAGTGTTTAGACGCAGCAAATGGAAAAGCTTTCATGAAATGAGCAGGGGTTTAATCGCTATTGTGTTATATCCACTGGCAGTTAAGAGGGGAGAAATGTTTATATATATGAAAACGTCATAGATGCTATTATACATTGCTGTGTCTTTTCAAAAGGTGTAAATAGTGTTGTCATAGAACAGAGAAGCAGGCTGCATCATCAGTTGCTTGTCTGCTGCAGTTTTTTTTCTCTCTCAGAGGAGCCAAAGGGGATGCTGGGCCTATCTGTCTGTTCTGCTGTCACACACTGTCTATCCCTTCTCAAAGGACTGCAAGCACACACACTCACATACATAAAAAGACAGACAGAGAACCCCCACGCCCCTCCATACACAGACACAAAGAGCCAACAGAGGATAGACATCACATCAGCACTGAGGTGGTAAATCGCCCTTCAGAAGCCTTCCTCAAGGGAGTCAGCAGTTCAGCGTTTATCGAACCACTATCTGATTACTAAAAGGCTGTCGTCGGTTATAAATGAACCCGCAACATGTGTGTGGTATTGGTAACGCCGGGGGCCTTGGGAGTAAAAGCCATTAGGTGCTGCTGAGAATCAGTTTAGGCCAGAGGAGTGGTCAGAGTGCAGCTGCCACTTGCCAGTCAGTTCATTACTGTTGTTATTGTAGTCAGAGGATGTGATACCTGTGTGTGAGAGGAGTGGACTGGAGCTAGAGCAAACTAAAAGCTGTGGATTGAAGTGGCCGAGTGAAAAGGCAGCGGAAGAGCTGTTGTTCCTAGGTTGAAATTTAAAAAAAAAGATTGGGTTTGAAAAAAGAGAACGTTTCAATGAACACTTGAACTTTGAAAATGTAAACTTTGGTTTTTACGTAAGTGGGCGAGACAGCATGGAGACTATTTCTGGTGTGCACTTAACATCACAACGAGCGGGGATGATTGGAACAGCGGGGGAAAAAAAGCTGCACCTCCCAGAGGTTGTATAATTCATCAAGATCCTGTCTTACCTAGCCTGGACTAATGTTCCGTATGCCTTTAAAGTGCACACCTTTTAACACTGTAGGCTTACACCAGCAATTATCTGTTATATTAATAATTTCTTTCATTGTCTTTGAGTTACCGTGGTTGGGGGAGGTCCTTTCCTGGTGGAGTCAAAGATGTGGATGAGGGATGGAGACTCTTAAATCCTGGAGCCAGCTCATTGGGGCAAACCATGTGCTGCAAACTTATGGGGGGGTTTGGGTTTAGTTAGTTTTGCTTTGTATTTAGTTGCAGTTGGTGTCCATCTTTTTTTTACGCCTTGTGTGTTATTTGGTTTGGCCAAACCACTATATCACATATCAGTTTGTTCAGTTAACATCTTGTTTAGTTGCTGTTATATTATGTATAGTTATAGTTTGTTGACCATATTAAGTTATTAAGTTCTATAAGTTTATACTGTGTTTGCACCTTTTGGGTAAATCAAACCCCCAGTTTTCATCTAAAACGCTTGTTTCCTTATTGCCTCACTATTTGGTCCCTAACAGACACCTATAACTTATATGTCACTCGACGCTGAGCCGACTCATTGCTCATCATGAACTGGGCTTTTTCAAAAATGTGCATACTTTCTGTGCGAGATCTAAACATGCCCAGTCATGTTATACGAGTACAACAGATTAGTCCATAAGCCTTAATGCAATGTCACCTGGAAGTATGTCAGTGCACCGATAAATGCTCTCGATATCCTTTACACGCTTGTGTAGCATTCTTCCTACCAGACATGGTAGCGACCCTGATTTTAGTTCTGTGTCCATGTCCTAAAATCCTGTGCACACCAGTTAAGTACTTCCAGAGAGACGTTGACACTGCTGCTGTTGATCAATCTCTGAGATTTGCTCTCCCATCCATCATGGGCCAAGCCCCCTCATGACCTCTTTCATCCACACTGAGCCCACATGCAGCATTATCCAGCTGATTAATTAAAGCCATCCATGATTCATCAGTGGAACACCGGCCTGTGATTGTTGTTTTGCGGAGAGACACAAATAGGTGGGGAGCCGGACGCAAGAAGCACGTTTGCTTATTACAAGTCGTTGAGAGCAGGAGAAATCAATGCTTGAGAAGAATACTTGTTTTTTTCACGTCAGGGCATTTAAACCCAGCCTCCTTTAATACAACACTGTGGAATGAGCCCCGACTGCACACGGCTATGCAGCAATAAAGCAAGGCTGCTGAGCACAATGCTAGCGAAACAAAACTAATTACAGTGACAAGTGAGGCAGGCGCCAGGTCTGTCAACAGAGGGGGAGGATGCTACAGCTCCCAAAGGCAGGACCCTTTGGGACGGCTGACGGATACTCTAATTTTCTTTTCTATGAAGAGCTCGGAGGTGGCCGGGGGACGAGGCACGCTAGACAAATTGTCTGTGACGTCTTGATTGAACAAATCATGGACGTTGCGCGAGTTGGCAAAATTGGATTCAGTCGACAGATACAGTCACCTGCCCTTGCAGCGCTCTAATGTCTGGCCGTGGACTCACATGTGTAATTAATGAACAGCTCTGCTAATTACTCTTTAGCAGACAGAGGGATAAAGAAAACAACGGAGGGAGGGTCAAGTGGTCTAATAACGCCGATTTTGAAGAGCCACTGTGCTGCGCCTTGTAAAGAAAAATACTGTGAGTCATATCCTGAGTAATCTCTGCTTCATTAAGCACTTAAATTAAAAGCATGAATAACATGAATAAAAAAAATAATCATGTGGTTAAGTGTGCCTTAAACCAACATTCGCGGATAATATTTTGCTTACGTGTGTCATCATCTCGAAGAAGAGAAAACTCTTCTGTGTGTACACAAACTATTTGCCCTTTTTTGATCTTTTCATATGTACAACCTGACCTCTGAGAAAAGTTTACTTCCAACAGCCGGTGTGTCTCTCTCCATGACTCAGAGACCACAATTTCTAACCATCAGACTTGACCTTTAATATCACCTGGTGGTAAAGGCCAAAATGTTAAAACTCTTCCCCAAATAAAGACTATTCCATACAATAAGTGCACATTTCTCAAGCTATCGCTGTATACTGTCCCTTACAAAAGAAACACATGTGAAATGAATGTTTTTACGTGTTAAATGTACGAAAACCACATGTGCCTGAATCACGGGGGTTTTCATCGCGCGAAATGTCCAAAAACACAATTCGCCACTGAAGTTCGAAGTTCATTCTTGCCCTTGGAAGCAGCAGTTGAGAATCTCACGACAAGGTCCATTTCTGGAGCTTTCGATTGTGCCACATGATCTTCATCGTGGACAACATGGATGCGAAGTGCCTGAAGTGCTCAGAAAAATTGGAAATGTTTTCTGACAACCGCTGATGAAGATCATGCGATATGATCAAAGGCTCTAGAACTTGCTACTAAATGGACCTTGTGGTCAGACTGTTTTCCACAGAATTCATCACATTTGAAACGCTTTTTCCGACGTGATAAACCACGTGTCCATTTGTGAATGTATGCAGTATTACATTTCAAATGGCTGTTTTCACTTATCAGACATTTCAAATGTAAGATCTGTAAATTATCATAATTTATTACGCGTTAAATACGCCACATAATTTAATGGGGTAAACATGTGCTCTCTTTGTAAGGAGTAGGAGGGCTGTAAAAAATTACAAATTGAAAATAAATAAATAAATCTTTTATTTTATCATGTATATTTTTATCAGGATTATATGTTTTATTCTATTTTATTATTTGAGTAGAACTGAATTATGAAATATTTTACAAATTACAAGGGAGTAATTAACATGACAATATGGATATTAGCTTAAAAATGATGAAATTCTAATAACATAATAATAATATATCATACTTTTACAAAATAAATGCTGGCGTGAAAGTGAGTAAGCTTCTGCCTACAGTATAGCTATGCTGCTGGGGATAGACTCATCCTCACTTTTGAAATATTGACTGATAAATTTGAGGAAGCAACATTTTTCTCAAACAGATATATTGCGTTTTTATGGGAGAAGTCTTCAATTATTTAGTCACCCAGTGGCAGAAACTTCAGAGTTTGAAGTGATGGAAATCTAATATCTGTATCACATCCATCAAGCCTTGAGGGAAGTTATTCAAACGGAGGATTTGCTTCCAAGAGACGAGCACACACACTCCTCTCACCATGAACACCAAAATTTAATTTGAAAATGGGCAGAAGGATTATTCCCATTATCCTGCTCCCAGACACTCATTTTTAAATGACAGACAGAAATATGCAAGTGGCTGTAATTATATTGCAAGCACACAAAGGTTTTTCTTTTTTCCCCCCATCCTTTGATTGTATCGGTGATGGTTTTTAGACAGTGTTATTGGTCACTGCATAGGAGTTTAATCAACCAGGCATTTAATTTTTATATTCACACTTCAGAATAAGGCAAACAGGACTCTGAATGCAGGTTGATTGTTTGTGTGATTATCTGTTTTTATAAAAAAAACAGCAGCGCCATTGTGAATGCATGTGTGAATGTGTGTGGGAGTGACACATGTATGGGAGCAGTATTAACCAGGATATACCATAGTTTACAGAATTCGCACACATATGAGAAGCATCTTTCCTTTAATGCATGTTGCCTTTAAGTATCAGATTAATCAAGATGCACCCCAGCTGTTGCTGACAATTCCTGTAAAGAGCACAGAAAGCTGCGCTTTATAGTTGCTATGCCAACACCAAATGGGGAGCTAGTCGGTAATCATTCTGGTTTTCACTTGTTTTATTACTTAGAGGAGAAATTCCCAGTCAGTACACATGCATTTCGAGATTTGTATAAAAGTCATGAAACCCCTCGAGATGTTGTTCAAAAGGAACACCTGCCTCATGTTTTTGTTATGTGGAAGAGTACAGCATGCAGCTCAAGTAAAGTGAAGCGAGATGGGTTTAAACAATTGGAAGTGACGTCAAAGGTGAACATTGAAAGTAGCCTATGGTATTAGTCTAACTGTCCATGTAAACATCCATAAGATTTTGCAGAGATGCTTCCTGCTTCAACTGTGACCCGCCACACTTGCTGTAGTTGTGGACCACACAGTTTTAAACTGTGCCGGATGACTGTATGTGACATTTCAGGTGTGCTTTCACAGCCAGGTTTGGGACCACACCAAGGGGTTAGAAGATACATCTGAACATGATTAACAAGACAGGAAAGAAGAAGAGAAACATTTTAGCTGTAAAAAATTGTTGATTTCAAAACGTCTGTCCGGGCTGGATACAGATGTTCATGGTGCCCAGAGGATGAATACTAATGACTTTGGTGATCCTCTTTTCCATAAGGTCACAGATTTCCCTTATCCTGTGAAACATCTCAATATCTGCTAGATGGATCACGGTGGGCTTCAAGATGCATTTCCACGTATTTCCAGGATGAATTTTACAACTTTGTTGATCCCTTAACTTGATTTCTTAACTTTTGCTCTACCGCCACCATTGGGTCAACATTTAAATTAGTCCCAATTCGTTGGTTTATGAACCTGCACAGCGAATGACATCCCCATCAGTCTGAGCTGCACTTTGTGTTTAATGGTAATTAGCAAATGTTAGCATACTACTTTTTTCTTCTACAATATTGATAAGTTTCACCCCTTCAGGCCTCTAAACTATTACAATTAGTAAAGGGAACGTCACTATTTGGTAGAACTGCTCATACACATGTGTAAACTGTGACAATTGCGAGTAAATGTTGCTTGGCTATAAAGGGTCAGAAGCCATAAAGGTTTGGAAGCATTGGTTCTGATGAAATGGTTAACTTCTGACCCCTTATACCACTTGCCCCAAGGGTCCCCGGTCCCCAGATGAAAATAATGTTTGATGAGTAAAATGTTATCAAAACGGATAGAAATGCTGGCTAAAACTACAAAAATACAACCCAGGTTTTAAAAAACGAAGACATTTTGCTTAAAGGTTTATAGCTGTTGAGTGATCATAATCAAGTCTGAAGCCAAAATATCTTTTCAGCTGCTTCGTTGCTTTTTGACTTCTATACTTCAGTGCATCACATGTTCAAGGTTATACAGCAGAAGGAAATGGCACAGAAACACCACGGGGATTCAAATAAAGCAGCTGCGGGAGTGTTGCCAGTAAGGACCAATTTGTCACTTGATAAAAGTTGGTCTAAATCCAATCTTTGGAGGACTTTATTTGTCACCTCATCAATTTGAAACGTTGTGAGAGAGGGAAATGGAAAAACAAAACAGGACAAGCTATATCTCCTATGTTTTGCGCGAGTTCTTACTTTACCTTCTCTTTCTTTGGTATGAACAACTTTGCTGTGTGATGTGTACAGACGACGGGCCATCGTTGAGCTGAAGCATGCAGAAACCTTAACTGTGATAATGGGACTTTGGTATTGGTGACAAGGGCTGGCTGTCCCTCTCACCTCTCAGCATTGCTGTCAAACCCATAATCACAGTAATGAACGCCCTCTCGGGTGCTATAACACGCCGTACCGAAAGCCGTTATCTCTCCACGGTCTTATCATCTCCCAGCAGCTCTACCGTGGAATATATGCCTCTGGGGGGGGGGGGGGGGGGGGGGAAAAAAAAGACCAAGGGGGGGGGGTGTATTTTTTTTCTTTTTTTTATCACATTCTCTAGGTTTATAAAAGAACAAA
>CM022493.1:8331201-8439879 GCA_011952105.1 Coreoperca whiteheadi | reverse complement strand
GCTTTGAGTTTTGCTCAGGTGTTTCCCAAGAGCCCCGGGCTTAGGTAATGAATTACTTGAAAAGGGAGGCTACGCTAATTCTCTTTGCTGATAATCATCGATGAATTAATGGTTACATGTTGAGGTAAGACAACAGTAGCCTCTATATGGAGTAATAAGGATTATTCAGCCAAAGCCTGGAATAGCCGAAAATACTGTTCCTGCTCCTGAGAGCTGCATAAACAGTCCAATCTGTCTGGGCTGCAGCATGGTGTGTGGCGCCTGCAGGAGCGATTATGTTTTTGCGTAGGTCTGTTTTGTGTGTAACACTAGCGAAACAAGTATAGTTTGAGCATACACGACCCATCAAGCTAATAAATCCCAGTAACATGTGTTTTCTATCTTATAATTTGACCTTAAATTATAAAAGCTCTAATAATCTGTATCTGTTTATATTTGCATTCGTATCATTTGGATTCGCATCGGAAGTGGGCGGAGCCTATGCCGGAAGTGGTAAGAAATGCATAAGGTTGTCTGCCAACATGATAGCATAAGCAATAAAACAAAACTTGTATTTCCTTTAAAAAAGAGGGGGGCAAAAGTCTAAACTGAGTCTAAATAAAGGCTGTGTAACTGTTAATAACCCGGGGGGGGGTTTGGGGGGCATGAGCAGTGGAAAATACAAGTCAGAATATTATTGGGCCATATTGCATGAATTTTAAAAACTGGAGGCTGGAAAAGTTGGTCTGAAGTGTCTGAAATGGGAAACTGTGACACAAAACGGGCCATAATAGCTCAAAGAAGGAGGCCGTGCATGTAATGGGAGGAGGTCCAGACTAAAATTAAGTTGGATTTAAGTGTCAATGCTAGAAACATGAGAAAGCTATTGACAAAAATCTGGAAATCTCTCTTGGCCATTTTGCATGCACTTCTGAGACGGTCCCTAACTTTAGCTCATCAGTTCAGATCATGAGGCCTAAGCAATATCAGTCAGTCCTGTGCTGACCAACAAATTTGGTCAAAACAGATGGAAAATGATTAAGGGTGAACCTTGTTGAGTGGCTGTGTACAGACAACAATTCCCCGGTTTCCTTTGGCGTCTAAAGTCTGAATCAAATGACTTACAGCAAAACTCCTGATGCTGTTTGTACAGTATCTGTTCAGAGCAGCATCTGTTCATGTCTGAATATTCATTTGTATTGTTTACATGCTGTGTAGCTGGTTTGATGCTCTTTTCAACCGGCCAGATCTATGAACGAAAACACCCCTGGAGGAATTTAATGATCTGACAGCACAACAATGTCTTGGAAGAAAGATATCATTCACAACAGGCTACATTATTTCCATCCACAAAGAAGAACTCCATTCTGTTTGAAAATGTCCCAGTATGGATTGATGCATTTCTCTTTCTGACATTTCTTTCTGCTATATTTTCGCTGATCTGACACTGAACAAGGCTGAAAAGTCCCTGCACAGGACTGAGTTAATGCATCGGACATTATACATTTTATTGTTTCAATGTGTGCGACTCTACGGGTGTGGTGTGTGTCTGCGTGGCCTTTATTGCCTGTGAAAGTGTGTATCTGTGGGTGCTTTCTGCCTTGTATCCGCCTTGTTGACCGTGTGGGTGGATGGATATGTGATGTGTATCGGTAGTGACTGTCTGTGCTTCCTCTAAAAGGCTTGCTTGCAAGGGAAGAAGCACAAGACTGGGAATACCTTTCTTCCAAGATCAATAAATAGCGTTAACCAAGTATTTCACAGCTTGCTCCTGGGGGAGCCTCCGCTCATTTGGGAAACCGCCACTACAGGAACCAGGTCCGCCTTAAAAGACCTAAACATCCTCTTAAGTAGCAGAATTAATATACGGCAGTGAGATCTCCTTTCATTTCTGGGGTCATTTATATCATTATTGCCACTGTGGCGCTTGGGAAGGGTGAAGCAGTGGCTCCAAGGTAAATGGATTTCCCAGGCTTGAGGAAATTGAATGGATTTATTCAGTGAAATGTTTGCGACAGGAGGAAATATTAGGCCAAATCAGGCTAAAATCTCCTTCAGCGCTCCGTTGTGTTTGGATTCATTGTGCCAAGGAGAAAGTTTCATGACAAACAAAGAATATATTTTACCTGAAAGTATTTTTGTGTATTAGGCTATGTTTATATGACATCAGCTTCTGCTAATCCAGCAGCACAAGTAAGAGCTGAAGCTCACAGACCTGCAAAAACAACAAAACACCCAAGCTTTTCAGGTTATAATTTGGATGCGCGAATTAGACCCAAGAGCTGACAGGTGCTCTTAATGCACTGCTAATGGCGAAGCAGAGTGCCAGTTTGCAATTTTCCCCCAGCGCCTGATGACTTGGTTCCTCTCCCCGGCTGAGTGTCCTCAGGTATTTCAAATGAGGAATTTTCTTTTTTGGAGATACTTATAAGCAAACTTCTGGAGGAGTAGGAGGACTAAGCTTCTGTCATGACACACATTGGAATCCTCCATGTCTAAATGCACCTTTAATGAGATCTAGTCCTCTTTCTTGCCTTGACAGCTCACCAATAATCAGGTTATTTCAAACTGATCCCCAAACCCCAGTGCGCTGCAAATTAAAGACCTTTTCTTTTCACCAGAGTCTGCTATATTCAGCTGGCTGGCAAATATGACTCATAGGCTAGTTGAGGATGTCAAGGCTTTTTTAAAAATTTTTTTAAACAGCCGAAGTGTTTAGCGGAAGCCAAAAACAGATTAGGACGCATCTAAAATAATTGATGATTATGTTTTGATAGACTTTCATTTCCTTGTGGATTGAACTGTTTTTAATAATGCCCCAGTATGAAGTGTCTTTCAAGAGAATTCCCAGAAAGATTCAATAAGTGTATAATAATTGTGATGAATGGCATGTTAATTGTGTTTGACTTGATTTGCCACCCTCAGGAGGAGGCAAACTGAACTCAATGGAGAGAGTGTGAGCGCAGACAATGACAAAGGACTGAAAGAAAGAGAAAGTTGAAGATAGAAAACCAGGACTCCTGGAAGTACAAAGTGATTTATTTATTTCTAATCCATAAATGACCAGCTTGCCCAATTAGCTGATGATTCAAAGGAAGGACCTCTCGACCCTGAAGACAGTTCATAATCACCGCAAAATCATTAATGGTGCGTGTGAAGCAAAGCGGGGAGATAACAAGCTCTGATTCCTCTCCCATTACAGCTGGCCTGCTTCCCAGCAGCGGCCCAACTGCACGGGCTTCTTCACAGGCTTTCGGAGGCCGGGGGTGACTTTGAAAGAGTGCTCAACAAAGCCTTTGCCTTTACATGCAGGGGAGCGCGCCTTCGGTTGTGCACCAAAAGTGCAATTTATAATCTATCTGACAACTTCCCCCCAGCTGGTGTAAAAAAGCATCACTCACAGTGGCCGCGCTTTGCATATTGCGAGTCAAAAGCGTTTTATGGTGAGATGTAACTTCCCTATCTTCCCATTGATCATGTGGCAGGCTGCGACTCCCATGAGCTGTGCGCATTAAGGCCAGTGACAGGCGGAAAACATTACAAATGAGCTTTAGCAAATTTGCAAGGCAGTGTCACCTCTTTGATGTATAGATAAGTGGATGCCGGCTTCTTTCTCTCTTTCCTTTAGTCCGCTTCACTCTCTCCAGCTAGTTCTCCCCTTTTCCATCTTTCTCCACCTCTCTGTCTGCCGCCCTTCCTCGTCGCCTCGTTCTCCTCTCCCACTTTTGGATTAAACAAAACCGATGCCTGTGAAAAGTCCCTGTGATGAACACGTCGTCACTCTGATGAGGCTGAGGGTGAGCGTGTCATAAATCATGCCCTCGAGATCGAGGCGGTGGGGGGAAATTGTACTATGATAAATACTGAGAGGTGGAATGAGCAATAGTTTTGTCACAATGCGGAGGCGCCCACATCCCCCTCGCCATGAAATGTGGCTTTGTGATTGGACCTTGGCAGGAGCCGAGCAGAGAGTTGTAATTCAGGCAGCTACAGCGGAGGATGCTTTTTGAAGCCACATGCATCCGGGATACAAAAGCGAGTGATAAATTGTTATCCAAGCGTCGGATCTTCTCCTTTTTTCACTGCTCCGCCAGACTTGGGAGACACGTAATTGAGAGAGAACATGCAAACAAAGCTAATGATTTTCCTCCCACTTTACATTTGTTTCCCTGAGGCCCTTGTCTGCTGAGCCGGGCTCATACATCTTTCACTAAGTACAGCTCAGTGTCTACTGACCCCCCTCACACATTACGAGGCAAGGGGAGTTAAAATGTCGACTTTTCCCTGACAAAAATAGAAGTCAGTATCTTCTCTGCTGATGATCTCATACTGTCTGGGACCTTTTTGCTGTGGATGAGTTTAGTGTTGTGAATGCCTGGGGGGTATTTTTCCTCAGATAAAAGTACATTTACTGTCGATGAGAGGACAAAGCATTCATGTAAAAATAACTGTAGTGAGTAAACTTTGGGGCACAAGAGTTCATGTACATCAAATGTCTGTTTCTGGAAAATAGGATCCTGAAAAATGACATAACAGCAACCATTTGCCATATTTGCACAGAAGTCACTGAATACTTAAAGACGGGCTTGGATATTCCATTTCACACAAACAGCTAATTAATGCAACATTTATGTGGTGGACGCATTTTGGACATGGCCATATTTTTACATGTTCGAGACAACTGTGACTCAAATTCACAAATGTAAAGTCGCACACAAACAGATCTGAGCAGAGAAACAGGCCATGATGATGCAGAGTCATGCTTCTTTTTATAGCTACAAAACCTGGTTTCAATTGTTCACGAGGATGAGACACATAGTGTATATACAGGGCTCAATTGATGCTCAGTAGATGTTTTCCAGATTCAAATCTTGCATAAAAAAGCTCTTGAGATGAAACGTGGCTTTGCAAGGCCAAACAAAGAGTCTGTGAGTACAAACAAGTTAAAGATATGCACTATGATTTTCTTATAGTGCCCACAAATCCTCAAATATACTCCCAGCTCACAGCTGATGCCTGGACACTTTATTTTAAAGTCACATTTAGTCGAAATTCTGGCCCCTATAACTAAATCAGGGAGTATATGAATAAAAAACAATAATATAACTTGTAGAACTGCCACCCCATATAAAGAGCAGAAGTAGTTTTTTAGTATTGGAAAACTTCTAAGGGGATGTTGAACACACTTGTGGGGAGGAATTTATCACAAGAAATGTCAATGAAAAAGAAGCAAATACAGAAGTTTAACAGAAAAACCTTGAAGCTACACCAGTGACTGAACCAACACGTCCTCAAAACTAAACTAAAGAATAGGTCGATTGTCAATGTTTCCCAAAAACGACATATATGACCGATGGAAAGTACCAGTGATAGGCGTAGCGCTTCAGTACGGCACGTGACGTTAAACATGTGATTAATGTTCTGAAACGGCCGCAGTTAGGTTAGGTTTAGGCAACAAAACTACTTTAGGGAAGGATTGTGGTTTGGGTTCAAATAAGTTACGGAAGTCGCATGACATATGTCACCTAAATAACGTTTTTTTTTTTTTTTTAA
The DNA here is from genome assembly GCA_011952105.1 of Coreoperca whiteheadi. Taxonomy (NCBI): domain Eukaryota; kingdom Metazoa; phylum Chordata; class Actinopteri; order Centrarchiformes; family Sinipercidae; genus Coreoperca; species Coreoperca whiteheadi. Next base: position 8,434,347 of record CM022493.1, on the reverse strand, counting down.
ATAAGTCAACATTGGCCTGGTTTCACACAGGATACGTACCCTGGTCTCCTGGGTGAAAGTCCCACTCCAGAAGTATTTACTACAGCCACTAGAGGCTTCAATCAACCTACAGCAGTTTTTCTGGTGAAGATGGCCTGGACTGAACATTTAGGCCCTATTTACACCTGGTATTGACATGTGATCTGTATCTGGATACATTGTCTGGATAATGACAATTTCTTAAGCATGTGATTACACTGTACAGTTTGCATTTAGACCTCGCTGACATCTGATCACTATGTGACCCAAATTAACTCTAAGACCTAATGATGCCACACCTGTTTTCATAATCACTGAATGAGAAAAATGGTCTGCACAAAAAAGAACCACACCACTCAGGACAGACCTTCGTTCTGTTATTTGTATGACCTCACTGGTAACTTAACTAATTAATTGAAACGCTGGACTGAAATGAATGTTTTAACACAAAAAGAACCCCCTGCTTACATTGGGAACATTGGAGCCTAGTGAAAAGGGTAGGAAGCTGCCTGTTTACACAGCCCAGAAAACGGGAACAAAAACGTGTACATTTTTGAAAATGTCATTTAAAAAAAATTAAAGCCTCACCTCTGAAAACACTCACTTCACTGTTGGCTCGTAGTCATAGTCTACAGTCTGCCATATACTGTTATTATCAGTGCAGTAAAATGTGTTTAGCTGTTGGGATAGCAGTACTTCAGCCCTAAAATCAGCTGCAAATCAGTTGCAACTAGGACAGCGAAGTCACATCCATGTATTAACCACACTCTCAGCCCTTATCCCGTGAATCTCATTCAAGTCATATTTCATTATCAGCAACTCAGTGAACAGCATTACCCCCATTGGACTGATTTACTTTGACACTACAATATTTTAGTTTGCATGTTGTATGTCGTGACAGGGTTGCTGTGCGGTTAGAGAGGTTGTTTCATAAGCAGAGAGCCCCAAGTTGGTTCCCTGCAAACAGCCACAACACGCATAAACAGCCATGTTTGCTGTCAAAGTGTCTGAGAGAAAGACTCATACAGTATGTACTCACTCACTGCAAGTTGCCCAGCTAAATGCCTACAATGTAAAAATGTACATTTGCATCAACTGTAAGCTGTTTGACAGTTGCACTTGTCCTTATCAAAGCTGAACATTTTTATATATAACATCCACTAACCAACAGTCCGGAAGTCATTACATACAGATGTCATGTATCATATTATTACCACCTGTCACCAACTCCGCAGTTTCCCTGACACACACCCAGCCATGTTAAGAGCCTATCTGACTCTAACTTATGGTATTGGTGTTGACTTTTTTGCTGACTGAAGAGTCCAGTCACAATCTGGTACTCATATCCAATGTCTTTCTCAAGCTGAACTTCAGGAAAAAGGACACATGGCTTTTATGGCAATTTACCTTACCGTTCCCTTGCGGTGACGTTTCTTGACACTCGGCAGTGTCGGCGTTATCATTAAGCTCCGAGCCCGTCCATTAGGCACAGCAATAGGCTGTAGTTTTGAACGTTCAGTTTTTGCGAACACATCTTTTTGTCCTGCGGGTTTCAATCATCCACCTACAGCAGGTGTGCGTCTACTCGGAACTGTGCACTTCACATTTTAAGCGCTCGGAATTGAACTTGTCAGAACTTTAACTGACAGTTTCAGCAGACATAACTGTAACTGTGTGGCATATTATGTTATATTAGTCGGTGCAGTGGTAGCATTGTGGCCCTGGGGATGGCAATGTTGGTCGTTCAAACAGTCCACCACTTTGGTCCTGACCGAAGAATCCCAACAACTACTGGATCCTCTTTTGCTGTAAAAAAAAAAAGGAAGGCCATTGGAGAGAATGTCTGTTATTGAGCATTGTGTTTTTTGTGTTTAATATGAAAGTATAGTTTGTGTTAATATGCTTTGGCAACGCTGTATTGTATGCAGTCATGCCAATAAAGCCACGTGAATCGAAATTGAACGGAGATGACAGCACTCTCTCTCGACATGGCTCTGGGGCAACTGTAGCGACGCAGTAGGCTGCAGCAACTAGGTGTAAAACCTAAGAGGCGTCCGAGAAAATATTTGGAGTAGGCTATGTAGCTATTACATTTACTCTACTTAAATAATGGATAATCGTCTCAGAACTGTGGAAAGTTCTGTGTAATTACCCTCACTGCCAGAAGAGGGAGTTCCTACTTTTCTGTTCAGTCAAAATAGGAATATTTAACAAGGAGAAACCATAACATTATTAATGTCCAAGAACAGATTCTGGGATTTTGATTTGTGAGTCGTTCAGAATCGTGGGAGAATCAAATGTTTCAGCTCAGCTCAAGGCCCATAAGCAAGCTCCGCAGCTGCTAAGGTCTCGTATTCATTTTGTGTTACATGCTACATTAAACATTTCGGTTCAAGGGTCAAATTCCCTACAAAAACTTTATCTGTCCTTACTAACTAAAGTTATTTTGTTGCATTGTATAAAAGAAAAGAAGAAAATGTTTCCGGTGGGTACTGTTTTCTCCGGTATGGATTCATTTGCTTATAAAACATTTAAAAGTAAGTTAATTACACTGAGGTAAAATTTAAATGGCATCAAATGTTAAGAGGCGGCATTCACAATTTCCCGTGGGATTAAAAGTGGCATGTTTATGAACTGTTGTGCCTCTATCCTTTAATTCGAGTGCTTTGTTTCAACAGATGTGCTTCATTCACCTCCGCACAGCGCCTTGTTATGTCTGGTCTAACTCATTCTTACACGAGCTCATAAATGTCTGCTTGTGCAGTCACACGCACAAAATGCCCGCTCACCGTGCATCAGTACACAGACAAACACACCCACTGGGCAGTCAGTCAACATACGAACAACCACACGCGCATCCACAAGCGAACACACACGTTGTTTCATCAATAATTAAATGCGTTTGAGTGTGTGATCTCTGGTATTTACGCTTGCATTCTGGCGTCGCCATAAAGCTGCTCAAGTGTGTGAAAAACACAATCTCACTGTAAATATTAGCCATATTTAACAGGATGGAAAGCAATTACGCTGAGGCTGAATTAGACTATAATGACCAGCGAGACAAATGAGGACATCACAAGGATACTTTTAATAAAGACTTAACAACCTGTTTTGACTGTAACGAGCATATTTTCTCAGCAGGAATGGCTTCGTCTGCGTGCTCAGGAGAACAGATAGCCGGACAATTCCTCCTTGCGACTGTACCGCATCTCCTGAGCACAGCACTTACACCGGTCTCTTACTTAGCACCGGAGCAATCATACAGCTTGACGCACTGGATTTGACCTGACAAAGGAGTCTTATTACCCTTCCATAATTGGAAACGCCTCGCAAGGAGGGGGCGCAACATCATGATTCCATTTACAATATTTACAACTCAATAAACATTTCGTTTCATCCTCTGTCCTTCATGCCTGTGAATTCCAGATAACATAGAGGTTAAAGAGAACACTAAATATAAATTGCCTCAAAGCAGAGCATATGGAAGTTGAGGACTGGGGATCCCTTTGAGATTGCCACTGCTTTACCTTCGCATTACTGCCAAATGATATTGGGTGTGAGGCTTGAATTAGCACTGAAATCAGGCGTGAGATACAATCAGGCTTTTGAGGGTCTTGGTGCTCCTGTGGACTTGTTGGAATATCTGTGGACTGCTGACTGACTCAGAAATGAGTTGAACACGGGCCATGTGCTTAATGCATGTTATCCTACAAGGACTGATGCCACTCGCTTCTCTCTGATACAGCTCAAGCATGTTGTACTGTGGGGCTGTGGGAGTTTACCAAATGAAATAACGACTTGGAACACTTGCAGACAACTACAACTGATGCGTGTGGGATTCCTGGTCTCCTGTTGGTAGGTTGTGTTTATGCTAACAGAAAACTGGCTAAACATATACTACAAAAACACATGTCAAGATGCAGTTACATTAGGAAAAAAGTATTCTGCCCCCTTTATATAAAACTGCATTCATCAATATTTTCATATTAACAATGGGTCAAATGACTAGCTGTCAAGTGAAAGGTGTCGTCATGGTGCTGAACCCACAGAGAATTATCAACTGTTTCCCTGAGCTTCCCTGTTTTGGTGTCCTTCAGCTCATTGTTTTGATTTCCTGGCCTACAACTTTGTTTGGATTCACTCTCGGAAACCCTTTTTCCAGTAAAAAGGTTTCCATTTCTTTTTTGTACAAATGGCTAAAACCCCCGCGTTATACTACCTAAAAGGAGCACCAAACAACAGTCAGACAATGTTAGCGACATAGTGAAGATTTTAGCTGCTAAAGAGCCAGATATTTCTCCCAGGAACGGGTGGTAAAGAAAACAGAGCTAAAGGATGCGTGGATATTAGACTTACATTCATCAGGTGACCAGAAACACTACTCCAAATGAAAGCTAATGTTGTTCCATGTGTGCTGCATTTATAGGCAACTGTTTGCTAGCCCATTCATTGTTACAACTTTGTATGGTGATAATATGTCAAATTTTGTGTTTTAAGTGTAATATCACAAGTAAAAAAAAAAAAAAAAACAGTAGTATTTTTTGCAAATTTGTACATATGTATCACAAACACAAGTACTTATTATGCAGATGATTATGTTGTGTATTTATATATACACATTAAATACATTTTTAATAAAGTGCAAATACCTCAAAATTATACTTGAATTACTTTGCAGCACAAGCAGCAGCTATATCAATACTGCAGTATTTTGCATTAACATCATTGCAAAAATATAGAGAATGAGGAGAAGAAGAAATGCTTTTTTTTAAATTTTTTTTTTTTACCCCTCATTATAATCACTAGAGCAGAATGCAATACAGCTAATGAATCCAATATGGTGTGTCCCAATGTTCAGACTGCTGGCAATCCATTTTCTCTGTAATCACTTTAAATTGTCATTTACTACTTCACATAAGGTTTTATATAAGATTTATTTATCCATCACCGATTGGCAATTTATGTGTGGTTTCTCGTGAGCTACTTTTCATCACTTCTTTTGCTGAATGCAATGTGTAATTGTTAATTACATACTAAAGAACTGCAGTGGAAACATATCGGAAGGTCAAAAGATCACGTTTTAACTATGACTTGATCTATTTCTAGTGTCCTTGTAGAAAGCATGTCTACCTAACATCGTTAGGCTCCTGGGGAACACTCCTGTCAGTTTGTCTGGTGTGACTTCACCGGCATAGACCATACTGTAGATGAATTCTGAAAAACAATGAGCGCAATAATGTGATTGAAGTGCTCTAACACTTACAAAAATTGAACCATCTGCTGTTGAAGCCGTTGAAGAGAGCACACACACTCACACCCACACACATCCTTGGAACTTCTGTCTTTGTGAGAAATGTCATTGACATAATGAATTCCGTAGCTCCTAACGCTAATCATCACAACTAAATGCCTAACCCCAACCCTTAAACTTTCCCTAACCATAACGTAATTCTAACTTAACCCTTAAAACCAAGTCTTTACCTTCAAACAGCCCTTTGAAATTGTGAGGACTGGCCATTATGTCCTTACATTCTGTAGGTTAAAAACGTGTTTCAGTCCTCACTGTATAGCAAGTACAAGTACACACGCAAACACACACACAATCCTGTGTCTACAGTGAACTCCTAGTGAGGGCTTGGGGGTGTGCTAACAGACCTACTGCTTGGATCTACGGTGTATTAGCCTTGATGAGGATGCAGCAGTGTGTAGAAATGAGGGGCTTCTGCTGTGGAGGTTGTACACTACATTAGCATCTGCTCGGCCATACGATAGGAGATAAATCCGCAACAGGCGTGATGCATCTTCATTAAAGTCACCACTTACTACCTCTCACCTAAACTGCCAAACTGTCTCTGTAGCCAGATGCTGTGTTTAAACTTTGTTTTTTTGTGTTCTTAGGGGGGAAAAAAGGGGGTCTGACATGGACGAGCGAGAAAGGCTCCATTTGGGAGAGTGTTTCGTGCCACTGCCAGGTAAATTTAGACATCAATCTTTGTTAAACAATTACATGCTAAGATGGTAATTTACACAGAGCTTAATGGCAGCAGTGAACAACTCGCGGATAGGCTCACTATCATGCAGCTGTGACGCATTAGTAACAAGTTTGGACAATTCTTCCTCAATATTACTCTGTCAAACTAAATTAGTATACTGTGGTGGAAACAAGTAGTCTTTCTCTTTGGGTGGAAGATCGTTCTTTGGAGAACTGGGAAGGGAACAAGATTGGACTTTTCTGACAACAGCATGAAGGTTTCCCATTACAGAAACTGAACATGGTGTGACACCTTTTTAGGGAGCTGTGAGGCTTTGATACTAGGTTTATTGATGTCCAGTGCTGCCAAGGGTCCGGGTGTTATCAATTTGCCAACATACATGTTCCACTGGTTTTATTGAGCTAGTTAATGATTATTACTTGTTTTCTATTTGCTGAGAAGTCCTTTTTGTGATGCGACAACAAATTAGCTTGGTCACTCATCTTTATAGACTTGCTTTTATGTGATGTTGTCTTTTTACTCGTCTCTTTATTGCTTTTATTGTTTCCATTAATTTTTTTTTATTAGTTTTTCCGTGTTTTTAAGTTGTCTTGTCTTCAATTTTTTGTTTTGCTTTGTTTGGCATTGCTATCACTTCCTGAAAGTACCTGAGTGAGTCCAAAATATCACCCCAAAAAGGTGCCTGTCTGTGAAAGCAGCCACATGTTATGTTGTTTTGTTAATTTCTTGTCATGGAAAAAGTGCATAAACATTTCAAAATCCTATTATTTTATCTTTAGAAATATAACTAATCATCTTGACTGACTTATAGTGAGTTTAGGTGAGTATAGAGCCCCCGAAAGAGGTGCAGATATTATAGATAACTAGATATGCAAACCTACGCCCAAAAGAATAACGTTTCGGGCTGGGAAACCAAAACAGTGAGCTGAAAGATGCTAAAACGCTGAGCGGAACTGCAGAGTCAGGTGATTCTCTGAGTTTGTTACTACAAGCTTTTAGTTTTCTGCTCACTTAACTTTTGTGGAGATGATGCTTATACTCTGAAGGATTTGGGCTTGAAGTCTTATTGTTGTTGCCGCTGATGGAACACAAAATATTTCTTGGGATAAAGGAATTTTTTTTCTGAGAGAATGCCAAAGTAGGTCATTTTCATTCCTCCTTAACAATATTTTGCACCATGTCCCTTCTGTGGCTCTTTAAGTCAGGATACTGTGATGTTTCATTAAGTGACAAGTATAAACAAGGGTCAAGTTTGAAACAAGACATCACTTTTTCTTTACAGTTTTATGGCGATACAACCTGTGCTCTTTCAATGACCTGACGATCTCTGTAACCATCCAGCTTCCCATTCACCTACCTACTGGCTATGTCAGTATGAGGGATTTTTGGGAAAAAGAGTATTTGTGTGAGGATACAACATATCAGATGAAAAGAAACCCTCACAGACTCCATTAGATGCTTTAAAGAAGCTGAGATCACCTGGTATGACTGGTCAAGGAACATCCCCGTTGTCAGATGATTTTCTTCAGAGGGACCTTTCTTTATGAAGAACACCCCGGTCTCCCTCTGATCACTCTGCATCTCACAATTGACATTTCATCTAAACGTGGAATAATTAATGCACCTAGGCATTCATTTCATGCGAGCAGGGAGGTTCACTAGTATTTGTTGCTGGACTCAAAGATTAGCTCTAACCTTAGCAAAAACATAAAGGGGGTGACATTTGCAGAACAAGACAGCCAAACCTCCAAACCTGGGTTTGTCTTCAAGTGAGGAGGTCTAAACGAGATGACTTTAAAGACAGTTAAAACTTACATCATCAGAAGAAATGCTTCTAGTTAGCTACTTATTTCTGTAAATGGGTCTTTGTCCATTCAGCCACGATGGCAATTGATGCTCATGCTAACTACACAGTTCTTGTAAGATTTATTTCAAATGAGCTTCGCTGCTGCAGGAAATGTGAAACTGCACCAGTGACCTATTAAAGCTGCACCAATCAATCTTATTTTTACAAGAACAATGAGTGAAATGTGTGAAAGAGGTTGTTTGTAGTGACATCTCTCTCAGGTCATTGTTTTGGTTATTCAGACCGCAATCCCTCACTTTTTGGTTCGATCTCACTGTTTTCATTAACCGTGTTTGCTGGCCAAAGAATGCAGCTTTTTATTTTATTTTTTTACAACACTGAAGCTCAGATAAACCCACTGTACGCTACCTGCCCAGGACCATATGGCAGACAGATGTTAGCAACATAGTGGAACATCTAGCAGCTAAAGTGCCATACATTTTTTTCTCAGGAGTTGGTGGAGACCAAAACAGGAGAGTAAAAAAATTACAGTAAATATTGAACTAGGGGCAATTTAAGCCATATAGACTGTATAAGGTTGTAATCTGTGTGTGATTTTCAGCTTGTTCGTGAATGCTAGTGGCAACAAAAGAAAATAAACCTACTACGGTTAACAAACCTACATTTATTTTTGTAAATTTTAAAAGTTATGTTAAATAAGAGTCTGAAAAATTAAGTTACAAGACTTTAACTTTTCAGAATCTTATTTAACTTAAAAAGGGCCAATCCACCCAAAGTCATAAAAACAAAAACATTTCTCACTTCACAGTTAGGGACTACAGTAATTCTTTGGTTGAAAACTGTTCAGGTCTGTGGAATGACCAGCCTAAACTAAGACAATGAACAGATGCCTCAAAAGCTTGGCAACTCTAGGGTCAAGTAAGAGAACTGGGTATGTTTGCTTTGGTTGACCTGAACCTTTAAGTTTCCAGCAGTGTCATAAAAAATGAAAGTAAATGCTGGATTTAAAACAAACTTAATTAGTATAGTACCAGGATGACTATCAGGATGAGCGTCTATGGACCTTTCTCAAGGCAGATATTTGGACTTATTAAACACAGGTGTGACTAATAACATTAGTAATAACTGCTGCCTTCCATTTAGGTGTACCACATCTACTGAGACAGATTTGAAGAATCCTGCCATTGTTAACGTTATTAGGTTACACCTGGGCTTTTACTGCTAGAATTTCTGTTCCTCACCACTTTCCTGAGAAGACAGACCGGAAACCAGCCTCAGAACAGTGAAGTTATTTGGGTATTCGGTGCGTAGGTGTTAGGTTAGTCAAGGTGTTATCTTTTAGCTTCCTTTCCTCTCGGCATGGAAAGGCTCTTGAACTATAATCGTCGTCACATATCTTAGCGGTGAGGGAGAGGCGAGTGTCATGTACTTCGCATGCAGTTCAACATATCAATAACGCATGCCGGGAAGGATTTCACATATCGATAATCTTTACCACACACACATTACGGCCCAGTGGGAGAGATTGAGCTGTTGTACGGCCGACGTGACCAAGGTCACACGCACCCTCAGACTTGCTCAAACACACTTCAAATCCATCAAATTAAATTCGCCGAAAGGCTTTGCAATTGAGCGGCATTCCAAAATGAGGATCTGAGACACCAGGAAAAGGGGCAAGTACAGTTCAAGTTCAAAGCCAAAGGCTCATCTTTCATCGCATGGCACCGAGGGACACGTTTGTACGCTGCTGCAACAATGATCTGTCAGTGTTAATGAGTGATGAGTGGTGATTTATTTTTGCTGCAGTGCTGTATTAAGCAAATCACTTCATAATCCAGTCCTATAATATTCTCCATTATGACAAGGATACTTATATCAGTATTTATGAGTGGGAGAAATACACTCGTAACCAAATTACAATTTGGTCGCTGGAGGGTGGATGATTTCTAAGAACTTACAGAATAGATTTTTAGAAAGAACATTTATTCTAATTATATCATATTTTATTATACATGTTTGGGGCTCACTGTGGGTTTTTACTGAAGCTGTTAACAAAGTGCAGGCATTTCTCTAAAATATTACAAACCAATGATGTTAGATGTAGCGTTTTTAAATAATGACTATTGAACATCACCACCACTTCTTGACTCTACATAGCTACACGGCAACACTAGCAACTTTTAACTAGCAACACTTAATTAATGAATCAGAAATCAGAAACAGGTTTATTGCCAAGTAGGTTTTCACATACAAGGAATTTGCCTTGGTGTTGTGGCGCATGATAAACAAAGGAAGAGAAAAGAAAACATGTCAACAGTCATAAATATAAAGTAGAAATTTAAAATGAAAATATGTATGTATTATAATGAGGAGCTGTACAGTGTTTGAAATCAAGAGGCTGGAATGTGCAAAATATTGATTAAAGAATGTGCAAATGTTTGACTATGAAGAAAAAAGAATATGTGCAATGTGTGAAAATAAAAACCTAGAGATTTGCCAAAATGTGCGTTAATGTAACGCGTCTAAACCTTATTCTGCGTTAAAAGTGTGCAACACAAACGTGCTGCAGTTAGACAGCAAGCTGCATTGACAAAGAATGGTGTGTCCGGTGTTTGGGTCTGCCCATTTTAGAAGGACACTGCCTATGAAATTTTGTGTTTCAGAGGACTGAAAACCTGTAGGAGGAACCTGCTACTCCCTCCTCCCAAAATATTTACTGTGCAAGAGGCAGCCACTGGAATGGAACACACAGCTATCAGGAGAGACTTCAGAGATAAGATCCAGAAGTGTACTGGAGCACATGGACTTATGGCAACCAACTTTATTAAATATCTAACGTTTCGACCCCACCGTCATCAGATTCTAACAGGACAGAAAGTCGCACTCTCTTAAATAACCTCCACTAATTATGAACTCCTTCTGCACAGGCTGGAAAAATAGGGAGGGGACAAAAAAAAAAAAGTATTTAGGCAGGGTTCACACTTATACAATATAGGAAAGAAAAAAGGAAACCCATTAATAACATTACATCAGTGAGCAAGTCCTTTTAAAATGTACGTAAACTTATCTCTGAAGTCTCTCCTGATACAGGAACCTCTTCCTTCCTGGAACACGCAGCTGTCACAGCCGCCATTGAAAGACTCAACCCCCCCCACACACACACACCCCAAAAAACACCATTAATTAAAATAAGTCTGCTTTGGGACATTTTATCAACTGTTCTCTTGTTAGTATGAGCAGAAAAAAACATGTATTCAGAGAAATACGTTAGTTTGCTAAAGCAACTAGAAATGAACAAAGAAACATTTGTCCGACACATGTTACGACACATCAATTTGTTTTTGTTGGAGGCTGTGAAACTATATTTACTGACGCCCCAAAAAGAACTTGTGACAGGCTACAGGGACAGTTTTTTCTACGGGAGTGGGCATGGCCAAAATGACCATTGCTTGACATTAGTAGCAGATGCAGGCGGCTTCATGCTCCCCACTGCATGCGGCATGGGGCAGAGTGACATCTCTATCCTGGATGACAGTCATTTCCACCACAGCTACATGCATGTTGTGAAGTTAGTGATGGGGGGGGGGGCTGTAAAATGAAAAAATCTTGAATTTCAAGAACTTTTTCTTTTTTTAAATTATAACAGTTATCCAGCCAGTGTACGCATGTATGGAAGGGGTCTGAGAGTAACGCAATTTCGATTCTCTGTATGTATGTAATGTACATGTGGAAGAATTGACAATAAAGCAGACTTGACTTGACTTGACTTGAAGGGAGAGCGAGAGACCGAATGGATGAATGAGCCGTGCTGTTTGCCTATTCTTGAAAACGGAATCTTTTCATCTGTATCATGTATTCATTTAATAAAGCAAATGTCTCGCAAATGCCATACAAGAGACCCCGCGATAAAAATGCTCCATCTGCATTATTACGAGGATAGCTCTGTAAAGGTTAACAGGACTTCAAACAGGATTCAAACGGCCAACAAGACATCACGCAGCATCTGCATTTATTAGAAAGACACCTGTGTTAGGTCATCAACAGTAAATTTATACAATGTGTGAGATTTCGAAACAGTAAACAGAAGTGACCTTACGGCGGCTCCCATGGCAAAATGAGCTTAATATATTTCAGATAAAGTTGCAAGTGTAGTTAGTAAGTCAGGCCATTAAAATGCAGAAGATGCACCAGAGCAATCGCCTACAATAGTGTTGCCATCGAGAAAAACACAGCTCAAGTGGCAATCATAGTCTTTTTTTTTTTTTTTTTTTCAACACATTTGGAGAGAAGCAGGGCATGGCAGCCATATTGTGATTCCACACACTTCCCAGTGATTACTTGCCAATCAAACTCTTTCCAGTACTGGGGTGTCTTTTTGCTGTGATTTTTATTTTCTTCTGTAAGGCCTTTTAAAAAAAAAAAAAATGTTTTACACTGGTTTTATTGATTGAGTCCAAACCAGACTTCACTTGCTCCCTGTCCCCATAACTCAACCATTCTGCTTCTCACGTTTGCTTATTGTTGTTCCCTGGATGCGCCTGTGGACTGAAAAAGTTCCAAAGGCTTATGCAGCTTTTAATTTGCATTCGACCTCATGGCTCGAGTTGCGATAATACAATTTCGTGCCAGTTTGCGATGCTCAAAACGACACATTTATTGTTTCGCAACTCGTTCTTTTGTAATGATGGTGTTTGGGGCCACTGGATTGCCACGTGACCTGCAATTCAAATGATGGCCACTAAGCCAAGATCAAATATCCCAGCCCAGCACTATTACTGGAGGCTCGGATCCAATCCGCGGCCTACGTGTGTGGCTTTTTTCAACAACTAAATGTTAACAAACTATTTCTTTTATTTTGCAGCCAGTTCCACCCAACAAAGGTGTGAAAAAAACAAACAAGCACCCTTCATCCACTATCCTTCAAGTCAAGACTGAATGCCACCTCATACATAAGTGAGGTGTTTTATTTCTTCCATCGAAGTTCACCTGGTTTAGGTGGACTTGACCCGCACCCACGTTTGTAAAAAGCATTAATATTTGCAAACTTTCTGACTGAAGCACTCTCAGATTTGGACTAAACCGCTGGCGGGAAAGCCCCTTAACTGAGGCTCAGGTATCCTGTCTGCTATTTGTGTCTAATTTGGGGTGACACGCAGGACCCAAGGAGACGACACTTGAAAAGTAACTGAAACATATCCAAAAGTAGACACAGATGTTGATAGAACGGACACATACGAGTACTTCTTGAGTAAGTAGATGTAAGGGGAAAAGGGTCACAGAGAGCAGCTGGAGGATCTTCTGTTGACAGTGATGCTTGTCAGCGCATCATCTTCCCCACACATGAAATCATTTATCCCATTATCTTCGAGCACCCAGCCAAATGCTCTCCCCTGCTTACTCTCTTCTGCAACAGAGGGAAAAAAAGAAATCAAATGTGGAGGAATATTGTCCTCATTAACCTTCCATCAAAACTCCACTGGAAAGACTGACTGCTAGCCAGACTTGCTAAATTAAAAACTTGTTCACTTGGACTGAAGGAGTCTCCGCTGAGTGATTTAGCTTTCTTCCCTTTGTTTTCAAGTTGAAGGCAATCTCGGCTGGGTTGGTGCAACTTCAAGAGTGCAGCCATTCACAATCAATTTTATAGTGTTCCGATACTCAAAGACATGCAGAAGGGTTTAGGGCTATGCAAAAACCATTTAATTGCACAGAGAGAGAGAGAGAAAGAGAGAGAGAGAGAGAGAAGAAACAACTCAGTACTCAAGCGTCCTCCTGTCCTCTTTGTCATCATCTCTTTAAAATTTCAATTATTTTTGCGTGTGTAGTCTATTATTTTTGGACTCCTACTTAAGAAAAGAAAGCAGTGTTAAAACAGCTCTAATGTGAATGCTCGCATGTTTCTGGAACGTTCTGCACTTTAAAACTGCAGCAAAGACTTCCAGCGTCAGTGTTATGAACGCCTTTTCACCTCGTTGTTGTTGTTGCAGGTCTGCAGTGAAAATGTCATCGACCGAACCAGGCATCATGAACATGAATATATTAAGCCAGACAGACATGACCAGAGTTCTAGATGGCAGAGCATGGAATCTCTAACCACAATAATTTCACCTTTGTTTTTCAACCCACTCCATATATATATATATATATAATACGATCATTTAAAAAGGTGGCTATGATAACAATATTTTGACAAAACCTTACAGACATGAGCTATAAATCAGTAAATTGAAACATAGCAGCACATACTAGAACATCGTCTTTTGCATCCTTACCTGAATTGGATGCAATCTCATCCTTTTCTCGGCTCTGCCTTTTTGTGCTTTTAATAAACAGCTCGCCACTTAAACTCCAGTCGCGCCTTTCCCCCTTATCTTGACTTCCATGCTGTCCTCGCTCGATGAAGTCCAGGGTTTACAACTTCATAAAGCCAGAAGACCTTATAAAGATAACTATCCGTGCAAATATTAGTTTTTTGTTTTTAGACCCCACTTGTCTCATAGCCACAGGGCATTAGCTGATATCACACACTGGCAGTAATACCTTGCATTTAAAGACATGCCACTTGCGTGCATGTGCTGTTGTAGGTGGATATGTGTGTGCATGCAGAATCTTATAATCTGATACTGAATTGCTGGGTCTCTGTAAATATTATTTTAAAGAGTAAGGTCTAGATCTGATGTATTGGACTAGTGCAATAAGATTCTTCTGTTATGAATTGGCACTACATAAGTAAAACTGAATTGATACAGATTGTGCTCATGCGAGCTACTTGTGTGTGTGAATGTGGACCTCTTTCAAGGCATGAATGGTTGCGTGAATGTGTAAGTCTTGGTAATTTGCACGTGCCGCTATCCAGAGGGATGTGCTCCTGCTGCATGGAAGCACTCTACGTTCTGCTGCTAAATGCCTAAGGACAAGAACGGGGACAGAATGAAGGACTGCCATATGCGTAGAAATGCTGCAACTGATCATTTCTATCATATTATCCTCTGGGCGCAGGTCTGGAGATGTGTGACATGCCTCTGCTTCAGTGGATATGCGCCAGTCCTGGCTAAATGAATGATGAAATGAAGCCAGATGGGGAAAAGAACAAAACAGCTTCCTGAGAAAAAAAGAAAGGAACAAACGCCATGAATGTCAGGCAAAGTCACAGGAGAGTGCACCATTTCATACAATAGCGATCTCAATCCCGCAAAGAACAAAGAGCAGAGAGAAAAGTTACACTCCAATGGCCACGAAACTATTGATTTCATAGAGAAAGTCTGCTGGAAAAACAAGCCCAACTTCTCTGGGTCCTGACAGGTCTGGGGCCTGATCATTGTTTTTTGGGGGCTCTGGCTGAATTCATCCTGTTGTCTTCATATTCGTGTGACAGTTTTCGCACCGGCTTCAGGAAATATCTCCACACCATGCTCAGCAGATTCCCCAAAGATGTGACAACTTGTGTTCCTGTATGTTAATATCGCAAAGATGCACAACTTATTCATTTCCTGTTTGTTTTCCAAACTCAACTAAATCCCACTGTGTGTTAACGTTCCGTTGAGTGTGATCAATGACATCAGCTATCAGGGGTCACTTCAGCCTTGTGCGTGTCGTGATTGATATGTAGATCGGCCAGCGAGCTCTAGGTGACATCATTTTTGTCTCATCAGATTGTGATTGATGAAGCCGGTTCGACCAAGGTCAGGATCATGATATTTGACCTCCACTGTGAATGTGCCAGAGAGAGTGAATTAATGCACCTTAATATACCAGTCACAGCCACGCTGTTGTGGAGTGTGACGTACAGTTTCATAAATTACAGAGGTTAACATGCATCTATGCAAAGCTTTTCCCTCCACTGTTCATCAAACGGTAGGGTTAGTTGAGCAGTGCATGCTAAAGATCTCTTGCATTACAGAATTCCATGAACATGCAAGGACATTTTTTATTCTAAATCATGCCTTCCAGTCCTTCACGAGACATGAAAATACACTACCGATCCCCACATGATTCACGCTGTCACTAGTGTCTCCTTAGCATGGAGACTATTGCCCTTTTTTCAGCAGAGTGTGACACACAGCACAGCTCTACAAACTCAGAAATCAGGGAGGGATATACAAAGGTCACCGGCTGACAGGTCTAAGACATATTGTGCCCTGAGGAGATCCTCTGAGGAGTGAGAAACTTACTGATTTCACCCTCCCCGGTTTGCACATTCGGGGAAAATCGCCATTAGTATTCAAGGACAACAGTCATGTTTCAAAAGTCATTTGAATACGGCAAGATTTTTTTTTTACTTTCAGGCTTCGTTAATGAAAATTGCTGCCGGCAAAAGCATATTATGAGTTTCTTGCTATATGGCAATAGAGTGCAGACGGGTTGGACATTGTTGTTGGTACATCGATTGTGCTACAGGACATTCAGAAAAATCAATACGTGTGTGTGGAAAAGGATCAGTCACCGTTTTCAAGCAAATGCCTTGATTTACAATGAATGTCAACAAGGAAACCTTCCTTCAGTGGTGAAAGAAGTATTCACATCGTTTACTTACTTAAGGTGAAGTAGCACTGCCACAAAATAACAAAGTAAAATAGTCCATTTGAATTAGAAGAACTTAACTAAGCTTTAATCAGTATTTTTTTTTATCTCAACAAGGGATTCAATGACTACACATTAAGTGAAAAGGGTCGCACTTTGAGATGGACTTGAGAGCTGGGTCATAATTCTCTCTGGATTCGTCACAGAGTTTTTAAGCCTCTCTTAGGTCATTGTCTCGGCTTTACGGCTCGCAACTTGACTGTTCTGGTTCACTCTCAAATCTTCCATCAACCACATTTTCAGCAGGCAGCAGTAATAAGCCCGTCGCACCCGACCTGCCCAGAACCCAACCGCCGACAAAGTTAGTGACTGACGAAAATGGAACATCCATCCACTAACGACCCCAATATTTTTCTCAGGAGTTGATGAAAACCAAACCGGAGCTACACCCTTACATTAGTAACGTGGCCAAAAAATGACTCCAAATAAATGCTAATGTTGCTCTAATTTTGGAATTAACCACGTGACTGCAAACAGATGAGCTAAAACAACTTTACGAGGAAATAATATGTCTGTATGTATGTGTTTATGAGCTTTTTGTGGCATTCACCTGCCAAAACAAACCAATAAATGTAGCTTTAAATAAAGGTAATCTGCCAGACACTATATACGTATATGTATGGATGTATGTATGTATGTATGTATGTTTATTTAAAGTGAAACTGCATACATATTTTCTGATCTGTCACTGCTGTGGTTAGGGTTTGGTTATGTTTTAGCACAGAAACAACAAAACAACAACAACGCTGTCTGACTGTCAGCCGCTGTCAGGGCCTGTGTATTCTTATTCAATCAGTGCAAGCTTTGTTGCCTAGCTCATCCAGCTGTGAATGGTTTTATAATGTGGGGATGGAACCCGTGATCTCTACTGCAAGAATAGTCAAGCTGAAGCTCTCAAAACTCACATTATGTCCAAAAGATTAAGAAGAAAACGAGATAGAAACAGATAGAAACACATGCTTCAGTGCTCATACCTACTCGAAGGGATTCACATACATTCACACACGGTGATAATTCAGTGATTCATGAGCCCAGATGTTAGCTGACTGCCAAGAACGGAGAGGTGTGTTCACACAGAGCTGAGTTTCATCGGCTCCCCAGTTGCCTCCCCAGAGTCCCCTCAGCCTCTATGTGGATGCTGTGTGTCAGAAAGCCTGAGGGGGGAGCAAATGAGATGAGACTCCGATGCTGCCGGTTGACTCCATGTGCAGCGGGGACAGGAGGAGAAATGGTGAGAGAGAGGAAACGCGAGGCGAGGGAACTGTGACAGTGCAGACAGGAGGAGAGAGGCAGGAGAGAAGGCGAGATGGTGAAAGAGAGATGAGAGAAGTACAGCGGGTGAAAAACAAAGAAGAGGAGACGGGGCGTTCACAGGCAGATTGCTGCTAAGTGAGAGAGGGCAATGCATGCATTACCCTGCACCAGACGTGCCATAATAGAGTTTTAAATGAAACGCAGCGGTGTGCTCAGCCTCACAGCTTTTACAAAACGTCTAATTCCATGTTTTGTGGAAGTTGGCCTTCGGTGCCTGTGGACAGTAAAAGAAGATCATCGTAGCTTACTAAAGACATTACCCGGATCAATCAGTGGTGCAAGGGGCATTCGCATCACGTACTTAAACCTGCAATAACTGATGTTTTGGCCACTTGGGGGCAGCGGACACAAGTTGTGAACACAACATGGACATATCATCACCTTTTAAGTTGATATGTCGAACCTGTGAGCAAACAGTTGCTTATTTACACATCCGGAAGGTACAGAACAACATGATCATTCATTTGGAGCTGTGTTTCTGTCCACCTGGCGAATGTATGTCCAATATTTACTCTTTTAGCTCCAATTTTGGTCTCTTCGAAGTAAAATAGAAATACTCAAGTAAAGTGAATGTACCTCACATTTATATTTAAGGATAGCAAATGTACGTTCTGACCTGGGATCAATTTAACGTTGATTCTGTGACAGTAAAAATTGGCAGGCACTGGATTGCTTTATGGCTCAAAGGGAAATTTCTTTAAGGCTCATTTTTACTTTAGAATTGCAAAACTTGACGCCAGTCCCACCATTCTCAACTACATAACCTCCCTTTTCCTTTACCTTATTCTGTGAAAACATGCTGGCTGTTCAGCTCTCATTCATCTTCTTGCTCTTGAAAGCAAAATATACACAAGGCAGCCGCAGGAATGGGGATGGGTGGGGAAGCAGCAACATCCTCTTTGTGACAAATACAAAAATGCTAAAAATAGCATTTGTGTTTACTACCACACAGTGAGCACATGTTCTCTAATGCACCTCCAGTGCACTGATTAAGCATGCTGTAACATTGGAACATGGCGCTCCAGTAGTATATGTACCAGTGATGTCAGTACACCCATGCATGCTTTATAAAGCTGCACATTACCAACACGTAATGTCAAGAGGATTCTAGTCTCTTAATCTCTCTTTAAACTGCAGATCTTCATGCCCAATACTGATATGCTGCTTATAATGTCCTCTCTAGGTATCACAACACTAGAAAATACTGTGACAAGGAGATTTATTCATTGTTCTTAGATTTATTTTCTGTCATAACAAACGTGACACGTTCTTCATTACAAAATAGTGCTCTAATGCAAAAACGTAATATATCCCAAGTTTCCACATTTATAACACTGCGCTTACACCACAGTCAAGGACAATACTTATTTCTGATTGACTGGCAGATGTCCATTACCATTAGCACCCTCAAACATAGTTTTTGTTAACCATCAATCAAAATCATAGTGCAAGGAATATTAAACTGCAGGTAACGTAGCAACACTTAACCTTCCAGACTACTGAGATATTATTTTTTCTCTCTAATAATAATTAGATAGAAACATGGAATAATATTTCATAATAGAAAATGTAAAACAAAAAAAAATAAATTATGTTATTAGGTTATTAATATGGATTCATAATAACGAGGCACCACCCTGACATCAGGGAACAATAACCAAACGTGAAAACAGTCTCAAAGGTGGCTGTCCATCTAAAAATGTTGATAATTAAAATATTACCTTAAATTAATAATGGACAGTGAAGGATGAATCCGAGCACAGACAACCAGCTGTTATCAAGAGCTATAAAATCTATTTCTGCCCAGACACAATAGTCTCTTACTTGGAGATCGCTCTTGTCCAGCGATCGATGTGTCCGGGACAAGTTTCTCTCAGGCTCGAAGCTGGGTCCGATGGGTCCGGTGGCGGGGCTGTTTCTTCGGGCGGGCAGGCGCCCTGCTTCGGGGGAAGAGAGGGGCTCTGCGGCCGTTTGGCTCTTCCGTGAAGACTCTCAGTCAGGGCCGAAGTTGAGGCTTGCTCCTTGCCAACAGGCCACATTCTTTTGTTTCCCCCACATGGGTGGCTAGACGAAGCTAGGCAAGGCCCAGCAGTGTTATTAATTTATCACATGCGAAACTGTGTCTCCCTCTATCGATAATTTCCAAAGAGATGTGAATATGAGAACATTTTCTGCCTTGCAAAAAATGTGTGAAAATGATGTTTTCACGTGTGATATATGCTCTTTCATGTGATCTGTCTCATCAGTCTGCGTACAAATAACACGACTTTACACTTTCAAATTGAGTGCAGGCGCTAGCCAATCCCATGAACTTCTATGGAGAGCAGCTGTACGGTTGGCCCTGTGGGTCAAAACACAACAACATTTCAGCAAACACAAACACAACAGCATGTCAAGGGGCAAAGAGGGGCAACGCTTCATGTTTGTGATCGGACAGAACCCAAGTTCCTGGGGATAGTTCAATGTAACTTCCTGTTTGTGTAGCCTAGCCTACCACTCTCAGCAGTTTCCTTGTACAGATCTTACCTGACATTTTTTTTGGCTTGATATTGGCGTATGAAAATTGGACTTTTTGAAAGTCAATTCGAAAGTTGTGTTATCTGTACGCAGATTACATATGTGCATTTATAGGGCCTTGAGTCTTCCGACTACTCAAAGCGCTTCACTTATCACAGTCACCCAATTCACACACATTCATACACTGATGGCAGGCGCGAACTGCCCATCACAGCACAGCACAGCACATTTGGTGTAAATTGCTCGAGCCGGGATCCAGCCGCCGACCTTCCAATTGGTGGACGACCCGCTCCGCCACTGAGCCACCGCAGATGGCGAAATGATGCAACACATGGGAAATGGTGTTTCACCTGTGATGAACTCCCATATGCTTTCTTTACAGGCTGATGTGAGGATTCCCGTTGTTGCACACGCTGTAGGTCCAACTTTGGATCACAAACAGTATTATCTCCTGACTGAAACTCAAAACTGAGGAGAAATGTAACACTTGTAGTTGCAGTGCAAACACAGCTTTAGGAAATATACTCACTACGGTGTATTTGCATTGTAAACATCACAGCGCAAAAGACAGCAGGCGTCATTCAGCAGCATTTGAGTATATTTGTTCAAACATTGGGTATCTCTCCTCATTAAGACCGTGGCTGTCTGGGATATTTACTGGCTCTGTGTTGGTGATTCTGTTTTCATTCAGTAGCCGTCCTCCAGTCACAACTGTTTTCTCTCGCACCATGTGAGCCAAGCCCCGCAGTGACACTGATTTCCCGAGTAGTGTTTGTGTCACAGTTCCTGGGAGTCCCGTCCCTCTTCAGACACAGACATGATTCTCTTTTCCAACACTCCTAATGGGTCCGCTGTTTTCTCCTCATCGCAGCACCAGCAGCGGTCTTTACAAGTTCCTCTTTAGGGAATCTTTTCGTTTTGTTTTTTTTTCTCTTTTCCTGCATTGAGACTGTGGAGAGTTTTGCATCTCCGATCGTGTAAGCAGGCTGTGATGGATGCCATGTTTCCTCTGGAGGTTTTTGTTTATGACAGTCACTATTCATTTCAGCGCATATCACCACTGCACAGTATGCTGTTATGTAATGGGCTTGTTTTGCGCAGAATTGATTTATACACCTTTCTGTAATGGATTTTTGGTGTGGGTTTTGTTTTGTTTTGGGCCTTGCTCGTTTTCTGCTGTGACCTCAGGTTCCAATGCAGAATGAGATGTTATCCCCAAACATAATGAAGAGCCTGTAACGGCTTGCCAACCTGAGACATGTCTGCGCTGACATTTGTTGTGGGTTTACCCCTCTGGCACAGAAAGGCACGGTGAGGAAAGGCTCACATGTCCCACTGTTTGGAGGCAACATTAAGCACAGAACCACCTTTTACACTGCAGAAATATCCAGCTGTCGTAGACGTTTGATGTTCAAACGAGTCCTAAACTTCACTTTTCTTAAACGGACTATATACATTTGTAAGTGGAGGAAAAAAACGAATCTTCATTGATTTTCCTTGATCATAGCAGTCATTGCACGTTATTATGAAGAAAGTTGGACTTCATTCATCAAAAGTCACACAAGCTGATTTCAAAGGAACAGGGCAAATGACTGGCAGTGCTTTAGAATCCAGCCCGCTAATTATGGTGTTAATTATTTTGCAAATGTGGAACACTTTGAAAAAATATTTTCAGGCACCGTGTTGTGGCTACAGGGGAGTAAAGGTTTTGAAATACTGGTACTCTAACAATGTTGTATCCATGAAGAACATGTCATGGCTAACACAGTTATAGGGAGACAAATCAAATGTGATAAAAAAAACTGTAACTTACCCAATAAGATGATTTATAAATGTATTTCACTTTTCAGTCGCAGGCACTTTTTCAGGAACTTGGGAAGTTGACCAGAAAAAAAGGGGAGGAAAAAATAAACTGAAAATAAGCAGCAAATTGTTGCCACTTTGGAGACAGCCATGTTTCCTTGAGTTTTCAGTCTCTCTTTCCATCTCTGCATTTCTTTACCAACGTCCATTGCATCTGAAAGTTGTGACGGCTCCTGTCCAGTTTTACTGGTCTGTGAATCTACATATGTTGACTTTAAGATGCTCGAGGAGCCTCATTGTCGTGGCCACCCGGGTCTGTGGCGCATAGGTCCAGTGCTCCATAGGGTACAAAAGCCCCAGCATTCAGCGTGGCTCTCTCTCTCCCAGGCCTGTTGCTGCAACTCCCTTTTGCTTTTATTGGACACTTCACAACACCTGACACCACATTATTCGAACACACTACTGATGCCACTGAGTAACACACCTCGCTCCCAAATTGACTTACTAGTAATTACTAGACATGACTTGTTTATTTCCTTTATTACAATAAATCATTTCAATATACTGGAATTTGCGTGTCCGATTCCTTCTTTTTGGTCATGATTTAGGAGCACGGTTATGATGAAGTTTCATCACAGTCAAAGCTGTTGTTTTCTAATTGGTCTAATTTCCCCAATCTTTAGAATTCTTTAGATGCAGAAATGCACAAAACAGAAACGCACAAAAGGGATCTTACTTTAGTTTTTGTTCTTTGGAGTGACCACACTAGCCGATAGTTTTGGAACAAAGTTTCCGCGCAAAAATAAAGAAGTTTACACAAAACAAATGCTGTTTCTGACTATTAAAACACAGAAAGTTAAATGACACGGACAACAAAGTCTTCAGATAACATTTCATTGGTCAGAATCAGAATCAGCCTTATCGGCCAGGTATGTGTGCACATACAAGGAATTTGACTCCGGATTTTCCGTGCGCTCTATGTACATACGCAGCAGTAGACGCAATCTTCGGTCTGTAATCTTTTTAGTGCAAAAGCATTCCCCACGGGCCTTGCACAGGCCACGGTTTGCAGTTCAACACAATTAACCAAAGTGGTGAGTTGGATAACTGGACACTGAGTGTGGGTTCATTATAAAATACTCTCACACTGCCAACACGAAAAGGTCCACATGTGCTCCTACTATCAGAGGCAACATGATCTCAATGCTGCTGCTTTGAACATGCACTTGTTTCAAGTACACGCTGAGAGGAAATAATAAATAATGGAGGCTGGTGGCTGATGTTGTCAGTGAGAAACAGGGTGGGAAGATGTGACATTGAGCATTAGCAGTAGGCGCAGTGGGTCAATTACAGAGCGGCGCAGTGATGAATATTCCCAGCGCTGCTTGTGTATCGCAGAGCCTGTGAAACAACAGTGTGCTGTTAACTCGGCTTGTCTAGTTAAACTGCTGTTTCCCCCCATGTAGCCTTGCTGTTGCATGAAAACAAGAAGACCTACCTTCCCATCGACCCCATATATCTGCGGCGGACTCTGCAGACTCCTGGAGAATAAGCTGATGGAGTTGTCAGTCTCTACCACATCACACTTGATATGGCTTGAATGCAGATGAGCCATTGACAAATTGCTTTTTGCCCAGAGGTTCACCCAGAGGTAAAAGCCCCAGGTTCACTCCACAGCAGCAAGGGTGGAGTGATTTATAAAGAGGCATAGGCACGTCTTTGTCGGGCCTCTGGCATTGACAGGCGCTTCATCAGCGCCC
The DNA here is from genome assembly GCA_011952105.1 of Coreoperca whiteheadi. Taxonomy (NCBI): domain Eukaryota; kingdom Metazoa; phylum Chordata; class Actinopteri; order Centrarchiformes; family Sinipercidae; genus Coreoperca; species Coreoperca whiteheadi. The sequence continues at coordinate 8,410,555 of CM022493.1, read as the reverse complement.
AGATTGGGTTTCATGGTCAACTAGAAGGCACTGATGCGGCAAGAAGAGATTGGCATCCATAATGCTGTGTTTGACTGGCAGACACTTGGCATCAGGCAAGAGAACGTATAGACAACATGCAGTCAAGTGCTCTGTACTCAACTCTCTGTCATGTATGTCACCCCCGGTAAAGTGCGAGGTTGGCATTATATTTTTATTTTTTAATCATCAACAAATCCAATTAACAGACCAAAACTAAACAAAAAAATAAATGAATCATACTAACAAACTATAAACTGTATTTCAGATACCACTTGTCATGACATAGACCTCCATAGTCACCTAAATACTATTAAAAACACATATTATAGCCATGCCGGTGAAGACATTTAAAGACATAATCCTTTATTATGATGAACACTTTTAAGTTTCTCATCGTATTATTTAACAACAAATAACTAAACTAATAAGAGTGGCTCCATTTTCAGTCTAAAGTACGGGTGGTCTGTGTCATAAAATACATAGATACTACTGAGCATGCTCAAACATACTGGTTCATGATTACTTTTCAAGTTTGTATTGCTAATTATATTGCATCATATAGCTTTTTGATGAAGCTATATGATGTTTACAGTTTACAGTTTGAGTGAAACTTTCATTGCATGTGATGGACCCATAGTGCTGTAGCAGATGAAGGAAATGAGACAAATGTGAGGCACATAGGAAACAACACTGGGTGTGTTCATCATAATGAATGAGCATGTCACCCAGTCCAACAGTATGGATGTATTATTTTTGGGACGTTAAGAGTTCTATGCCCCGGAATCATAGGCTAATCATCGGGCAAATAACACTTGTTAGTAGAATACATTTGTTATCAGTTTATATCTTTTCATTGGATTTGTTGATAATGAGAAGATTTTATAAAGCAAAAGAACACCAGACTTATTTAGATTTTGAAATCTGTTTTTTAAAGTCGGGATCACAAAAAACCCCCACATCAATATCAAAAAAGAAGTTAAACACAATAGATGTGAGTGACACTTTGTGCCCACAGTGCAAACCTTGAGAACTGCAGAGAGGGAGAAAAAAAATAACTAGCTTGCTGTGTTATAGCTGCACAACTGCCGGCGTTTTTGAGCCGTGTGATTGACTGGGATCTGAAACGAGAGTGAAAGTGGTTTTGAGATGGTATGAAAAGAGATAATGACAACACAGATTGGGGTGATATCCAAAGCAACTGTTCATTTGTCACTTATCATGTCTGCCTTCCGCTGCGAGTCTCGAGGTAACGTGCTGAAACAGGCACTTTGAGGCTACACAACTTACATCTCCAACAGAAGAGGATATTAGAGTCCTTGTTAATGGAGGAGTCTGGATCATAATGAACAAAGGGAAAATAATGATTATCATTAATGGGCTTGGGGGAAGAGGGCGAGTCAATGGGACTGCTTTTCATTCGCCTCTTTAGGACCACTGAAGAGTGATGCGTCTCTCAGCAGACTGTTGTTAATGTGCCATCAGGGGCATCTGCAAAGAAGCTGCAATGAATAATAAGTTTAATGATGTTTGTTCTCTGTGATGACACATCTACAGTGCTGGGTAGCCACTTAGTATTAAACCACCACTCAACTGCAGGCACCCAACCACTTACACTGCACTCCGCATTTTGTTATTCATAGTGGTGCGTAGGAATACATTTCATGCTATAATATTTCTGTCAAAAATTGATTCTTTCTCCCGCAAAATTATAGATGATTATGAATGTTTTCTCTCTCTCTCGCTCTCCTTTTCACTGTCAGGAACCAGGCAGTGTGAGAATAAATGGGTTCTCATTTCATTCAAAGTGCCTTGAATTTCAGATAATATGACCTTTTTAATATGCCCTCCCATTCCACTGCTGCATGATGGTCCAGCAGGTTTTTGAAAGGTGCAATTGACAGGTGGGCACAATATGCCTCAGTCTGGACCGACGTTTTTATTGAAATCGCTATTTGAATGAGAATGAGTCTGAGACCACAGATGTCCCCTTCAATTTACATCTCAAATATAGATTAACAAAATGATAACTAATTAACTTAGGTTCACAGACCATAATCATATGTAGAAGATTTTTCTCTTTTCACTTGATTCCAGTAGAAGTGTTTTATCCAAACACTGATTGTGTGCAGTCCAGGATACCCACATAGACACACTTCAAAGTGCCAAAGTCCCATTCGAAAACACTGTATTTCATCTGAAGCTATTTCTCATTTTCCGACAGTAATTTACACCTTGTTGCAAGAAGCATACACACACACTGCAAGAGACGCTAACACATTACAACATGCAGTTTGTTTGCCGGTACGTCTGCTTGTTCCACTATCATGTATGTTTTGGCTCTGATGTGACTTCTCGGTCTCTGTTTGTCCCTCCAGCTGCTGGTAACCGCAAGGAGAATTTATAATCGGAAGAAATAAAGCGCAAGTGATGGTGTTGGTGACCGCAGACTCAATACATAAAACTGTATAACCAAGAATCTCTTCTAAACATTGGCATGAGCACTGATAAAAGATCCATAACAATATACTTTTATGAGCTGAGAGTGCGGTCGCTAACACAAACGCTTGTGCTGTATTTTTTCTGAACCTACCTAACTTAGTTTAAAAAAGCAAGAACAAGAGCGAAAGTGAAACTTAGCAAAAAGTGAAACCAAACTATGTTTGGTTCATATTGCTTAGTGAAGAAAAAAATATAAGACTCTTTCTAAGAGGTCAAACTCTGCTGAAATGTTGTTTTCCAGAGGGATACAGTTGGCAATACGCCACACATATTGTGTTTGATGTGGACATGACTTGCTCAAGATGCAGTAGCAGTACTCGGTAAACCAACCCTCTCAGAGCAGAGCGGGGACAGGACCTACCAAGTGTGTGTATTCTGACTTTTTGACCTTAACCCTTTTGGGTCTCTATTTAAACCAAATGCATCTACAAATGAACCGGTTGGCTTAACACAGTCTCACAAAATGTTTTAAAATGATGATACACTCAGATGACATCATTTGAAGTATCGATTCCTCCACAATGACAGGATTATATGACAACAGTACTTCTGACTAACCGCAGTGGTTCCCAACCTGGGGGCTGGGGCCCCGCCAAGGGGTCAAAGATATATCTGAGGGGTTTTGAGATGATTAAAATAGGAAAAAAGACAGAACTAATTGTAGCCAAATCAAGTATTGTCCCTTTGGCTTCAGCTCCATGGTGACTGCTCGCACAGGGCAACAGTGGTTAGAGGAAGGAAATTACAACAAGAGGAAAAACAAAGGGTCAGCTCAATTAACCTCATAGATGTGCTTACCATTCTAGAGTTTCTATAGACGCCACAATGACTGCTAATTTTAAATGATCATGGCAAGGGGTTGTATATAATATGCTGATGTTTGAAGCTTAAAGGGCCACTGTGGAAGCAGTGTGTAAACACGAAATTACATGCTAATTAATTGACTGTGCTACTTTCAATTATATGAGGAAACTAGAACGGGATGGTTAAACATCTGCCAATTGAAAAACATGCACATGTTCTCATTAAAAAATGTCCTTTTGTAAGAGTAATACATAGTCTACTATTCAAAGGTCATTTTTGGACTTTAGACAATATGTTTCATGATATATAAAGATGTCTTTAACCTTTCAAATAATTAATTTAGGGGAAGGGAATCTCGCCAAAACGGATATTTCATAAGTCAAATAAATACCAAAAGCCTTGAGTGTTATTATCCAGTGTGTTATTCTGTGTATTTATGACAAGAAAACACTACTGCTAAATATGCAGAAGTCCTGTTTCTGTTTATGCTTGCTTCGTTCTGTAGTCCGTGAACAATGGAACCACTTCGGCACCGTTCTTATTGACAGAAAAATCTGCCTTCTCCTGCTCAGAGAGCCTGTCACACAGTGTTTCCATGTACTAGTATGCATCGACCGTGTGGCTTATGAAGCAGAACCCCTCAAAAAAGTCCAGCATAGGGAGCCAAAGTGTTTACATGACTGTTAGCAGACGTTGCCCATCGTATCTGACTGCAAGCACTGGACAATGGTGTGTGTGAGCAACATTTTACTGTTGCAGCCGCGCTCGAGGTGGAGCTAGAGAAATCCAACGCCATGACAAATACCAAGGGGTCGAGCCCCTCCTAAGGGTCACAAGATAAATCTGAGGGGTCGTGAGATGGTTAATGGGAGAGGAAAGAAGAACAAAGAAAGTTCTGAAACACAAATCTAGTATCAGTCTGGCATGCTGTTAAGGCTGACAAAAATAATAGTTTTTTTTTCCTTTTACCTAAATTGACTACATTGTCAAATACTCCTCGCCAGAACTATGTTTATCTTAGAATATGTTGAATTGATAAGCCACTAAACAGACTACATTTACATTTAGCTATTTACCAGACACTCTTATCCAAAGCGACTTACATATGAGAACCGAAGGCGCAGCTTCGGGAGCATTTTGCAGTTCAGTATCTTGCTCAAGGATGCTTCGACGCATGGCTGTGGGATCGAACCGCCGACTTTCTAATTGGCAGGCGACCGCTCTGCCCCCAAGACACAGCCGCCAGACTAGCATTTTGGACCCAATCTCAAACAGAAATTGTGGCAGAATAGAACTCGACCAAACTGCCCTATCCATTTAGACTGAATCTAATTTGGACCCAGACTGACTTGGTTACCAGGTTGGGGTCTTGGTTACTAGGAACTGAGTGGACCCAAGAAGACTTCTACCATGTACTATTGCAAGCTACAATTACTAGGCTTGTCACGATAAGTACTTTTGTTGGAAAATACATTTTCCCAGAAATAATTGTGAACACTATTATTGTCATCTTTAGGGAATTTGCATAAAGCATTTCCCCCGATGCTCTGAATAGGTCGCTTTTTAGAATTATTTTTCTGTTCATTCGGCTTAAAAGCGCTTAAGCGCTTAAGTCTTATAATGGTAGGGAAAACCCTGCTGTTGGCTAAAATGTTGGTGACAATCTTATGTAAACGAACACGCATGTAAACACAACGGGCAATGTCGAGGTCAGCGTACAGCACGTTGATTATCGCGACAGGTCTAGGAACAACGAAATTGCTTCTATTGTAAGGTTGGGAAGGTACAAGCTAATCAACTCTCTAGAATTATTCATTTTAGAGCCTGTTTGTTACTGCCAGCAGCTACGTCGGTCAACCTAAAAAGGTATATCCGTGGACTTTTGTCGAAAACAACGTTTCTGTTCATTCATACGACATTGTACATTCAGCGTTTCTCACCAAAATGCACTGTGTGTTTTCTTCGGTCTAGTAAACATGTTGAACACGTGGTTTCTGTCTTGTAAAGCCTTTCACAAGGCATTTTTTTTGTTGAACATTTCAAATCCTGCATTGTTTACGTCCGTGTTTGCATTCTGACAGTGTTCCCCTTCCCTGCCTTTGCTCATTGGTGCGTTTCTTACAGCCATCTGTCAATCAGCGGATTAATGTGAAGTCATTGGAAGGACTGTGCGTCGCATCACACGCATGCCTGTGCACGCGCGTCCTCATGCAAGACACAAACAAAATGGGAAAACACTCATCTTGGCTAGCTGCAGCTGTCAGGCAGGCTAGCTGCTATCCAGTCAACCTTAGGGAACACATTTTTATCTTTCATTTTGATTTTTACAAACACGACTCTGGTCTTCTCTTCTTTGTCACGTCTGCTGCTTTAGCTTATGGCAGGCAGTGATGGCAGTTTGAACCTGCCACAGGAACACTTGGCACACTCTGTGGGAAAGTTAACAAATCATATTATATGGGGTAGACTGCACACACGTGTGACATCACGGACATACCTTTGAAGGTATGCTGCTGTAAAATTTGTTGGAAAATCTCATGCATGGGGCGAACCCGCTGCTTGCCAGCCAGCTGCACTGTGCTCGACGGATTTAGCCTCTCGCTTTCAGCGATGGACTCTGGATCATACTTTGATGTTGATAATATTTTAAAATGTCAAGTAGTACATTATGACCTTTTTGCATATATAAAAAGAGGAAAGTCGTACATGTATGGAGCCTTTCATGAAGCATTACGAAGGTTTTATTGTTTGCACTGATTAATTAAGATAGGCTACTGGAATGAAATGCCATTGTACAGTGGAGTGGTGCCATACACACAAACACATACCCAGTGAGTGTTTAGTCTAATGATAATTGGAGCTGGATGCTTTTAGTGGGGAAAAGATTAGGCAGTTTTGGTATTCATCTACACAGTTCCGCCATCTAATGCCAAGCTGGACAAAGCCAGCTGAATGTTAACGTGCTCGGGCTACACCTAGACCCTGCTTTTTCATGAAATCGAGTTCAAGTGAGCTCTCTAAAATCCCATCTGGTACGCCTTTTATAATGTATCAAATAGATGCACGTGCATGTTTGACTTTTGATATCCGGGCTGCATGGAAATAGCTTGGAGCTTGCCTGGCTGCAGTCATGTGCAGATAGTGAGGTAGGGACATGTAAAATGCATGATCTGTTTAATCAAAGCACACATAGAGCAGAGATAAGGCTGTCAATCAACACGGTGACTCGGAGGATTTATTTACAAGACACCAGGTATGCACCCACGATGGAAATGTTGTCCACTATTTCTACTTTATATGATTATAAGTTCCCATTAAATCACTTTGCTTGGGTCATGTTGAACTTGCCTTGCTGTGAGAGCTACATCGGAATATTTTCCTGCTAAAAAAATAAATAAAAAAAAAGCTCTATACTAATAACAAAAGCGTTATGATGACAGCAACTGTAGGGAACCTAGCTGTTCTTTTAAACTCACACTCACAGTATTGTAATGCGTGTTCATGCGTGCTCATGCATAGTCATAAATGTTATGCATTTCCTTCTGTTATTCTTCCGTGTCAGCTGTCAAAGTTCAAAGCCTTTGAAATATTTCCCAGAGTCTCTTTGAAGAAATTTAAATTTTACATGCCCTGTTGATTTAAATGTAATCAGACAGAATATGGCTACGTTTGCACAACAAAGGGAGAACTGTTATGTGCCAAGTAAATACAGTATACGTCCATAAAACGGCAGAAGGAAGTTTATGTTATTTCGCTTGAATTATTCATGATTTGCTAAAACCTTGCACATCTCTCATGGCCAGTGGTGAGACCTAGAGCTTTTTTTCTGTGTGTTGTTTTTGTTGTCTTGAGTTAAAAGGCTGAGCGCTGACAGCTCAAGTATGATTGTTATTCCTCAGAATTGGTGCCGAAACATTAAGTCTCCTCACCGTCACGGGCCTCTCATTTGTCAAAAGTTATTATCATTTCGGTTCAGCGTGTACCATGGGTGATGACTTTGTACATTTGGGGTTAATTTGTTGCGAGGTGATATCAAGACTGGTGTAGATAACATTTCGGTGTTGTGACACACAGAACAAACGTGCACAGTGCAGGGCCTCAAGGCGGCTTGTACGCTCTTCATTAAAATGTCGGCGATCAAAGTGTGTTGCAGCTACGCGTTACCGACGGCTACAGATGGAGTGTGAACCGCGTACTATAAGATGCCCCTGGCAACTGTGTCCAAGCTCATAATAAAGTGAGAGAAAGAAATAGACATATACACATACACACACGTATACAAAGACCCACACACAACCTTGAAACAGACAGCCAAACACACACAAGCTGTAATCCCTGCCTCTTAGCCTGCTGTTGTTTTTTCCCCTAGTTTTTTCGGGGGGTCTAAATTCTCGGGTCTATCTCGACGGCAGATGGGGGGGCACAGCTGGTGTTCCCCTGTGCCACACAAGCAGTGCCAGTGGAGATGGATGTTGAAGCCTAATGTATGCGGCTACACAAAAGGATTCACACTTGCTCCAGAGAAAAACGGCTGAAAGAATTTCCAGACTCATCCCTGGTGCCTTATGGCCGTCCGTGTGAAGGTTTGCACAGCCCAAGAGCTGTAGATTAGATTTCTGCTTTGTTCGGAATCTTGTTTAACGACCAAAGGTGCTCATGGACCCACATTAACACGTGTCCTTGCTGTTGCTCCCCGTGTGAAAATCAGACATATTTTCCCGTGCAGAATACATGAGTAAATCAATGTTTAACATTCATTCAGCTTTCACTTGCTGATTCTAAATGCATTGAGTTCACTGGAGATGTGCTCTTGAAGCGGTTGATAAGCTTCGTCGCACTTCAATCCAGATTTTCTCAAGATTCTTTGGGATTAACTTGGATAAATCTGGATATTTTTAAGAGCGGAAACATTTTGAGTTCACTCTGGATACTTATCATTATGCATACTTATCATTCAGTAGATTATTTAACTAAGGACAATATACATACAAGTCGGTGGTCGGATAGGAATTGAATTTTTGTAACAACCTTGTCACCAAATTTGCTTCATAACAAAGTGAAATGTCAAGGCTTCTGGAGTTACATCAAATACACGCAGAGGTATAAAGATGAGACTAGTAACTAGTAAATGTTCACAAGAATTATGACATTTTATATGAAGTCTCTGTACATTAGCATATTACATTACTGTGACTTGGATCAAGATAAGATGTTCACAATGGATGGATGAGAGGGTAGTCCTTTACTGCAGCACTGATGTTGGGATCGATCCCCAGCGCACGTAAGAGTGGAAGCATGAAATCAAGAACATATAATTGTGTGGCTGAATCATGAGAATATGATGGACAAAAGGCATTTCTCACACTAGACATTTTGACTTGTCATAGAAGGAAAAGCACAGGTGTTACTAATAACATTAACAATGGCTCCTTTCTACTCCCACTATGCAATGACAGCGAGACAGCGTGCACAATACCAAGACCCCGAAACCGAAGCCGCTAAATGGAAGTCAGCCATCATTAATATTATTATTCATATTTTATTTTCATTCTATTCACAGCATATTTCTTTTGAAATCACTGTGTGCAGAAAAAGAGAATATGTTCAAAATCTAGAGAGGTCAGATGCTTGTTCCGTCTTTGTTGAGCTCGTTATACATCAACACTGCTGTGATTGGCTGGTGTGTTCACTTGGACACTAAACTGAGGCAGGACCTGTTTCATGGCCAGAACATGTTCACTGTATTTTGGGCAGTCAGACATGTAGAATTAAGATTGTAACCCCGCCTGTACTGTCATACATACAGTACATACACAAATACATCATATCCATAACACATAGTTACACAAAGCCTTCATTCTGGGTGATAATGTGCCTAGTTTAGCTGTAAATGTCACAATTTGCAGGTATACGATTGTTCCCCACAATAAAAAACACATGTTTTTTGCATTATTTATACCATCTGAAATGTATGAAAACCACATGTGCCCATATCGTTTAAGCAGAGCAGAGTAAAATTCCTGGTGTTCAAATAAAACAAATTTTCAAGTTGTTATAGTGGCTGAATTTGGCTAGATTGACAGATAGTGTGTATCAAAGCAAAACGAAAACACAGAAAGGATACTCATAATCACAATCCGACAGAGAAGACCATCGCAATCATATTCCAACAGAAAGGAACACAGTGAAAGAGCACAAACAGTGCACTAGAACTCAATCGAAAACCCAACTGTGATGGTGGCTCAGTGGTCAGACCAGCTGGCCAGAAGGTGGTTTAATCAGTGTCTGTACTGGCAGGAAAAATCTGGCAAAATAAAATGGTCAGAAAATGATACTACTGAGGAGCTCTGTGTGTGTGTGGGCGGGTATTACTAATGTTGTGGGGACATACAGTAAATCTGTTTACACAGTCACATTGTGAGGACTTGCCTACCTTATGGGGACAAAATGCAAGTCCCCATAATGTAACGCATTCAATTTTAGGGTGAAAACTTGGTTTAGGGTTAGGGTAAGTCTCCAGGGAATGAATGTAAGTCAATGTAATGTCCCCAAAAGTGATGGAAACACAACTGTGTGTGTGTGTGTGTGTTTAACAAAATGCTTGTGTGTTTATAATTTCAGGATATTAATATGCTATGTTTAGACTGGATTTACAATACACTAATTGTGAAATATTATACTTTAAATACACTCCAAAGCACCCTTATGCTACTTAAATACTTAAAAATATTGTGCTATCCTGTTAGCTAAAAGTATCCTAAAATAGACAAAAAGTGTTGAGACAACATTTCAACACATCTTAAGCAAAACGTATTTACCAGAAATGGCTTAAATTGAACAAATTTAGTGTAGGACTTCTACACATCTACTTGTGTCTCTCCAGCTAGACAGTCCACTCTTGCCAGAATGGTGGAGTTACACCTTCCTAATGAGAGGGATGCCAGAGTGTGCCAGCCTTGGCTGATGAAACGCCTCTGCTAAGTGTCCAGGTGAAATCACACCCTTTACTTCGGCGTGTGTGACCAGCTGGTGCCCTGCGATGCTGCCATCTCCCCTGGCCTCTCTCCCAACCTCTTAGACCAGGATGAGGCTGGTGCAGGGTGTTTGCACCTACAGCTTCCCCTCATCACGGCTGATGAGGCAAAACACCTTTCCCTCTGTGATCAGGTCAAAGCCCAGCTGCCACCCATCCACTGAAGGTGCCAAATGTTGTTAATCAGTTAATTGACACTACGAGCATAATAGGGTAGGTTGACAGAGATTTAGCATGACAGTATGTAAATGTAGGGGGACAACAGATTAAACACAATATACGTAAGGTGTTAGTGGTAAATAAGTAGCATCAGTGGGTCTGAGGATGTCGTGATCCCATCAGGGGCTGGAATGCATTGAGCTTTGACTGAAAAAAACGAACATCTAACAACAAATTGACAAAGTTTGTGACCTCACTAATAGGTTTCTGACAAGATATTTTGAAGCCCTTGGGTTTGTGCGGAGCCTCACCTTTGTCAGCTACAGAGCCGTTATTAAGTCACACGTCTTCATCTCAAAATGACAACATTTTCCTTTAGAGCTGTGTTAATAGTGTTTTGTTATGGCTCAGACTAAGTCCTTTGGATGCAAAGGCCCTATGATTAAATATTCAAGATGTGTGGCCATGAAAGGCCCACCTGACGCTCTTCATTGTTACAAGATTTTACCAGGTCAAAATGTTTTTGCCTTCATATTTTTCACAATACTAAGTCCAAGTCCACAGCACTAGCTATGGGAGATGCAAAATGAGGCCTAGGTAGAGCTGTAAGACACCCATAGTCCACCAAAAAGAACCAGGTGCTGGTGCAGAGCCAGTGCTAGAGCCAGTTCGGAGTTGGATCAAATGACGAGCCTTCTAAGAACCCGTTTGTGTTTCCACTGGTTACGGAGCCAGCACAGAGCCAGGTCTTACGTGAACGTATACGTCACTTTCCCGGTAACGCTAGCGCGGCAGCGCCAAACACAAACACCGTCAACAATCGCGGACGTTGCGTTGCTATTTATGTTCACCGTAGTTTGTACGGACGGAGATTACGAGCGAGAGTAACGGAACGTACATAACATTTATTTTTAACAATAACATGTCAGCTTTAGCCTCGGCATGTTGCTGCCCTCCTAGCTTCAACACTGCTGATCAACGATCACATTGCCGTTAAATAAAAATGTATTAAGCGTTGGTGTAAGAAGCAGAAGTGAAAACCGTTCGTCTTGTCGGTCATGGTAACCCCGCCCCCAGCCGCCGCAGTAAGCAGTGCTTACTTCTAGCCCAGCAACGAGTTGGTGCTACTTAAGAACCACTTTTCCTGGCTCCGAGCTGGTGCTTCGGCTGTGGAAACAGAAAGAACCGATTAGAAACTTGGCTCTGGCTCCGAACCAGAACCAGCTCCGCCTCGGTGGAAAAGGGGTACCAGAGAAACCTATCGACAGTAACAGTAAACACGGCTGTCATAAAACATTCACTTAATGTCAATCATTTTCTACCGCTTGTTCACGGACATTCACTTAATGGAACAATTTTTTAAAATCACCAAAACACAATTAAAGAAGTGACTTTTTTTTACCTTTGAGATGCTAACAATGTCAACTCAAGATCCACTTACTCACTTGTTCTGGAGCTTTTGACCATATAACATTTGCAAAAAAATCTGAGTTTTTTCAGCTTTCATGGAACGGTAGATGTTCAAACTTTTAATGATTCTGAGCACCACTGGAGCTTTTGACCATATCACACGGTCTTCAGCAGAAAATTTGAGCTTCCTCAGCATTCTCTGAGGAATGGATGGTCAGACTTTAAATGATTTTGTGCACCCCTAGAAATGATCACCCATGTTGACTTAAAAGTTTAGCTCGGACATTGAGTGTTTCCCATTGACGTCAATGGTTTTCTGGGCAGCAGTGGTGGTTGCTCCTTCAGTTCTGCCTCGTGCCTTGAATTATACTGGGTGCTGACTCAACATTTGTCTTCCTAAAACTACAAGTAATTTAGCCGAAGTTTTCTCCACAGCAAGTTAAACAATCAAAGAGGGTTGCATCAATAGAAACCTGAAGTCCCCAAGGGGGATCAATAAGGTCTAACTCAAACCCACAATGTGATGGTATAGATAGGGTAGATTAGACACAAGGCACTAGCGATTAACACCAAATGTCAGCAGGTGTGTAGGTTTAGTGCTGACCATGGCTGGAGTCCAATCTCAAACAAATCTTCAACTTGCCTCAGTCCTTTTCCTTTTCTTCTACAAATATAAAACAACTTTATTAATGTTTTGTTTATTTCTCCCTAAAATTACAAACAAGCTCATGAGTGACCAGTCAAATCCTCCACATTGATTTGTTGGATGTCCAAGGGTGTATGATAAGGGACAGAATAAATGAAAGTTTGTGTCAATCACTTGGGTTTCTGCTGTTTGCACACAGTGAGCATAGCCAAAGATATCAGGGCCACTTTTCATTTGCTGTCACTTATTCTTGTACAGCATGATTTCATTTCTGCCGAACTGCTTGGTTTACATAATCCATCATAATGACCATAAAAGTCTTTATTTGGTTTTGTCACTGTTTCTGTTTTATTGTCTTTTCATTGAGCCATTGGGTTGAGTGTTTTTCGAACATTGCACACATTTCGTTCCACTCTGCTTACTGTCAATCATTTGACGCCCACAGGGGAATTTAAAAAAATTGAAGTCTCCGCCAGGAAACAATCCCTTAGAAATCATTGTAAAAACTTTGTTACAGCTTTTCTTTGTAGGATCTTTGGCAGCAGTTGATTTGAAGCTAAAGCATGTGCTTTAGAAAATGAAAAATGACCAGATAATAACAAAATCCAAATACAAATGATATGTATTGTATGAAAATCAAAGTAGGAAAAACAAGTAGCAGTGAACAGGCTGTAACTCTAAATTATACTTAATTCTATTTGAATAAGATCAAATTGAGTAGGATTTTTCTCTGGTCTCAGTATTGACTTGATATCATCTGCCGTTGAACTCCATTGGGTCTGGTCTTGAAATGTATGACTCCAATATAATGTTCTCAGCTGGAGTCCTTGAGTCCTGGTGCCATAGTTGAGATTTCTGGAGGAAGGTTTTTGTGACACATGATACAAAATAAGTCTGAGGGTGAGGAATTGAATCAGTCCTAAATATACTTTCTGCTAAGTGTATTTCCCTTATTATAGTATATTTTACCCCTATGCTCAATTTGTCTGTGTGAAAGCCACTGTGATCTGGACTGATTTCAGCAAAGCATGATTTACCATAAAAAGGGGATATAGAACCCTTTGAAGCCCCACTGACTAACACGGGGTTTCAGACCTATATAAAAATATTTTCTTTTATAAATCTTTTCCTTTCTCCCTCTTTCTTCTCTTTGCAAAAACTTAAAATGGGAGACAACACAGGTGAACAAAAGCGGGAATTTTGGGCAAACTTGTTGTACACCTTAAGATGTTCCCAAGTCAGAGGAGAAGAAATGCTTGTAGCTTTAAACATTTTAACAATGTGTTCAAAATGCCGATACATCTGGAAACATTTCAGCGCTGGTACAAAAAGGGATTTTCTTTTGTGACAAGCGGGAAAAAAATTTAAGTGTGGCGCACAGTAGACCTCCTACAGCAAAACATTCATTTTTTCAAGTGTGACTACCAGGGTAAATCATCATCCAGCACTTAATGCCTCCTGACATTTCTTAAGACGTTGCAGGGGATATTAGAGGAGAGAAAGGCGTAGAGCTCAGGATAGGACTTTAGACATAAAAACACTACATTTCACTGAAACATAATGTCCCCTCTTTTGTGCCCTGTGTCTTTTTTTTGTGAGAATGTACACAGTGGATCTGTGGTAATTGGACCGGAGATCAGATCAGCATGAGGTTTTTCTGTTGAGAGCTTATCACTCTCTGGTCTAGAGAAGCCTACTAAAATATTCACAAGAGAACAGACTTAGCAAAGACATTACAGGCTGGCTGTAGCCTATAGTTCTGAGTGCTGGTTTGAATACAAGCCTGTTCGCTAACAAAAACCAGGGCAATATTGTCCGGTATAAAAAGTAGTTTATTTGGATTGCCGAGAGGATTTGGGAAGGACAGCATGAGGGCTGTGCACCATGGGGTGATTAGGGTCGAGGGGAGGGATGAACGGGATGATTAGAGTCGTGATGGGCTGTGGCTAAGAACCCGGGGGTCGAGACTCAGGGTGGGGTCACGTCTCAAAGAGCTTCTGCTTCATAATCCCCCAAAGATAATTTAAGCTTAAGTGCTATATACATAAATTGTATTATTATTATTATTATTATTATTATTAGTGCTACTATATTATTTATTATTATTAACTGTGTTGAATCAAATCATGCCAAAAGAGCAAAGATGATACAGATGTAAAATTTGTTACAGCCAAAAATCAATCAAATATACAATATGTCCAATATCAAATTGTGTTTACAAGTATCAGTTTTTTTGCATTTGGACAGTTTGAACCTAATCGAGCCAAACCCAAAATTGCATAAAGTTTTCCACTGTTGGTCAGATCAAAGCACAGTAGACGTGATCACAATTTGAAATACTTGTATAGATTGGAAAGAGCTGTTGTGCAAAAAAAAATTAAAAAATTGTACTTTGCACAACACTCCTAGGAGTCTTGAACTGCGTTCATAAATATGTGGTCTCATGTGGCAAGCTAGCATCACATTAAACTAATTAATCAGGGGAATGTTTTTAAACTTAATTGCCCATCCCTGAATGTCCGTACAGTAGGTTTGAAAAATCATTATGTTTATGAGATTATGCATAGCTAATTTCATCGGGAGGGCTGGGCTTTAACACACAAATAAGCTTAGCTCAGCAGACTGACAAAAGAGGCAGATTAAGGATGCTGTGGAGGAAAAACAGAAAAATGAAAGAGCATCAATGATTTATAGCTGTGGTCTCAACAAGACCAGGCTTGAGGTAAAGTTGTTTACTACGCTCCATCCTTTCTAGATTTAATTCTCTGTCATTCATATAGAGTTCATTCATGATAGGGGATTGGGGATTCACTGTGAAGAATTTGCATTTTAACTAGTAATTTAATCTTGCGTTGAGTCCTAAAATCTTAGGAGAGGAATGTCTTTGATAAAGTGGAAGTGGTCTCTCACTCTGACACTCGGCAGCATCCCGCACACTGAGGCACGTTGTTATGACAGGCTCCATTTTTCATAATTCTGCTGTTTGATTACAACTGCGTCATGATTGATGAAGCCTACCGGTTGACTTTAACGCATCATGCTGGGTCTCGAGGTGGTGTGGCAGGTTGACATGAGGAAGTGGGAAAGATCTGAGCAAATCACTAGAGTGAATGACAACTGCTAATGTAATACATTTTTAATAGATGTTTAGACCTTACATTTCTAAAAGTTTACTTGAGTCAGATAATTTAATTAAGATTATTATTTTGAAACAAACAATTTTGAAATTGTTTGTATCTCTTATGACAACCCCTTGCTGAGAAGAGCATGGGCAAGACGAGGCATGCAGTCAACCAAAGGTGAGAATGTGCAACAAATTGTTCTTGACCCGATGCCAAAAACGTTTGACCTTTTTTCTTTAGCTTTCTCTCTGCAGATGACTGGAACATCACCTTTTTATACTGTACATTTAACTGGTACATTGTTTTCATTGTATTTGTGTTTGACATTAATTACAGCATCTGTGGATTCCCCACAATCGATGCATTGTTTTTTTTCTAGGGTCAAATGGTCTGTAAAGAGTATATCTTGTTGTATTTTCTGAGTGTGGGAGTCCAGAACTGCAGTGGCAGGAAAGTCTGCTCTGACCATGTGGTGCATAGCTGGATGAAAAAAATATGCCTGAAAGCATGGTTTTCAATAACTTTCACTTTATCCCACAGTGCAGGAAATTTGACAGGCACAGCGGAGGCAGAATAAGGAGAAAGGAAGGTATAAATTACTTTATTTCTGCAGAGACTATAAGTTGGGCTATCATTTATTTAAAATATGAGTATTCACAAACATTAGGCACCTATCAAATTTTTGGGTGCACATATTTGTCAATGTTGTGGCAACTTAGGTTCAGATCTGATTAATAATATAGCTTGCCTCACTGTTTCAGTTTGCAAAAGTCTGTGTTGATGCTGAATTTTTTGTACTCAAAGATGTTGGATAGATTATGTTGTATCGGCTTATGATTTAATAATAATTAAAATGGGGGGAAAATCCAGACTTCTGATTTACTGTCATTGGTTTTGGAGTTTGGTCGGCATCTCCTGTTATATTTTGACATACATTCTTCTCCTCATGTGTCTTTAAGTTTTACTTCCTGTATTTGAGTGGGTTTTCCCTCCACTTTTGATTGTCTACCCCACCCTGATTAGTGTATAGAGTTTGTGTGCTGCCCTGGTTTCTTTGACAGTTTGTCTTCGTCCTTTGTGTCAAGCTTTCCAGCCCTTTCCCTAGAGTTTCTTAGTGCTTGGATTCATGTTTGTATTTTGGACTTTCTGCCTGTTTGGATGTGCCTGATTTGGACAGCCTTTTGGTTTTGATTTCTGGCTGCCTCATCAGTTCAGTAAGCACGTCTGTCCACATAAGCCTTTGTTCTCCAATAAATCATTGAACTTTACCGGCTCTGCCTCTGTGCCGGCTTTTGGGTCCAACCCCTTGTATTCCCTGTGTTCCCTGCTTGACAACCTGCAATCTTAACTTTCAATAGGTAACAATTATCATATGCAAACTACATGAAGAGGATTCAGTACTGTCTATGGACAAAAAGTCATGAGTCAAAAGGTTTTGGTGTCCAAAAATATATGCTGCTAGATCTTTGAAAGAAACTATAAGACACTCCTGCTCTATAGAGCCATACTTAAAGAAAACGTACACGTGGATTGATTTCTCAGCGAACTCTGCACAAAATGTTGAGCTATTCCTTCAAACATGGAATGATGAACATTAGTAAAAATGGAGCGGTTCCCATCTTCCTCTTTAAGAAACATTTCCCACAAACCATACCCACCTCTCCCAGGTCTCCATGTTCAGCTTGCTCTACTGTACTTGTTTTTTCTACCTCTATCAGCTCTTTTTTCTCATTTCTAACCACTTTTAGATATTATTAATGATTCCAGGGTCATGGCAACGTTATTTTTACAAAGTGTCAGGGCACTTTGACTATGACCCTTGTACTCCTTACTGGTTGTTTTCAATGCTGCAAATTTAATCCTTTTATTCTCTCTATAATTAAATATTCAATTTAGGCTTCCCTGCTAAATGGCCACTCATAAATTAAAGGAAAAAGGGTTCTTTCGAAATGATGCAAGATTTGGAAAAGGTGCACAATACAAAGCTGCATACTTAACAGTAGGTTATAAAAAGCTGTTTCCCCGCATCTGTTCAACCTTTTCCTCTGCAGGCAGGCAAGAAAGTCTTTGGCTATGCAGGGGAATATCCGTGTCGACAGTGTTCAGTCACCCTGCCAGCGCTTATCAACTACCCTTTTCCCATTTCCACCTTATCAAAAATAATTATCTTTTTTCTCGAGGCCCCCTCGCACTGAGTTTTTTTTATTTTATTTCCCACTGTAACCTGTTATCACATGTTGACTGGCACGCAGGATTTATGTCATTCATCACCCTCGTAACATGTAACCCAACATGGTTTATTTCTCAATCTCTCCACTCCCTCGTGTTCCCTGTCTCCGTTATCGAGCCCCTTGGCCGCTCTAAAGATACCGCAGGACAGTTGCTGTGGCTGCAGTTCAAAGGCTAAGAATCCAAGGGAGTCATCTTTTGGGCTACTCGACCTGCTCCTCCAGGATGAAAGGCCACCACCTGGCCTTTCAATTCATATAATGCAGGCAGACCGATAAAATTATGAATTTATGTCACCACATGTACCACTTATTTCCTAGTTTGCTCAGACCTATTGACATATGCATAGATAATGAAGATCAACAACTGCTCTTATATGTGGAGCATTTTTATTCCACTAATCAGAGTGATCAGAGTAAGAGCTCAATGATTAGAATAAGAGCTCAGACAGGATAAAAATAAACACAAATAATAAACTTGCTCATTCTGAAATATTTTATTTAGTTTTAAAGTGTCAGTTAAACCTTTTACAATTTGTCAAACTCAAAACAGTGTCATTAAATGTTCCCTCCCCATACTTTTGTTTTAGTAAAACATGTTCTTTTCATACTTGTGCTTGCCCACGTGATGTGTGCGGCAGGTGGCTCCCCTTCAGTTTAGTAGCTGCAAAAATATGAAACGGATTCTTCAATAGAAACCTTCAGCAGTCAATGTATTCTCATGAAACTGTTCGCATATCTTAAGAAGAGCTATGCACCATTTTTCGTGCATAATCCTACGAATGTCCAGCAACAGGTGTATCGGACCTTCGTCGTCATGGTAACAAACACGTGGTTAACGTTGTGAAATGGTTTTAGTTAGGTGTAGGAAAAGCTGACGGTTACGGTTCTAATAAGTTACGTTAGTAACCTAAGTCACGTGACAAACACATAATTCATATCAAGTAAATCACGTGACTACCCTTATGTAGGTTGCATAACTTACGTACGTAACGTCACTTACCTACGTACTCAATAAGTAAGCGTAACTTAAAATAAGTCGATGTTGACTTTTCACACAGGACACCAACCCCTGTCTCTCAGGTGAAAGTCCTGTGTTTGACCCATCCATCCAAATTCATGCTGGATTTGGTCTTCTGCATGATAAAAACTCCACTTTCTTTCTAATTACTGGCGATGGCGCATGTGAATAGAATATCCGATCATTACGATCAGGTTGTTGTGAATCATCTCAATTCATCACATTCCAAAAACAAAATGGCCACAGCTGCCAAAAAACCTAATATAAAGTTGAAATGTTGGTTATTTTCACATTTTGAGTTGAAGGAAGCATGGCCTCGTATGAGTGAGAACACTTGGAACATATAAAACCTCGCTGAATTAACTAGAAAAAAGGTGCAGTGGTCAAGGTCAAAACGTTCTCACTCATAACCACTAAAAAACAGGTTTGCTTGAAATTCACCTGAGATTTCATACAAATATCAATACACAATCATTAAATGGTAATACCTCAATATTATTTCCATGTCAGCATTCAGTATGTACAAATCACCCCTGTCTACTCTGTGTATATGCTATAAAATGGAAACTTTTTATTTTAATTGCTCTGTGGATTTTGTTCACAAGCAACAATGTTCCCATGCACAAGGATAAGTCCTTGTGCTGGCAACATTTCTCCCTGTCTGCACAAGGCTACATTCCACAGGCAGGCCAAACATAAAAGCACGAAACCAACAAAGCAACTGAGAAGGAGTGAGTGGAAAAGGGCTGGTTAAGTACTGCATGGCTGATAAGGGAGAGTGGAAACAGGTGAGGAGGTGGGCGGGGAAGGCCGGGCAATTGCAGAGCAGATGAGGAAAGTGGAAGCAGGTGGGAGGGTGGATGGGGCAGTCAGGTAATGAGGAAACGCCCGAGGGCACCTGGCGGATGGAAGGAAAACAGCAATGTAGGGGCTTTGACACAATATAGGATGTTTTTTTTTTTTAATATTTATTCAACCAAATCGATAATCTTTCCCTTTCCCCAAGTGCTTTGAGTTGCTGAAACATAACCCAAAAAATCATAGATTTTGTCGCCATACTGTAGGAAAACAAAAGAAATACGTTGTCCGTGAATTTTTGGGAGATTCTTTCAGTATGAACAGTCTGTAGCTTTGCAAAACAATGATTAACATTTACTTTAAAACACATTTAACATAGCATATTTAGCTTTATGTAATTTTTACGGAACAGGGTTTGAGTTTGTAGTTCATAGCTAATTAATTCTGCTAATGTAATTGCATTTCTTTGAATCTAAAAAAGTCATTAATGAACTCCACAAATCCACATTTGTTTCAGGGTATAGCAAATGTAAGCGGCTGTCAGAGTATTTAAAGTAGTTCTGCAAATATATCGGTTCGTTTTTTACACGTTAAAAGTTAAATTATTAACCATTATTAACCATGCTTAATAACCAATACATATTTGAAAAAAAAAACAATACATCAAAGTTATTATGCTTTTACATTCCTGTGAAGTCAAGGTTTTTTTAAATTTGAATAGGCCAATATCACAAATCACAAATTTGGGGGCTTTACAAATCTGTACAATGAAACCCTCTGTCCTTAGACATCGAAATGGTATTACATGAACAGTATACTAACACGATTAGCTGCAAATTGTTAATAGCAGATAATCATGTTGATGGTTTATTTAAATGAAATCTCATTACCATTTTTTCACCTCATCCACTGACCGCCAGCTGAGTGATTACATTCACTATGTGAAGATCTCAAACTGTGAAATGAGAAAGAAGGGGTAACCTTTGTTTTCCTCGCTCGCGCCACGTCCTGTATATATAGTACAGTTTGAAATATAGCTTCCTTCCACGCCTGACAAAAATCTGTCCAGGAAGCATGCCGTTACTATTGTCAAATTTGGACTGCAGTTTATAGCTCAATAATGCAGTCATCACTCACACTGTCACTGACCATCACGTGTTTCACATTAGCTCTGCGTTTGACACTGATTTATTCCAACACCCTCTCAGCTGCAGAGGGAAAAAAAACATCCAGTCAGCATGTATTGTGCCAAACTGTCCTTTGCCAGTATTGTATTTTTCTTTTAGTTTTGTACTTAAGATCTCACAAACTTCACAGCCTTTCTGTACCGGTTCTTCCTCTGTGTGTGCTTCCTCAGAAATTGCTCTTCTTACAGTTACAGTCTTACGGTCTAGTAGACTTGCTCCGGTTGTGACCCATACCGAAATGCCATTTGGCAGAGATGGAACAGCCTTGTATCCTTATAGCAACTGTATAGCCCAGGCCTGTGCTGTACTCATCTGTTGTGGAATACCCATAAATAATGTGTGACAAAAGGCTGCTCGGGACACTCCGAGGCCTGCTCATTTGACCTTTCGACGAAGAGAAACTCGACAAAAACAAACAACTCCCCTTGACACAAGGACGCAATCTAATTTGGTGCAGAGAGGCTGAAACAATGCTTTCCATTTCGAGACTTTCAGGGGGAACTGATTCCAGCTCAGCACACCCACATCAGGACTGGCACACGGAGCCTGAAGAGAAATCAATGGCAAAGGGTTTAACAGGCTAAACATAATTGGGCTCATAGTCTAGGCCCACTGTGGTCTTTGGAAGTTTTGTAAATACCAACAGAGAATAACAATCTGGGTGAAAATAGCTTGTGTCTCTCTAGATGTGGCTCATTGATTTTCCTGTTTTTATTATTTATTTATCCTCTGTTTTGTGCATGCTTCAGAGAACCCTGCAAGATGAACACAACAGAGAGAGAAGCTCAGTCAGATGATAATATCTTTCTTTGCACAGAGCAGAATATTATCAGATGATCCATACAGCCAGTACATTATCTTTTACATTTAAACACATTTAGCACATGCTAAATAGCCACAGGAACTGATAGAGCTACAGCTGAATGAGCGCGTACCTGGATGTTTAACAAGTGGCAGTGGCCCTTTGATCATTATATATGATATATTGCTAGGGTAAGTGTGAGGAAAATAATTTAAGTGCCACGATGAAAAGGCAGACAAGAGGCTATTTGTCTTGGCACACTTAACAGTCTGAGAGTTGCTTTTACTCAGGTTTAAAGTCTGACAGTTTCACCAAAAGGACACAAAGCAGAACAGAGGAGACTTCAAATATTGGACTGTATAAATATGTCTGAATATGTGAGAGGAGGCCAGCGGGTTCCGTTAGTCATTTGGATGGTAAAGTCATTTACTGAGGGATTTTAGTAATCAAGGGACACCTGACCTAACAGACTTTTTGATTTCTTCCTCAACTGGCTGAAGGGCCGAAACAGGATGGGATTAAAATGACCTCAAGCTCCAAATATATTAGAATCAGAGGGAATGTGTGCTGAAGAAAAGGATGTCAGGGTCCCATATAGCCAGATATGCCTAGCAATCACATTGGGCGACTGTCAGTTTACTGGTCACACGCCTGTCATTTTATATAAAAAATACACCAAAGGGACAAGAGTGTTAAAATTCAATTTGTTACTCAACACTATTCAGCCAAAAGTATATAGACACTCATGTTCTCATACATTTGGTCGACGGCTGTTTTGTACGATATTTGTGAGACCTTTTTTTGTCTCTATTGGACAGAGTGAGGTGAAGAGGCAGAGAGGAAATGGGGGGAGAGCGAGGGGTATGACACGCCCCTGGTCACCTTTTTTATTATCGAATCGCAGATTTTTCCAAAATGCTTTATGGAAAGGAGTTTTTCCTTGCCACTGTTGCCAAGTGCTTGTTCATGGTGGAAATTGTTGTGTCTCTATAAATAGAAAGATTATAATACCTGCTCTATATGACAAGTGGCCTGATATAACTTCTGTAATGATTTGGTGCTGAATAAATAAAATGTAATTGATGTACATCTTTGTTTTCCATCATTACCTGTGTTCTTTTTTTTTCTGTATAGTGGTTAAACACAATACGGTGCATATCATGTTGCAGGTTACTGAGAAATGCATACCATATTTGAAAATATAACACAAAAAATAAAGTGAATGATGTATGTATGCCAGTAAAACGTTTATTCCCTCACAAAGTCTCTGTAATATTACTACCAGATGGTGTACAGAGTTTTTAATGGCTGGCACATACACACTGATACAGTGCTTTGCCGTCCATCAGTAATTACTGTCACCACAATTTCCTGGTTGCTTAATTAAATATTTATGAACACGCTCTTCCTATTTTTGTCTGGAATCACTATAACAAACATGAATTTATAATTAATTGCCTCAAAGCGGCTCAGGAGACAGCTCAAGTGATCCACAATAATTTGCTGTTGCAATTACAAACCATTGTTCACCTAATATGATGTATATGGAATATAAAACTTTTGCCAGATCCCACAGTGAAGCGCCGCATAGACCACCAGTTTAGAAGTACACACTTCTTGTCGGACAAAAAAATGGACCAGCGGTTCATCAATAGATTCACATCACATCACACTCTGTGCTGTATTCAAACAAACACAAGCCTGATGAATGAATCATCAATAATCATTTTGTGCAGTAATTGCTCAGCTATTTACAATGCTAAATAGCACTGCTTTAACTGCATTAATAGTGAAATAGATTGGGGGGGGGGGGGGGGTATTGCTCGAATTTGATCAATGCTCACAGGCAAATTACTTCAAAACAAGAGCTAAATTTTAATCCAATGGTGTGAGAAGTCCCATGTGCTCTGTCAGCAGCTGGTGCCTATTGGCTGTTAATCAGTGTTAGAGACAACACCCAGGAGGAGAATGTGTTGCGTTAGCCTCAACATATGCATTGTTGCCCAAAAGAGACATTAAATGAAGACATGAATAGGCCATGTAATCATCACAACACTCCCCTATAAGAGGAGATGGTTGCCTGAGAATAGCTGACTGATGCGAGGTTTATTTAGGCATCAAGGCTCTGCAACTCATCACTCCTTGTAAAGCACACTAGGCAGCAAATGAGAGCACGGGGAGTGATAAATGCAAATTACTCACGAGGCCCTGTGAGAACAGAGTCTGCAGGTGGGTGGGTGTGGGGGCAGAGGAAAGTGCATGCATCTTTAGATGGTGATGAAGGACCACTCAGGTTATCTCTCTAAATTAGCTGACTTTTTTAGCTAAACAACACATGTTTGTCGGTACATTTTAGTGATCTGCTGTCCAGCCAGCCGTACTTGAGTTTAGGCAATTTAAGCTTGTAATTTAACGATCATGGCAAATAAGTTATATTTGAGGTAAAGTTAGGCTTAGGTAACTAAAAGTACAAGGTTGAGGTTAAATTGTTGTTGGGATTTATGTAGGGCTGGTTTGGTTATTAGCAAAATATTTATGAATATTAATACAATTATTACTATTATCAAAATGATTAAAATGGATTAATAATTCCGGGGCATATGGAAGCCAACAATCGGGATCCAGAAGTGTGTTCAGCAAACACAAAACAGTCTGATGCTCGTCCAGCGAGCTGAGACTTCACCTAGGGAGTTGAAGGTCACTGTCCCCTGAAGCAACCGAGGTTACAGTGGAATGAGAGCGAGCGATCCTGTGCGCTCTGCTTCTATAGGGGAGATGACGTCATGGCTGCGCTCCTGTGGCGCCTCGTCCAGTAGGAATCCAGGAAATCTCACGTCCAGGTGTGAATTAGCGGATTTGGCGGCGTTTCTATGAGTTCAGGCCTTTTGGTTTCCCAAGGGCCTCTGTTCTTTGTTCCCCACACGTGGTGAGGCCCAACATTGTCCTCTTGGTCATCAAATAGCGACGCTTTGTCACGCCCCTCAGCGTTGTACACACAAGGTACCCTTGAGTGTCTGTATTATTACAGGAATTACAGTAAATGAGGTCATCGAACTCAGTGTAGCAATAATAATAATAATAAGGGTAAAAGTTGACCCCTAACATTGGAGGGAGATGTCAATCAAACAATCTGTGCACAGCCACACAGTCAAAGAGGTCTAATCAGCCTAAATAAGTGAAAACAATGGGTGTGTAGGAGCTCAAAGGCTCGTTTTATCCACTCTATTATTTATATATTTATATATTTATATATATATTATTTATATTTTGAATAAAATATATTTCTGTAGGTTTGTAGAATGTTTGTGTGTGTGTGTGTGTGTGTGCAAATGTTGCAATTATGAACTGGGGTTGAACTGGTCACTGGTATCCACCACTGTTAGCGTTGACTGTGCACATGAACGCCACAATACACTGCTGTACTATACCGCTCTCTGATCTTTCTGACCTTTCAGCACCGAATCAAAACATGTGGAATTAACTTGGGATTAGACGTATATTAGCATAACATGCTCGTATATGAACACTGGGCTGTTTACATTTCCGAATTTCGGAATCCAGCAAGGTTTTTTGCAACCCTAACTCTACTCTGGTTGAACCAAACCTCAAGAGACATCACACTCTGCTCAGGTTTCCTTTTTTTAAAATGTTGTCAACCCGTTACACCTGACAGATCCCAGCAGTTGTTATTATTTCCACCTGTACATTATAATTTCCCCCTGTAGGACTTCCTGCCGAGGACACATCACATTATTGAGCACAATGATCCTGCCCACTGCAATATGCTAAATCATGCAGTGACTTAACCATGCGTAATAATGACTTCTCTTTTCTCTTTTGGCAAGTTTCTCGCAGATTGCCGTTTAGCATGACAAGACACTTCATTACTGGCCATGTGGAATACAGTGCATGTCGAACCATGCGGAGTACAGAGGTTCCTATACAGCTGTAAGCCACCAGTGAAGTATGAAATAAAACGTCAGCTCCTCTGAATGAAAGACTTGTCCTGAATGCTCAGATTATCACATTTCTGTCTCGACTGAAATGCAATTTGTTTTCTGTCTCAAAAATAGAAAAAGAGCAGAATGGCGGACAGGAAGCTGGTGGCTTATTAGAATGCAAATGTGCTCCGGGGCTGAGATTTTGCACGCCGTTATCAGTAGCCATCACAGGGAGAAAGAGTCACCGCTGTGACTCATTCAGAAAAACATGACATTTAGGAGATAATCGGTCTGTCTTTTTGCAGTTGTTGTTCAACTTTTCAGCAGTGTGGAACCGTCTCATGGTTATTGAGAGGGTATCTGAGCTGCAGAGCATACCTAGTCCTGTCCTTTGGCAAGGCTTTGCTGATAGGAGGGGAAAAAAACTGGCATAAGAGCACGTGATAGAAATCCATATCAAAGTGGTTTGAATTTCAAATGCACAGTGGGGATCCTCTGATTTTATTCTGAGTCACTATTTTTTAATGAGGAAGTATATTGTATCATGCTGGCTCATAATAATCAGCTCATCTGGACAACACTCACGCAAGTACGAAGCAAGATGAGGAGGAGATGGGCAGAGGTTATGTGGGCAACCCTCATCTCTGCTCATGTGCTAATGGGAGATTTTTTTTGGGGGGGGGTTGCAGTCGATGGTGTGGTAAATTTAGTTTATTACTGTGTCAAATACATTTCCAAGATGATTTTCTAGCCCAACCGCAAAGTATGACTCGCTCTCCCATCTAAGAACGAAAGAGAGAGAGAGCTCTGTACACCCCCTCACTCTGTGAACATTATATCCAGACAGTTTGTGCTGCATAATTTAACTCCATCTGTGAAGAAACGCGGAGCTAGAGGAGAAGAAAGGCGTGAGGAATCTGGTCTCCTGTGTTCTCATTGCCACTTTTCATACTGAAGCTGGGTGGTAAAATAACATTATCTATCAATGACATACAGGCTTCTACGGCAAAGAAAGGTATGGGAAGGTGTTTAAAATCCTGTTGGATTTCCAAACAGTAAAGTGCAGTTTTGCAGCTCTGTCTTTACTTCACAAAAGCTTTTTTATTTGCTGTTCTAAACACTTGGTTTTAGGCATTTCCCGAGAGAAATCCTTAACTGTTCAGAAAGCGATATCTTTCACATTCTTAGTGGCAGTAACAGCAATATTGTGTAACAGATCTGAACGTTAAGTTCTGAAACTGGTACCTGTAATGAAAGATTTCAACAAGTACAAAGCAAGTACAGAAGACAACCAATATTTAGACTCTGACTAGGCTTATTCAGTATTTTAATATTGATACTCGCAGCTCCATTTTTGACATTCAGATCACATTGTTTGTAAAACAGCTGTTTTGTGTAAATTGATCCACAAGTGACGGCTGTTTGGCTGTATGGTTAGAAAAGGCAGTCTTTTCACTGAAAAATCCCACCACAGCTGAAGCCTAGTGCAAACTTAAGCCATGATTAGCCAGTTCCAGACAAAAAACAAACAAACCTCGAGTTGGCACAGATTCTGCACTCATCGTGAGAATTCATCTGGTGCGGCCAGTTCCAAGATGCGTCTTTGCCGTGTTGTGGTCTGTCCCAGATGCCACAACTTTTTAAAAACATGTTTGATTTTATTGTAGCCAAAAACAAGACGTGCTTGCAGTTGGCAAGCACGTAGGAGACGACGCAAAAATCCTTGAGTCGGCAGGGAATCAACGCTCATGTACGTCACCACAGGTTGTCTAGTTCAAGTCATTCAGAGGTTGGTCTTCGCGTCATTGTGACCTCTCCAATGACAGTTTTTAAAACATGTTTGATTCTTACTGGTGCCAAAAACGAGAGGCCCTTGTAGTTAAAGCATCTTGGAGATGAGTCTAAAATGGCGACAACGAGGAGTATACAAAGAGAAAAAACAGGGATGTGGAAGGAGGGAGGGAGGCAACACTGACTTCTCGCCTGTTTTCAATAAATAGCACAATCTTTTGCACCTGCCAGATTTCAACAGCTGAAATGGGGAGTTGGAATGGTTTATGCACTCAATGTTTAGACTTTGTAAGCTTATAGTCTCAACCTTGAGCTGCATCATCAGCTTCTCATGAAGGACACTGAGCCCCCAACTGCTCTGCCCCACCTCCTAGTCTGTCAACAAAACACCTTTCAAGATTTAAGTCAGGCACATTCACTGAGCACCAATGCACCTTTTCAGCAAGGCCTTGCACACTCAACCCGCAGTCTGATCCTCAGGCCACTGAACAGCTCCACTGGGGCATTGGTTGATGAGGTGCTTTGCTCAATGACACTGCAGCAGTGTTGATGGGAGGGGAACCTTGCCCCCCCACACACAAACATTTATACTGTTGGTCTGGGGATCAAATTAGCTACCTTGCAGGCACAAGCCTGCCTCCTTAACCTTCAAGGACAGGTGCAGTGAGCTTTCCATATTAAAAAGCGATACTTTTTTTTTTTTTTCTCCTAACAATAAATGTCTCATTGAAATAAGAATTAATCATTTAATTACAAGAGCTAATCCCTTTGTTGATCATTATCTTTTCGAGCTTCACTTTTTGCTTCCTAGCCACTTGCGGATTAACGAAAATGAAAGAAAAACAAGCTTATAACAGAAAAACAACGAATAAACTAATAAAATGAAACATTTTGTAGAGGATTTTGGTGGTTAAGCCAAAGTTCCACATGTATGTCACCAGTGAACGACAGAAGCGGGTCAGTGCAGAACACTAATAGCTATACTAATTAAAGTGGGCTCTCTCCTCACCTCCAGTTAGGCGAGTGTATAAAGGCCAGGGTTGTAGCTGGGGTTCAAACCCAGTTAATGAGGTTTGCTGGGGAGTGGCAGTGCTGCAGCGGGATTTTGTATCTCAGGGTTTTTTGCGAGGCGCCTCCTCCACGTTGACCTCGGCTCATTACCGCGCATGAGAAGAGGTGACAGTGGCGCCGTGACCCTTGTGGTCCAATTCATTACCCTGCCTCCCCCAGGAACATGCCACTTCCACAGATTCAAGGTGACGGTGAGAGATAGAAAAAGAAAAGGATAAAAGTGATAAAATGAGGGGGAGAAAGAAAGACAAATGAGGATACAGGCTGTCCGCTGGGACGAGTCACACTTTAGCAAAGGGTCTGATTAACAAACGCCCTTAATTTGTGATCCATTCATGAAATATTGTCTCTGCCGGGAGTCAGCGGATGACATAAAAGCCTGGCTAAGTCGCTGGAGGACATCACTGTGAGGAAACAAACTTGGAGGACTAATACTTTCTCATCTGAACATCACCTGGGGATGCGAAATACTGAAAATGTAAGTTCAGACCACATTGTAATCAAGTGTAAAAATCCATCCATCCAACAGGCCTGTGTTTAAAAACCTTATAACACAAAGGATCACATGAATGCAAAAAAAGCTGTCCTGTATGGAAATGTAATTATATCAGTGTCTCCATACGAAAGCAGAAAAGTGAGGTGCAGAAAGCCCGACACATCATCTCTCAGTAGCACTAAATTAGCTTTTGGAAGTGTCATGTCAGTGTTGTTGTCGGGCTCATCCTCTGCAGGAATCCCTCCCTACTTATTTTTCCTATCTCACCCCGCCCCCCCCCCCCGACCTGTCAGCTCCCATATCGCTGCTGCAGTGTCAGACGAGGCCTCTCACCTTGCAGAGCATCGCGGCAACCCTGTTTCTCTCTCCCCGTGGCAGCTTGTCACCTGCATACACCCCATCCTTTCACTTTCTACCCCTCTCTCTGTCTCTTTGTTTCCCATTTCCCTCTCATTTCCTCGGCGTGTTTTTAAAGCAAGCTTAAAGAGCAAGCAGATGACCCACACGCGCTGGCCTATGACTCGCTCACACAGCTCTTAATTTGTCTCTCCATCCGCTCTTTTCCATTTCCTCTCTTTCTTTATCCTGGGTCTCTTTCCTTGACTGTTTCATTTGATCCCGCAGTCTGTTTCCTTGTACACATTGCAGCGCAGTCCTCACTTTGAGGTCACAGAGTGAGACGCCAGCAATCCTAGTGGAAAGCTCTGTCTTATCACCCTTCTCATGCCTCTGCCAACGCTGCTCTGTGAGATTCAGGAGACAGATCGTGGCGGTGCACTACTAAGGAGGATCTGGCATATATTTCTTTGGAGTCGAGATAAAATTAGCATGTTAAAGCATTGTTCTGATTTGTAATAACTTGGATTTGATTTTGGCCATACATCCTATTAATTGATGTTGAATTTAATTGCTGAGATCTGCCAACACGATCAGACAGGCAGAAAACAAACCCCCAGTTTATGCAACATTAACGGAACATGTCAGCAACATTAGCTTTCGCGAGCGAGAGTAATGTGAGAAGATCAACACCACTCGTGTGTCTGTCCGTTAAATATGAAGCTGAGGCAAGGAGACGGTTAGCATAGCTTAGCATGGAGGCAGGGGGAAACAGGTAGCCTGGCTTCGTCCAAAGGTTAAAAAACAAATCTGCCTACTAGCAACTCTGAAGTGCACTTAATTTGTTTAAGCCATACAAAAACCAAAAGGGAAAAAAAGCAAGTTGGGGTTTTATGGGGGATTAATGTGATTTTTCCCAAAACGTCAAACTATTCCTTTTAAATTTGTACCTAAAAATTCAACGACTCAAAAAAATGCTTAGGTATAAAGACACTGAAAACATCATACATGCCTTCATCTCATCACGTCTTTATTTCTGTAATGTCAGTCACTCAGTCACTTTGTGCTGCTTGTTCCCGTTAGGGGTCGCGGGTGACTGGAGCCTACCCCAGTGACTTTGGGCCTTAGGCGGGGTACATCCTGGACAGTCACCAAAGGCGCAGCTTCGGGAGCAATTTTTCAGTTTTTTTCTGTGTTTTTAATGTAATTTAACTGCCTCAATCAAAAGCCTCGGAAAAACTGTACAAACCTCTGTTGCACGTCCTTGAACTAGAACTAAAGGATGTGACAACCTTACAACTTGCAGCCTCTTTACACCAGCTGCCTGTTCATTACTCGAATGACTCGATTACCTGATTTTATTCCGTACTTTTAAAGCATTGCATGGCCAGACACATAGCTGCACTACGAAACTTCAAAATTTGATATTAGCCTTCACGACCAAGATCCGCAAAAATTGGCCTCTTAGCTATCCCAGAGCCAAGGTAAAATTCCAAGGGTTACAAACTACTTTTATTGCCCTGAGGCTCTGGAACAATCTGCCTGATAGATCCACTTAGCTGAGGCAGCGTCTCTTTCAAATTACCTCTTTTAAATCACTTATCAAATAACACTATATAGCTTACCCTTCAACGCCCTCCTTTGTTTTACATTAGTTTCTCACTGCCTTGGCATATTTTTGTTCTGTATTTGATCATACAGCTTGTTTGTATGTTCTGTTTTGAAGTTGTAATGCACTTTGTAACTTGACGTTGGATTTTTCCATTAGCGTTGTAAAGCATTTTTTAACATGTGTTAAGAGAAGTGTTATCCAGAGGGTAAATATCCATTGCAGTTTACAGAGCACCTTTCTGACGCTTTTTTGTCACCTCGTTTTTAGATCTCAGCCATTGCTTTGGTGCAATTTTGTTGTAGCTGATGGAAATTAGGGCAAAAGCTACGAAAGTAAACCCGAATGATCCTTTAAAGTGTGTTTTTGGGAGTGCAGTCCATAGCTAAAGCTCTTATATTTGCTGGTTAAATATGCCTGGTTCTTTCCCAGGGCATGTCAGGCTTATCCAAAATTGGGCATTTAGCAAAGTGACTTCATCTCTGCTTCATCTTCGCACTTGGTTTGAACCGAGTCATCTGAATGGAGCCACTACTGTGCAGACAGTGGAAGGAGTTTGACGTCTCTCTCTTTTCTCTCCTTCCTGGTCTCTCTTGTGTTGTGTCTGCCCCCGGTTTCTCCCTTGTTTGTCACTCTCATAAACACCTCTTGATCACTACCGACAGAGAAGGCAGCCCCATGTACAAAGAGTGCAGCAGAAGCGGGTGGGGGGTGGGGGGTGCTAAACAAGACTTCTTCTGCAGGTCTCCCTCTAATGGGGAGGCAGCATGCTCAGAGAAACCATAGAAAGAGGAGTCGTGCAGGATAGTAGCTCACTTTCTCTTCCTCTAATAGGCTACCGCATGCCAGGCAAATGAGCATGCCCTGACTGGCCAGGGTCCAGTTCCTCCCCTGCCACTGGAATGATCATGCTCATTATCTTATTTAGCTCGCGGGTCAACGAGAACAACAAAATCCTTGCTTTTTGCCAGCATCGGATTAGCACAGGCAATTTTTCCTGCAAGTACCTCCTTTATATATCTCTCTGGGGATTCTATGACATCTGGTATTGTCGGTGGTGGTGAAATTGGGGGTGTGGGGCGGGGGATCAAAGGGACCTGTCCTGCAGTTGATCAAGAAAGAAGTCCTGCAGGTGGCTGGATGCCTGTCTCAGGAGTAACATGGCCAGGGGCAAGGGATCCACACAGGACGGGTGAGCCAATCGTATCTGGGTGGAGTCTTGTACAGTACTGTATGTGGATTTTTT
Organism: Coreoperca whiteheadi; assembly: GCA_011952105.1. NCBI lineage: Eukaryota > Metazoa > Chordata > Actinopteri > Centrarchiformes > Sinipercidae > Coreoperca > Coreoperca whiteheadi. Next base: position 8,378,335 of record CM022493.1, on the reverse strand, counting down.
TTCTCGCGCTCTGTATGAGTAATGCTATTATTAATGTATTGAGAGAAAAGAAGAAGAAAGAGGCTTTTGTATTGGGTTTTAGATGGGATATTTCCCCTGTGTAGCCTTTCATAGCCATTACCTGAAATGCCTGGCAGTCAGCGCCACATATGGAGATCTCAGTCACTCCTTATCATAACTCTGACATTCAATATTAAAAATACATTCAAGCATGATTGAATGTTTGATAGTGTTATTCTATAACTGATCTAAGTGTCTGGCGGCTGCATATCAAATGGGACTGGTGCATTTGTAGAGGCAAATATGAAATGTTAACCCTGCCAGCAGTTGCCACTCTAGAGGATTTTTTGTTAGCTTTTTCTCACCATGACTGCTGTATACTTACAAACAAGGTAACTTGACTCGTGTGTCATATTATTGCTGGAAAGGAAAGGCGTGAGACATGAGTCTGAGTGTAGTGTGAATTGCACATCTTGTCCAGCAGTCTCACATTAATATCAGTTCTTCCCTTCCATTATCTCTGCATCTAGCTATCTAATCGTGGACTCCAGGGGCAGAACCTGTCATGAACGCTGACCCCGCATCCCTCCGTATCAAACAAGATAACTGCACATAGAACATCAGAAAATAAAGTGCTGATGGCTGCTGACAGAAAATCAGATAGGAGGCATCACTCATCCAACACTTCCTCCCAATTGTGATCTACAGAATAAATTAACCATGCTGGAAAATGGCTGCAGCCTTTAGAAATGTCTGCCGCCAGTGAGATGGAGTTTTCTGAGGGGAAAGGCAATCTCTCTGGGGATTTAGCTCTGCTTCCAGTGTCCAGATCAAATAAAAATGAATCATTCTGCAGAGGGAAGAATATGACGCATGACTAAAGGGGATGAGGAAGCCAGTGATAGAGGAGGAAAACTGTAAATGTAGACTGTAACTGTTGGAGGATGGAGACCAACATGTACTGTACGGTAAAGTCAACAACATTTAAAGAGAATAGAATGTACTATGAAAGCCTGAATCATAAGACCCTTTGAGATATCTATAACAATCTCTGGGCTCATCTAATGTCTTTTTGGCAATAAAACATAAAGGTCTTCCTTATGGTACATTCCCATGTTGACCATTTTCTTCCTCAGCACAGTGGCAGGACTGCTGGACATCAGTACTTAGTGTCAAAATAATGTCATCAATGGAGAAGAGTGTTCGCACAGGCTGCCACCCATAAACGGTATTATGCTGTTGAGGGAAAGTTTATTGATACTTTTTGATTGATGAGTGTTTTCAGAGGTGGGATGATCGGTTGTCTAATCATCATGTAACCTCCCCAGTGAAATTTTCTCTGGAATTTCTCCATTTATTCGAAATGACATGGAAAATGTTACCCATTTTACACATCTCCAACAACCAGCTCACTAACTTTTTTCTCGAGCTTTCAAACGCATCTCACAGTCTTCATTAGTGGATTAAGACCGCAGCTGTAGACCATGAGATGCAGCCGAAAACTCCAGAAAAAGCTAGTACGTGTACCTTGAGTCTGGATTATTTGGTCCAACTACTATTTCTAAGGTCAATAATGAACTTCCATGCTCATCTACAACAGTGTGTCAGCCACTATAATGAGCCTTCCAAATGTTTAAGCTCTTTTTCATGTCCTATTTTTTCTTACATTATGTTAATTTATTTAAATAAGGATATTTGTTGAAAGTGTTTTCAATTCTGAAGGCAAAAATGCAGGCCGAAAGTTTAGGTTGACTTGACGATGAAGGGAACAAAAAGAAAACAAAAATCCTCAAATATTATGCATTACAAAAAAGGTACTCGCCTGACATTAAATTCCATGAGAAACAGGGCCAGACCTAACACATTCCCCCTGGGAAACTTTTTTTGGGGGGAATCAAATGTATTTATTTATTTTTTATACTTTACAGACATTACAATAAAAACAGTTCTACAGTAAAAGTACCTTTTATTTATGAGAAGCAGGAGCTAATAAGACATTAACGCAAATAGCAGCTCTAGCATGTATTTTTTATGTCAAAGTTAACAAATAAATAATTTTTTTTTTCTGGGACTCAATTTGTCACCTCTAGGAAGCGTCCCCCTAATTTGATTCCATAAGAAATCAAAATTTAAATTAATATCTGGGCTAAGCACAATTTTATCCCTAAAACATGCATATGCAGACGTTTGGACAATAACTTTGTGCACACTGTATCTGGTGACTGTGCCGTATTGACAGTTCAGATCTGTAGAGAGGGTCATTCTGTATGTAGGCAGATTGTCAGAGCAACTTTCTTTCAGACAAAACACTGACACTTACGCTAACAGACTGAAGCGCATGTCTGAATGGTGCTAAACATGCCACACCTTACTTAAATACTCAAGAGAGATGCATGGCTCTGATGTTACATCAATATTTAAAACTGTTAATGGACTATTTTGCGGGATCCAGTCAATTATGCGAGGAAGTTTCTGGATCAAAATGATGTTAGAGTTCAGGCTCCCTGTAGACCCTGAATTGTGATACAGTTCTGAACTGTCTGGAAAAACTGCCAGAGCTCCTCTGGGTGGAGGCAGCAAGGATTTAGAGTATAAAAAACAACAACAACGCAAAAAAAACAACAAGCCCAACCTCTACTCGACCGTCTAAATTATAAATGCAAAAGAGAGAGCATAGTATCATGTTTTTGATGAATATCTTAGCTATGCACGCGTGCATCATTTATGACTCAGAAGTGGCTGTCTTCCTGACAGGGTCCAGGAAAGGTTCTCCTGCGTACACTCAGAGTGCGCTGCCATTATAATGACCACACTCGAACATGGCTGATGTTGTTGCCGCTTCCTCTGGCAGCAGCTGGAATAATGAGCCGCTGATGAGTCACACCATGACAGCAGTGCAACTCAATTAACCAGCGACAACAAACACAGATGTGAAGAAGTGCATTTTGATGAATCCGAGGAGAAACGCAAAGCCTCTGCATTTAGCGGGCACCTTTGTATACAAGATGTCAACATCACCTGAGGAACCTGGCAGCCAATCACCCACACAACATGCACACATAATACAATACAAGATTGTTTGTGCATGAAAAAAAATTAAATAAAATCTATTAAATGATCTGCTTTCATAAAAAAGGAAAATTATTTATCCAGGTTTGTGTTTCCTGTCTTTGTGTACCTCTACCTTTTTGTGTATCTTTCCCGGGCTTCAACCTTCCCATCATGGTCTTCTTCAGCTTCACAATGAGCACGCAATCTTGTGGTCAGCGATGGGCAAAGATACATCAAAATGTACGTTGTGACAAAATACACCTTCGAATAAATGTATCAAAATAAAATACAAAATACTGGTGCCAGAAAATGTATCAAGATAAAATACACGGATTTTCAAACTACAGGGAAATACATTTGTAACATTGGGCGTTCTGTCACAGTCTGTTTGTCGTTTAGACATCTAATTAAACGAGGCATTATTGACTAGCAACTACCAGAGGAATCGTTGTGTGGTCATCCCTGACCTTTCTAATGAGACACTTTTAAGAAGATTAGGAAAAAAGTTTTAGTCAGTTTTGACCTGAAACACAACAGGAACTCTGTTTGATTTTACTGTTATAGATAAACACACTTGTTTTCCAATGCACATGGATTCTGTAAAGATCTAACTCTATGGTTGGTGTATAACATAAACAGCCCCATTTCATGTGTTAAATCTTCAATCCAGCTGTAGAGTAATAAACAGTCTCGATGTCTCGCATAAGTGTGTAGATGTGACTCTTTTTCTTTTTTCTTTTTTTGCTGTATTACATATCTTCTCATTTCTATGGCCTATTTGAAGGAGAAAAGATATACAACACGAATAAATCGCCAACAATGGGGTCAGTGGGATCATTTCAAGTGCTTAGATCTATGTTGACACCCAAACGTTTCACCCATAGTTGATTGTTAAACATCTGATTCCAAACCCATAGGAATTGATCTGCTGCTATATCAGCCCCCACTCCTCTCGGAAAGGCTTTCCAACAACATTTTGGACCCTGGCTGAAGGGATTTGCTCCCATTCAACCACAAGAGTGTTCGTGAGGTCATGACACTGATTTGGCCTGGCTCACATGTGGTGTTACAATTCATCCTAAACATGTGGGATGGGTTGGAGGTCAGGGCTCCGTGCAGGCCAGTCACGTTCTTCCACACAAAACTGGGAGTCCATATCATTAGGGACCTCACTTTGTGCATTGGGGGTATTGTCATGTTGAAACAAGAAAGGCCCTTTCCCTCCACTATTGCGCAGTTTTGAACTCTCACCTAGCATCCGAAATCAAAGTCTTACGCCTAAAATAAATTTGTACTTAAGTGAACAGTAACTTCCCTTTGATAAACACTGGCCCAGTTATTACAAAACAAGCCCATACACAAACACTCACGCCATCCAGTTATTTCCCATTGAAGAGGGTGAGGGTGGCTCTCATATGCACAGAAAGCATGGTGGGTGTTGATTAATACAGGGTATCAAATTCAAGTTGGCAGCCCCAGAAAAATAAACAGTCCACACTTTAATTAACTCTGCAGAAGAAAGAGTATGACTAAGTCAATATTTATCACATCTGGCGATGGTAGGGCCCACGCTGGCTTCCCCCACTAGGCCCAGCGCTAATTACCTGGAGGCCAACGGGAGCGTTGCTCAGAAATGATGAGATGTACCGCAGATTGTTTCTTAAATTTCCCCCAAATGCCAGGGGTAACACAAAGGAATCACATCAGGGAAAACACAAACACACACACCTTTTTGGTAATTGGCTCCAAAATATGGACAGTTGAAGAGATACATGATTAAAAGACAAAAACAGTTTGTATTGCAACAAAGAGAGGCGGTGTGGTCGCACAGGACAGCTTCCTGCCTGGGCTTCCACCTGATGAGAGGGGCTTTGCCAGCTTGATTTGGAGCAACACCTCTTAACGTTTGTCAAAAAAACCCAAAAAGTTCAGAGAAAATCCCGAGGCTTTGTTCCTCGCTGTTTTACTCACTGCCGCATGCAGACTCTCTGATGCCTATGATACGGCGTACTATGAACACGCACAGGTGGAAATCGTAGGTAGGTTGCAACGCAGACTAAAACAAGAACTGCAAATATCTGCAGGTGAATAAAAGCAGAAAAATCTTCTAAGGATGCATTCATCTGCCAGGCTTCAAGTCTGCACGGTCACAGGGAGCCTCCTGTGAGGGCAATAAACCAAAAAGATACCATATTCCCGCTTCACAGCGTGAGGAGTCGTCTTATCCGCTGCTGGGAGAAAAAAAATACATCTTTGAGGGGACACTTTTTAATTAACTCCCCATTTAGACGTTTTGTGTTTGGTATCTTTTGCTTCCCTTGCCCCCCCTCCCCACTTTGTCTCTTATTTCTTGCTCTCCCTTTCCCTCTGATACGAGATGGTTTCAGGCACAACTTGCTTGGTGTAATTGTCTTGAAAATGGTGCTATGAAGGTCGAAGCCGAGTAAGGGTCATTTGAATAATTTGATTACGGCACGTTTTTAAACCTGCAAAGCTCTTAATCCCGTGGCGGCCAGGGAATGTTAATGAGTCACCTGCCTTGTTGTGCTCGCCGATAAGAGGGGGGGGAAAGTGAGAGGGATGAAACATTTTGGTTTTCATTTTGTGTTTGTGGGGGGGGGGGAACTGCCTCCAACACAGCTGACAGACACACGTACACACAACCCTAATGCAACGCTGAGCTCTTTAGGGTATTATTTCCAACCGAACTGTAATGGCCCCCAGCTGTTTCACATATGTACAGCGATAACTCATAAGCAATTAATGAGACAATGTGACCCCAGCAGATAGAATGGGGTTTCACTCTCATCAGTTATCTGCTTCCTAGTGCTGCTCAAAGAGCCAAAATGGAGCTTATATCACACACTGGGGTATCCAATTTATACTCTTGAACATATCAGGGCCTCAAATGCAGGAACTACCTACAAAAAGGAAAAAAATTCTCTTCAGTGGGAAATTGGGTTTTTGGTAAAGGCAGTAAGTGCACTCCTTCAGGATGTAAAATTGGGGCAAGGCCATTTTTAAGAAGGAGAAGATAGGCCTATTGGACATCGTACTGGAAGCGTGTTAGCCAATCTGAGACTGTGAGCACTGTCTGGTAGAGTGAAACCTTTTTTTTTTTTTTTTCCTGTTGTCAGCCTCCAATTCTCCTGTAGAGCTCACTAACAGTAATTGAAGAATCTCAGTCTTTCCTTGTCAAGAGGCTTCATCATAAATAAAATTCTGTACTGTAAGTCCCAAGGCTGACAAAGAGGTTGTTTTTTTTTTTTGTCAGAATGCCTTAACACATCATCTACTGATCCATGATCAACAACCAAAGGTACAGCTCCGCTCACAGAGCAGATGGACAGCCCATTCTCCTTTTCTGAAAGTCATAATTTCATAAGTTTAGCAGGCAGCAGGATTTCACACTTTGTTAATTTGTATTCATTGTGAAGCTGAGAGACAGACCAGCATAGGAATTTCTTACTGAAATATTCATCAGAAACCCGCAGGGCTTGTACCATTGAGAAGCTGCATAACAGAGAAAGCAAATAACATCCAAACTAAATTCATTCGGGGTAAACATTTTGCCCTTCCAAACAAGTCACAATTACAGCGACTTAAGAGCTGCTTTTTCCCGGTGTCGATTTTCCACCAGCAAAGAGAGAAAGAGAAAGCAGAAAGAAAGGAATCTTTTCGCTCTTTTCAATTAGAAATTGGTTTTTATGACAGTCTGGCACGATGAAATGCATGCTAATGCCTGCTGCTAATGCAAATGCATACTAATAGTCTCAACCCACTTTTACAGAGTCAAGATTGAATACTTTATTTTCATCTCAGCAAACTTGCAAGGAAAATGCACAGTGTTCAGTGCTCACGATAAAAAGACAATCATTCTGCCAGTAGTACACAAACAGAAAAAGAGGGTCAAACTGTGAATGCATGAAATGTATTGCATTTATTTTGCTTTTGTTAGAGTACTATATGTAATGCAAAACATATCCACACATTTCGTGGCCAGTCAATCACAGAACTTTCTGCCGTTCACTAACGCCACGGTGATGGCCACATTAAAGGCAGGCATAGTGGGGGAAGTTAGAGCTCGTCATTTGCCCTCATGCAAGCTCAGGGTTCATCAGGGTTTACCCTGCCCCTCAAATACCTCTGTACGTACCTCTTAGACAAGCTGTAACATAAGTATGTGGGCTGTCTTTGCCCTATCTTTCTTTCCATAAGTAAGTCTACATAAATACACTGCCAGAGCTTGCAGGGCAGCTGGTTCTGTGCTTTTCACAGTGTCTTTGGTGTTGCGTCGCCTCTGGGTTGAGGGCTGCTCTGGTCCAAAATGGAGCCGGGAACCTCCAACGCTGGAGGACAGACAGTTTCACTGGCCTCACTGGTTTTTGCCAGAATGCTGAATGCATATATGAATTTTAGATGTGTTTATTCTGTATTTTTCTGTCTCTATGCTGAATGTGTCAGTGTAAACTAATGTATCTATGGCTACATTCATGGTGCAATTCCCCATGCGGAACAGATCTGATGTAAGAGAAGCCTAAAGATGCATGGCGACACATTTGTTTGCTGTTCTGAACTACACGTGTGGTGCCAAATTGGATCCTGAGGCATTCAAATCTTTCAGCATCTCCATGACAGTACATAAACCTGAGAAAATTGTCATGGTTTTTGCACCCTTGGCAGCTTGGCTGTCGGCATGGACACCTAGACGACAAACAATGGAAGGAAACCAAAAAAGCTGAAATAATTGGTATTTGGGGAGATGCCTCAGTACAATGTGAACTCCAAAGGACATACATTACTTTTTTTTTTTCAAAACAAGCAACAAGCAGGATGTAGATGCATGAAAATATGCCATTATGTTTGGTTTTACTCAGCACATCCGTGCCTTTTGTTGTCTTTCCCCAAAATTTAAAAATGAAAAATGACAAACATCAACGATCAATTAAATCCATTTTAAGCCCTAACTTCTTGGTCAAACTTTAAGCAACTGAAAGTGAAGCAGCAACACAGTTAAAAGGTTTTGTTTCTGTTAAGCCAACTTCAGCCTAGCAAAATCTACAGGACCCAGTGACATAAAGAGTGATAAACATCTTGCTTCAGGGATTTCTCATGCAGCATAATGACATGCCTACAATGAATGCTTAGCTGTAATCAATGACCGGCCCTAATGCGTGGGTGGCAAAGCCCTGTAGGCCCCGCAGTGTTGAAAAATGATCGTAGACATGACAGTACATCTCCATATAGAATCTCATTTGTTTACTATTCCAATAATGGGATAACCTGAGTTGTGGTCATATTGAGATAAACTCTCTCTAAATGAATGCATAATATGTTGAGGTGAATTTAGCTCAGTAGATTCCTCAGCAGGTTGCTGGCAATGTGTGAAAGTGTGAAACAACACTGCTGCCTAACATTAGCTCTAGCTGGCAAGCTCTCCCACGGTCATGCTGTGAAACCTCGTTTGCACTCTCTGTCCGGCAGAATGCATAGCATCTTGCACTTTTGTAAAGTAGCAAATCATTCCTAAATTCAAAGCAATCAAGTTGCAAGACACACTAAACTACAAAGTTTTGGTCAAATTATATTTTCAAGTGGCAGACCATGTCTTTCTTCATCAGATAGAGAGATAAGATGTGGCTCATTAGGACACAATAGGAAGGCTATACGACTTTTTGGTATAATGAAACCTCACCAGCATAAAGTTTGCTCATTTGTTCAAACACCTTCCTGACCTCTTACAGCTGTAGGATAATTACTGTTGCCCCTCAGAAGTTAATGGCGGAAGGTACTGTGCAGTTGTTATAGCACTGCATAACCTCTTAGGGACAAAACTGGGGTGGATGATTGGGTTTACAGTACAAAGCATCTGACGCATGATTTGGACAAACAACCACTGCCCCAACCATACAGATGCAAAGAACACAACATTGAAAGCAGCTCTGGGATACAAGTGGCCTTTTCCATTTTCAGAGAGGGATATAAAGTTAATATATCTGTTTCCATTATGGAAATGTATTTAATTATGGCTTACATAGAATGTTCTATGACTTTTTAAGACAAAAATAGAGGTAAAAGATTAACAATCCAAAAGTTTGGATCACAGGAAACAACATGTTTCTGGTTCTCATTTAAAATATTCAAACTCCTTTATCTTTTTTGTTATGATTGTAAATGATTCTAAAATGATATTATTTGTGAAAATGTCCCCCATAGCAAGTGTTATAAACAATGGAAATGCAAATAAAATGACTGATATTTACATCAGTTGTCTTAATGCTGAATATTTTTTCAACATGACGTGCAAGATGTTTGTCATAACTACATCATTATATTGCATTTAAAGCTTAAAATCATCACAGATGGCTAGTCTGGTGGTCATTGCAGACACCAAGTCAGTCAACCCAAACCGAGTCAAACAGGGCTTGGTGTCTCGTCTTGTTGACTGTGAAATCAAATCTACAATACATTTTTTCAGGACTGGGAAGAAGCTCAGGGTTGTAATTGCTGAGATGTGTGGTTCACATTATAGACTGGGATCAGTTGAAGATCCAGAACTTATTCTCTCTTCCTGAATCGAGCGTGTCATCCTCTTTTAATTGGCTTGACAGATGACACGATGCTTTTGAGCTGTTTTTTTATCCTTGGTGTACTTGGGGGTGGGGGGGTGTTCTGCACAGGTCTTCAAAACGCCCAGGCTCTCATTCTTTTCATTTTCTTACCTCTGAGCTGCTCAGGAGTACCGCAGTCTACTGTTGGCATCCGAAATGCTCCACCGGGGAACATTTTGAGCCAAGTTTCCTATCCAGTTTTTCCAGGGTTCACCAAATCTTCGCTCATTTTTTCATTTCTCTAGCTACTGAGCTGCTTCCACCTGCAATACCTGCAGTACCTTAGTGTCAGCATTTCAGACTCAGCACCTGGGGATGAGAAACTTTATGTCAAACGAGAGACTGAGCTCAGATGGTCTTCTTATTAAATGTGTGCACTAAAGATTTTGGTTTTGTTGTCACCTGTGCCCACTTGAAACCTTGTATCTTTTGTCCTTCCCTAATGAAAATCAGGCCAGCAATGTCAAGTTTTTCCTGGCAGTTTTTGCTGAGGCATTACAAATGTTATGTACCTTTTAATTCACTGTGGTGGTGGCCTGTTCTTGCTTGTCCCTTGGCAGCGCCAGTGACATTAGCCCTATTAGCACGGGACTGGTATTATGTAGAGATCTCATTTGATTAATGAGTTAATCCCCAACCTCTGTGTTTTGTGAAACACTGGGCAATAATGTAATCCGGTGTAATTCCTCGAGTGCCTCCGTTTATAAACAATGCAGAAAAATACAAATTAGGTGTAAGAGGAAGTGAAACTGTGAACCAATCAAGAGTAGTTATTTTCAGACATTTGTCTTTGTCAATATACAAGAGCTAACTAGGGCTGGGATTACAGGCACAGATTTGTACTGGATTTAAACCTCCAACAGTCTTAGCAGTCATTAGAAATCACCACATGATCCCAGGTAGTTCGTAATTGGTCCTGTGCGATTAGAGCTTATGTCAAATAAGCCTAGAGTAGCTGAAGTCTCCAAGTATCCCCGGTGCCAACTCCTGGCATCAGTCACTCACTCCCTTGGTGTGGCCAAATATCCGCAGAGGTGCAGCATTGTCCCTGGCTTGCAATGTCAACAAGTCCTTTACCAGGATATGCAAGATATTTTCCCAGAGCAGGCTGCTAAAAGGGCTGGGACTGAAGTAGAATATTTTTCACCAGAACATAATTTCTGACCATTTTACTTGTCATTTCTGGCAGCATACATAACATGGTTTAGCTTGTTTTCAGTTTTACATTTTTTTCAGATTTCTCCCTCAAAATTATATATGCAAAAAATAAGGCAGTTCAATAAAATCAAATATCATTCAAATCCTCTGGTAATTATATGTGTGTACGTGTGTGTATGGGGGGGTCCAATGCACTCCAACAATCTAATTAAAAGGTATGTCCATTTCCTGATTTGAACTTATAATTATGCCAAACGGAATATAATTAAGGCTTTTAACAAATTTCTCAAGAGCCTTGGATCTTTCTTTTATCTACCGAAATCTCAGTGACGTGTTAAGATGAACATTTCTCTCCATACAGAAGCAGGCTTATCCAGTCTTCCATTTGAATAACCAATTGGCAGATATCTGTGTTCAGTGGAGTTTAGAGGAAAGTCTGCCAGCGTAAAGCAGATTTCAGAGCTGCCAACATTGACTCAGTCTTTGCTGAGGGTAGGCTCTGTGACGTGTTTCACCAATGTCCAACCTGAAGCTAATAAGGACAGCCAACTTATCCTGCTTGTTAGCCGGAGCCTTGGATGTTGTAGGATCGTATAAAGAGACAGTTACCGGCGGTACTGAAGCTCAAGATAATGATAGATGGGATACTTTGCTCCCTGTGCTGTACCTTATGTATTCAAGTCTCTAAAATCACAGGGAAATATTACTTTGACAGGATTTCAGACTTACATACAGTATTAAGGGCTTCAGTCTAAAGCATTTAGCAAGACTGAAGCAGCTATATGCATAGAACCTGACTTTAGATATGGCTTGCAAATGCTTGCTGTGTATTACCTAGTGAGTTTTCGCTAACTTAGTATGTAGCATGCACTAAATGGACAAAGAAAAGCCTACCTCTTTCAGCAGATTGTTTTGATTTTCCAGAACTTCACTGTTTTGGTTCACTCTCACCGCTCTTAGCATTGTTTTCAGACGCAGCAGGCAGCTGTTTTCAGCAAGAAAGCTTTAAAAACTCACTGTACACTACCTGTCTAGCACCAAACAGCAAACAGACAAAGTTACTAACTTATGCCATCAAGAAAATTGCTAATTTAAGTAAGCAACTTGCTGAAAAACATAGTGAATCATTTAGCACCAAAGATCCAGATATTTCTCTCAGTAGTGAATGAAGACCAAACTAGAGCTAAAAGGAGAGTTCATTGGACACGAGTTGGCCAGAAATATGACTCCAAAGCATAATTTAATTCAAGTTTAAATGCAGTTCAATGGAAATTACTGAAGTTTCAATCAGAAAGACTAATCCTTGTGTACTCACATACACCATGTAGATGTGACTTTTATGCTTCCAAGTGTTTTCACCCTTTTATTTAAACCAATCAGAATTTGCCATACGCTCTGTGAGCCAATCATCCTGTTGCTGTTATCACTTTAAAATAAATTCCAATCGCTGCTGCTACCAGCTATCATTATAGTGTAAGATTGAAGTGACCAACATCCACTAAGTTCACCTCCACTTTTCATTACAACTAGCCATTCAGTAGGTCCTTCCAGTTAACTCATCAGGAATTACACTACGGTTAACGTCCATCCAGATGTTTGGCTATGCCTCTTTGTTACTCTATCACCACCAAAAGTGCCTAGAGTCCATTGGGGATGTATTCCTGTATGGTTTGAGGGCACGATTACCCCCATAAAGCCTTCTTATGCTTAAGAACATTTTAAGCCCTGATTTCAGTTAATATTTCTTGATTGAAGTCTTTTCCAAAATAAATAGCTAGGAAGTTAAAAGATGTAAAGTCGAAAGCAATGGATGCCTCATTTGGCAAATCAATTCACATAGCCCTGATTGTGCAGCTACTCAACTGGCTACTCATTTCCTTCTCCTGAGCCGGAAGTCAGCACATTCAACTTGGAGGGGCATGAAAAACAACACAAGCAGACAGACAGCAGCATGTTGCCACAGCAGGGTTCCATCTAGGAAAGGAACTGTTGAAAGCACTGTTGCCCTCATTCTGTTATAAGCAGTGAGAGATACATGCTGTTGGCATTTGAATGTGAATTCAAATCCAAGGAGAATGGATCTCTCTCCCATGTCGGTGCCGAGCCACCCTTTGATGGTGATCATTTGCATCTTTTTAAACTTTGATTTTTGTCATGAGCTTACGTTGCCTATGCTGCGAAACATCTGTGTGGTAGATGAACCTGAGACGCTGATTGCACAACGACTTGTTAAATGTCACAGTTGACTCTCTGATGGCCTTAACACACCAAACCAAGTGCAGCCATAGAGCCCTGTGCTGTAGCTGTCATACATGGCACATTGGACAAACGACGCCATTTATGAAATGACAGTAGAGATAGAGGGATTCAGAGGCATTTAAAGGGTACTCTATCAGCGAGTTACCGATCTGAAGCGATCGTAATGTTCTTCTCTTTTCCTACTTGACAATAAGATCATGTTAATTAATTCCTCCTATGTGCTGCTATAATGTGGTGTAATCTGTTCTGTGATATTGCCGTTCTGACAGCGGGGCTATCAGGCCATGGACAAATCTCTCTGATGTACCACAAGGAACTAATGATGTTCCTCTTTCTAACCAGCTGTCATATCCCATTCTCTTGCGCACCACATGACTGATTTTATCATTTTTTGCAGGTTCAATTGAGTATTTAAAGGTCGAATTGTATTTTCTGAAGAATGGAAATAGGAGAAATCATTGGTAAATGTCAAAGTCAAGCTATCAGTTTTTCTAATCAGCCAAAACTGATCTTGATAGTGCAACCCATTTTTCAGGCCTAATGAAATATTTTAGGTCACTCTTCCCTGCCTATCAATTCATCTGTCTAATATACATGCTGTATGATATCCTTATCTATTAGAGGTATCAGCTACACCCATGTTTCATTAAAAGGGATAAAATGAAAACAGTGAACTACTTTGTTGAGTCATCAAATTGTACTCATTCACTTAACTTTCACGTACTCATTCACGTAACAGGTTAGGGCTGCATCATTCATAACCAAGACTCTGTTAAGTATTTTACTCTGCTGTGATAACTCGCTGTGGCTCTGTTTGGCACAAAATACAACGAATGATGACACTCATAGTTAGTTTTACTAGTTAAGGCAGTGGATTAAGGAACGGCTGGTCATAAACATTAAGCCAAATATACCGGCTTAGCTCAACAGTTGCACTGTAATTGATGCACCATATCAGCAAGGTCCATAATTACAAGACAAAAACACATTTTCGGTTTTGGTTCTCTCCTCCAGCACATTGGATTTGAAATGAACCAATGACAACGTATGGTTAAAGTGCTTATTTTTTATGGTATCCTGGTGGCCAAGGGGTTTAAAGCCCTGAACATATAATCACAATATCCCTGGTAAGAGTCTGGCTGGGGACCTTTGTTGGCTACCTCAATCCCTGTCCAGGTTAGCTTTAAAGAAGCATTCTAGCAATTTAGTATTGCACTTTCAATGCAACTGGGAGACTCAAGACAGACTAAAAAGGTATAAGTCAAAATCTAAAGAGCAGAGGACGAGATAATTTTAGCCTTAGTACAGGCTAAATTCCAAAAATGCTGGATCCTACCCTTCACACAATGCAAATCAGACGAATATTTTCTTTTACCCTCGTTGTTTCTTTCCCCAAACTTAAATGTTCATTCTTCACTTTGGAAGCACAGCTTTTGGACCAACATGGACAAGGCATCCATAAATGCTCAGAAAAAAAATTACATTTCAATGACATTTCAATTTTCAATGACAAGCGAGCAAACTCCATTTGCTGTTGAAGATCATGTGGTATGATTTAAATCCAGAAGGGCCTTGAGGGTTTTTTGGCTGCTGTTTTCAAGGTCAAGAATGAATTTTGAAGCTCATCTACTGTACACCCCCAGTCTGGTGATCATTAAATCCTAAACCAAAATAACTCTGATGACATTACCATGGTTATTTTTTCATTCTTGACAAAGCTCTTCTAGAGCCACAGTAGACATTACACAACTGTTTTCACAGGCTGAGTAGCTCTCCTCTGGATAAAACTCAGTGCAAAGTATAGGAATAGTAACCATTTTCATAGTCCACCAATTTGTGGAACATGTGCCAAGAAAATGATACTGAACATACAATCAAGGCAAACAGGGTGTTTTTGTAGGGCCACACAATGCTCTTGACTGACCAAGTCAGTCACCTAAACTCAGTCCGCAAAGGATGTATTTCAGTTCTGAAAGCTAACCAGCTAGCCCACCTGGTAGAGCATGCGTCCCATGAACAATGGTCCTGAGTCCTTACTGCAATGTCCTGGGTTCGAGTCCAGCCTGTGGCTCTTTGCTGCACGACACCTCCCCTGTCTTTCTCATCCACATTTCCTATCTCTATTCAGCTGTGCCCATCTAATAAAGAAAGAAAATTTGCCTTTTGTTTCTCTAAAACTTGGGAAGTAAGTACTAAAACAGTTAAAATGTCCTATATGTATATAAAACCCCTAAAGAACTTAAATTCAGAACTTTAACCAGATAGCTATTCATTAATTTTAAATACAATACAATGGAGCTCAGAGCCAAAATCACACAAAATGTATCTATGTCCAAATACTTGGACTCCACTGTATGATGTGATTATGGCAGAACATAAGGCAGCTGCTACGTAATGCATATGTGCTTAGATTGCATTTCGATGGCAAACACTCTCATTACACATTCCTTCCAGCACAAAGAACATCAAAATTTCACCCATAAAACTTTTTAGTACTCCAACTAACCACATATTACATTTCAAATCACAGATTAAAATGCCACACATGGTTCCTACTCTTGAAGTTGGAAAAGTCTGCTAGGGATAATTTCATTATATTTAAAGAAGTAAAAAAAAAAGAAAGAAAGAGAGAGCTGCGGTCTCATAAATGCAGATGGCAGCTAGACGGTGGAAAAGCTTTGCTGTTAGCCTGTGGAAAACCCTGAGAACAAAAGCATGAGCATCCATCAGGATGCCGTTGAATAGAGCTCCCTCTGGGGAGCCAGGGCAAACAGGCCTCTCTTCTCTCTGTCTCTGCTGCAGCACTTGCTACATAATAAGGATAAGCCCTCCTAGCTATCTGACTGTGCACGCAGAGTAAACAATTACGTCTCTTTCTCATGCTAGGGGAAGAGCTGGAAAGCTTCCGTTGGTATTCGGCTCCCACCTGGTATTGCTGTGTTAAGAGAGAGAGAGTATTAGAACGTCACCCTGACCTTGCTGGCAGAGATCTCTGGAGCTCTTTCATGTCTCACGACAGTGGGAGTAACTATATCCACTGCACATAGTCATAGGCTAATTGTAGATTTGAATCTTGAGCCTGACCAAATGACACTTGGAGCTAGGAATACCAATTAAGCGAGCAGTGAGGACTGCAAAGGGAGTTGGAGCAGAAAGTGTTTGAGGAGCGTTTGCCGAGCAGCTGTTTGGACTTGTGTTTGTTTATGCAATGAATAAGTCATGAATGTTGATTTATCCGGCTGGTTACATTGCAAAAACAATGTGGAGGCGGTTGGTGGTGGGGGGGTGTATGGCTCCCTGAGACTTCTTGCCACAAAAATGAATGAGCCAATGGCCAGTGAATGAGATAACATACAAGTTTGACATGTTGAGGAGTTTCAGCTGGGTCGTATGAGTGAAGGATGGGAATTATAGAAGGTTGAATGTAGTGGTTTAGGTACTAGCCCTACTGCTTTACTCTTCATTCTGCAGGGTGCTTCAGTGTTCAGAGAGACCATCTTGTAAACGAAAGGTCACAGGTTAATTCTATGTTGGAGTCATGAAGGCCCATCATCAGTCAGTCATCGGTAAAGAGCAAGACGATGCTGTCTCTAATTGTAAATCCCTCTGGATAAGAACACCATCTAAGTGCTTAAAAGGAATTTCCACTGCTGAATACTCTTACGCTGTTGTAGTTGGCTTAGTGAAAGTTCAATCAGGAAGACGACTTCATTGACGAATTATCCCTCTCCTGCTTTAATTCGCAACAAGAAGACAGAACTGCTTTAGCTTGCATCATCCAATCTGCTAAGCTTAAGCATATCCACTCCTTCTCCCACACCCACTGGGGAATGAATCACAAATCAATGTGTTCTTTATTACTTTAAACAGGCTTGTTCAATATGTTGCTGTCATTCTAAGTGTTGTTTGTGATCTTAACTATATCACCACCTGTGTGAAGGATCTATTTGGACTCCCACTATGGAGACAAACCATTATTATTGAAGCATCATTGGATTTTTTAACTGAGCAGTGGTTTCAACTGAAGCTAAGGTCAACATTTTGATACATATACACAACTTAACATGGCAGCATTGCACTGTGGCCTTTTGAGGCTACGTTTGGCAAGAAATTAATATCGCTTCCTCTTTGATCACAGTAGATATCACCCTGTATATGCAAGGTTAAAAATTGCAAGTACAAAAGAGGTCTTTGGTCTTCAATACAGATTCTGACATTTAAAGTTGATGGTTTGGAAAGATGAAACATTCTTATAGCTGTAGTGCAAATGTCTGTGTTAGATCATGTAATTCAAATGTGGCAAGCTACCCAGGGAAATGAGGAAAATACATCATCCAACAATACACTGAGCAGGGTACATGACCAATAGCTGTTAGCTGTTGCTTTAGTTGTTCAGGGTGAATCTTACCTTAAAAAAACAGATGTCTGTGCCATTTTTGATTCTTCATAAGATAAACTACTAGTGCCTTCTGTACAGTTGCCCCCAAGAATTTATTGCACGGTAAGTGGCAAATTGTTATATGCAAGTCTCCTTTCTGTTCCTTCTATTCGATGGCCTTGGAGCTCAGCTGAAAAGATAAAAGAGAACAGCACCTGTGCATTCTCACTAAGGTTGACTTGTGACGCACAGACTACATTGTCTCCCGGCTTCAGCAGGACTCCCATGGGTTTCCCATTATCTTCCTTGAGATGACGATTTCAAACTCAGTCAGTTCTCCAGCTCCAAGCAGGCAGCTGAAAGGGAGACTAGAAACCACAGTGTGAGAGGAGATGGGGGGGTGAAATGTGATACTTTCAAGGATTTTTCTTCATTTGGTATTGAACGCAGTGACCACTTTGAACTTTGACCGCTTATATGAAATATTATTTCCATGAGTCTTAAGTGCAGAGGGAATATGATGTTCTGTAGAATTGTTACTTTACAAGCATGATGCTAAAAGACGGAGATAATCATCTGCTACTGTTGCTCACCATGTACAAGGGGAAAAATGACTGATTTCTGGCATTGAAAGTGATCTTGCACACACACCAGCAAGGTTGATTTAGCTCTGTCAAAATAACAAGGCCTCAGGCCCCAGGCTGCATGTTTCCCAGTATAAAAAAATGAAAGTCTGTGTTGGAGCTGTTTTTACTCAGACCTCAACATCAGAGTGTTGTTACTGCGCACAGACCATGCTGTGAGACAGGGGATGTTTCTCTTTTGGCACGTACACCAACGAGGTAACCTGCTATCAGGAAAAAGATCTTACAGCTATGCAAGATCAAGCAACATGTGTGGGGTTCATCCCAGTAGAATGAGAATCTGGACATCCTGGGCTCTATGCAGTCTGGGTCATTATTCATTCAAGCGTGGATTGCTATGCACAGGTAGTCAAGTTGATACAGTGTCAATCTGGGTGGCATTAAATCAGCTAATTATTAGATAATTAGTGAATAATTGAAGGATCTCAGGAATGTGAAGTGACCTTTACTGTTGAAAGATATTTTATTTTCTGGAATGCTTTGACTGGTATTCTTGGTTCTCTTGAGACCAACAGGAATACAGGATTTACTTGAACAATGGCCAATGCCACATCATGGTGATTACTTTGAGTACTGTCTTCTTGCCAAGCATTCCAGAATAATGCGAATATGCAAATGATGACTGTTGTCTCTTAGAAGCAAATGCATTTACATTTCTCTTACCTCTTTGGGAGACCGTTGGAGTCCTTGGTTAGGTCAACAAAGCTTTTGCGATGGCTGGCATCGATGGTGTCACCAAGACCTTTTCGAAACCTTAGCCAAGTTGTTTTAGTTGACTGAACTTAACCAAACCTTAACGATAAATGTAGATTCAAAAATGGCTACTTCAGTCTTTTATTCTTGGAAGGCACCGGCAAGCAATATCATCTCGGAGACAGGGTCAGAAAGACAATCAGAAGATTAGACAAGCTGCATATGGATCGCTTTTAAAATGAAATGAAACAAACAACCATTTCATCATTTAAGTTAGACGACTTTGTTGCGCTATCCATGGAGAGGGATCACAAAAAAAGAAGTCAATGAATGTCACATGTTCCAGCTGGTTTCTAGTCATCAGTATCGCACTGTGATTGACACCTAATCAGCCCTTCCTTCATCGCATTCCTGCGTTGATCATGTTACAATCACGGTAGTTAGCTAAATTTAGACAGTAGGCACTCAAAGATTCCTGTCTTTCCCCTCAAAGTTAGAGCACATCTGTTGCCTGATTGTCTCATCTGTACAACCATGATGTCTCCATGCCTCCTGAACAAGTTTCAAACCTTCAAACCCTTCATCGACATTCTTGCCTGTTGTTGAACACTAGGTAGGTTAACATGCATAACACGAAGGAGTGAGTCTCCAAAGGCATTACCATCTAAAATTAAAAAAATGGGGCTGCAACAGAGTACAGCACCCAGTCCTTACTAACTGAGACAGTAGATTGTCCGGGTTATCACAGGTTATTTTTCACTATGACTGAAAAGAATTGCAAATCAAAACTTAAGGAGAGAATAAAAACATTTTTCCACATCCTTTCAAGCGGATATCTCCGTCCCCACAAAACTCTTATTTCTCAATTGCAAATCAAGCAAAGCTCAAGGTCTTATGAGGCACAATATTGCCTTGGTGTGGGAAGTTTTTGAGCATGAGCATGAGTGGTGTTAAGCAACAGCCTCACTCAAAGGGCTTTACAAGCAGCCTCTGTGGTATCGCTGAAATGTTTGAGTACAAAGTACGATGGCTGACAAGGGCATACGCACTGCAACTTAAGAAAACATCATTAATTTGACAACATATGCGCAGAATTTAGAATACACGCTGCAAATACACAGACATGCTGCACATACAAACAACACAACCAATGATGACACACGGACCCTACTTTAATAATTTCACGAGTCTCAAACCATGCCAACAACAAGCATGTTTCAAAATTTGCTTGTGTTTTGTCTATATAGTTTAGTTAAAAAGTGCTTTAGGCCCCTGAGCCAACATAGGGATTATTTCTTCACTTAATATGTTTAAAAATACAGGTTTTCATGTCATGTCGTACTAGTGCTAAGCCATTACGTGACATTTAGTTTTTTCAGTTTGCACTGGAAAAACATTACAAATTTTGGGTGATTATTTGGTTAACTGAGGCTTCTTCAGTTGCTCTAATCAAGCCAGTTGAGTCTCGGAAGTTAGAAATGATCAGCCTTAAAGAGGCTGTGTAACCTTTACTGAACAATAGCAATGAGTACTACTGTTACACTATGTTTCACTATTTACTATAATTCATTAACTTTCACTTGTTTCCGCAAGAAGACCGAGTCAAACAGTAAGTCAGTATGACTCAGTAAAGTCACACAGAAATATCTATCCAGTGCCAATATTAGCTAACATAAGCCACCATAAAGTAAAGCTGTATCACCAAAATAAAATAGCTCCCTTGAGCCAACCTTACTCTTTGCAACATAATCAATTCCAAAGCAGAGTTAGTCTACCCAGATCTCTAATTAAAGAGGGGTCCTATTTGTCTTCACAAATAAAGCAAAGCCACAAGTCTTATAATGTTATTATACCCTTTTATTTTAAAATTGAATTAAATATAACTGTAATTTGGTCAAAATATAGGCAAAATATGACTTGCTTGATTGGTATTACTGATGACAAGCATTATGTTACATTGGATACTGTAATGCAACCTGCCTAGCAAGAACCATACAATGTGTCTGTTACTCATGCTTATGGAATCAGATTGTTTCTCTTCTTGCTCTCGTCTCTCCTCCTAGGAACTGTCACGATGAACAATGTGATTCCTAACTATTCTAGGGCTTTAGTGGAGTGGCCTTTGCCTGAGACCCTTATGTTGTTAGTGATGCCTTCTGTGTCTTGAGCTAAAGGTTAATCTCATAAAGAGCCCACAAGTGAGACTTAGGGAATAGCATGTAAAGTTTCATTTCTTATTGAGGGGAAAATATTATCCATATTTTAAGTTTACAGAGTCACAGATTAAATACATAGACAGAAGAGAGACAAGACACATACACAATATTCTTGCAAGTGAATCTAACACTTTTTTTGGCCTGAAGATAATCAGCCGCTGCACAGATATGAGATCCAGTAGATAGAATTAGCTTGTGTAGCATTCTATAGATCTGACTTGTTGGGCTAATCCGTCGATCTCTACACAATATCATTAATCTCAAAACCACACCAGGAATTGTGAGTGTGACAGGTATTAAGACATAAAGTCAGAGTTTGTTGGTGTGCCTGCCTTCAGGTTAGAATGTGATCAAAATATAATTGTAGTCAAAGATACGTTCCACAGCAGACATTTCCGAGGGGCTCTGTTTACATAATTGGTTTACATAATTTTGTTTACATTATTATATAATAAAGGCATTAGAGAGGAGAGAGAGGGTGTGTGAGTGCCTGTTCTACAATAATGAGGAAGCATGTTAAACTGGGAAACAAATTAGTTAGATAATAATAGCAATAAAAATAATAATAATAGTTATTTCAAAATAGAAATTTATGAGTTATGTTTAAAATGCAAGCAGCAAATACCTGAAGGCAGGGTTATGGTTTCACGGGCAGTCTGGCATCTGTACCAGGCCTAAAAGAAAACTTTAGGAAATGTGAATTCTGTTTCCTAAATAGGAGCAGGTATGCCCAGAGAAAGGCATAACCAACAGAATTAGCCTAGTTATTTTTGTTTCAGAGAACTGGTTTGGTAATACAAGTTTGTTATTACAGCCTGTTCTCATTCCCAGGGCATTAAATACCGACATTTAGTCACGCCCCTTGATGTTGTATAGAAATGGACAAGGTAACTTTTGGTAGGACGCACAGGGCTGCCAGAAAGCCTTAAGGATATTAGGTGATGTAGTATAGTTTGTGTCCTGTGTGAAACCGAAAGTTAACGTTGAGTTATTTAAAATTCTAAGTTCCGTTACAAGTCATGTCACTCACTTTTGTTACGTGACTTCCAACTACCTAACCAAGTAGTTTGGTTGCTTAAACCTGACCAACACATGACATACAAGTCATGTGACTCCGTGACTTCCTACTACCTAGTAGTTTCTGAAGGCATCGCCTACAGACACTAAAGTACTTTCTGAAGGCATCTCCAACGCTAAAAGTTACCATGTAAGTCTGTATACAACGGCGAGGTGCGTAACAAAACTTTGAAATTTGATGCCCTTGGAATGAGAACGGGTTGGTTATTAGCAGTGGTTAACAAGTATAACAGCATAGTAATACAGTACATAATTTGTGGACAATGAACAGTGGCTTTGTAAAACACTTTTATTTTGATTTAAGCATCTTGTACAGTGCTAATTTCAATTTCAATGTCAGTTCCAGCTGCCTTTGCATTTTTCAGCTAGAAATGCTTACAAATTTAGAAAAAATGGGGGTTTGTGCATGTACGTAGGTGTCTGATAAAGAGATGGATATGTATGGTATGTAAGTAGTATCGAATGAAATGTGGGCTTTTAGAGCCATACTGCATATGTGATTTGCTTTGTCTCATAAAGTGCCTATACATTTTAAATCCGTCTCTGTTCTGTGAAAACCATGTGTCTCTAAAACTAAGAAAAATAGTGGTGTTTTCAGCTTTGGGATAAGCATTTTTTTACTTGTATTTACCTGGAGAAGCAAAATAATTATCTTGACTCGTTAAGGAATACTTCACTTTTCAGTTTACCTAAGAAAATTGCATTTCCAAATTTGGATATACAATGATATACAGCACCAGCTAATTGTAATACACTTGATGGTGACCGCTAGTAGGATTTGTAACAAATACATTTTAGCCCTTACCTCAGTGCCTCCTGGAATTACACCCAATAGCTCTACCTTGGGATTTCTGGGAATATCATGATAATACACTTGTTGAAGGGCATTGACATTAATGGTGGCTTTTCATTGGAAATTGGAAGTTGTGAAGTTAGATTAACTGTTTGGGTTTATTAAGATTATGTTCATTGCGGAACAGCTAACAGTCTAAATATTAGACTAAAACAAGATAATAACCACTTGAATTGGCCAGTATGGAGAGAAGGAAAGATTCCTCAAGTATAAAACCAAGGTAGAACTCAGACAATTTTAAATATCCTTTAATCTCAGGAGCAGGGTTACTGTCTGGGTTTGGGTTAAACTGCAGCGATAGAGCAAGAAGGCAAGTGACTCTTTAACAACTACTTCCTTTTACTTTATTGTGGAGGTTCAACATTGGACTATATAAAAAGAGTGCAACCAACCTGATTAATATTGTGATGGGGGTACAGGGTGCACATCCAATCATATCAATCCAGGAAAACACGGGGCAGTAATCTCTGTGCATGTCAATTTATCCAGTCAGAGCTGTAAAAGAATATACATATTATCAGTTCTTGCTGCAGTGATTGTGAACAGAATTTTAACCTTATCATGAAAAACAAATAGGGGGTAACAGGAGTAAACAGACATCAAATGCAAGTTTTCCTCATTTCAGTACGATGCTATTTTAGTTTAAAACACTGGTCTGGTAACATTTTTCAATTCAGAGAGGAAAATCTCACACCACAGTCTTTGACGACGGACAAATCAAACACTACTCAACTTGTGAATGGGCTGGTGTGTGTGTGTGTGTGTGTGTGTAAGCCAGTGGGAAATACACCCTCAAAACAAAGCAATTTCAGGGATATCACATACCAGCAGCCAATTCCCTCTCACTAAATCTATTCAAGATGAATAGTTTGTGTTTGCCCAATTGGAAACGTTGTGTAAGCCGATATAGTTTCTCTGAAAGCAGGAAACGATAAATTTCCTTGGTTACCTCACCAAACAAACTCCTGTCCCAACCTTTCATTGATTGACCATTCTGTATCAATCCAACTGAGATGTTTTCCTCTTGAAGTTGGCTGCTCTGCTGACCAATATTTTAGCTGGCCTGTACTTTCACATCATCACAGCTTTGATTGCGTTGTGTTTACCCGGAGGTAAAACCAGTGGTGGAAAGTAACTAGTACGTTTACTCAAGTACAGTAGTTAAATGCACAGCATGTAATTTCTGCTGCTAGGAGTCTCTGACATCAAAACAACAACAAAAGATGTAGTTTGATGACTTCCTGAAGTAGCGTGGGAGTTGTTGTCTTCACCACCATTGCCGTCACTGCAGGCAGCTTCTCCTGGTTAGGATTCCTTCAGTGTTAATTGTTCAGGAGGATTTTACTGGGAGCCGAATTATCCGTAGAGATCTTCACCTCTGGACCAGGTAATTAAAAGAGGTAAAAACACTGAATAAAGCAGTTTCATGTTAAAAATGTGTATACATAGGACTTCCTGAAGGGCTGCGAGCCGAGCTGCTGCTAACGTTTGCTCAGCTTGTTTCTCTAGCGACTGAAGATCCAGACGTCCAGTGACTCAAATCCTTCATCTAATTAAAATATATAGTTAAAAAGTGTATTTCAAAAATCTGGCCTAAAACTGGATTAAAAGTCAATTTATGACAGCTTTGCATCTACAAAAAGGACATGACGCAATTGACAGCCGACCAAATGAAACACACCATTACCTTTATTCAAATTACGGATTTCTCTGGGTTTGAAAATTGTAGGTAACATTTGGAATAACGTAAGTACACAGCCAACAAATATATAACATTGGTCTAGTCATATTTACACATTTTCATGTGGAAAAAGCTACATATTATACCTTTTTAAATACAGTTTTGAGGTACTTGTACTTTACTCGACTGTTTCCATTTTCTGCTAGTTTATAGTTCTACTACACTAAAATCTCAGAGGTAAATATTGTTCTTTTTACTCCGCTACATTTATTGGACAGCTGGTGTAAATAGTAACTTTTCAGTTGAAGATTTTACATTAAACATTTTACATTTGATAAGCTTATATAATTCAACACATTGTTAAAGGTTAAACCCGTAGTTCTCAACCTTTTTCGGTTTGTGACCCTTATAAAAAAAGTGTTCAGTTAGGCTACTTGTTAGATGTTTCAGATGTCTGTTGATTGCAGTTCCATGAAAGACGTATTTCTCCTTTAAACTGCTCAGGGATTACCATTTTAATAATTGTTCGAGGCTTAAAGAGGTCACAAAGAACGGTACTTTTACTTTTGATACTTTAATTACATTCTGCTGATAATACTTATACTTAAAGGAGCAGTGTGTAGGATTTAGTGGCATCAAGTGGGGAAATTACAGTTTGCAACCATTTAAATACCGCTCGCATCACTCTCCTCTTCCAAACGTGTACGAGATACTACCGAGGCCGCAAAACTTGCAAAAGATGCGGAAAGGCCCTATCTTGATCCAATGTTTGGTTTGTCCATTCTGGGCTACTGTAAAAACATGGCAGTGCAACATGGTGGCCTCTGTGGAAGGGGACCCGCTCCCTCTGAAGATTAACAACTTATTCTAAGGTAATAAAAACACAACGATTCTTATTTTCAGGGGATTACGCACTAATGAAAACATACTTATAAATATTATATTCCATTTCTGCCAATAGATCCTCCTAAATGTTACACACTGGACCTTTAAGTAGGAATTTGAATACAATACTTTAACTTGTAACAGAGTCTTTTTACACTGTTTTATTGATACTTTGAATACTTCTTCCACCTCTGAACATGATAGCAAGCCTTCTACCCACCCACGTGTGGGCTTGTTAGAACATAGTAATGCACTACCATCTCTGCTGTATTAAAATACTGGCCTGTTCTCATCATCATAATTACTCTGCTGTGGATAATATATGTGTCCTTTGCCCTTTTACTTTAGAGGAAGATGATATCATGCTTGACGCCCTGACTTTATTGGATCATGAATTTTGAGCTTTAATTGTGCATGCCATTTTTTAATTAGCAAATTATTATAAGAGGTGTCATTGCAGATGTGCGTGGCACTCCTAGCCCAGCCACAGAGTTAATGTATTTAGCACAGAGAATGACACCTCACAGCCCCAGCTAGAATACCTATGTTGGTGGGCCGGCAATAATGACACACCCGGTGCACAGCCACTTTGCCAGGTCTGCTAATGTTCTGGCTGTTAGCGATAGCGCTTTTGTTGAGCAGACGAGAGACCATTGGACTGCTGTGGCTCACTAACCTGCTAACTCACATGAACAAGTTGAGGGAAGAGTCAGTGAACTCTATCATCTCTCCCCAGTCAGCTTTAACTCTCACTTTTGTTTTATAGTGGCTCTGCACAAAAACAGTCTGGACAGAGATTGCTCTTACCACATGCTTTCATTACTGTTTATCCCTGAAACCTAATTTCACAAGCAGCTCACTCTCAAAAACATTTAATAAAATGAGCATAATTAAAAAGAGCTTATGTGTGGGTGCTATTTGAATATGATGAGCTTCTACCAGGACAGGAAATTGTGACAATTGCAAGAATTATACACAAGGTTAAGTTTTGTTTTTTAACAAAAAGGGTTTTGATAAATTAAAATGTTGCTGCCAATTACATGTGCAGACATGTACAGTTTGTCCTGGCATTCATATATATCCCCTAAAAACACATGACCAATCAACATGCAAGTTAACTACAGAAGAAAATGCACAACAACTGTCTCAGTATACACATTGTATGTATGGTCGTACCATACATTTATATTTGACTAAAACGTTTGAATGACTTCTGTAGAATCTCAAAAGGAGTTTTTACTGTACTTGTTTTGTATAGTGTCTTGTAGTTTTGTTATGTTGTATAATGTCCAAGACTAAAGGAGAGTCTGTCGTGAGAAAAGAGTAAAGCAGTCTCTCTAAAATGTATGCATTTCAGTAAATACTTTCAACACTGACTCATGCTGCCAGTAATACAACCCAATTTCGAGAAAAGAAAATTCCAGTTCATTTTCTTTATTGTCATATGTACAACAACTAGAGTGAAGCAGTCGTTGGCAATGAAATTCTAAGAGCTCGGCCTCTCTCCAACATTGCTAATACAAATATGTATAAAGAAGTTAGCAGTAAAATCTAAATACAATCTGAGACATAAAATAGTGCAGCAGCTAAAGTGTAGAAATAAAATATAAATTCTAGCATGATCTACATTTTCTATCACTATTTCACATTTTATTAATTGTGAATGGAAAAGAACATTGATTATCTACGTTCTTTAGAAGAGTGTAAATAACCGATGTTCTTCAACAACAAAATCCTTAAAGCATGTAATTCATAGCGGCTAATAAAGAACGAAACCAATACCATACACCCAACCAAAATTACAAAATGAAATGGAATCTTTCTGAGCAAGTTGAAAGTATTTTATGTGTATTTTCACGTGGCTACTTTCTTAACAATGAATGCATGAAACCCACTCTGGTTACACATAGTAGCTCTACATGTATACTGGGAAAAGCATGTGGTGGGATCAACAGGAAAAATGACACGGCTCTTCAAGGCAGGGCCACTTGCTGATGTGCACCGCCTGTTTAACTTTCCATAAAACCATGTGAATGCACTGAATAAACATCTTCTACTTAAAAAAAAATAAGAGTACTTCATTAAACATTCACAAATGAAAAAAAACCCTACAAAAATTAATTGAAAGTATTTGTGTGGCGTATATTTAAAAAATATAGATATTAAATATTACATAATAAATAAAATAAAATAATAAAGCCTATTAATTTTTTTCAGGACATTCAATCTTTGCAGTGCAATAATGAAAAGCGTAGCTTTGATTCATAGCTCATAGCCTGGATTCCATTTTTTTTTTTACTGATTTACTTTTATTTTATCAATATATGTTGAATTCCAAATAGTTAAAAATACATAGTACTTTAAAGATCATCATGTGGTCTAAAACCATCAAGTTCGGATGGACAGTCACTGCTGACAGATTGTTTTCAGATCGTGAGGAGGAATAAACAAATTTGAGGTAAGTTTTCTAATTAATTTGTGTCAGCATTCACACATTTAAAACAAATGAAAATGCCTTTCAACTAATTAAATTTTCAGTGCTTCTATTTTCAATACATTTTCCGAAACACAAAGTTGGGTTCCCGACAACATTAGCAGAACATAGATCCCACAATCTACAAAGGGATTCTGGATTGGGAGGGACTTTCCAAAACAAGAAAAAATGTAATTCCCCGAAAGGCTTCAAAACATGATTTAGAAGGTGAGTTGAGTTTTAACATTCAGACTGACTAGCCTGATGCTCTCCATTAGTGCTACTGCTCGTTAATGACAGTTATTTTTAGTGGTTATCCTCCATATGCTAACTGCTACCTTAGTATATAGCAAGTAATGTTTCCTACCACTATAACTCATTTTATGTAACCAATCACCCGGTATCTGATTCTGTTGATGTTGAAACACACGCATACATATTCGCTTAAGTTTCACTTTGACCGACATTGCAGTTTACACTTTTATTTCCACATTAGGCTCAGTTCGCACACCAATATGTACAGTGGATAAAGAGCCCAAACTGAATCCCTATACTCGGCATCCCTTTTATTTTCACCTAACGATCAATGCTCGTGTCTAGGAGGTCAAACAACCCTCAAAACAAGCACGCAACAAATGCAGGTCCCTTTCCCTGTATAAGGAATATTGTGTATCAACTTAACACAATGTGTGTTTTTAAGGTCTTCTCCTGCTTATGTATTTTTTATTGTTTCTTATGGTGCTACTGCCTATGTTTTATTGTTGTTTTTCCTACTGTTTTTAGGGTTGTATTTTTAGTAGTTTTACTGTTGTGAAGCACTTTGTGACCCTGTTCTGTGAAAGGTGCCATACTAAATATAGCTTTACTTTATAATGACCACTTTTGTTGAAATGTTTACTTTGCCTGTATTTTCATTCATCTTTTGCTGTTACCATTGCTCCAGGTAACTAATTTCTTTTAGCGACTGCAACATTTCTTCCACCAATTTGTTACTTTCTATGCAGTGGTAGCTGAACATGGAGCACTCCAACGCTGCCACCATGGTTAATTTCTCATCTGATTCCTCTTTAATGTGGAATGTCTCAATGTACTACATTTACAATGCAGTTGTATTTCATTATTACTTGTACAGATGTATAGTGTGAATAAAGGAACAGTCCCTGGATTTATATAGTGCCTTTTTTGTCTACCCATCTCGGGTCTTACTTTCCACTGACTACTTCATTTTGGAATATTAATAGTAGCCAATAAGTTAAAGTGATGGTGGCAAAACTTAAGTAGACTTGCATGTATGTCATAAAAATTTAACACCTATTGAAGAAAATCTTTTTTTAGATTTGCTATGATATCTGTGGGAGGTGGTTCCGCTATGGAAATACTCCACTTCATTTAAAATCCCTTTTCTGTTTCTCTTTGAGAGGCGGAGAAGAGGGGTGTTATCAGTGTATTTATTTTATGACATTCTGGCCATTGCAAGGCCTGTACTTTATTAAATATTTATCTTTGATAGAGCATGTTCAGAACCTTTTGATTTATTATTAATTTCAATCTTCCTTTGAAAAAGATCGATTTTGTTACACAAGATATATTGTTGTATTGTCTGTTGTACTGTTCCTTCACAGTCCATTGTTATTCTGTTCTCTAACTATTTAAAGAAAGAACAGGTCATTTACATTACACATATAACCGTTACATTACATCATAATTTTACATTAGTGAGTTTGGTGTGTGTTTTATCCCGTTGTGTGTTCGTGTATATGAAATACTCCGGTCACTGTCCCGAGACAAGAACTCTAGCAACTCCAGAACAAGACTAAATTGATTAATAATTAAATTGATTATTAATAAATTACTTTATTATGAATTAATCACACTATTAATTCATGTATTAATTAATACATTTCTCCTTGGAAAGGAGTCGTGCCCCATTTTAAAATGAATTTACTGAGTTGAATAATGTTATTCAACATGAACGCTGATTTTATTCTGATAGCCGGAAGTGAGTGTAAACTCGCTCCTTCCTCTAATCAAAATTAAGACAATTTGGTATGAACAGTTTAATGCATTTAAATTTATAGTCTGCTACAAAATAATATAAAATTAAATTAAATATAATACTGTAGTAGACAGTAGTAAAACAATAGTAAAATGTACAAAGTGTAAGTGAAGAGGTTGTGCAGTAATGTAGTAAATCTGTATATATATATATTATATATTTATAATGAGAACTGGTTGTTGACAGGTATGCACATACATATATAATGTGATGTGTACAGGTATTGAACGATTCTGCAAAAAGGTTTTCTTTTCCACAATATCTGCACATCGCAACTACACTATGGTTAAGTTCAGGGAAAGATTGTCGCGTTATGGCAAACAAACTATGGTTAAGGTTAGGCAGCTAAACCAATTGGGTAAGGTTAGGGAAAGATCACGGCTAGAGTTATTTAAAAGGTGAAAGTATTGCAGGTAATGCAAAACCTCCAGCCACTTACTTCGCTCACTACATAGCGGTGTCTTTCTACATTGGCATTGACGTTAAACTGTGAGGTGCAGAATCATCTCATATGGATGTAATTCTTGGGGACACTGGGCTGCGGTGTTGATATGTGAACTGACACAGCTGACCGATATTTATATTTTCCTGATGCTCAACAGTTCACTCGCTGCCAGTGTACTTTGTATGTATGTAAGAATAGGTGTCATCCTTCTCAGCCTGTACTACAGTGCCTAAACGTAACAATATGCATTCTCAAAGGCAAGCTTTCAAAACAGTCCAACTTTGGCAGATCAACATGATAAGGGGGATATTAACAGCAGGCATACACTCACTGCAAAGTGTTTCTACCTGCCTGTCAAATGTGCAAAAGCAGTAGATAAACAACAGTTTGAATTGGTTGAAGTGCTGATTAGCTACCGTTTTTAGGAATTATAACAGCAGCAAATGACATTGTCACATAGCTGGCCCTCTACAAACAAAGTTAGGTTACAGAAGCACTTAGAAATCAATTTATGTCATCTTCCTGGATCAGCCCTTTCAGTTTTGGTGTGAAAAATTTCAAGCCCCCATGCAGTCCACAGTGTAAGTCCTTACAGCATGGTGGGCAAATGGAGCATAAATACTTGACTCTCAGTTCAGTCTTTATCATCTGGCTATAGCAGTGCTGCTGCTGTTGCTCAGTTTCAATCATGTCCTTGTTTCTAGCTATGCCCCAATCATTTTGTGGTGAGAAAATGTTGTGCATGAAGAGGGTTATTTGCACAAGCTAGGTACAAAATAGAATAGAGGATGTTTTAGACCCAATTGAGGATACAGGTTAGGAAGAATGATCAGATGTGTTTTTTCAGTTTAAATGTAAGCAATATGCTGCAAGCTTATTTTGCATTCCTGTTAACCAGATGTGTTCCAATAGTAGTGATGTTAACACCAGGAGTGGTGCTGTGCAGACAGAGTCACGTCAAACAAATACCCCATGACACCTCGGAAACGTCAGTATAAATGCTGCGGTGGCGTTTGTCAGCTGAAAACCTGTGGAGAAGACGCCTGTCACACTGGATATTTGGAGACTTGCTGTCACTAGAATCAAGGGGACACACTGTCATGTTAGAAGAATGGCAAAAAATATTATTGCATTTTACGTCCAGAAAGAAATTAACAGTATATCATATTTTTAATTGGTAATTTCATAGGATTCAAATTTGGGAGAGAGAGAAGAAATGTTGTGTGTTTGCTTTCACTAAAAACAGTTTCATTCTAAATTTAATTGCGCTACACACCAACCAGTAGAGAGAGAAAAAAGTTAAATTAAATTTCTGATAGATTTTATGTGTGTGTATGTATGTACTTGTACAGCCATCTTTGTGAGGACCAAATTGCATTTTAGACCTTGGGAATCAGGACATTTTTGGAAAGTGAGGACATTTTGGCCGGTCCTCACTTTTCAAGAGACCTTCCAAGGCGCTGTTTGAGGGTTAAGACTTAGTTTTAGGGTAAATGTTACATTTAGGTTAAGGTTTGGGTTAGGGTAAGGGTTAGGTTTAGGCATTTAGTTGTGATGGTTAAGGTTAGGGTAAGGGGCTGGGGAATGCATTATGTCAATGAGGGTCCTCACAAGTATAGAAGTACCAGGTTGTGTGCGTGCGCGCGTGCACTTGTGTGGGTCTAGCATTTAGCTTTCTCATAATAAGGTCATAACTTCGCTCTGGGCTGTCCACCCTCAATTATCACATCCTTAAGAGTCGGAAATTGAATCATCTCACCCTTTCTTAACACGT
Source organism: Coreoperca whiteheadi (assembly GCA_011952105.1). NCBI lineage: Eukaryota > Metazoa > Chordata > Actinopteri > Centrarchiformes > Sinipercidae > Coreoperca > Coreoperca whiteheadi. The sequence continues at coordinate 8,346,081 of CM022493.1, read as the reverse complement.
GTTACACCATATGTGAATTGTAAAGGACGGAGGGAAAATCATTGTTGTTGATTAAATTATAGCATATGTATTTCTTAATCAAAATTGGTTGCTTAAAATGCAAAAATCAATTGATAGTTCTTATTTTGCATTCAAAATATTGTATATTGGGTATATGCATGTTTATGCGAATATCGGCGATTTTTCAGTTTCTCACTCGGCAAAGTCAATCAAAAAGTTTTGAACTAGGAGGCATCTGTACGTCGCTTTTACCTGGTGATCAAAATTCATCCTAACAAACTGTTTTATGGTTCTGAACTACGTGACCCTGTTTACATCAGCTCATTGTACCTTTTCCTTGCCCTTTAAAACCCGTCAAATGTGCAGCGGGGAGACTGATCCCTCCAATGAATAAATGAATGCTGACAACTTCCACATCAAAATGTCTTGATCTGGCATGTCCACATGGCTCACATGAAAGCCTAATGCTTGTTAATCCATGTGAAGCATTTAACCAAAGCTAAGAAAAAACGCAGCTCATTAATAATTCAGACATGCTTAATTCGTTAATTATGATCGCAGGGATCCGTATCCGCCTCAATAACCTTTTATATAGTGCTTGAGTGTGTTATAATGAAAGTATTTAGCAAATTGCTCCTTATAAATCAACATCATCACTTTGCTGTTTCAATCCGTCATTGTGAAATATTCCAATCAACTTGACTTCAAGGTTTAAATCGTTTGAATGAAACACCTGTTTCTCCTCGAATTAACTTCTGTGGTTGCATCTGTGTGCGGGTTCAACATTGGCCTGCAGTTTCAATTCCACGGGGCTGAAGGCATCCTAATTTTATATTATTCTCCAGCCTGGGCTGTAACCAAGCTGCACTCAAAGTCTGAAATTGAAAATGAACGTCAGAGCATTTCTCTCATTTAGCAACATGCTATATCCAATGCAACGATCCCATTATTAAACTGGTTATGTGCTTGTGCTAGGCAATATTCCCAGCCATTAGTTGTCCTGATGTGCAGCTGTGCAGTCAAAATTAATAAAAAGATCTCTCGGCTTTTTGCTTTAACACCTTATCGTTTTGGTGCAGATAAACTATGTGTGAAAGCTGCAATTCAAACTCTGCTGTACACCAAGCAACAACACTAAAACCAATGCTGGTCTGCTTCCAACAAACAAAGCCTGGCATGCTTAATTATGGGTGCGAATCCAAAACGGACCAACCATAGGGATTGTGATATAGGTGTGTGACAGTGGTAGGATTTTAAAAGCTAAACTACTGTTTAAAAACTCTGTCCATTCAATAAAATACTGTGTTTTCTTCTTGAGCCTCCACTTGGATGTTTGAGCTTCACTGTGCTCCTGCATGGACAGTAAAACACAACTAAAAAGGCTCAGCTGTAAATTCAGCCCCCACCTCCCCATCCCCCACATCCAACCCCCCAATCAGAAGAAGGACTGAGTTCAACGGGCCAGTGGTTTTCTTGATTCTAGAGACTTACAGTTAGCCTTTCTGTCTCTTGACTCGATCTATGCCACAGCTTCATTAGCCACTGACTACAAAGGATTTCCTCTCTCTGGTGACTCATAGCATGATCACCAGCCCCTGGTAGTCAGTGTGTGTTTGTGTGTGTGCGTGTCAGGCCTTTATTGTCCTCATAGCTCATTAAAGCTCTCCTCCGAGGGATGCAAGAGCAATAAAGACAGCAGCAGCAGGCGAAAAGCCGCCTTCCCTCTGCCGACCACCGCCACGGCAGGATCGATGGTCTCTGCGGCCGGGGTGTTGACCACAGGGTCACTCATCACATCGGGCACCTGATAACATGTGAGGATGCAATTGTGGCCTGCCTGAATGGGTTTTTAATTCTTTTTATTGGAAAGAGCACTGTGGTATTGCCCTCCAGAAAGTACCGCTCAGCCTGTTTTAGATTGACCTTGGCACACGGGGTTAAAGTTTCTTTGTCGAATCTTTTCCAAACCCTACAGAGAGTCTCAGGATGTACAGTAATTGTTTGCCTCCAGTTCTATGAATCACATTCACAGAATTTAAATTTTAGCTGCCAGATCCACAGGCAAAGTGAGATGGAGTGAACTTGTAAACACATGCAGAAAAAACCCCCACTTCTAGCTCTTCAAACCTATAAACAAACATGACCACAAACCTGCAGCTGCGCCAGTGGCTCTGTTAGGCGGTACTTAGGCACAGTGGTGCTTTTTAACATGTTTAGGTATAGGCAGGTATAGTATGCTAGCGTTTTAATTAATTAGCACTAATCACAAAGTAAAGCTGAGGCTGATAGGAATGTCATGGGGTTTTCAGGTATTAACCAAAGTATTGGACAAACTAAAAGTTGATGTTGATGATGATAGGCTCCAGACCATTTAGTCGCATTTTGCGAACATCTTTGAATACAGTGCTACTAAATTTTCTAACTAGGAGCACCAGTGCGACGTGCAAATATGCCCCCAGTTTGTTTTAGTTCTTTTTAATCATCATCGTGTATCATATGAAACACCAGGAGGGAGCGATAATTGGTGCGTATGTGCGAGAGCACGTATTACTAATGTTGTGGGCACATAAATCTGTTTACACGGTCACATTGTTGGGACTCGCCTTCCTTGTGTGTGCGTGTGGGTGTATACCCGTGTCCATCCGTGAGTGCGCTCACTTGGCCCTTTGCTGCCAATGAAACAGACTATCGATTCATTTCTCAATAGAAACGATCATTAAAACGCTACCACAGTCAGACTGACCATCGGGCGCCCCGTGAGAAATCGCATCTGTATTAAACGCACAGCGCTGCCAAAAAGCCTGTACAAAGAGAGAAAAAGTCCCCCAGGACTTTTACACCAGGAGACTTCCAGAGACTTTGACTTTAAAGTTTAAAGGTTTAAGTTACGTTATGTCCTCTGAAGGTGTTTCCTACCTTGCACGTGTTTATACGACGCAGAGGGGCTGTGCAAAGCGTCGGTATTTGACGCCCTGGGAATGAGAACGCATTGGTTCAACTTTCCATCCAGTCGACAGAGTCAGTCAGCTTTATTTCCTAGTAGGTTTACACATAGCCTACGAGTAATTTTCTTTGGTATTTTTGGTGAAAAACCATGAACATAATTGACATGCTTTTTATTTAATGTTATATTATTATACTTTACACTAATTTATACTAGTTACTCATCCAGGTTGTGAATAGTGCATCTGCAGTGAACAGATGTAGAGTTAGCCAGATCCAGGATGCCAGTGCCAATGTGCCAATATGTGCTCCTTGTAGCCAGCCTCCTCCAAAGAGCGACACGTTCCCCTTGATCTACTTTTTTAAGTTAATCATGTAAATATTGGTCACTAATTTTGTTAACATAAGCTATGGGTTATGTGGCTGGTGGTGTATTGGCGGGGGCAATATTAGATTGGCTCTTGCAAAGAAAGGAACACAATGTATCGTATGTACTGCTCTCAGTATGGCCGAGCACAGCACATTGTTATTTCTGTAAATTGTCTATTTATAATTATTTATAGGTATTTATCAGTAATAGCATTGAGATGGAAGAAAATATGAATGTATTGTGTTGCATGTGGATTTAAGGGGTGCTCCTAAATGTTGTGCTGGTGATCTGAAAATTAACAGTAGGGAGCACCAGTGCTACTAGTTCGTCTGGAGCCCTGCACTATATGAAGAGTTAAGGGATCACCGACTATGTTACTGTTCATCCCGAGGGGGGCGTGAATGATGTATCAAATTTCACGGCAATCATTTATTTCACTCAAAACCACAAATGTCAACTTACTGGTAAAGGAAAAGCCAAAGTCATTAGGATTCATCCTCTGAGGACCACGAATGACTGTAGAAAGTGTCATGGCAATCCATTTAATAGTTATAGAGAGATATTTTAGTCTGGACCAAAGTAGTGGACCAACTGCACCGATATTGCCATCCCTACAGCCATGCCAACAGCATGGCGAAAAACCATCTACGGCAATGAGGATCATATTCCCTTAGATACGATTAACTAAGTCATAAAAGGCTTCTGGGAAACAGGGCCCAGATCTGTTTTCAGCACAATGTCACTTAGTTTGTAAAGTGTTGATTCCACCAGCAAGCACAAAATGGAATATGTGGTGGAAATGTGTAGCAATTACATCATAATGCTACATCATTTAAAAAAAAATCACTTTGATTATACATTCTCCAAGCAGTGGACATTAAATATAGAAAACACAGCAGGACAGTATTGTGCGCTCCCTCTGCAGCCTCTAATTTAAAAAGCGCAGCAGCAAAGAACATTGTCATTACGGTGCGCATAATGGTCCATTTTGTTTACCTTTATCAAATTACATAGACCCAACACCAGACTGCTGCAAAGTACCACTCAAAAATGAAAGAATCCTCCGAAATGAAAAGTTCCCAGCAAAAATAGGACACAACTGAACTCTTTTGAGGCAGCCAAGTTTAGAAACACAGTCAGCTGTTCACTGTCACTGCTGTCCACGAGCGGAGGACGTCCTGTGGCCCAAAAGGACATTTTGAACTTGAGGGCATACGTGTTATGTCCCCTGGAAGCCCAGCTTAAGATGATTATGCACAAAAGATGGCAGGCTAATCATTTCTATAGAAAGAACTGCATGTTTATTTGATGCAGACTGGCTCTCACGTGGACTGAGCCAGTGACTAATTAATTAGTGGTTCATTTTTCCAGCCACCAGCAAGAAGCAAGCATACACAGACATGCTTGTTTTAGAACTTCTCCATGTGTTAGAAAGTGTTTGGGAACAATCTCAAGCTTTTCTCCAATTTCTGTTGACTGTGTGATATTGTAGCAGAATTTCAGATTTTGTATGCAGGCGTAACCTACAATAGTGATTCAACAGCCAGCGGGACACGATAAAGATGCCTGCTGCCAACTCCATCAGTGACAAGTCAAAGTGTATGAACATGGGAAATGGCAAATGTAAACGACTTAATGATACTTAATGATCATTTTTCTGTGATATCTACAGTCCCTTGCATGCTGCATGTGCTATAGTGGAATATAGTATGTGTCAGGAAATTGCTATTATTCCTGAGTTGTTCTTATGTCTTATGTGTGTATCTGCAAAACAAAAGTTCAATAGTCCACTCTGATTCAACGTTGTAAAACATGAATAAGTCCAAAGGGTGAAGAATACTTTTCATGAACAATGCACATGTGACGCCACGAAAGCATCTGTAGGTAAAGCACCTATAACCTTTTTCCAAGAATTCTTATGTCTGATGTCTCAGCTGTAACCAGTGAAATGTCTGTCTTTACATTAAAACACCATAGTCTTAATTATCCAAGGTGATTAAGCATTGTGAAAGGCTTTCCAAACGCAGTCATTATGGCACATTCAAATTCAATCAACCAGCAGGCAAAGGCTATTACTGCCAGCATGGATTTTGACTACTGATTACATGCTTTGATGACTTCAGACCTCTCGCCTACACATTAATTCACACAACTGGAAGGGGGAAAAAATCCACCTTTCATAGCCATATATTCATTGTTACTGCTCCCTTTTCACCTGCTGGACCTTGTGACAATGGACTGCATGGGGTTGTGTGGTTCTTGCCTATGGATGAGGGGAGTGTGCATCTGTACCCTGCCCAGTGGAGCTTTCCTAACATGGGAGCCGTCCTATCAGTGCATCTCTAGTCCTGAGGAATACAAGGAAAGCCAGATGAGACTGGACATTATCTGCCAGCCCGAGCGCTTGACTGTGAAATAGAAAAGTGGTGAGAAATAAACACAGGAGGAATGTGACGCAGTCTCATGCCAGACGTGTCAAGATTGACCATTTGCTATTCACAAATAATGACTACTGACCATGTTACTTTAGATATTGATGTAAAGCGAACAGTAGCACAGCACGGGGAGCAATCGAGGGTGGAAAGTCATGGTCAGACAAAGCACAGCAATAGTAATGAAAGGATAAGTGGCTTTCATGGTCCAGCAGTGTGCGATTTAGATAACTCTCCAGAAGTAATTTTATCAAAATGCCTCATCTGAGGCGAGGCAGATTTCCACCTCACAATTTTTAGTGTATTTGATGAACCCAGCATGTAGTACATTATTCCCATATTAAAAGACCAGACTTTTACAATCGGAAACTGTGTCAATTACATTCCGATCTAATCAAGAAAGAAGTTAGAGGCTACCTTTCATTTGGGTTGATAACCTTCTTGGAAGGATAGACAAAGACAGAGCTCTTATCAGTCACATCTACTGCACGCTTTCTCTGTAACTCAGAAGCCCCGGTTGTCTTTGATGTGCTACAAGAAATGGGTTTGTAATAAATGAATTTCATGCTAATTTAAAATGACTCTTGTCCTCCTCTGCAGTATCCGAAGGTTATTTATGGCACAATGTGAAAGAAAGAAAAGGGACAATATAGACTGGACAAGAAGGACAATGTCAGTGTGCTGTGTGCTTTTCTGTAGATCTAGGTTAGCAACACACTCCAGCTGTGATAGTGCAGCCTAAGCATAAAAGTGTCCTACCATTATTGCCATTTTCTCCTGTCAGGACACACAGTTCCTGAACAGCATGTCTATAAGATACAATAAAGTGCAGTGACAAAAAGCATGAGGAATCTATCGAAAAAGCAGTGGGCGGCAATTATTTGCAAAAATGTGTGTGCCCTAATCTTATGTAATCTATACTGCAGCACAGCAGTTTTCTTTATCCCTGGCTTTAGCAGGCCCATATAGTGTTGTCAGAATCACATGGAAACAGGGAACGGAGTGCACTGGGCTAATCCCATTTTTGCATTTAATTACCCACTATTTCAGAATGCTCACTGCACCCTGGCCGCAGAACTGTTTGCAAAAACTAGGAAGTCGAATACCACTCCGCAGCACACTCTCCCCAAGGGAGAAGGGCTTGGCTGAGCAATTGTTCACCCTCCTCACATACATGTCACATTAGCATATCTGGCTGCCTGCACAGACATTAAATGCAGGTGAAGCACAACCAGGGTATTATCACTTTGTTTATAACACAAAGGCAGTGTGTGCATGCTCTTTCCCTCACTTCATTTCCCACAGACAACATCAGGCCGCATGCTTTGCATACTCGTGTTTTTAATTGCCTGCTAGGATTCTGGATTCTGACCCATAATCTCTGTTCTCAGCGCCTTGTAAGCCATTTTTCTTTTGTGCTGTCTTTTATATGCATCTGTTGTTTTGCTCTCGCTCGTCCAAATGTTCGCAGAACACCATCTTCACAATGAACACAGATGTTTATGTGCCAGAGTATCACGTTCATTTCAGTGCTGAGTCAATGAAATTGAATGAGTGATGAATGAATAGCCCTAATGTTGTTCATTCTTAAGACTATATCTAACGCAGTCTTTCATCATGAGCACAAAACCACCAATAATCACAACATTATTCCATAACAGCATTTGTATCCTTGGAAAATAATACCTCAATGGAAAGTCATTTTTGTGAATATTTCTCTCATTGTGACAATTTGCATGACTGTGCTGGAATCACAAAAACTGCGAATGTTTACTCGAAAAGGGGAAAAGAAACAGAAATGTTCATTATATTGACTCAAAAAGGCAAATGGCTTATTTGATGGCTGGAAAATTACCTCTATGGACAACAAAGACATCAAGGACAGGGACTGAATGACATCAAAAGTGAGAAGTAGTGATAGATGCATTACGGATGACAATTTCATATCATGCAACAATCCAACTACATAGCCAACAAAGTAAGAAAACAACACTCAACTTGCATGTACCTAAACACCCACTAATACCCATCCATGCCTAAAAAAAGAGAAGAAAAACCCTTCTTATGCCTCCTTAAAACCAACAGACATTCACAACATTGGCAGTGTGATTAGGCTATTTACAATTCACAGCAGTCAGAATATACCAACAATTGAAGCTGGGAACATCTAATTAGTGGTGACACCTCTAAACACGCGGGCTGTGTGATAGCATGCTGATTACCACGCCATCAACATAGTGCAGTCAGGCTTCTCTCCGCCTGCTGTGTTCTCTTTCTTTGACACTTACCTGGTAATGTGATGAGTCATTCATTCATTCATAGCACCAGATAACACATGTAAACACCGAGCCATTGCACCGCACGCTTCTTTCTCCTCACTTAGTCAGGTTTCACTCAGGTTAATCCAGGAAGGGCTTTTGTTGTGAAGCTACAGGCTTGTAATAGGATCTGGGAGAGCATCTGGATGTGCAGTAACACTGGGAGCTGTTAACTTGTATGAAACAGGGTGTACCTCGGCAAATCGTCTTAATGGATAACGCTGGATGAAAAAAGGGATAACATTTTCTCGTAACGTATTTATTGAAATTCAAATTAAATTGGGCGAGTTGCTGTATTTGATATGATGTTAAAAGAAATTGCACCCATTTTTTCCAACACTTAAACACACACACACATCAATCCGTGATGTTAAATGAAATCCAGGAGTTACTGTCTTTTGTGATACCCGACAAATCCCAGCGAACAAGGTACACACTGTATGTGGATGTGGAGTGTCTTTATTGAATGCAAGGGAACGTGTAAATAGAAAAACAGCAGGAATATCATGCGCCATTCCTGCTTGTTTAAATTTTAATCATTGAAGTGGATATTGCATTTCATACAACGCCAGTGAAAATATTCAAGACCCTCTGAGGTTATTGTCTGTTGGACAGGCTTGTCTGTTCATCTCTTTCCTCTCCTTTGGCTTCTTATCCTCTTACTCCTCCTGTTCCATCATCAGAATAAGGGCTGATTTTAAACTACAGACAGTGTGTTTTATCTCACAGTCCACGTGAAAGATTCCGTCAAAGCTGCTGCTGACTTGTCTGCAATATATATTGGTGTTCAAAAGTCAGTAAAAAGGGAATTGTGCTAAAATTATGTATAATCCCCAGTCTGTCTGAACACGGGCAGAGCCATTTCTGCTCTTTCTGCCCGACTGAAAGATAAGAAAAGCTGTAGTTCAGGGGAGAGGTTCCATCACACACCTACAGTTTTTCACTCAGTGATGATCTCATCATGTGTGTATTCAGGAGGCTGTGTTGCTATGGATCCTTGCATGGCAATATGTGAAGGCCATCGTGGTAAACATCCCTCACCGCCTGCCCAGTCTCTCTCTCTCGCTCTCTCCCTCACACATACACACACACACACGCACACGCACACACACACACACACACACACACACACACACACAAATTATATTAATTCAAATACAATAAAAGGCCTCTGCTATGAAACCAGCTATTAATAATGAATACTCCTGAAATGCCCTGCTTGAACTAAAATGACCAAAATTTTTTTAGAAATATGTGGAATTTCATTTCACATGGTTCATGCAAAGAAAACTGGGCCAGTGTGTACCACACATTTTGGGGGAAAAACACAGAATTAAACATTACTACTTGGTGCTAAATGACTTGCAGATTACTCAAACCGAAATGACATAGCTTGGAAATTAGTATTGTTGCAAAATATTATAGCTACAAAAACTAGTATTGCGATGGCAGCAGCCTTGTGCGCGTGTCACACACATGACTATGCATCTAAAGTGAATAACCTCATTGATCACTGGTGGATTATTGCCCTAGTCTTCAGCACAGCAACCTCTCCATCTGCCAGCCTGTGTACACTATAAGCTAAGGTATTCTAAATGTATCATAAGTCTAGATGCGGTCAGTAAGGCCCTGCAACATACTGACCTTAACGATGTAATTATGCCTTAGATGGATAATGCCTTATTTACAAAGCCCAGCATTGGTGGGGTCACGTTCATTCCAGATAAAGCAATTTGCTTTGATAGACCCTCAGGAGCTGCTTGCGCATGCAAATGGCAGCATTCATTAATATGTGACTGCTTCTTCCTGGCAGAGAGGCTATTACCAGCAGATACTGGGTGCCATTACAGACAGAAGAAAGTGAGATGGATAGACCTTTCTCTTCACACTATCAATGGTTGATTTTATTAATTTGGGCCCTTGCCTATGGGAGTGGTGTGTTCTTCTAACAACCCCCTCCGAGTTGGTAATTGGCTGGGACGTCTACTGCAGACCAAGATGTTTGGACACTGCGGCCAGAGAAGACGGGGTTAGTGGGGAGCGGTGTGCGATGGAGTACTCGGAGTGCAAGCACGCGCACAGTCAGTGTCGTTGACAAGAGCTCAGATGCCCCACCCCAACCCCCAGACTCAATGACTCATTAATCATGGAGTGTGGTCAAAGTGGGATGACAGGCAGCTTAGAGTGCACACTTGCAGAATCAACGGTGTGATGACACGGATTCCACAGGAAAGCCTTGGCCCCATGTGCTCTTGTTGACAATGTAACAGCCGAAGTTGGGTTGGGTTGGATTTTCTGGATCACTGTAAATAATATTATAAAGAATTGTTCTAGAAAGTGCAATGAGATAACTTCTGTTATGAATCAGTACTATGCAAACAAAACTGAAGTGAACTCAAGTGCAAACAAGCTCACATCTACTTGATTACATGTGTATCAGTATAAGGACACATTCATCATGTGGTTGTGTTCACATAGCCTGAATGTTAGTTTTGTGACTCTTTACACTTTGTATTTTTGCTTGTGAGGTGACCTTGGGTGTTGTGAAAGGCACCATTAAATAAAATGCATTATTATTATTATTATTATTACAGTGTGCAGGTGTGGGAAAAATAAGTAACATGGCAATATAACCAGTGATCTCTCATTAGAAAAACTTGAATCAGAATCAGGTTTATTGGCCAGGTTTGTGTACACACACAAGGAATGTGACTCTGGTTTTACATTGCTCTCTATGTACATACACAGAAGTAGACATAACTGTGGCAATAAAAAAGCAAAAACAACAACTGTAACATGTGTAAACAGTAAGACAATTAGTGCAATGGTGCAGCGCGCAAATGGTGCTGAAACAAATATGATTCATGTAACAGGCTGCTTTATATACATGAGGTAGGTGGATATGACAGTCTATACAGTATGTACAGCGTATGATCGTTGCAAATGATTGTACGAACAGTGAGTCCCATGAATAGCTCCATTGCCACTGACTGCTGCAGGATCAGGAACTTAGTGTGTGGTCCTGACAGACACATTTTCTTCTAAAAAACTGAAGCAAAAATGTATCCATCCTTTTCTACAACCATTTACACTCTGGAACTGTTCTGCCTTCTGGCAGTTCACCCTTTCGCCGGTTTATGGCTCTTTAATATTTGAATGATGGCAAAGATGCTGCGTGTTATAAACGTTCAGACTATATACACTTTGTTTCCTCTGGGATGTAAGCCGTGGAGCTCATCCAGAGGTTCAGGTATGAAAACAGAAATCAGGTTGTCTGGCATAAACAAAACCAATTCGTCTTTTGCTGCACCACAATACAACAGATTGCAAAGTCAATCTGTGGTCCGATCAAATACACGCAATTCCTCATTCCAGGTGGATTACTTTGTAAAGTGAAAGTGCTACTTCTCCTATTAACCTCACAGTCATCAAGATAGAGGATAAAATATTGTTGCCACCACTTCCTGTCACAACACACCCACACCAATGCAGCCCTTCAAGTTTTTATTAATGAATACCTGCTAATTATGTTGACATGTCATGCTGAGTTCACTACATATAGTATTAAGTTTTCCCCTTTAGCTGCACCTTCATCATTTCTGATTTCATCTTGATCCTGGCAATATATTGCACATTGCAGATATGAATCATAACACCATTATCTGTTGTCGGTACAGTATTTGTTGTCACACCTACAGTTTTATCCATGCTTCAGCAGGAACTATGTACTTGTTTTTTTTGTTTTTTATTGCTCTGTTGTTGGTTTTTTTTAGATTTGGCTTGATACGGTTCACTCTTCCCCGTTATAAGTAGAAAAAGGCTTTCAAACAAACATCTCGGAATTCACAAGTTGTCGTTCGCTGCTCTGAGCCTTGGTAATCTGTCATGCTGCAGGTTACAGGTGTTGTCGGCATGGGGTGTGTCACAACAAATCTGATTGCAGCCTCTGTAACTTCAGCTAAATGTGATGGAGTGTGTGCGCTCTTTGCTGTAATTTACCCTCTCTGGCGTTCATACCGATTAAGAACACATTAATCAAAACTGTGTTTGACCTTGGCTGATTTTGTTATGTCGTCTTTCCAGTCATGAGCAGGTGTTGGATATCAGATGTTAACCTTGATCTTATAACCATAATATTCTAGTAAACCTTTAGCCATTGGTGTGGTTTTTCGCACTTCATTTAATAACCACTTGTCTTACAAACAAACAATAAGAAATGGATGCAGTTGAGCTTGAAAACTTGGCTGAAATACGGGATTAGTTGGTTCATCATAGGCTGCTCAATAGTACACCGGATAACACTGATGCTGCCCTTTCCCACTCCTGTATAAAAGTATCTCCCCATGCTGCATTCCATGACAGAATATACTGTACTTTAAGTCAGCATTCTCCAAGGGCTGTGCAGGTGGGGAGCCAGACAGCTTTAGCTACGCAGGCAGGGTGATAGAGGAGACAGAGTGGGGGGGGGGGGGTACTTAAGAGAAGATGAGAGACATGCTTGCATAGGAGGGGGTAGAAGAGATGGGTATATCCAGACAGGAAGACCAAGAATGGATTGGGTTAGGAAAACAGTGAGGCAAAAATAAAAGCCAGAGGGAAAATATAGTATAAAAGGTCAACGAGGAGGGGACAATGGGGAAAAACATTGTGTAATTTCAGGTAACGTCGGTGGAGCAGCGGTTGTATATAGCCCATCTACTGGTGGTGAGAGGGAGAAGAAAAAAGGAGAGACATGAGAGGGAATAAAAAGAGAGCAGCGCGAGTTCAGGGAGGCAGGTGAGACAGAAACGAATATACCTGTTTTTGGGGGAGATCACAGCACCAGACCTTGTCACAGGCAGCCAGTGTGCAGATGTTACAATGTACAAAAGGTCCCAGTCGTGCATGATCTGGAACAGCTTGACTGTGGCTGCCAGGACTCTCCGTGGAGTGGTCAGGTGGGCGGGAGGTAGATATAATAAGATGGGCTATTGTGTTTGGATGGGACTGCGGCGAGCCAGGGCACTAAAGGTCTAATGAGGCATCGTGTTCCTACAATCACACATACATACAATACAATGTTGCCACCTGCAGATATTGAACACCCAGTTGAAAAATAATGGAGTGTGAGAACCTCTGCCCTCGGATATAAATAACGATAGTACCAAAATAATCTAGAAACACTGACAGATGGAAAAACTCCCTCCTTGTGTGTGAGTTCGTCTCAGTGGCTTTTGCATGCATGTACAAATGTGTTATGAGCATAAGCAGAGTGGATTCGCATCCTGCAGTACTGTAGTGTTAGAAAACCAAGCTGTTATTAGAGCATTATGGGGTTTTGGATTCACAGAACTCAAACTGTCTGTATTGTCAGTTTGTTACCATTTCTGTGTAGTGCGGCCCGTGCTGCCAAGTGTGTTGGTGTAAATCTGACGTTAGGCTATTGCTCTGTTTTTTTGGGTTTTTTTTTTAAAATGGCAAGACTCGCGTGTATATCAAACATGCTTACGCGTAAGTTTACATTCCATTTGGAACATGTGTGCAGATGGTTTCACGGGGCAACACAGGGCTTTTTGTGTGAACACCGTTAGTGTTGTTTTGAGTCCAAATCAGTTTCATTCAGTAACATACGTATACCAGTGGTTAAGCTATTGAATGCAACTGAATATAATGTCAGCCCGATGCCTTAACATCTTTTACACTGTTCAGTAACCATTCATTCGGGCAGGTCAAAAGAAGAAAAATTTTAAGTGAGCATTTTTAGACATTGAGGTTACCAAGGTATCAACAGAACTTCAATTACTTTATTTCAACATGTAGTTTGGACTTGCTTCACGGTGAAATATATTAAAATGCAGTTATAAAAGGCAGTAAATAATGATGTAAACCTACACATCATAAAAATCTATTCAACCAAAATTTGGACTGTTTTAATCTAGACATCTAGATGTCTGGACCAGCAAATCACCAAATTAAAAATGTCACCAGGTGAATAAGAGCAATGACAGCAAACAATGGCTGTGCATTTGGGAAACCGAATTTTACGACGTGAATGCGTAAATGCCAGAAACTTTTGTCTTTTTAAATGGGTGATGTAAAGTTCATCCTTCGCTATAGCTATCAAAGAGGGTCTGATCAAAAAGTGTCAGCCTAGGTCTTAGATTGTTACCACTATGGATGTTATTGAGCAATTTGTTTGATGAGTAGGTCCCCATTTTCTTTGTCTCATGCTCTACTGGCACCTGCGTGCGGACATGCGCACACACACACACACACACACACACACACACACACACACACACACACACACACACACACTTACATGCACAAGTATGGGGCCGACGCGACACACATTCTTTCCAACAGCAGTGGGCAGTAATACATATATAGTACATGTTAGCTGTATGATGTGTTACTGTCATAATATAGTTTCATTGAATGGCATTACCATGCCCCGAAACACAGCAGTGCACCAGAAAACGTGGGGAAGAGGAAGACTGCTAAACAATTCAGGTTTGAAAATATTCCAAAAATTGCTGTATAAAAAAGGAAATGCATTCCACACATTTGTTGTGGATAAGGAGATAAAGAGGGGGCTTTGATGAGAAACGCTGGATGTAAGAATGACTATTTACAAGAAGATTCCACTGGGTGCGATTTTAGAATAGTTGTTAAAATAAGTGGTATAGCAAGTAACCTCGGATGAAACTGAATGACTTATATGTGTGGTTTCTTGTGTTTTTTTTAATGGACGGTGTGATCTCTAGTTTTTACATAGCCTACTCAGAATTTCTATCAGGTTTAGTCCTTAAAACAGATAAAGCAATTATTGTAGGTG